>CAMRHE010000104.1:5150000-5750000 GCA_947044405.1 Leptodactylus fallax | reverse complement strand
AAAGAGCTGGACACTTAATGTGGCTTGACTATGCTTTAAACTGGTCATGCACATAAGATAAATGGCATATAAACCTGTTGATTTTGGCCGAACAGGTTGATGATCTAATGTGTATGGGGTCTCTCATCTGTCTGTTGAAGGCAGATGTCAGAAAAAAAGATGGATAATTTGTTCCATTGAGAGGTAAGCCACTACCAGCTGGGTCAGGCAGCATCTTATTATCCTTTCTCCTTAAAATAAACTGGTACACTTGCTGAGCATGCATGTTTATGGCAAAGACTGGAGACATAACTGTTGGTCAAAGGAACCTATGGCATATTTCATATCACTGTCAGCTAAGAATAGGGGAGACAATCTGTTTTTCAGCAGATTTTCTTGGTGTGTTTGATCCGCTAGATCAGAATAGGTCAGTTGAAGACAATACTCAAACTCCTCATCACTGAAGTGAAGTTTTTTCTTTGCATGTCAATATACTTTCAATATAGCCAAAATAATGTTTTTTTTGTTAGAGTTTAGATACTGTAAAACTTCACATAGTCACCTTGCTAGAAGCTTATTCACATTGCTGCTGTATTGCCTTATACTTCTTACACACAGATAACGTAAAATACAACCACACTAGCCCTTAGTAAAGGAAGGCTTTTCATAAATAATCTATAGCCTTTCACTAGCATGGTCAGTTTTTTATGTTACTTTTGAATTATGGATTTTGAGAATTCCTACATTTATATCATGGGTTTGTATGACAATGATATAATATAATATACAGTTATATCATGCAAATGTTAATAGTTTAATATATATGCGCGTATAGATGCAAGGGATAAATTGCATTTGTATGAAATTTAATGACTTATTATAGTGCACTGGTGTATATATAGTATCCAAACTTCATATACTGACAGCTTTCTACAAATCCAGATTTCCTGGGAGATGAGCGAGATTCAATCATAAAACCTGTAGATCTGTAATCATGTGCAGCACAGGCTAGCAGCTATAGTATCTGGCTGTACATGAGGAGGAAGAAGAAATGCATGGAGGAGACTGTCATATGTTTGTGATGTTTTCTATAAGCTATTACACTTTGGAATTTATAATAGTTTATATGCTATATATTGTATATGAAGATGGAGCAATCACTAAATCTTGACTCCTGAAACCACAAGTAGTATGAATTCATATAGATATGATATGTAATGTTGGTTAATCAGATACACCAATGTCTAATGTCCAGAACTGTACTCTTCTAACCGTAGGATCAACCCTGCAGAAAGACTTGGGAATCGTAAAAATGGCATCAGTGACATAAGAAAACACAAGTAAGTAGAATAATAACCGATAGTAGAAGAAGTTTCTCTGATAAGGTGCAAACATGACTTGGGTGTCAAATTGTTTATTAAAACTGATAACATTTGAAAGCATAAATTTTATTGTTACACTGTAACTGTGTATGCTGTAAATACACTTAACACTACTATATCCATTCAATTACTATATATCAACATTGGTAGTGTCATCCCTAAAGAGGAGCTTGGCTTTTTTCTGGAAAAAAATCTGCCCTGTGGTAATAGCGCTACATGATCACCAGCAGGATAGTAGAACACACAGCCACACACTTCGTGCCTGACACTGCCAACATGACAGTACAGAGAATAAATAGCACTTCAGGAACCAAAACTAACTGCCCTGATTGCTCAAGAATGGTGGGGGCTAGAGAAAAAAAATTCCAACTGTGCTGGAAACAGTGTAGGAGCAGCTATTAAATGTTATAAAGAACTGGAGGTGGTAGAGTGTTGAAAGGTCCTCTTTAATGGGAAAGGAGGTGTTTTATGTTACAAAGTAGAGAAGTACATGATAAACAGATGTAGCACTGTTTAACTTGACTGTCTGTGCCATGATATTTCAGAAAACAACAAAAGCCATTGAAAGAGTAAACACTCTGTACCACACTGTTAACACGTTATGAGTCATGTTAACCTTTGCTACATTTGTATGAAGCTAAAGAAGATAATTCTGCATTACAAATAAGGTATGAAATTAACTAGAAAAAAAAAAAGCTAAAATAATAATTCACCAACTATAAGAAAACCAATTCCTATAATTATTTCCCCCACTCCATTACCTGGTGAGATAAGTATTAGACAGGCAGTGAAATGTTCTGTAATTGGTCCCAGTAGCAACAATAGGATTGAATGGATATTACCAGTGTAGCCCAACGTGACATAAATCAAGCAAATGGGTTTCGTAAGGATTCAGTTCCAATAAAGTTTTCTTGATTAGAGACCTAAGTAATCCAAGTAGTCTTCTCTATTTGACCAGACAAATAAAGTAATGCATTTCTGTCTTCTAGCAAGTAAGAAGATATTGACTAAGAATTGGAAGAAAACAAACCACTTTTTTCAGGATCATTGCTATATATTTGTTTTCTATTTACAATGGGGTCAGTTAATTAGTGGATTCATCTATATCCAACACAATAATTGAAATGTTTTTAGTATTTTGGTAGCCTTTTTCCCATTTACAGATTATAGGTTGCCTGAAACCTACAGACAATTTGGATTTCTCACTGCTTTTACAGTAAAGAGTCTCCAGTCTCAATAAAAATCCACCCAAAGTAATACAGTACATAATAGACAGAAATGTAAGTGTAGTTTCTTTCGGTCCTTAGGAATGTATGAAAAATGGGTGGGGTGCAGCTGCAGTTTCCCTCTGTGTCTGTGACACTGTTTGCTGTGATAGAGGGTATAGAGCAGAGGTAGAAAAATATTTCATTGGCTTAGAGTATGGATCACTAGTATACTCTGCCTTCTCACTTAGCAGGCATGGATAGAGAAAATCTGCATTTTATTTTTTTACATAATATATACAGGGTCTAAGCAACTGCCCATAATAGTCATTAAGATTTAGCATATTATTACTGCCTGCTTTATGCTTTTTTATTCCTCCGACCAGATTTCTAATGTGACTCTGAACAATAATATAATTAATTGAATATATAATATAAATTATTTTTACTATACTGCCATTTGTACTTCCCTACTCCATTCATTTTCCCGTATTTTCATTTAAAAGTTATATCCACCTTCACACCAAATTTTCTTTATTTTTCCATCTTGAGTGTCTAAAGCTCATCAGCCCATATGTTTTCACAGTAACATTCCCTTAAATCTGTCCCCTAATTCTTGCATACCTTCCAAATGTATGTTAATAAAAATTAGGGCGCAGCTGAATGGCAGTATGTCTGCAGGATCAGACTACACATGGTTTGTTTGTAGTCTATTACCATGGAAACATATAGTAGTTGTAGACACAAAAACGCAGCATATTTTTTTACATATGATGATTTGTCAAGTTGCATTACTTTTAGGCTAGGTTCACATCTGCTTTGGAGTCTCCGTAGGATTCTTCACCGGTTTCGGTATAAAAACAGCAGAAACTTGACGCATACTTGGCAGACCCCATTATAGTCTATGGGGTCCGCGGCAGGGGCGTAACTACCGGGGTAGCAGTGGTAGCGACTGCCACAGGGCCTGGAACATTACGGGGCCCGGAGCCCTGTGGCAGTCGCTACCGTGAACCCCACAATCACTGCTATCGTTATACTCCGGGGTCTTTTAAGACCCCAGAGTGTAACGATCGGGGGCCCAGGGGAGGTGAGCGAACATAAAAAACACTGTAACTCACCTATCTGCCGCTCCGCAGGCTTCGGGCCTGTTTAGTGACGTCCCAGACGTCAGCCGACGTCATTATGCGTCGCGACGCCAGCCTGGATCGCGCGAGATCCGGTCCGACATTGAAGATGGCTGAAGTAGCGCACGGGAGTGCACCGGAGCGAGGAAGAGGTAAGTTGCAGTGTTTTCTATGTTTCTCTCCTCCCCTGGGTCTCCGATCATTATACTCTGGGGTCTGAAAAGACCCCAGAGTATAATAATCGTTCATGGGTGGTCCACTATGGGGCATAATACTGTGTGCAGGGGCCACTATGGGGCAAACTAATGTGTGCAGGGGCCACTATGGGGCAAACTACTGTGTGCAGGGGCCACTATGGGGCAAACTACTGTGTGCAGGGGCCACTATGGGGCAAACTACTGTGTGCAGGGGCTACTATGGGGCAAACTACTGTGTGCAGGCGCCACTATGGGGCAAACTACTGCGTGCAGGGGCCACTATGGGGCAAACTACTGCGTGCAGGGGCCACTATGGGGCAAACTACTGTGTGTCAGGGCCACTATGGGGCAAACTACTGTGTGCTGGGGCCACTATGGGGCAAACTACTGTGTGCAGGGGCCACTATGGCGCATAATATTGTGTGCAGGGGCCACTATGCTGCATAATACCGTGTCCAGGGGCCACTATGGGGCATAATACCGTGTGCAGGGGCCACTATGGGGAATAATACCGTGTACAGGGGCCACTATGGGGCATAATAGTGTGCGCAGGAATGCGGTTTGTGGGGGGGGTTGGGGGCGGCGGCTTGGGGGGGTTGGGGTGGCAGCTTTGGGGGTTGGGGGCGGCGGCTTGGGGGGGGCCCATGTCAAATGTTCGCCTTGGGGCCCAGCCATTCCTAGTTACGCCACTGGTCCGCGGGTAACCACTGTTTTAGCGGACAGGCTCTAATTCATTCGGTATCCCTGGCAGACCCCCAACGACAGAGAGCCCTGCACAAGTGTGAACCTAGCCTTAGCTGTGGCCCTTATGAAAGGAAAGTAAACCTTTCAAATGTATGTCAAAATTTATTAGCAATAATGTCTTTATCATTTACAGATGGTTCCAAGGATTTAACTGGGATGGACTACGCAACCATAAATTACTATCTCCACTGAAGAGAGAGGTGTGCCTCATATTTTAAAACAATTTCTTTAAAAGATCATGTGATGCTCAACTGCTATAAATACTTGTACTATACTATACATTTATAGGGGTTTTATAACATTAAAAGAAATGTCTGTGAATCTTGTGTAATCAAACCTATAGACAAGAATGACAAATGACCCAAAAAACTGATTTTAGTAAACTTTTCTTTTTTTTTTTTTTTTTTTTTGGGGGGGGGGGGATGATCCTTTGTCACATTCCAAGATTCACAACTTTTCTGTTTCTCCTTAAAAGGAACCTGTCACCATTAGATTTCAGTGGATAAATGATAATTTACACTGTATCTTTCCCCACAGAACTATACATCTTCTTAGCTCCTCCTTCTCTATAACCATGCTGCCTTCACCTTGCACTGCTTTTCCTGGCGACAGGTTCCCTGCAGCTGTATGAGAGCTTGTTTTTGTGGGATGAGTTACATGGTTTGTTGGCAATACTTAGTAGTATAATTTCCTGCTATTTTTTTTTTTTTTTGGAAGGAGAGAGGGATTTTATGTTTACCATAATTACAAAGGTAAAACATTAATTTTATTCTAATGGACAGTACAAATACAGCGATACTCAAATTTTTTTTTTTTTTTACATTTTTTAGTTGTTCTGCAAAATAAGAACATACTTTCTAGGCATCTTTTTGTTAACACATTCAGAAAGCAAGGCAAAAAAAAATACTTGTGGGTTCCTTTATTAGGTTTTTAGATGCCAATGTTGCTCAAGATCAGAGACTTTATTAATCCCAGCAGTTACAGCATGAGTTTCTGTGCCCATGCAATTGTCATGATGTAAATATATGGCCTTAACACAAGGCTTTCTATGATTTACATGTATCTCATTGCATTAAGGAGTTAATTTACAAACCTATATTAAAGTATACATTGCATTGTAATAAAAACATAAATTTCTTCCTAAACTAAAATCAATTCCTCTGTACAGCTAGAAAAATTGCATGCTGGTGTCAAATTAAATTTGCGCAAAACATTTTATTTTTCATTTTACTAATGTATTTAGCGGGAATGTAAAGTGTTTTATTGATGCTCCATTCATGGCATCTGTGTTCTTTGTAGTGTAATTAGATTACATTGTTTCTGAACAAACACAAAGGACAACCATCTGTCTTGTGCATTTTTATTGCTATTTGGATTGCTAGAAAGCATCTTATGCCTGCTGTGATCTTTGATAACAACATTAATATGAGCCTATGGCCTAGTAGTTTTCGGATACAAGGTGATGAGTGCAGAACTGGACCTACAGTGGATGTTGTTTTTCGATCCAGTAGTGGATTTTGAAACTTTTGACCTTGGAGTTTTATTTCTAAACTTTATAGAGTTTCACTAAAACATGGCCTATTTTTTAAACCAAGTTTTTATGATAAATATATTTTTAAAGAATGTTTGTTTTTATTTTTAATTTGCCATGCTGCTATATATATTTATTTCAAAATTACTATATCCTGCAATTTTCACTCTGGCCACTAAGCCAAATAATAGACGGATGCTTGCCAAATCTGTAGAGGTTTTAGTTACAGCAGTCACCTCATTTACATCACGTACAAGGCAGACCGTAATTCAATAGAATATGACAGTTCTATAGATAACACCTATAGTCACCCATCATTACATCCACTACTGACAATAGATGATGTCACAATTTATCTTCTCCTTCTCCATGCACAGAGCATGTCAAGAAAACTCTCCCATAGACATCAGTCAGTCAGCGCCAGACGATTGGTGCCTATGGCCATATCACTAAATCTGTTTTTTTAAAAAAAAATTTAAATTTGTCAATAAATTCCTTTTAAGGCTGGCTAAAAAGATCAGAGACCTTTTGTTCAAACTGCTATCTCTCATGATATTCCTGTATACATACATGCTTAGCTCAGCAAAGCATGTACATGTTTTCAATGGGGACAGAGAAGAATGCTACTGACAGACACCTCGGGTGGATGCTTATCTCTCTGTATACAAAAGGATTGCGCATGTTGAAATCCAGCACTTCTCACCCAATATCTGCCACCAGGGAGTGTCAGGAGGTCCAATATGTATTAGATCAAATATTGGTCCCAACAGAATTAGGTTCAGCCGATTTGGTCGGCTTGACAGAGGATATTGCCTTAGTACATTATATCTGTGAAAGATCTTTTCTCCTCAAACATTAGTAGTATAATGTTGTACCGTGTTAGCCATAGAAAGTAGTGGAAGAGTGAAGAAATCAGGCGATACCTTTTAGAGGCTAACTGAGTATATTTGATATTAAGCTTTCGAGACTCTAGCTCTCTTCTTCAGACATTGTGTCTGAAGAAGAGAGCTAGCACTCTCGATGGCTTACTATCAAATATACTCAGTTAGCCTCTAAAAGTTATTGCCTGATTTCTTCACTCTTCCACTCCTCAAACATTGGCAGCCACACTCTGTGAGCAGTAAACTCTGCTGTACTTTACAGCCTACACTGTCTGTCCTAGCACTGCTGTGACAGTAAAGAACACTTGCTAAGAGTACTAGTAAAAGTCAGTAAGTGTTCTTTGTCTGTAGTAGGACAGGCAGATTATGCTGTACACACCATATCCACACCAGAACTGCTTATTACTACCATATAGTGTCTGAATAATACCTTACTGTTACCAAATAATACCAACACACCAGGACCACTTATTGCTACCATACAGTGTCTGAACAATACCTTACTGTTACCAAATAATACCTCCACAGCAGGACCACATACAATACAATGCAGGTAAACTCAGCAATTTACAGGTGACAGTATCTCTGATTGGAATTGTACCCTTTCCCTTTTCTTCTCCATCTGACCAAGACAACCATGGCAACTTCCCCTATCATAACACACTGTCGCATAGTTTACAGTCAAGACATCCTTTCTTTCATATAGCCCTCCTTACCTGTTATGACCCACTAAGCAAACTTTCAGTCCTGGCAGTCTTTTACCAGCGCCATCTCTCTGCTGCCAGCAATATTGTAGTTGGTCCAGATTCCTGCATAAGTTTTCTTACCTATGCCTCTTGTAGATGACAAAACTTACATACAATCATGCTCCCTCTTTTTTGCTGTATAATATATGAACCAAATTTTATCCTAATGTGGTGTGAGAATAGAGAGAGAATTAAAGGATTCACACTTTCAGATCACCATTCAATGCATTTATAAGGAATGTTTCCACCAGTTAAGGCTATATTCACATCTGTGTTTGGAGTCCTTGGGGCAGTGTCCATCACAAATCCCAGACAAAAAAGTCCTGCAAGCATGACTTTTTTGTCTGGTAATGTCTGTAAAAAATAATGGACACCCAAAGGACTCCATTCTATCAATGGGGTTCCTTGAGCTCCAGTGTCTGTTATTAGACATGCTGGTTTTCCATTCTTCTGGTCCAGCAATGGACCAGAAGAATGGAGACAATGACACAAATGTGAATACACCTCTGATTTTGTTCCACAGAATCCTGGTTAGGAAATATGGTTCTAGGATATCTTCTTCTACTTATAACATTTTGTCTAATGTTTTCTTTTCAAAGCGTATTTGTTTTTAGGGCTGTCCATGCATGATTAACGTTTCTTCTTATTCTACTAGATAAAGGGAATCACAGATCACAGCTATTTTGACAGTTTTCTACCTGAAGCTGAAGATCCACCAGATGAACTATCAGGATGGGACAAAAACTTCTAATGATCAGGACATTATTCTTTGGAATTGTGAAAAGATACAACAAAACCATGTGTACAACAATCATGTTTAGGAAATTTTAGAAGCAAACTCCACTAAAGAAAGGAATTGAAAAAACTTGAGAGGAAGCATAAATAATGTACTTATGTCCACACTGAGCATTATATATGAAGACATTACTCTTCTCTTTTAGAAAGGCTGTCTCATGATGCTTGGAGGAATGGCAGCCATTTTGTGATGTTGTGTAAAACACTTTCTCAGGAGTGCTTTTCTTTGCACTTGTAGAAACAATGTAGGATAAATTAAGCAGTGCTTAATAGTTTTGCTGCTCTATGTTTTTTTTTTTCCTCTGTTATTAAGAGTGCCCATGACCTTTCTGAATGTACGTGAGGCATCTACAACAAGTGACACGACCTCTTCCATTAGGTTACCTATGTTGACCACTTTATTTTACATTCACGTGAAAAGGACAAAGCAAATGTGAGAACAAGAAACTTTTGCTTCATGGTATAGCGGAGGGGGTATTTTTGTAATAGTGGAATTCCAGGTAGCTATAATAACAAGGCAGCACATTGATGGCAAAGCCGAAGGAAGTTAACCTTGAGCTGTAAACCTTGAGGTCTAATCACTAGGTGTCACATATGTCATCACTTCCACATTCATTTCAGATACTAAAGCATTGATATTTTTCTTCAAAATGAGGTGGAAATGTTTCTGAATGTGCCTTTTCTTTTAAGGGCTGAGAGAAGGACACAGGGAGTTTTAGGATAAAACATTGTGAATAGAAAGATTTGAGAACTTCAGAAGTAGATTTCTGCTACAAAAATCAAAGGTATATATACATGAATATTTTTCAGTTCTTTCGCCTTTTTCACTGTTACATATTTTATTTTTACATTTCTTTCATACCTCTACAGTGTTTTATGATATTATGAAGCTCAACATTCATCAACAGAAGTGTTATTTAGTCATTGGCTATATATATTGTGTACATTTTTATCGATTTAATGGAATCCATTGGCCCAATTGCTATCAATACTGGCTTTTTAGAGCAATTTATCTAATGCTGTACAGTACACCATTTGTTAAATTTTTATTGAAGAGATATGGTGGTTTTGGTTCAGTTTTATAGCTTATATTTTATGCTAGCCTGCAGGTAACACGCAGATGGAAATTTTTGCAACTTTTTAAAAAGTTACCTTTCATAAATATAGGAAAAAGTTTTTCCTCTCATAACCACACCCTCTTGACTAACATGAATCACAATGTACGTATATACTCAGTTTTCAAAAAAGGTGCCACATGGGAATTGGTCCGCGTGGGTAATTGTTTTAAGGTAAAAGTTTGCCAAGTTTTCTAAGGATTTAGTTTCCACTCAGATGTTTTTAAAGGAAAATATGTGATAGTAAATGATTGCTGAAGGTCATGCTTGTGTATGAGTTTATTTTACATAAATCCATCTTAATGGCCTCAGTTGTACAGTGAAACTTCTTTGAGACAACCACCCAAAGCTGCAGAAAAATTAGGTCAATAAGAATAACATATGATAGAACTTAAATCTGGTCTGCACAAGAAGGTGGTCTTCTCGAAGAGGTGGTCTATTGAGAAGTTTTCCTGTATGGATAACTACACACACAATAATATCTTCCCCTTGTCAACCTGGACAGATCATTCTATATAAGTGTTATTTGGTTGGGATATACAACCAATTTTGGGAACTTCTTTAGCCTTCACGTGTGGTATGGAGTTGAATACACTTTTTGATACTTTTTAATGCATCCAAGTCTCACCACAGAACATGTATATATCACAATTATGTGCAAATTATTTTCAGTTAGATCTAGGTAGATTTCAGTAATATCCATATTTTCATGATAGTGTATGCTCCCAGCTATCATCTTCTGGTTTACCATAGTCAGGATACCCATAGCAATCTTTTAGCAGTTAGTAAAGCCTCCACCTATAAGGAGAGAATATCTCCTTCTTGGCATGACAAACTTCTACCTAAAACCTTTAGGGTCAATTATTCAGTTGTGAATTATACAGTTAGGAGCATCAGTTGGAGGGTTTTTTACATTATTAGAAGAGACTGTATAACACTAGCATATGACAATTTTGCCGGAAAGCATTTAGGGGATAATAAAGGGGTATTTCCATAAACCAAACTTATTGTCTATCTACTTTTGATAAGGTGGAACCCCAGTGGTTGGACAACCACCATTCAGACACTTATCCCCTCTCCATTGGTTAGACAAAAAGATTTGATTATGGGAAATCCATTTTAAGTACTGTGGCTTATTCACAGTTTTTCTCTGCACAGTGGTGTCACTATACCATCCATCAACTGTGCAGGGAAAGGCAGCATGACTCCACTCAATGCATTGCAGTTGTGTTTAGGTGGATGTGAGTGCCGCTGTATAAAGGGACCTCAGACTCTTCATTATTGGGATTAATTCTTTCCCAGAGCTTAAAACTCTTCTGATCAGTATGTTAGAACATATCCTAACAATAAGCTATAAAATTCTAATATGGAAATGTCCCTTTAAGATATTATTCATTGTACACAAGGAAAACCATCACACTATCTGTATATCAATGTTCAACCTCGACAAATGTAAACAACTGAAATATGGACTATATATACGGTAGGTTACAATCTATATAGTCCATACACAGTTGCTTACTTTTACATTCCTTACTTCAGTTGTTTATATCTTTGGATATGAATTTGTATTTTTTGGCTTTTTTGTTGTTTATTTCACTTTTGCCTAATTAAAATCACGTCTCACTTGAAAGAGTCATACTGGTCATTGCCAAGTTGGTGTACAGAGGAGCAGAGAACTATTGCATTCATGTATGATTTGGCCATTAGAAAAAAATCTTTGATGCTGTCTAGTAAAACAATTCAAAAGGATATTTTCAGAGTCATTTATACATAGCATAAGATTTGCTTTAAAATTCTTAAAGGGGTTGTTCAGTCTCAGACAAATACTGAGACACAAAGGATTGTATTATAGAATTATCCAATGAACTTTATGAATTCCTCACAGTTTTCTAGATATCTGCTTGCTGTCATTCATTCTGCTTACTTGCAGTGGATAAAAATCAGTCCAATCAGTCCATGGTCATGTGATGATCACACAGGTGAACAGTTCGTTATAGTCACATCACAGTAATCAGACATCTGCCTGGTAACGAGCTGTGCACCAGTGTGTCCATCACATGACTATAGACTAATTTTTATCCACTAGAAGTAATCAGAATGAATGACAACAAGCAGAGATCTAGAAAACCATGAGGAATTGATACAGAAAGTGTATTGGAAAATTGTACAAATTCATTATACAAACAATAACATTTGTGTCTCAATATTTGTCTGAAACTGGGCAATCCCTTGAAATTCAATGATCTAATGGATAAAATGTTAACTTCTGGGATAGCCCTTAAAATTGTTTCCTATTTAAACTTGAAATGTTCGATGTAATCAGTTTTTCTCAATAATTTTAAGCTAAGTACCCTTTACTTTACCATTTACTCAGTAGGGTACACAATTCACAGGTTAAGAAACTTGGATCAAGGATGCCTTCACATGGTTGTTTGCTTTGTATTTGTAACAAACATGGGATTGGAAATTTGGGGGACATAAATATGGCCAGTAGTTCAGGATTTTTGGCCGCAAAGTATAAAATATGTGAACACTAAGCTTTCCCTTCTTCACATTTTACCATATCTATCAGGGCTGTGGAGTTGGTAGGCCAAACTACTGACTCTGACGCCGACTCCAACATAAATAGCTGACAGCCAGGGTCAGACAGAAGCAGTAAATCTCTTCTAATTCTTAAAAAGCTAGTGATTGAATTCCTAAGAGAGTAAATGTGCAATAAACTATACATCAAATTAATTATACAATATTTCATAATTATATAACTAAAAGTAATTAATCATTCAGTAACTTTTTTCTGACTCCACTCAAATTTAGCCCCGACTCCAACTCTAACTCCACAGCCCTGGTATCTATGATGAAGTAATCCCAGGTACAAAGCCAAGGTCATAGTTAGAGTAAGGACCAAGTCAATTACAATAAAGCACAGAAAAGAGCCATAAAACACAGGTTAGGAATCTCATATTGATCCTCCTTTAAACAGACCATCAGGCCTGATGTCATCAATGGGTATTAGTCTCTACGGTAACCTGGTGCAGCCAGTGACTGGAAGCAGGGTACTGTGGTAGCAAGAAATGGACATCATAGGAAGTGAACCAAGAAGGGGTAAGTCAGGATGGGTTTTTGTCAAAGCAATTTGATATTTCCATTGGCTTTCTGGAGAGGCATGGTCGTCAGCAGAAATGTACCACAAATCATGTTGAGGTAAGTAACTGCAACATGTCTTAAATTATTTTGTTTCTAAACAAGGAAGTGCTTTAAATTAGATTTCTGAAATCCATTTCATGGAAATAAGAAAGTGCAATGCATTGTATAAATGAGTGGTTCTCATACTGCGGTACGTGCACCCCATGCGGTATGCCATGTAGACTCGGGCTGAGAACCAGGGCTCTGGAAATGTCAGATTTGGCAAGTGCTCAGGTTCTGAGGCTCCTGGTGGGGCTAGTGCCATTCCAAGTCACCCATCACCTTCAAAGACTGAGGCACAGGAGCTGACAAGAAAAGGCAGATGTCAGAAGATATTGGGTCTGGATGAAGAGGGTAGGTCTCTACAGCAGTGGGAAGACTTTGCTGAATAGAGAGAGGGCTTCTGATCTATAATCTGCTGAATGAGAAGCTCGAAGACCCTCAGAACTTGTTTTGTCTGCTTGCCAGAGGTGCCCATATAAGCCAGTTTTTATTCCCTTGCGATGGACACCACAGTGTCTGTTAAGGATATTTGGTTGGAACTCTCTTTCACTTTGGAACTTTGCTGCTGTAACGCAGGTCATTAAATGCTGTTAACAAAGCAGAGGGTAAGTTTAGGCAAGATAGTAGCCCCCATAATCACTTACAAAAAATAGAAAATGTATTTGAGAATTATGATAGATTTCATATCTGGTTTTAATAAATAAGATGGTGATAGATTCCCTTTAAAGGAGCACTAGGACTAAAATGAAAACTAAAAGTACAGAAGAAATATAGTAGCTCTCACTACTGTCAGTTTGAAGAATGTTCTTCATGACACATACAGTCTTACAAAAATCCCCCAGAGAATAAAGGTGTTAGTATCTTCCTGGAATGCTCATTTTCAGCCATAGATTGGCAAAGGGGGTGGGACGTAATGATCTTTTTGTCCAACTGCAGATAAGACAAGGCTCCTATATCAGTCGCTTTTATTAGGAGGAGGGGGACATGGCTGAGCTCCTGGGGCACAGAAAGATTAGTTTATATAATTCTCAGTTGTAAATGTAACCTGGGTGAAAATAGAATTAAGGGAAAGAAGGAGGTTAATGGAGGAAGGGCTGGGAGATTCTATTTTTCTGTGCATTATTTGGGTTTATCTCTCCCTTAAATGCGCATAGCCACTGGGGCAGAAAGTTGGTGGAAGTGCCATGTGTACAGGTTGCATATAATTATGGCCATCCATCTGTGTCTACCTTATTCTTTATAGTTCCTTCTTTAAAAATGTAAGGTACCAACCCGGCCTGAGACATAGACTAATCGCAAAGTAAATATCTAGCCCTAGGACTAGTACATAAATAAAAGTACTGAAATAGCTATGACTTGACTGCAGGAATGTATACAAACTATTCTTATTTTGCATCCTCTTATGTTATAAGAGTCAGGCACATACAGTATGGCTATAGATCTCTTTAGCGTAGGGTTGCTATATATGCTGTGCATGCGTGGGACTGGACTATTGAGAAACAGTGGGCAGTAAATGGATTAGCAACATGTGCTTTATTCATTACATTGTATATTCATAGTATTTATTTCCTTGTGCCAAGGTTTCCTGAAGGAAAGGAGTGGTTGGGGGTGCCATTTGGAAGGAAATGTTAAGTATTCTATTGAATTTCTTTACTTCAGCTGAGATTTCTAAACCTTTTATTTTATTTCTGGCTCTTAAATGGTAAACTAACATAACATAGTCAGTGCTTATTACAGAAAGGACTCGTGCACTGGTATTGTTAGTACTTCATCACCAAATTTTAGTGATGGAAACAAATCATGTTTGACTCTGGTGACTTCAAAGTGTAGCTATGTACTGGCCACAGGGTGCAAATAGTCACAAGACAACAGTTCTTGAACAGGGAAACTTTACTAGGTGCACTTTAGGATCTTTTGCTCACAAAGGAACTAGTACTAGAACAGGGAAACTTTACTAGGCGCACTTTAGGATCTCTCCACACAAAGGCACTAGTACTAGAACATTATGGAAACAGTCTGACCAAGAAACGTATATACAATGGTTGACTGTGGTGTCTTCCCCATTTGTTGGCTCTTACTTTCACCTAGGACATACTGCCCAGACAAATTCTCAGCCATTTTGGTTGGAGGAGTGCTGTCCCACCCATAATAAACAAGGATGAAAAAAAAAACTTTTTTTTTCCCAAAGGTTATAATACACAGCAAGATGGGTCAGAGCATGACAACAACATCTTCTGTGGAAAAAAGCAATGTGTTACGCTAGGTTCACACCTTCGCTCGGGTTTCCATTCTTTCGAAAAAGGGAAACCCAATCCACTTAAAAAGCGGTTACCCGCAAACCCCATAGACTGTAATGGCTTCCACCGGGTTTCCACCAGAAAAATGTGCATTTTTCAAGTGGAATGGGGAATGGAATTCCCAAATGGTGATCAAGCGCAGATGTGAACCTAGCCTTAAATTATGTATCATTTATAGTATTGGTAGAGGCATTTATTATTTTTATTATTATTATAAGTTGTAGTAGTATTAGTGGTATATTTTTGCAATTAAATAATAACTAAACTTTTGAACTAATTTTGAATTTTTGGCAGTATTTTGATAAATATTGTCAACAAATTTTGGCTCCTTCCTGTGAAATTCTGCATTTCTTTATTATTCCCCTTGCTTTTCCCCTTGAGAGCTGTTTTTGCCTCTCACTGTATAGGGTGTATAGGCTTGTGTGCAGCTGTATATAAATATTCCAACTCTCTTCATCTCTGGAACTCTCTTTATCATCTCTGGAAATAATATAAGCATATCTGCAACCTTATTGTCATATGAAAGATGAGAATTTTCTCTTTAATATGACACAATGATTTCTACACATTTCTGTGTTTTATATTTCCTGAGATATAACTGTTTGGAGTGACACTCCGCCATCCTCATTTTCTCTTCTTTACACACAAACCTATACACCATACACAATGAGATATAGGGGACAGCTCTCAATAGTGAAGCAAGGGAAATAATATCACAGAAAAGAAAATTTATTAATTACACAAATACAGCCAGAGAATAAAAAAGTAGTTTGAAAGATACACTTTTAATCTTTATTGTAGCTCAAAAAACAAAGTACATTTCATACATTTCCTTTACTGCCACTAGATCTGGTACAGCTATTGCAGTATTATTGGGCTGCTGTTATGGAGAAAAGAGGCAGTGAGTCTATAGTGAGGCAGTGAGTCTATAGTTTTGCACACCAGATTTTTGGACATGAATGATATTCTGAGGTTAGGTGCTATTTTTCAGCACAGGTAAATGATTCCTCGATACATGCATTATTTATAGGCTGTCTGATCTGAGTTTCACATAGAAAACAAGAGTAGCCATATTATATATTACTATGTCCAAAGATAAACCAGTGAATAAAATGTGGCTAATTGAAAGTATAAAATAACTAAACACCAATGTAATTTTTGTGCACAGTAAGAAGGATGTGAATTATAAACCTCAGCAATAGCTGCTATGTGATCTCATGGGCAGCTCTTAACTGTCTCAGATCTATTTAAGACATACATAAGAAGCAATTCCCTTCAATATGCTTAAGCTCTCCACTTTCAATATAATTCCCAGACAATCAGATCCCTGCTGTTTTAATGCTGAGAACACAATGGCTTTACCAAGAAGAGTGGTACAGCAGCTGATGATGTTCATGCAGCCTAAACTTAGCTTGTATCTGGCTAAGGACTCCAGTTTCTGATAAAACCAATTCAGATCACAACATGACAGCGAATCCCTTGAAAGACTGCAATTCACAAAACAAGGCCACACATACAGCACATCACTTTGTGATACAATATTACAAAATACCATTGTCTTGAAAAGCTACATATATGTCCACAGTCAACTGATCTACAATTTGGTTAAAGATTTCCATTTGTCTTGAAACCAGTTCAACACAATATCACAACATATTAACAAAATAATTGAAAGGTTGCAATTTACCTTCCCCCACTGAGTGGTCTTGCAAAAATAGGATTGTTAGGATATTGTATTGTAATGAAACCATGTTCCATAGTTTAACGTTTGCTACACATTTCTGAACATGTCCCATCAGGAGGACAGATAAGGGGGGACACATAAGAGAGGACACATCTGTATCTTCAGAGGCATAACTTGTATCTCCTAGGCCCCAAAGCAAAATTGGGGGATAGTGGGACCCCTACCTACCTTGTGCCATTTAGAATAGTTAAATATTTTATGTGGGATCTTTGGGGTTCAGGGTTTGGCAGTGACTGCTAACTAACCACCCCCAGTGTATCTTTTGACACACACACATCTTAACATATCCATCCAAGAAGAAAGTTACAGTAGGATACATCTGTTCCATGGGAATTGTATTGAGACAACTATGTTGATCATATATTTTTTAGCCTTGTGTGCCAACCTTGTGAAGACTTACAAAAAATATTTGACCTCTGTCATTGCCAACAAAGGATATATAACAAAGTATTAAGATGAACTTTTGTTATTGACCAAATACTTTTTTTTGCACCATTTGCAAATAAATTCTTTAAAAATCAGACAATGTGATTTTCTAGATATGTTTTCTCATTTTGTCTCTCTTAGTTAAGGTCTACCTATGATGACAATTACAGGCCTCTCTCATCTTTTTAAGTGGGAGAACTTGCACAATTGGTGGCTGACTAAATACTTTTTCCCCACTATACATGGACATAGTATTAAATAATACAATTCTGGGTGCTTGTCATCACTTCTAGAGGAATCATTCTGGCTGCTCAAGGGGGAGCCTATGAGAGTACAACTGAATGAATTAACTGCATGTAAAAAGCTCATTTTGATATTTAAAGCAACTCAAAAAAATATATAGGGCCATACCTACAGGGGATGATTTCCTGCTATTTATTTTCCTCCTGATTTTGCTGCTTGGCTGCTTTTTAGCTTAGCTACTTTGGGGCAGAGCTGTGATCAGTGACTACAGTTTAGCTACAGTGCTTACAAGGAGTATGAGGTAGTCTGAGACACTCCCCCTTTGTCATCACTGGTTCACGCTATTCACTTCCCCTGCAGCTCTGCCTTACGTCAGAAGACCAGAATGAACATTCAATATCATGGTTCCAGGCAGCACACTAGTGAAACTTCACAGGCAGGTGCACTTTCCTTGTAGGAACTAACCAAACTCCCAGTAAAGTTTGAATATAGAAAGAAAAAAAAATTAATGGTAGATCAAGGTAAATATATTACACAAGGAACAGTTATGCACACCATACACTGTGAATATGTAACATCTTAGATATGTCATAAGATCACAATATTCATCCTGAATTAAGGCAGAGCATGTGAACATGTATATCTGTACATATATGTATCTATGTACATTAGTATATTAATTTTTTACCATTATCTCTTAGTATATAGTTAATTGTTAGTCATTATAATAATATAAGTATAAGGATACATAATAATCTATGTAGGCAAAACTCTGCATATCAAGGCATATAAATGTATCTGAACTAATGCTGGCTTAAAACATAACTTTTAATCAAAATGGTTAAAATCAAAGTCACCAACTAAAAGCATAGCGCAGTAGAGAACTGAAATATATCACCTACTTCACTACAATTAACCAGAGTGCAGGCAGTGATGTCAGGGAGAGAGGCACTAGTCCCTATACTTCCCCTGAAAATCTGTCCCTTACCAGGGCACTACCTGACAAAAACATTCCCTATGCGTTTCCTGGCACATCCGTGCCATTCTTTAGGGTACCTGACTATATTAGTACAAATCCACGTATCTTGGTATAGGGCTTGAACAAGCAAAAACTGAGTTGCAGGCAAACAGGGTAGAACCCACAGTGCTGGATCTCCTGTTCTGTCCAACACACTCTATACCTGAGTAAGAATAAAGGAGTTGGATAACAATCAAAGCGGAGCCCACAGTGGTGGGTCTCCTATACTGCCTAACTTTCTCTCTAGCTGAGTAAGAGTGATGGTGTTGGCACTCAGCTCCCTGTAGGAGCTCCTTAAGCATTAATAGTCCCACCCATAAATAAAAAGGAGATCCCCCCCCCAAATAAACCTCAACAAGGGAATCCCCAAAATACAAGACATCTCCATGTGTTAGACATCGAATAGCTCCCAATGATGACATGTGGCGACTGATGGATGGGGAAAGTTTCAAGGCCTGAAGATTATCCTTGGGTGCCAGAACTGCATGCATGTGCTCCTGCATCCTGCATATGATTACAGACCTGTGCATACACACCAGCCAGTTTCCTGGTGTGTGAGAATCCAGGACAACCTGATCATATGATGGCCAGGACAACTAAAGGGGGATCAGAGAATGCCTGGGCAAATTTAATGGCCGTTCCCGGCCCCTGCTTAAGAGATTATTTAAAACAGGCCTTTTTTGGAGGGCTAAATAAAAAAAATTGCACCCTGATGTCATTTACAAGTGTACAAAAAATGGTTTAATTGTAACGTCTCTGCCTGTTCGGGTCTCTGTGCCATCCTCCGCTTGCACGCTGCGGTGCAGGAGGCATATTCAGTTTGATTCCTTGCTTAAGGTTCTTGTTGCTCAGTCTGAGCACTGTCCTAGTACTACTCTGTAATTGAATTTCAGCCACACCCGTCTCCTGCACCTTTGTTTTTTTCCGCTCCTCTAACAGTTAATCTTATTCTTGCCTGTGTGATTGACAGCCTGTCTACCAATCAAGTCTGGGGCAGGTCTTGGACTTCCTTTATACAGGTCCTGAGCCCACACAGGTCTGCTGGCTATTGCGACTCTGTCCTGTGACTTTGTTCTTTGCTTGGTTTGCTCTTCCTTTTGTATTGTATTCTGACTTTTGACCATTGGCTTCCCTTGTGACTACTCCTTTGGATTATGATTTGGTACTGATTTGTTCTCTCTGGCTGTGACCCTTGGCTTGCTGACTTTGCTTCTGTGTTGTTTTGTCCTGTCCTGTTCTGTGTGTCACTTATTCAGAGAAGGGATTTTCGCCAAGTTGCCCACCTAGGGTAGCTGAGACAAGTAGGCAGGGACAGGGGCTTCGTGGAGTTTAGGGCACACTGTCTCTGTCATTCCCTTCCTCCCAGGTTTCTGTAGCAGCACCGGGGAATTGCTCAACTGGCAATTCCCTTACAGTATACTTTATATAGCTGAAGTGTCACATCAATAGATCTATATAAAGTATGGTAATAGGTGTATCCTCTTTGCAGGGAAAGTCAAGGTTTGCATCATATATGCGATATAGTCAAGGAGATACCACAGAAATATAGAACAGTGTGATAGATACATTAAAGAGCAATATACAAGGAATACTATGATGTAGACATATATATTTTTAGAGTTACTAGCTATATATTAGCTAGCCAGTAGTGTGTATCAGAGGGGGGACCACCTTACCTTACAAAGTGAGTAGAAAACAGCGATCTAAAAAGACAGCATGAGCACAGTTGAAAAGCAGTAATATAATAACAGGAAGATGCTACCATATAGCTAAAGCACCATACTTAGGTAGGAATAGCGTGAAAGATGCCCAGAACAATGTCGCCGCCCACACATGCGCCGTCTGACCGCTTACTGCGAACAAATGCCAAAAACCGGGAATGGGGTAGCGGTGAGGAAAGGTAGCCGGGAATGGTCAAAGAAGATTTACAGAAACGCCGAGTCTTCATACTCTTTGTTCAGTCCATGTGGCTCCAATGTTTGTAGTCTGTGTATCCAATAAGCATCTCTCCATTTTCAAGATTTGAATCCAATTACCACCCCTGCGGGGCAGAAGGGTGTGTTCCAGGACCTGGAACATGAGTTGCGCTATAGTGTGATTATATTTGTCAAAATCTACAGGGATAGGGAGGAGTAAGTTTTGACAACTGATGTTAGATTTATGTTGTTTGATGCGGTCTCGCACACATTGGGTGGTCTCACCAACGTATGCGAGACCGCATGGGCATTTTATGAGATATACTAAAAAACTGGTTTAGCATGTGAAGTAACCTTTAGTTTTAAAGACTTATCCTGACAGTGGATGATGGATATTATCCCCTTTTAACATATTGGAGCATTGGAGGCATGCCAGACACGGAAATGTCCCTCATTTAAGGATGATGAAAAATTGTTGTTGAGTGGGTCTTGTAGCTGTACCCACATCAGTCTTAATCAATTTATCTAAAATGTTCTGGGGTCATTGGTAACAGGGAAGAAAACTCTCCTGGAATTCTTTTACTTGTAGATAGGCCTTGTGTAATAACCCCAATACTTGCGTATAATTTGATGTAGTTTGTAAGCAAAAGATGGTATGTATATATAAATAGGATGTGTCTTTGTCTACTATTTCTGTCTGCCGTGCTAGGATGTCTTATTTAGCTAAGGGAATCCTTTAGCTTGTCAGGATAGCCCCTTTCTCTGAATTTATTTTGCATTTCTGTAAATCTAGATACCTTAGTGATGAGTTCATCCACAATACGGGAAACTTGCATATGTTGTGATTTTGGGAGTGCTCGTTTGGTAGCTGGAGGGTGGAAACTAGTGTAATGTAATAGACTGTTGTTATCAGAGTATAAAGAACTGTTGCTATTTTTAGTAATGAGAGTGTCTAGGAAATTAATTTTAACAGGGTCATGGTGTAGAGTGAACTGTAGTTTCATCCAAATACTGTTTAAATGATTTGTGAATTCCAGTAATGATTCGATAGAGCCTCCCCAGATACAAAAAACATTGTCAATGTATATTTTCCATCCTTTGGCATAAGATGAGAAATATATACAAAATGGTCCTCACAATATGCCATATAGCATAGGGCTTGGTCACATTTGACCCCATTGTGGTGCCCGTTTCTAAATATATTGTGTGTCCTGGAATAGAAAAGTGGTCCTGGAAGAAAAGTATCTTAGTAAATCCAAACATAGCGAAATGATATTCGGGTCTGTATGAGATGTTTGGAGTAGTGTCTTTGCAGCGAGAATACCTTTCTGATGCTGAATGGATGTATATAAGCTTACCACGTCAAGGGTGACTAGGATGGCATTAGGAGGTATACTCCCTAACTGAAGTAGTACTGACAAAAACAGAGGTATCCAAAAAAATTATCTTGTCGTCTTAACCGATTGTATTAGGATTTTCTCAAGAAAAATCGCAAGTGGAGATAAAACAGAGTCAGTAGATGCGACAATCGGACATCTGGGTCACTTATTCAACCTCTTATTCATCTTGGGTAGGGTCTAAAAAAATGGTGTGATAGGACGTTGTGTGGTGAGGAAGTTGACGGTTTCAGTATCTATAGTTTCTAAACCTAAATGATAGGACAAAACCTGTTGTATCTTCCTAGCAATGTTAGACAGGGTTATAGGGTAAGGTCTCATAGAGCTGCAATTGGTTATGGATTTCTTCTAAATAGTCTTTCTTGTCCATAATGACCAAGGTTCCTCCTTTACTAGCTGGTTTTAACACCAGGGAGTTATCATGTACTAGTGAGGACAGTGCTTGTTTGTCCAGGTTACTTAAATTAGTAGTGCAAGAGAGATGGCCATTTTTAATGTGCTTCCTTAACTCATCGATGTCCCGTTTAATCAGAGAGAGAGTAGTCTCTAAGGGAGGGGAAGTTTTAAGTTATTGGCTGTAATGAGGCTAGAGGGAACCTCAGGACCTGTATTAATGTTATCGGGAGGTTTGTCTGCAAAATGCAACTTTAATCTTAGGGATCTGTAAAACCTCTGTAAATCTAGATCTATTTGGAAGAAGTCCAAACTTATAGGATAGGCAAAACAATAGTCCTTTTTGTAACAGCTTGAGTTGTGCTGGGCTCATTGTCCTAGATCAGGGGTTGGCAACCCCTGGCGTGAGTGCCAAGAGTGGCACGCGAGGCTTACTTACCTGGCACAGCTGCCCGAGTCCTCAGCCAGCAGTTTCGATCGGACCAAACACGGCCGAAACAAAACTGCTTTTATTATACTGTGGGGTCTCTTCAGACCCCAGAGTATAATAAGCGGAGCCGCCGGAGAGGTGATCAAACATAAAAATATCACTCACCTTCCCTGCGCTCCGCAGCGGCTCTGTGCTCTACAGGTGCTTCTGTCTGACGTAAGAGACTGCAGACAGGGCGTCAGGGGTCATATCCGGCGTCATTACGCATAATGACGCAACGTGACCCCTGAGTCCCAATCAGCAGTCACTGACTACAGGCAGAAGCACCCGAAGAAAACAGAGCCGCTGCGGAGCGCAGGGTAGGTGAGTTAACATTGCTTTTTAAGTTTGTCACCTCTCTTGACTCTCTACTTATTATACTCTGGGGTCTGAAGAGACCCCACAGTATAATAATAGCTAGTGAGTGGTGAAAATTGGAATATTATAAAAGTTAGAATATTATACTGTGTGCAGGGGCCACTATGGGACATAATACAGTGTGCAGGGGCCGCTATGGGACATAATACAGTGTGCAGAGGCCGCTATGAAACATAATACCATTGGAAGGGGTCACTATGGGACATTATTCTGTATAACGGTGTGTTTTCTGTATTAAGGATGAGTTTTTGCACAGAAAACTCAGGCATTTTTTTTGTGCAAAAATGCACCATGTGAACGCAGTTTTACTTCGAAGTATAAGTTCCAATGGCCTAAGATTATAGCTGCATCCAGATACATAGTGTGTTTTCACAATAAGGATGCTGCCATACAGTGCTCCTGGACACTTACATTTACCACTAATTGTGGGCTGGCCATGTACTTTCATTGCTTCTAATCGGAAAGTACAGGTGCGTCCCAGGAAATAGCAGTAAACGCATGCATCCTAAAGCATCTGGTGGCAGCACTTCTGTGTTATGGTTATATGACTTTAGTTTAGGGGTCGTCAGACTTACAATTGTTGACCCGCACTCCGAATACCTCATCTTTGATTTTTTAATTAAAATCGGCACACCGAACAAAAAAGGTTGCCTACCCCTGTCCTAGATGATATGTTAACAACTAGGGAAGAGGTGGGTGTGTCCATACCTGGGATTTGATCTTGTCGATTGTGGTCATTGTGTGGGATGTCCCTCTGATTGCCCCTACGTATCTGCCTCTCCTTCCTCCTCATTCTTGTCCTAAACAAGCAGCAGAGGTAGTGCTGTTTTGTGGGTATGATCTCTCGCTGGTGGAGCTGGACCTGGATGATTCTGGAGAGGATGGTCTTTTGCGTAGATTGGATCTTGAGAAGTATCCTTCCTGTCATCTATAGAAGCGGTCCATTTGATAGTCCTCTAGGTCTTTCTGGAACTAAAAGTGATATAATCCGCAGCAGGGCAGGAGGTTGAGAGCTGCTGGTCTGTGGCTTTAATCTGTTGTTTAAGTGTCATAATGCTCTTCTGTAGAAAAGAGAGTCAGAATCATGAGATGGAACTAACACTTATTTAGAATCTGTTCAAACTGTTTGTATACTCTTTATCGTCCCTATTTTTTATTTTTTTTGCATGCTTTTGGAAGCTGTTTTTTTATGTTCTTTTGTTGTTTCTTGGTTGTCTTAATCCCTCCCTTGTATTTGGTTATCCCTAACCGTGTTCTGTCATTTTGACCTTTCGGTTAACACCAAGGACATTGTATTGACATCTGTATTTTCTGTATCATCCTCAGCCTCATCAAGAATGTTACCTGAAACGTTGCACAGTTGGATATACTGTAATTACAATGTCTTCTATGGCATGAAATAAAAGTGAACCACCTACAGATAATTCTTGGAGTGCCGTCCCATTCTCTTCTATAGACCAGAATAAAGTCAGTGCAGGGAGAACTGACTTCTATTAAAGCAAGAGCAGGGTGATTTTAAAAGATCAGAAAAAAGAGAAAAGGATGAACATCAGGTAAGTGTCAAATATGTGGTATACGGAGGAGCCTTAGTAAGGGGGGCTGGATGGTTGCTCTAACTCTGTCTATACAAAAAATTTAATGATCTGCAATAGAGCAGCACAGCTCCGACATCTATGAAAATGTATCAAAAATTAAACAGCACACAATGCCTGACCTAAAAAACAAGGTGTGAAAAGGTGAATGTTATGGCCTGCTTGACACCTTTATTTATATGTTTATTTTGCTGTCTATAAATAACTCCATTTTCTTATTAAACTAATTTAATAGTGTCTCAGTCCAGCAAAACATATAAGATAGACATTTTCAAATGTGATAGCACATTGTCTTGGAAAGCTGATCATCTTGTGATGTATGTCCAGCTAAGAGGAAAGGTAAGGAGCAACACCTCTCTGTAAGAACAAAAATTATGTACTGTATATTATAGGTTATGTGTAGAGATGAGCGAATCGAAGCTGACTAAGTGGAATTTGTTCAGAATTTCAGGAAATATTCAATTCGCATCAAATCTGGATTTCCTCACGCTTCGTGGTAAAAAATCGCATTTTTGCCTAAAAGGGCTGCTGCACATTTTAGGACATGGGGCAAGGAACTCTGGGAACGCAGGATCACCCACAATGCCATGCGTGCAGGCAATCAGCAGTCAGCCAGCCCTGTGATGTCACAGCCCTATAAATACCCTCCGCCATCTTGGATTCAGGCATTTTCCAGTGTACTTAGTGCAGGGAGAGACATCAGCAGGCGCTACAGAAAGTGGTAGAAAAGACTTGAAAACTGATATTTTGCTCAATCGAAGTTCAGGGAAAAAGCATTAGAAGTGCAGGGAAAGGATAGGGAGGAATTTATACAGAGTATTGAAGCAGAACAGGGTTTATTTGGGGTGTTTCCAGCCTGGGTAATAGGAACAATCCTACTATACCTTGTTGCACTGACTTCCATTATACTGCTGCTTATTGCAGGTTTGCAATAGATTATACCTGTGTAATTCAAATTATTGGGGTCTTATTAGTCCTTGTGCAGTGCAGTTATATGTTGTAATCAGTAATGTGTAGACAGTACTCGATGATGTAGCTGATCGCAAATGGGAGCTGGGTGACGAAGGGGTTTCATCATCATCGGGAGAAAAGGGTGGCAGTTTGTGCATGAGGCAGCGTTGGAGCTAGCAAGTCAGTAGCGTGGCCGGGTGGCAGCAGTGGGAGGTCGGGAGCCAAACATGCCTGGAGTAGACCACCTGCATCGCAGGAGATTACCTGTCCGGAAGCAGTGGTGAAGGGGTTCGCGGAGGCAGTGGCAGTAGCAGTCAGTCAGTGCGGAGTGTTGGGGGTAAAATCACCTACTCGGCGGTGTGTTGAACATGGCCATATGTGGAATCTGTGGGCAGAAGATGAAGCGTGGCCAGGGTGCCAATGATGGCACCACAGCCCTGCATCAACATATGCAGCATCACCATAAAGTGGCCTGGGAGAACCGTGGCTCAAATGTGGTGGTCCAGCCTGCCGCAGCAACCACTGCATCACCCAGTGGCATGCACCCTTCTTCAGCTGAAGGAAGTTGTGTGTCCTTAACATCATCTGCTGGTCCTGATGCTTCTTCTCCTCCTCCTCCTAGTCAGTCATTGCATCAGCAATCCATCACCGAAGCGATTTAGAAAAGACAACGGTGCAGAAGCTGAACATGCTCCTGTCCAAATTTCTGGTGCTGCAGTACCTCCTTTTCCAAGTGGGGAACTCTGCATCTTTCAGAGAACTAATGGCTTGTGCTGAGCCGAGGTGGAGAGTCCCAAGCCGTCACTTCTTTGCCAAAAAGGCAGTACCAGCCCTGCAAAAATATGTAGAACAGAAGGTGGGCTAGTTGGTGTCTGCCAAACTGCATGGCTGCACCGAGGTGTGGAGCTGTAACTACAGTCAAGGGCAACATATGTCCTTTACGGCCCACTGGGTGAATGTGGTTCCTGCCCAGACACACCAGCTACTTGGCCAGGTGACGCCTCTTCCGCCTCCACGTTCTCACGCCGTTGGTCCTGCAACAATGTTCGCCTCATCCTTCACTGTGTCCTCAGCCTACACTGCAGGGACAATTCACAGTGCTCCTCCAGCATACCACATGTGCAGGGCATGGTGGTGTCACGATGTTCTGCACCTCGTTTGCCTGGGTGAACAGAGTCACACGGGAGGAACTGCCCTGTGTCCTTCATCAAGAAAGTGAATCCTGGCTTTCTCCGTGACAACTCAAAATCAGAACCATGGTGACCGACAACAGGAAGAACATGGTGTACGCGCTGCGTCAAGGAGGGTTGAGCCATGAGCCCTGCATGGCGCACGTGTTCGATCTGTTTGTCAAGCGTTTCCTTAAGTCTTCCACCAATCTGCAAGACATCTTAAAAATGTCCAGGAAACTTTGCATGCACTTCAGCCACTTGTACACCGCCAAGCACACCCTCCTTGAGCTGCAGCGGCAGAACAGTGTCCCCCAACATAGACTGATATGCGACGTTTCCACCCATTGGAATTCCACACTCCATATGTTGGACCGACTGTACGAACAGAGAAAGGCCATAAACGATTTCCTGATGATCCAAGGGGACAGAGGTACTCCCCTGTGTAACTTCAATGTTAACCAGTGGCAGCTCATGTGTGACACCTGCCGTTTGCTCATGCCCTTTGAGGAGGCCACTTTATTTGTCAGTTGCCAGGACTATGGGATGAACAATGTCATTCGACTGATTCATATCCTGGAAAAGATGCTGGTAAATATGGCTAGTCAGGGGACTGGAGATGTTGTTCCTACATCTCACAGCCTCATAAACCCTGTGGGGGCTGAACTGGAGGAGGAGGAGGACATTGGACCACAAGCAATGTGTAGCGAAATGACCCAGACACACCGTGGCAGTATGTAGTGGAGATGGAAGCAGGAGTCCCTCCGAGTCACTTGCGCAAATGGCCCGATAAATGCTCACTTGCTTGCGTAGTGACAGTCGAATTTTCACCATTCAGCAGAGGGATGACTACTGGCTCTCCACCATGTTAGACCCTTGCTCAAAAATGGGGGCCTTTTTTACACCCGCTGAGAGGGAGGACCAACTGAACTACTATAAAGACATCCTATGTAGTCGTGTAGTCAGTTGGCCGCTGCCTATCTGCGTCATTGTCCATCCTCTCGCAGGTCTGACCAGGGGGGGCCCTGGGTGCTCACCTTGCACTGCCATGGCTGCTGTGGGGGGGGGGGCAGTATTGGCTCCATCAGCAGCAGCCTGAGCCTAGAGTCGCTGATGAGCAGCTTTCTTCACCCGCATAGTGAAGAAACTACTCACCAGCAGCTAGACATAGAGCAGAACCTGAAACCAGCAGGTGGTGGTATACTTAGAGTGCACCCTGCCACCTGTCATTGAAGATCCGCTGGATTACTGGGAATCCAAACTTTATTTGTGGCCGAGTTTGCCCTGGAAAAGCTGTCCTGCCCGGCCAGTAGTGTGGCATCAGAGCGGGTGTTTAGTGCAGCAGGGGCCATAGTTACCCCAAGGAGAACTCGCCTGTCCACCCAAAATGTGGAGAGACTGACCTTTGTCAAGATGAATCTGGTGTGGATCAGCCATTATTTCCACCCACCAATGCCTGATGCATCAGATTAAATTATCCATGCTGTCTCACCAAAACCTTGACAAAAGAGACCGGTTTCTTCTGGCTACCTGCCTCAGCTACTATTCTGATGCTACCATGCGCCTGATGGCACCCGTCTGATGCCAAGTGCTTCTTCTTACAGCCACCATCGTCAGCAGGTACTGTTTGTGCCACCCACCTCCCCAATCTGTCACTGGGTCACTCTATGGCCTCCTCATGCTGCTGCCACCTCCACATTATGTCACCTTGCCACTCTGTGGCCTCTTCATGCTGCTACTACCTAAATACTATGTCACTTTTCATGCTGTTCCACTCCATAACTGGGGGACTATTTTGCCTTTTTGGCCTGGTTGACATCGTCATTTATTTGATCCTTCTTCTGATCTGTCAGAAGGAAGGAAAAATGAGACGCACAATGCATCCTGTCTGTGTAGCAGCTTTAAAGCCTGTATGGTCCCATCATAATTGGCTTATGATTTGGTAGCCAAAAGCAGGAGTGGGTACAAAACACAGAAGACATGCAAATATTCCATTCATGTGTCATCTCTGTTTTGGATCCGCTCCTGTTTTTTTTTTTTTTTTTTTTTTTTGGCATCAGTAATACTGATGGATTACTGACCAATTCCTAACCGAGTGAAGGCAGATGCTCAACAGGCAGGATCCGTGTTTTTGGGGGGGGTTATTGTTTTGACGGATCAGAGGAAGGGCAAAATAATCAGTGATGTCAACACAAACTTACTGCTGAGACCCTCTCCACTCTCTCAGGGAGGGGGCTCTATTTGTATAAGCATTTAATAGAACAGGTTCTGTAGACATCTATGTGGAATCAGCAGACGATGGTGTAAAAGAAGTGCTCTCTTTAACGCTACAGTAGGATTTTGGGCCTCTGCATGGTTATTTATACCTGGCACTAACATTGACTAGTAAGGCTGAGTTCACACTTGAGTTAGTTGGTCAGTTTTGGCCCTGTAACTGGCCAAAGTGAAGTGTACAGTGGTTCTAAGAGCGACATCTGTCATGTGCGTGTCATACTGACAGTATTGTTTCACTACCACAACAGACTCCCTATGCGTGATACTGCAAGGCACTATGTCCTACATCACTATACAGGATCTCTGTAGCCAGGAAATAACAGTTTTTTAACACGATTCGCCATAAATTAATTTGGATCGAATTGGTTTGGAAAATTTGGCAAATTTGCCAAATCAAATTTTTTTAAAATTTGCTCATCTCTAGTTATGTGTATATATAATATATAATCTATATAATATATGCACACATTATATATATATATATATATATAGATAGATAGATAGATAGATAGATATAGATATATATTTCTATATACACACACTTCTCATTGAAATAATTGAAATTGGAACATCAAGAAGGGCCAGCCAGAAAATTATGCAAATTAGAGGAAGTAGCAGGTGTCACCAAGAATCTGAAAGTGAACATTTTTAAGCCCCTAGCTCCAGTATATGGCATGTGTGAGGATAATAAATGCCAGAATGTAATCGGATCAAGTGGTGTGAGATGATGTGCAATGCTCCCTATTCCTCAACTTGTCAGTTATCGCCACTTGTCGCAAACTAAAAGGGAGAGACTGTTTGAACTGAGATATTAGCACTGTTCAATATTGTGAATCCCAGTGGATGGGAGAACAATGATTAATTGGAATGACAACCAGAGGTGCATGGATGAAAACCATTGCATGAACGGACAGTCTGATTGGAAGAATGGTACATAATGATGGCAAACAGTGTCGACACAAACCATCAGAAGGTGTTTGCTCAAGACTGGGCTATGAATCAGATGTCTAGCTCAAGGTGTTCCATGACCTCATGCCACAGCTCTCAAAGGCTATCACTGTGCACAGCAAGACTGCAGTAGAGACTGGAATGGAGATCCATTCAGCTTTTATCTTGGGATGCAATCATAGCTGGAGGTTCATCTGGAGACCCCATGTAGAGGCCTGCACAAGCGAACAAGGTGTGGGGTGGCATAATGTATGGTAGCCAGACTCCTGCATTCTTCATTTCAGGTACAGTAATAGTTCTGTATTGCATTGACTTGCTTGTGGTATTTCTTCAATTTGTTATAGAAGCCATTTTTTCAACACAACAATACCAGGCTGTATGTTGTTTGTGTTACTGTAAGCAGCTTGCATGGCCTAAATGTGCTACCATTGCCTTCAGCATCTCTGGACTGGTCTCCCATCAAGCATATCTGGGACTTATGCAATTGGTCTACATTGGTCTGCAACAGCACAGGGAACTGCCAGCAAAGTTGATCTTTATACACTGGGATCTCTTCATACCCCATAGTATAATAATCTTCCCTGGACATCTTGTGGTCTTCCGATCTTCTTTCCTGGGCATCTTCAATGATTTCCGCTTTCTCTCTAATGTCATAGGCCATAGGTCACCTCTGATTTCTCACGGTTTTCTAGATCTCTGCTTGCTTCCAGTGGATACAAATCCGTCCATGATCATGTGATATACAGTCCATGGTCATGTGATGGACACACAGGTCAACAGCTCGTTATAGTCACTGCACACAAATCAGCATCACAGCATCTGTCTGGTAACGAGTTGTGCACCTGTGTGTCCATCACATGACCATGGACTTTGTATCCACTGGAAGTTAGCAGAGTGAATAACAGCAAGCAGAGATCTAGAAAACTGTGAGCAATTGATACACTTTTAGTTTACCTTTTATTACACAAACAATTACATTTTCTTTCTCAATACTGGTCTGAATCTGGGCTACTTATTTAATATTGAAGTTCTCAAGTGATATTTCTGAATTAAAATGGACTCTTTCAATAATGTGTTTTGGTGGGTCATAATCCTCACATAACTCTACCTATAGTGGGTTATTGTTTTCTTTAGAGCACCACAAGTTCACGACTTCTTCAGGTTATCGCACATCTCTTCTCACAACCAAAAAAACTTGAAATAATTAAAAACTCTGAATCTGAACTTTGGGGCAGAGATGTCAAAGGATAATGGATACAGATAAATCTAATAAAATATACAAATGAAATACAAAGGGAACCAGTTTGGCTCCAAAAGCAAATATAATGTCATTTTTGGGAATATGTTATACTTTTTGTGCTTTGACGAAGTCAGATAAAGGATGTCCCATAAAGATTTAGAGGTGCTTGGATTTATTATAAGAAAAAACCTTAGAAATTATTTACATGAAGTCGGTTGTCATGGCAACGACTTCCCTCTCACCAGCAAAGTGGAGAGGGAGAAAGATGCATCATCTCTATAGAAACAACATTATATTGAAAACCTATCAATACTCGTAACTGCGCTCACTTGTCCATTGGACGGTGTATATATGCAGAATAGAATCAGTACATTCTTCCTCTGTGTCCTGGGAATTCTCCTTATATATAATGTCATTATCATTATGACAGATCAGATTATTAATACAATTACAAAGGTATCCATCTCACTTACAGGTCAAATGCAGAATGACATTTCACTCTTCTGACCTCCAACAAGCCATTACGACTCTTTAAGTGCCACAGGGCTTATCAGACATGAGCCGCTGTGACATTGTGTCCTTTGCTGATATACATATGCAGGTCTAGAATGAAGGATATCTATTTATCTCAATAAAATGATATTGAATGTAAACTTACTAATGCAATATTTCAAGAAAAGTTTATTTTGTGTTGTTGGAAGATCTAGAGATATATATACACACACATAGCATTGTTCAAAAGTTTTAGGCAGCTGTGTAGAAAATGCTGCAAAGTAAGAATGCTTTCCAAAATACAAGTGTTAGTTGACAAACTATTAACAATATAAAGTGAATTAATAAGAAAGAAATCTAAATCACATCAATATTTGTTGTGACCACCCTTTAACTTCAAAACAGCATCAATTCTTCTAGATACACTTATAAACAGTTTTAGAAGGAACTCGGAAGAGAGGTTGTTCCAAACATCTTGGAGAACTAAGCACAGATCTTCTGTGGATGTACAGTAGTTTTATCCCCTCCACCAATTCAGGTTCTTGCCACTCTGCTAATTCCAGCACAGTTGGTATTTTCTCTAACTCCCACCATTCCCGAGTAACAAGCACTGTTAGTTTTGGTGCCTGATGTTCTGTTTAAGGTCTGCAATGTCAGAAGGGCAGTGTCAGGCAGGGTGTGTGATTCAGAGGCAGCCAGTATCAGAGCTCAGAATCACACTGCTTGCCTGATCCTGCCTGACTCCACCCTACTGACAGTACAGAGGGGATCAGAGGGGCATTGCAGCAGTGGGTTGAATTACGGCATTATTTTTTTAACTCTTACATCCTGGTGCTCTTTAGCATCAGGACATACTATGTAGAATGCCCTGGAGGCTGTAATGTCCCGCCATTCTTCAGCTTAGGGACATAACGCACAGCGCTTCCTGGAGCTTCTCCTATGGATAGCCTTGTTATTGTCCTTATATGACAGGAGTTATGTGTTTTTTAGGCTCCAGTGACATTTTATATGTATATGTAGGTACTGTCAGTGGCATAAGTATGTATTTGGGTAATTTATATCTGTTTGTGATGGGGTTTTTGTACTAGGGTGGAACAGTTTAATATCTGTCCACACTGTGGGGTGTACTTTTTATTCATCCTTGTTAGTGTATTTTTTATGAAAAAATGAATATAGAAATATTTTCTATAAAAAAAGAGGTAAAGTTCTGGTGTTTAACTAGAACAATGTTTACAATAGAGTATTGGTGACATGGTAATTTGGCACTCTGTCGTTTTAATAATTAAAATGTTTGTAGAGTTTTTATTTAACCATCTTAGTGGTGACAGTCTTTTTTCTTGATCGGTTACCAATAAATATGACCATGAATGCAGGAATTTTCTATGGTTTGGTATTTGTCAAAAACCCAGCTATAATTTCCTGTTGTGGACATATTATCAGGCAGGGACACTGCATGTGCAAGAAGATAATCCATCCACAATAAGGAGATCATGACTGGGTTTCTGACAAGTTCCGGATCATAGAAGGGTTCTGCATTCATGGTTGTATCCATTGGCAACCAATGAAGACTGAAGACTGCCACCACTGGTTAGAGATAATCTTAAAAACTCTGCAAATGTTTAAATTATATAACTTTTGTCTAAAAATTTTAAATATGGTTATATTCATGGGAAAACTCCTTTAAATATGCAGCAACTTCATTAAATATCATGCAACATTTCTTAATTTTGCACAAATTGCAATAGCACAAACTCCAGTAAAACTGACTCATGAGGATTTCCTCCTATTTTTATGCTATCAGCTATTTTTATTTCTTTTGCGCTATCTGTTCCTGTGTTGGAGGAAATATTGTTATCCACAGTATCTGCTGCTATAAAAAGAGAGTGCCTGCTGACAACAATAGGATGGTTTCTTGTAGCACACATCGCTGGTACATTACTACAACTCTGGCATTTCAGGAAACATCAGATTGACTGTACCGCCTACTTCATGATCAGCCTGAAAAATGACCTAACATTTGTGTAGTTATTTTTATCACTGCCCATTGACCTGTGAATTGCTTAAAAGATGTATATTTAATATCAGAAAGTAATGTATCATGAAAGTATCATGAAAAGTGCTTCCTTTTGAGTAAATGATGCTGGGAAAATCCTTAGTCAAAATAAGTGGGAAAGCATGTGTGGTGTGAAGTAGGTCATGAATTAATGCATGTGGTGCAAGTCAATTGCAGCCAATAATCCGATATATTTCCACAGGCTAGAATGTCAGTCTTTGTGGATATTACCATCACTCATTCCTAAATACTAGCCTTACTGCTACATTCAATGTCAGTAGGGCTGATGGACTCAGCCAAGAGTTGTACTCAGCTATTTCTGTCAGCCCCATAGACATTGAGTGAAGTAGCAGTATGCATGCTTGACCACCGCTCCATTTAAACTCCTCCTTACAGGGAAGTCTGACCAAGTTATTGGTGGGGCCCCCAGCAGTAGGGCCCTCAGTGATCAAACATGTATCACCTATCCTCTGGACAGGTCATAAATGTCCATTGCGACACAATCCCTTTTATAAAGGTGAAAAATATTGTAGATTTAAAAGGAGTCTTTCACTAGGGTGAAGTATAGTAAACCAGCAACACAGTTAGGTAAGTCAAGTTCTCCTGAATGTAATGCCTTTTTCCTCATGAAAATTTGTACTTCCATTTCTGAAATATTAATTTATTTCACAATTTGGAGCACTGAGGGCGCCTCCATTGCTCTTAACTGCTACATTCTACTCTAATACACTCTCTTTCTCCCCTCCCTTCTTTGAGTGACAGGGCCAGGGAGCTATGCTGACATCTCACCTGACCCTGTGTTCTCAGATTCAGGCTAGTGTACTAGAGCAGTGTGGGGTATAGCAGTTTGGTACCTATTTATCTGTGTTGACTCACCCTGGTGAAAGACTCCCTTTAAAGTGTACCTCCAATTATAAAACCACTTTTCATAAATGAGTAGTACAGTTCAATAAAAGAAACATTGTAATATTTCTTGTTGAAGAAAGATGCTTCCTTCTCCACTTATTAGGCTGCTCTCCTTATCTTCACCAAAACAGTATGTTTATATAAGACTCTGTAGTTGCTAAACTCTTCTACACTGTGAGTCAAGGAGAACTTTTAACACTGCTAAGTTTCTAGATAAGAGTCTACCAGAGCACAGAATGAAAAATATATTAATTAACCCCTCTCCACAGAGTTCTTTGTGTAAGTTGAATATGGATACAGTTGTTTGTCTTTTTCAGCAACTCTTTCTCCCCCTCCTCCTCATCTCAATAAATTAGAATATCTTTGAAACGTTCATTCATTAAAGTAATTCAATTCATAATCAGCGTCTTCCATGATTGTGTGTCCTACTGAACCAGACTGAGGGACCATTTAAAGGCTTGGCAGGTGACACACTGAATTTACAATACTGAACTTTTTTACAATATTCTAATTTTCTTAGATTTTGGTTTTCATTGCCTGTAATCCATAATCAACATTTACAGAAATAAAACACTTGAAATAGAATACTCTGTGTGTAAAGAATCTAGAAAATATAGGAGGTCACTTTTTTAATTTAATAACTGAAATAAATAAACATTTCAAAGATATTCTAATTTATTGAGATGCACCTGTATTTCTTTAATAAGATATATTGCAAAGTTTCTTATATTCATATATTCAATTCATTTTGGTATATTTCAATTCAACTGTTGGTATGCTTTAAAGGGGTTGTCTTGTATTTAAAGGAACATGGCTGCATTGTTTCAGCTCCACATAAACATAACCTTTGGACAGGAGTGATTCTATGTGGTATTGTAGCCACAAACTCATCTAAGCCTCCTAATCCTGGGCTACCCAAGAATAAACAAGAAAGTTCATGTCACTTCCAAAAATGTAAATAGCAAAATTGATTTCAGGTACCGTCACAACCAAGACATGAAAGGGGCACTGTCTACTGGGGCTACTGGGCAGCAAATAACTACAAGCTGGTGGTCAGCGACAAAAATAAGACTAAAATCTGCAGGTACCAGCCGGCAGCAAATTTCAAGCAACCCACTTAAGGTTAAGGAATGGCTTGAAAAGGGAAGGAAAATATAAAGGAAGCCCTTAGACATTCCCATTCTGTTAAATCTACTCCTGAATTTGGCTAAAAAAAGCGCAGCAAAAACTGCGTCAAAAATCGCTGCATTTCTGCAAGGTGGGGCCTCAGCTTATAAAGGTGTTTTCTCTGACCCCCAAATAAATTTTTTCTATTGATCTAGCCACAGCATTGGCCATTGGTATGTGATTTGTGGGGGTCCAAAACCCGGAACACAAAGATCAGCGGTTCAAGAATCGTGTGGTGCCAGAAGTTATAGCAGGGGATGCTGAGCAGGCTCTCCTATTCAATTAACAGGAGCTGAACAGTGCTCCACTGTATGGCGGTAGTTCAGGGGAAGTGCAGTGTCACAACTATTACTTGAATAAGAGAACTTGCATGCACTGCTATGCCTTCCAGTGCCCACATGCTGGCGGAAGAGCTGATCTATGTGGGGTCCGGGTATTGTACCCTCTGTTGCTTACACTAGGTTCTCACTAGCGCTCAAATGCAGTTGCATGCAGAAACCCGCTACCTCATAGACTATATGAGGGGCCACCGGGTTTCTGCCAGGCTTCCTTGCATGACTTTTCTCTCCTACGGAGACTCCAATGCTAGTGTGAATCCAGCCTTAGAATACCTAGACTGTTTAGTCTAACATTACACCACTTATTAGATGGCAAAAAGTTTTTGGAGAATTTTTGGTGCGAAGATTCACAATTTAGGTCACATCCCATTTCATACAAGTTGGAAAATTGGCTAAAACACTTACGCGTACGTCAGGGGTTAGACAGTTTTATGGTGTAAATGAAGCCAGAATTCTGGCGCAGTTTGCTTAATAAATCTCCCCCAGTGTCTTCTACTGATAGTTTAGTTGTGAGGCTTGTTTTGTTTGCAATCGTGACAAATCTCCAATGGGTTTGTAGGCCGGGTACAGCTTTCATTTCCATCATCCAGCCAAATTTTGGGACAGTGTGCATGCAGAGGAAGAAGGACTAAACCTAAAAGATACTGGTTACATAACATAATGGATTGAGTGCCTAGGACAAAGGCAGACAGAAGGGAGTGAGGTGGGCTGCAACAATACTATTCTGGGCCCCTTCACCAACTTTTAGACCAGAGAGGAATGGTCTTGCTACTCCTTGGCTGCTGACAAGAGCAAATGCCTAGTAAATTTACTTTGGGGGTCTCCAATCCTGCCTAGCATCAAAAGATGGATGGAGAAGGTTGACAACTTGCAGTTTCAAAAGAACCCCTAACCCCCTAATTTTTAATGACATCTTTAAAAATGAAGGGTGGCAAGTTCTTTTCAACCTGCAAATGTTGTCAACCTTCTCCAAAGTCTTGAAGACATTTGTGCTGACTTTGTTAGCACTGTTTTTGACAGTCAAGATAACATGCCTGCAATGTTCACAATAAGACTTGTAGTAGGATGAACGAATGAGTAGGATCAACGCTGGAATTCTAAAAAATACCTATCATTAGGAAGTACTTTTATAAGTTATCACACTATATGGCTTTTATGACAACCATGAGGTGTGCACATCTTAATAAGTGGGCTTTAGATTAAAGTTGACCATACACATAAGCTATTTCTCTACAAGCCCCTTGCTGACTGGCAGCCACATGGAGACTGACCACACCATGAATATACATGGCCATGAACATTTACCTGCAGCATTGTGACCAATAGGACACCGATTGTCAGCGCCTAAAGATGAGGTGCGAGATATTGTTCATATGCACAAAATAGTAGATGGTGAGTGTGCATGGAGGCCAACTGGCACTGAACGGGTAACAAGTAGCAGTTATGAAGAAAATAATGCAGGAATGCTGTGAGCCTCCTTGCTGTGAGCCCCTATCGGCCCACGTTTGGCTGGCACTTATGGCTGCCCTGCCAAACCGACATTACCAGTTTTTATAAGTATAAATATATATGTCACTGGTTCCTTGCCAGAGACCACTGGGGCCACAGATTGGTCTCAGAGGTCATGTGAGCATCTCTGCTTCCAGCATAGAGAGTCCAAGTCTCTGCTTCCAGCCTGTAGGGGCATAAATGGAAGAGGAACTTGAGAGATAAGCCCCCCTCAAATTCCTCTTCCATTTCCAATGTGTGAACAAACTCTTAGGGTACTTATTATGTAAAAAAAAAAAATTAAATATACAAACACTCATTTTAAAGAAACGTGAATATAAAACACAACACCTATGCCAGCCCAAACAGTATGCATAACGTATAGCAGAAAGGGTTTAGCAGAAAGGGGACCGTGATTGGACAACAGAGCTACAGGGATAGGTAGGTCTTTTTTTTGTTTGCTTGTTTTACCCCCCACCACGCCAGAGTTTGCCCTAGATTCTGGAAGCTCCTTTAGGCCGGGGCCCCACGTGGTGTAAACGCCGCGGAAAAAAGACATGCCGCTTTACAGTTTTTCTAGCAAATCCTATCCATGCATTGCACAAAAATACGCATAGTGGACATGCTGTGATTTCCAATTCCGTTGTGGTTTTGAAAATCGCAGCATGTCAATTGTACCTACGGAAACACTGTTGGTTTCCCTATAGTTATAATGGAAGCACAAAGTCCACTTTCTGTGAAAATAGCTGCAGGAAATAGCGCAATGCGTTGCCGCTGCGATTTTTCCTACAGCGCTTTTTTGCTGCAGCCCGCTACGTGGGGCTTTAGCCTTAATTTGCAGCTGCAAAAACTTCTGTAACAAATCTGCGAATGTGTGAATGTCCTCTTAAGGAGGTATGACACCCACTGTACACATTGAAGCATCATCATACGTGTGAACATCCTACTTTTGTGTATCTTCTCACTTTAAGCTTGAAAGCCATCATTGCTGTTTCTCTACCAGTTATAGTAAATTGCAAATAGCCTTCTATCTACACAGGTGGACAAAATTGTTGGTACCCCTCGTTTAATGAAAGAAAAACCCTCAATGGTCACAGAAATAACTTGAATCTGACAAAAGTAATAATATATAAAAATTCTATGAAAATGAACAAATCAAAGTTAGACGTTGCTTTTCAACCATGCTTCAACAGAATTTGTTAAAAAAGAAAACTCATGAAACAGGCCTGGACAGAAATGATGGTTCCCTTAACTTAATATTTTGTTGCACAACCTTTTGAGGCAATCACTGCAATCAAACAATTCCAGTAACTGTCAATGAGACTTCTGCACCTCTCAGCAGGTATTTTGGCCCACTCGTCATGAGCAAACTGCTTCAGTTGTCTCGGGTTTGAAGGGTGCCTTTTCCAGACGGCATGTTTCAGCTCCTTCCAAAGATGCTCAATAGGATTTAGGTCAGGGCTCATAGAAGGCCACCTCAGAATAGTCCAATGTTTTCCTCTTAGCCATTCTTGGGTGTTTTAGCTGTGTGTTTTGGGTCATTATCCTGTTGCAAGACCCATGACCTGTGACTGAGACCAAGCTTTCTGACACTGGGCAGCACATTTCTCTCTAGAATCCCTTGAAAATCTTGAGATTTCATTGTACCCTGCACAGATTCAAGACACCCTGTGCCAGATGCAGCAAAGCAGCCCCAGAACATAACAGAGCCTCCTCCATGTTTCACAGTAGGGATAGTGTTCTTTTCAAGATATGCTTCATTTTTCCGTCTGTGAACATAAAGCTGATATGCCTTGCCAAAAATTTCGATTTTTGTCTCATCTGTCCATAGGACATTCTCCCAGAAGCTTTGTGGCTTGTCAACATGTAGTTTGGCAAATTCCAGTCTGGCTTTTTTAAGTTATTTCTGTGACCATTGTGGGTTTTTCTTTTATTAAACGAGGGGTACCAACAATTTTGTCCACATGTGTATGTCTTCATCTATTAGATATACAGTGCCTTGCTAAAGTATTCGGCCCCCTTGAACTTTTCAACCTTTTGCCACATTTCAGGCTTCAAACATAAGGATATAAAATTTAAATTTTTTGGTGAAGAATCAACAAGTGGGGCATGCAATATTATTCAGACCCTTTACTTTCAGTGCAGCAAACTCACTCCAGAAGTTCAGTGAGGATCTCTGAATGATCCAATGTTGTCCTAAATGACTGATGATGATAAATATAATCCACCTGTGTGTAATCAAGTCTCCGTATAAATGCACCTGCTCTGTGATAGTCTCAGGGTTCTGTTTAAAGCGCAGAGAGCATCATGAAGACCAAGGAACACACCAGGCAGGTCCGTGATACTGTTGTGGAGAAGTTTAAAGCCGGATTTGGATACAAATAGATTTCCCAAAATTTAAACATCCCAAGGAGCACTGTGCAAGCGATCATATTGAAATGGAAGGAGTATCAGACCACTGCAAATCTACCAAGACCCGGCCGTCCCTCTAAACTTTCATCTCAAACAAGGAGAAGACTGATGCAGCCAAGAGGCCCATGATCACTCTGGATGAACTGCAGAGATCTACAGCTGAGGTGGGAGAGTCTGTCCATAGGACAACAATCAGTCGTACACTGCACAAATCTGGCCTTTATGGAAGAGTGGCAAGAAGAAAGCCATTTCTAAAAGATATCCATAAAAAGTCTCGTTTAAAGTTTGCCACAAGCCACCTGGGAGACACACCAAACATGTGGAAGAAGGTGCTCTGGTCAGATGAAACCAAAATCGAACTTTTTAGCCACAATGCAAAACGATATGTTTGGCGTAAAAGCAACACAGCTCACCACCGTGAACACACCATCCCCTCTGTAAAACATGGTGGTGGCAGCATCATGGTTTGGGCCTGCTTTTCTTTAGCAGGGACAGGGAAGATGGTTAAAATTGATGGGAAGATGGATGGAGCCAAATACAGGACCATTCTGGAAGAAAACCTGTTGGAGTCTGCAAAAGACCTGAGAGTGGGACGGAGATTTATCTTCCAACAAGACAATGATCTCAAACATAAAGCAAAATCTACAATGGAATGGTTCACAAATAAACGTATCCTGGTGTTAGAATGGCCAAGTCAAAGTCCAGACCTGAATCCAATCGAGAATCTGTGGAAAGAGCTGAAAACTGCTGTTCACAAACGCTCTTCATCCAACCTCACTGAGCTCGAGCTGTTTTCCAAGGAAGAATGGGCAAGAATTTCAGTCTATCGATGTGCAAAACTGATAGAGACATACCCCAAGCGACTTGCAGCTGTAATCGCAGCAAAAGGTGGCGCTACAAAGTATTAACTTAAGAGGGCCGCATAGTTTGGCACGCCCCACTTTTCAGTTTTTTTATTTTTTACAAAAGTTTAAAATATCCAATAAATTTCGTTCCACTTCACAATTGTGTCCCACTTGTTGATTCTTCAACAAAAAATTTAAATTTTATATCCTTATGTTTGAAGCCTGAAATGTGGCAAAAGGTTGAAAAGTTCAAGGGGGCCGAATACTTTCGCAAGGCACTATATGTCCAGAGCTATACTAATCATCAGTGTATGTAAAAATACCAAAAGATCATTAAAATACTTTTTCTGCTGCCAAAGGCCCTGGCGCTAGTAGAGGCCTCCTTTGTCATACACACACTACATCTGTATTAAATATGTGTTAAGTGAAGATATTAAGTAATTCAGATTGAATCCAATAACCTGGAGCTGGGGTATAACAGAATACATACACATTAGTATTGGATGGCTAAGTGAAATATGCCTTAACAATCATGAATAGTGTCAGATTTCTGCTTCCCAGCACTGAATGGTCCTCCAGCAGCTAAATACAATGAGCATGAAAACAATAATTAATACCTGTAGGCTACTATTTCTGCATTACTATTATTTCATCATCAACATCGCCATCTTGTGGTTAGAGTAAGTATATGCAGGAGAACTCAGAATAGGACAATATTCACTCATCTAACCTGAGGTATACATTTCGTAAGAAAGCAAGAGTCAAAGGCTAGAGCTTAATATTAAAACATTGCAATGCATAGCAAGGCATATCCAGGAATTATAGGAAAGCCAGTGTCCTACAGACCACACTATCCGATCCATCATGACATTAAGGACTATTAAACGCAACATTTACAGTGCCTAAGGCTGAGAATACATATTAGATTAATATAAGCTAAACCTGAAGCAGAGTGCTCTGTATGGTACATGTATTGCAGCCATAGGGTGATTTTTGGCTGCAGAAAAACTGATAGGACATCATGTATGAAGGCTTATACAGTCATAGAACAGACTGCCCAGCAAGACCCAGCACATAATTCAACTTTTCATGAAAACTCAGGTACCCGTTAACAAAATGGGTTTGATCCAGCAGATGGCTCCAACTCATATTCTCACCACTTTGTAGCTGTGATGTATAGGTTCCAGTCAAAGTGACTTGAGTGGTTGATATGCAATGTTTTGGCCATATTCACATCTTAAATATAGAACAGCACACACTTAATCACATGCGATGGAGGTATTTTGAAATGCCATAGTGTAAGAGACAGCCAATGTTGTCCTAAGCTTTATTTGTCTGTATAAACTGTTAATGTTGAATGTATTTCTGTGATTCTGTTCCTTTAAGACAGCAGCCATTGTAATTGTGACATGATGCTGGAGTGACTTCCCCCCCTTTTATGTCAGCTTGCCTGTTCTGCAGACAGAATGTGAGCAGAGAAGCAGGAAGTGACGAGACAGAGAGCAGCAGCCATCTTAGGAAGTGTTGTATTGAACTGGTGTGGAGATTTTTCTGTACAGCTAAGCTGTATCTTGGTCCAGAGACAGAGTGTAAAGAGACAACAGGACTAGTGAGTCCACGTGAAAGGAACTGTGCTCAGTGGCTGATCAGTGAGACTGACATTGTGACTGTGTATATGGATACCACAGATAGAGACTCGCAGTGCTGTTGATGTACTGGACAGCACCTGCTAAACCCCGGCTTACATCCCAGCTCAGTGTATGGATTCGGCAGGACTGTCAGTGTGCTGAGTGGAATCTGCTGTTGGATTACATTGCATTCATTGGGTTTCCCTGTTAAAGAGGACTTCATTTCTCCCAAGATCCTGATAACCGTGAGGAGAGGACGTTTCGCTATAAAAGAAAGGAACGACTTTGGGCCCCACCGCGCGCTTCTACAGACTGTAAGCGGTCCACCTGGACCACTGGGGAAAAGGGGGTGCACCCAAATGTGATGTCAGGGTCAGTTAGGGATAGTTTTGAGTATATTGTTCATTCAGTGTCCATACTGCAGAATTGGACAGAGTAAAAGTAGAAACCATTGCAGAATTTGCCTTGAAATTGTTCATGCTATATTGTATATTTTGCTTGTCTTTATCCCTGTCATTTTACCTTCAAATAGCCTTTATTAACTTATAGTAAATATATATTCTTTTCTTGAACTACCGTGTGTGCGTTCATTTCTGGTTGCGGAGACCAAACCACCTGCCTTGCTCTCGGTTCACAATAGCCATGGCCATTATAGAATCCATGGCACTATTCACATGGCACTATCTATGTCCGTTTTGTGGACACTTAAAAAAACAAATGTCACACAGATCGGACATGGATCAAACATGAAAATACACTACAATGTACAATGTATTTTTTTTTTTTTTTTTGTATAAAGCCTTCAAAACAGTTCATGGGAAAGCAGCCTTATGCAGAGAATGTATAGTGTATATGATTGCCTGGGTAATTTGCCCTTTGGGTCTGCCATAGGTTGTAGAGATTGTAGATGACTGCGATACCACATTACCAGACAGACTAAAGGGTTCTTACATCCTCCAAACAAGAAAACGGAAACTTTCACTGATCAAAAAGGAAATCCTATAATGATGAATAGGCTCAGACTTTACAAGATAGTTTAGAGTAATACATCACAAGCATTGTAGTATACACAGCATAGATACAGGACAACCTGAGTTTACGCATGCATGATATTCTGTTATTCACAGCAGCAATCATGTATGTGCATACATGGACATGTATGCATATAAGCACATCCATACAATGCCATACTTTGCTTACATGCAACCCATACCAAGCAAAACAATGACCAAAAGAGCAAACTACCTTGCCTAAATATGGCTTATTTATTACCAACATGTTGCTTGTATTAATAACCATGCCTCCCCAACACAAATTAGACCAAATATATTATCTTACTTATTCCCACATGAACTGATAGAGTGATACTGCTCTCTGTTGGTTGTTGGAAAACAAGTAATGACATTGACAGTATTACAGAATCCCAAAAATCCTTCTAGCTGGTATGTTCTTTGAAATTAATGGGGGCAGAAGAATCTTGAAGGCAGGAAGTGGGGGTTTTGATCTTTTAAGCACCTGAACATAAAAATATTTTAATTATAAGCAATGTGATTCTGTAAAAGGCATGCACATCTCAGTTAGGCGAAGGCCCCACGCTGCAGAAATGCATTTTGTTGCGGTTTTTTGAGCCAAAGCCAAGAATGGCTACAAGAGGAATGGGATATATATATATATATATATATATATATATATATATGTACTTATTCTTCTACCTTTTGCTCAATCCATTCCTGGATTTGGCTCAAAAAAACGCAACAAAATCTGCAACAAAAAAAGCTGTGTTTCTACAACATGGGGCCTTAGCCTTAAAGCTAAAATCTTGTGGTTCTATGCCACACATAGAAAAACTTGTCCAGTATTACACATGGTGGAGACATAGGCGCAACTTGATGGAGTGTAGTGGGTGCTATTGTACCTGGGCTCAGAAGTTGGGGAGCTTTGCTACAGAATTTGCATTGGGGCATGGTAGACATCTGTGGATGATGCTATAATATCAGAACGTAACACAGCATATTCCATCCTTATTTGATAAACAGGCTTTTTTAATAATTACACTATTGAGAATACATTTGCAGTGGGAGGGGGATTTAATTAAACAGTGTAGATCTTCTTTGCCAAAAAGTACTTTATCTATTAAGGTACAAAAGTTTGGAACAAATCCTAGATTTGTTACATCATCTCAATTTTTGCTGTTTTCACTTATTTTTAGCTTGTTTCTTCTGCACACACAGCCCATTCAAAGGATAGTTCGTTGTAAATTTACAATGTTGTGGTCTCAAAGATAATCACAGAGTTGCAGAAAAGACTACAGAGTCAGGCCAGGGCCCCACGTAGTGTAAACGTCTTACATTACCTGCAATGTGGATGGAATTCTGGCTAATCCTATCCACACATTGCAGAAAAATATCTGCAGAGGACGTGCTGCAATTTCAAAAACTGTTGTGTTTTTGTAAATCACAGCATGTCAATTATACCTATGTAAACACTGGAAGTTCCCCTATAGGTATAATGGAAGCAGAAAATCCACAGAGGAAAACTCTGCGGACTTTCTTTAAAAAATGCTCCTGTGATGCGTTTCTGCCGTGGTTTTTCCCGCAGCACTTTTTTGGCTGCGGCTCACTATGTGGGCCTTAGCCTTAAAGACATTAAACAAATATTATATAATCACCTATCCCTGCTGATATGTTGTCTGTCACCAGTGTCTGATAAGTCTTATGCTTGTGCCTGGATGCTGGAAGTCCTAGGCCCCACGTAACAGCTGAGACCAATCAGTGGCCTCAGGGGTCACTGGAGAGGAAGCAGTGACATCATTGACATACATCACCAGTTCCTAGCCACTTACCACTGAGGCCACTGATTGGTCTCAGTGGTCACATAGGGCATAGGACTTCCGGCACCCGGCTAGTAGATTAGTATGCTTTTTTTTTTTTTTTTTTTTTTTTTTTTTTTATTTATTGTACTCTTCCTCCGGCCCCCACAAACGTTCCAATTGCTGGACAACCCCTTTAAAGGCAGAGATTTTTTTTATTTTTTTTTATTTTATCACATTTTATAAATGTATGTGCCAGTTTTATAGAAAATGTGGCAATAAGTAAAATAAAGTTTCTCCAATCACAATAATGTCAACATATGTCTAAATAATATGGCCATACGATATTTTTAAAAATTCCCATAGTGTCCACATACTGTCTTATAGGCCTGAATAATACTACCACAGACAGACTACATAATAAAAATATACAGAAGAAAGATAATATGCAGCTTAAATGCAGCATAAATATAACATTGAGTGCCAATATAATACTATAATATGGTTCCCACATAATGCTGTGATTGAAAGCCCAATATTGGATGGTTTATAGGTTAAGTTTAATAGTAGGCTAGGATAGTAAAAGGATTAATAAAGACAATCCTGTTGGTCTAGAGCAAGTAGAGGGGATGGTGTATTGGAGTAGTATGTATACAGAAGCAAGATAATATGCAGCATAAAAATAACCCTGAGTGCCAATATAATACTACAACATGGTTCCCACATATTATCCTTATATAGTTTGTTATATACAATACATATATGATATAGGGTTTAGTGCAGTCCATCATAGGATATATCCAGACCCTCATTATAATTACCATGCCCATGTATGAATATCATTAAAGGGTTATTCCCATCTCCAGCAAATCGCTGCTGAGATGGGAAAAACTGGCAGTGAGTCCTGTCCACCTGAGTGTGACTTACAGAAACAGGTGAGTAACCCGCATTCACCGTGAAACTCCATCTGTGTGTTAGCCAGATTTGCCGGCCTGAACAGTACACCAGGAGAGGGACTCCTAGCAGTATAGTTATCTATGATACTAGGAGTCCCTGCTTCCCAGCAACATACTGTCACATACTATAATCTACACAGAACAGTATGTCGCTGGGAGACAGGGACTCCTAACATCATAGATAACTATACTGCTAGGAGTTCAGCTCCCAGCATAAGATGGAGGCAGGTAATCCAACCAACACACGGACCAAATTTCATGGGGTAACGCTGCTCTATGCTGTTTCTATAACTCCCATAAAGGGGTTACACATTTAGCTATGCTGTTTCTGTAACTGTGGAGCTAACTGTTAGCTTAGCCCCCATTCGCCCGTAGCTCTAAATTCTACCACTTTTGGGACTTGTGGGCAGTTATTCCTGTCTCAGAAGCGATTTGCCAACATTGAATTAACCCTTTAATGCCACCTACATAAGAGATGTTTATTTTTAATAAAATACACCTTCGTTTGCTTCCAATAAATAACACATTGGGAAACATTCCTACTTGCATATGGATATTGCAAAGGGAAAATACACAATTAGAAAATTGCTTTCTGTCAGCAGGTTATGATGAAAATGACTCTTTTCATTCTAGGTCTCGTTTTCATTGCAGGAACCTGCTGGGACTTGTATTAATTATACAGATGTATTCTTTACATTATTGTAGCTTTCCCAATGCTTTATTTATCCTACGACAGGTAGGAGACGAAGTAACATAACTAGAGTCATCCAGCCTTACAATTAGCCCAGACAGGGTCCTATTTTCTGCCACCCTCTGCAATAAATCTACATATGAAATCTGAATATAGATGGCAATGTAACTACCTTTCTTAGAAATTGCTTTACTATAACAAACAAATCAATTATGTATAGAAGATGGCGTAGATTACAGCACAAGCGCACAGAGTAGCGGAGGGGCTGCCTCATTTATGAAGAGGTGTGCGCCTTGTCATAAATCAGATGGCTTTCTCTCCAGCGCAGAAGCCAAGGAGACATAATCCCCACCTACAACTCATTTAGAAGAGGCCTCACAGCAGCACACAGCACCTCCGGAGGGGGGGGGGGGATGACCAGCCAAAGGGTCCATGGCAGTGGGCACATAGTTGTTGTTCACAGGGCAGGAGGATTATGCCATGTATTGATCAGGACATTTGGTTTAGAGCACCCAGTAATGGGTGCTCTGTCACTGCACATCTTTTCTGCCATCTTTTGTAGCATGAAGCTTCCTTCCCTTGCTGAAAATATAATCAAGCCATCAGGAGGTCCATCAGGAGGCAGAGGTTAGGGGAAAAGAATTCATTTGTTGTACCTGTATTGCCTGTCACTATGTTCTGCCCTAGGCAATGGACTTACAATGTCTAAAGGAAGATATGTCAAAAACATATGGTATTGTATACATTTAGATGTGTTTAGGTACACAAAAGCCATATAGTATGTGCGCCACCACATACGGCTAAAACAAGAATGTGTCATTTCAGTCTTTTAAGTGGCTCACAAGTGGATCACAAACTATATGGAAATGACCCATCCTTCCTAAATACTACCCTAAACCATTATTTGTTTATGTATAAATGGGTCACATGACAAGTCCCCTTTACAAATATCCACATCCTACCTTATGTAAGTAATAGATGGAATTAACTCTGAGACCAATGTAGAAGAAAAGAGGCAGCTGTAAATCAAGCCGAAGCAATGAGAACAACAAATACGCCATCCAAGTCTACAGATTTAGGTGCCATAACTAAAAGTCCCAGTACAGTGTATTTAGATTTTCTACAATTCAGCCAGATTGGTCTGCGGCTGGAACCGTAAGTGATCTACTTGTCAAGGATAACATGTGAACTGGGTTTTGTGGAGGGCATTATGCTATAGTCCAGGAGGAGTTGAGCAGATTGATATATCATTTCCACCAGGACAGCACAGGATATATGTTTTTTATAAATGTTCCAATATAACTTGCCATTTATTAATTACATTTTTGCGTATTGTCTCTTTAGAAGGTGAGCGGTGATTTCTATGCACAGTCATACAGAGATAGCTGTCAGTCACTGAGTAGAACCACCCACTGGACTCCTAAGAACAGAATGAATAGAGATTTCAAGAATAAATGACAGGTAATGCTTGATCCTGTACAAAAAACCTATATAAAAGGTTATGTTATATAACCCCTGACTTCATTCACTGGATTATTCAAAAGATTTCTGAATGTTGCTGTCATTGCCAGCACCATAGGGTGACCAATTTATACTTTTCATTGAAATTACATCATGGGACACCCTGTCTGTTATTCTGAGCACTTTGAGGGTCTCATAAAATGGTTAAGACATTTTCTTTCTGTTGCATGGCTGACTTTTGCTTATTGATGGAAATCTTTAGGTACACCTACACTCTATTTAGAGTCCACTCTAATGCAAACTTGTCTCGGGGGCAATGTCCCTGAATTCTTATTATACATTACTTATTAATTATTGACTTCTTTTTATTTCCTTCTTCCTTCCCTTTGTCACTTTTCTATTCTATTTATCTCAGTTGTGTCTGTGTTGGTTGAGATCCTGACCACAATTCATTTTAGTCTTACTTTTGGATTGAAAGCTGATGGTTTCCTTATGAATCCCTGTTATGTTTTATTATACATTAATTGTCAGGTAGTCATCGGGTTGGATACAATTGAGTTGTCCGATATCCCCAAAATTTGACCTGAATCCAGTTATTTCTACTGTTTTTGCAGTCATACCTGTCAATAATGTTACACTGTACTTTAATGCTTTTTACTTTCAATGGTTTTATGGCGACAGGTTAACTATAGACATCCTTACTTAGCAACTCCTAAGCTACTTTATATAGAAAGTGGTAGTGATTTTGTTTTAAAATCTTGAAAATGAATGAAAAGAGAAATATGTTCTATGTACATTAACTATTCTGAATAACTAGAACCACCAATCTAGGCTTAATAGATAGAGTTGTGCATAGTCATCCCCCCACCTCCCACACACACACACACACCTCCACCAAAAAAAGCAAATGGCGTTCCTATGTTCTTCAGTAATCACTGAGAAAATGCCGTTTTTTGGATGAAATATCACAGAATCTTGAATAATATTTTGCTCACATTAGCAATGGGTTTTAATTCCAAATATTCTCTATGGAGAGGAAAAAGCATCAGAGAAACGACATGATATAGACAAGGCAGAGAAAACAGGGAGTTACGTTACAGTCTAGCACACAGTGATGTAGAAGATAGGATGACTCATACACTGTGTGAAAACAGAAGCATGTTTTATGAAGCAGATACACCAGACACACACTTGGGAAAAGTGATTTGCCAGCCGGATATCTCACAACTATTTACTTGGAAAGGCGGCAGAGAAAATTCCTTCCAAACTGTGGAATCAAAAGAAAGTTGACTTGACATTTACAAAGCCATTAGTCACTTATTTTTTTACAGCACTCTACGCAAGGGTAGTGTAACCAAAAATATTCAGTGACAGAGTTGAAATATAACAGTGCATTGTCTTCCAGCAAAGATAACATAAAGGGTTCAAAAATAGTTAAAAAGTTTTATATTATGTAATTGACAAGGCATATCATGTCATGAACAGAGATGGGTGAACCTTTCAATTTGGTTCGGGTTTCACTGGCTTGTGTCCAAGATTAGTTTTGGATTGAACAAGTATGGTAAGAACCATGCATTAAAATGGCTTAAAATTTTGTGCAGAACACTCTCAGGAATCCTAGGAGCCTATCTAACAACTTAAAACCAGTGCTATAGCATGCACAATGTAAATTAAAACATAACTTTTATTCTGCCATAAAACCACTGACAACGCTGATATCACAACAAACTAAAAACAGGAAAAAAAAACACAATACAGTAAGAAAAAGCATACATATATGAACACACATCTGGGAGCTACTGTTTATGTTCAACAGGAAAAACCATTACTGCAGCTAGTAAAAATTAATATGATCTTACCACCATACTGATGGACCTTCAGGATGTGGGATATTCACATTCATGGGAGTTGAGTGCTACGGTTCACAGTGACAAAAGGCGTGTTCCTCCAAATCAGCCCCATCCATTGTGAATAGAAAGAGGCCAGCTGAACTTAGTCTGCAACTATCAATGACCCTAACCCCACAAATGAAATCCCACCTTTACAAAGGCAGTACCCAAGATTACCCTATATCAAGCCCTATAAGTATCCCTATATGCATATTTCATTACCTGGGCATAGGAACTCATTATTCTGTAATACTAAATATCCAAGCTAAAAAAGGGCCCTTCTCCTGTCCCACAGTTACAGCTTAGGAGAGGCACAGTTATAGGTAAACGTCTACACAGGCTGCCTGTAAGTACTGAGCTGTTTGCTCATAAATGTATCCACAGACATCATGTATACAGTGGGCATCTCAAGTCCAGAACCAGCCACCACAGCGGAATTCCTAACTACAACTCCCATCAGGAAGCAGCCTGTGCTACCAAATACCTCAGTAAATTTCATCTTGAGTCAACTGCGCTACTGCCTCCTGAGTCACTCCTGCACTTTTTATCAGGGGCCCCTTCCGAACATCACTGCATCACTCAGGGTACCAGAAGACCCCTCTCCAACTGGAAGTGCCACAGGGGAACACTTCCCTCACCATCTGGTACAATGCAAGCCCCCTCAAATGTTGTCTGGCCTGGAGGAGCTGGTCGAGTGTGTTTAGCCTACCCCATGACATCACTGCCACTACTACTAAACCCATTCTCTGGTTCCCATAGGGTTGTTACACAAATTATGCCAACATTTTTGTACATATTTATTAGTGTATCTGTCACAATTAATCTGCCCTTAATGGGGTTAAAAAGAGACATGAACGTTACAACTGCCTGTGTGTTGTTAGTTTGCTTAGATTGTATTTTTCTATATTTGTTAGCTAAAATCACAATCAGACCAGTCAACATACCCAGAATATGGGCTGTCACCCAAATTCCAATCCAGAACATGTGTGATGTTGTTATAAGTATATTCTGTATGTTCTTTACTGCTTACTCATTTTGCTTTGTCTGCCTAGCAACAGTGAGGTAGTAAGGGAGGAGGAGCTGAGCTAGGAGGGGAAGATGCTAGAAATGGAGAATTGGAGAAAGCATGGAATAAAGAGTCCTGATCCATAAAAGTCATTATCGCATAGTGGACTTATTCCAGGTGACCTGCATCCTCATTACAACACTACAATTGGCGACGAGGATTAAGAATCATCAACTAAAGATATTTCACAGGTAGAGCAAATTGTGTACAAGAACTGCAACACTAGCATCAGCCATGGCCTTCTTAACCTCCTTTGCTGCATTTGATGTGCACCAGCACCAAGCAAACTTGGCAGCATGCTGGAATAAATGGCTGAAATGCTTTGAGATATTCCTGCAAGCACTGAAAATTATGGACAATGCAAGAAAGAAAGCAATGTTATTACATTATGCATTGGAGCAAGTGTATGATATCTTCACAACTCTGCCTAATACAGGGGAGGACAGGGACTATGAACTATGCAAAGCAGTATTAAGTAAGCACTTCTCTCAATACATAAATGCTGCCTTTGAAATTTTCAAGTTTAGACAGTCAAAACAGTCAGCAACAGAAAGCATTGATACATATCATGTCAGCTTACTGTGAATTTGCAGATACAGACAAGAAAAATTCTGATGCAAATCATACAAGGATGTGTCTCATCTAAGTTAAGGAGACAAGCACGCAGAGATCCCACCATGACTTTAGCAAAGCTACTGGACATTGCACGTATTCATGATCCAGCAGAGAATCAAGCTAAACTTATAGAGAACACAGACTGTATGCCAGAGCAGCCATATTCTGTAGCAAAGCTCACTCAGAAGCCACATGTGCCTCACACACAGGCTGCAACCTGCTACAACTGTGGAGGTCCTTATCCTCATCAGAAACCCTGCCCATCAAATGGAGTAACTTGTCATAACTGTGGGAAACAAAATCACTTTGCAAACGTTTGCAGATCTAAATCACAATCTTCTCTCTCTGCAAAACAAGCCATGCCACAGAAAGTTCAGACAGTGCAGTCACTGCCCCCTACTGATGAGCCCAGCAGCACCTACTTATTCTCAGTGACTGAAGAGGGGTCTCAAAATGTGCATACATTTACTAATCCCAAACAAGTCATCTTAATAAATGGCACTCCGGTGGAGACACTGGTAGATACAGGGGCGTCTGTCAACGTTATTAGTCATGCCACCTATAACCAGCTAAAGAACAAACCTGCTTTGCAATGTACTAACCTGAAGATATATCATTATGGTTCAGCTACTGCATTACCCCTGTGTGGCAAATTTTAGTCAGTACTAACGTCTGGGAAATCCGTCACAGACACGTTCTATGTAGTGGAGTGATCTGCAGACTCTCTGCTCAGCTGCAGTAGTGCGGTATGTCTGGGTCTAGTGAAACTGGTAAACAGCGCAACACACTCTTCTGTCCACAACATTATGCAGAAATATCAACACAACTCTTTCAAGGCCTAGGAAAGCTGAAAGACTTTCAAGTGAAATTACACATTGACCAGTCAGTACAGCCTTCAGTTCAACCTCACAGGCGCATCCCATTCCATGTCTGCAAGCTTGTGGAGAAAGAACTGCAAGACCTGAAGACATCTGATGTTACTGAACGTGTGGAGGGCCCAACTTCCTGGGTCTCACCAATTGTTGTTGCACCTAAACCTAAGCAGCCTGGTAAAATCAGATGATGTGTGGATATGCGACATGCGACTATGACACCTCACTAAAAAAGATGCTCCTTGATCATGGACGGTTGAACATCAATCAGCATTTGACACACTAAAGTCAAGTCTGACTAGTGACACACTCATGGCTTATTTTGATCCTCTAACGTCTACTGAGCTCATTGTGGATGCCAGTCCTGTAGGCCTTGGTGCGATTTTAACTCAGGTGTCCAAAACTGTCAGCATTTCCACAGTCTCCTATGCAAGCAAGGCTTTAACAGACACAGAACAGCGCTATTCCCAAACTAAGAGGGAAGCTCTGGCAGTTGTATGGGGATGCCTTCATTTCCATCTTTACCGCTTTGGTCATCCATTCACAGTGGTAAGTGATCATAAACCACTCATTCCAATCTTCAATAAACATTCGTCAAAGCCACCCCCAGGACTTGAACGCTGGTTACTCTGCCTACAGAACTACCACTTTCATTTGAGATATGAGGCCGGAGCTGGGAACTCTGCAGACTATTTTTCAAGACACCCTTCAGCACAGTCTACCAATGATGACTTGCCCGCCACTGTATTAGCTGAGGAGCATGTAAATTTCGTTGTTACACATTCTGTGCCAAAAGCAATGACCATAGAAGAAATTAAACATGCGGTGGATTGTGATTCCCAACTCCAGTTAGTTATTGACGCTGTTTGGTGTAAGAACTGGAGCTCTTTTCTAGATGAGGCTTGCCTTCAACCACAGGGTCAGACAGCATATTTGCAGGCCTTCTTTTATGCAAGACACACTCTCTCTCTGTATCTGACTCAAACATACTACTGCGTGACAACGGCCTGGTCATACCTCAGAAACTTCAAAGTAGAGTGATCGATCTGGCTCATGAGGCTCATCAAGGTAGTTAAAACAAAGCAATTGCTTAGGGAAAAAGTATGGTTTCCAGGACTAGATAAACAAGTGGAAGCACTTATTGACACATGTATACCTTGTCAAGCAACTATGGTGGACTATAGCCGAGCACAGTACAAATGTCACCTCTGCCAGAAAGTCCGTGGACTGTTGTTAGTGTTGATTTCTGCACTTTGCCAGATCATTCCTATTTACTGGTTGTCATAGATGACTTTTCTAGGTTTCCAGTTATTGAACCTGTTTCCACCACCTCTGCAAGAGCCGTGATACCAAAACTAGACAAGATCTTCTCTGCATATGGCATACCTGAAACTGTAAAGACCGACAATAGTGCACATTTTCAGTCTTTTGCAACTTATCTTTGTTTCACCCACAGGAAAATAACTCCTTACCGGCCTCAAGCCAATGGTGAAGTGGAACGCTTTATGCAATCAATCAACAAAACTCGGATTGCTACCATGGAACACAAGGATTTGCAACAATAATTATACAAATTCTTTAGACAGTACAGAGCCACCCCACACTCTACTACAGGAACTCCGCCAGCAACTGTGCTTTTCAGCAGGCCTTTACGCATTAAGCTTCCAAACATCCTTGTAGTTTCCGTCCAGACTCCATTGGTTCTAAATGATTCCCTTGCAAAAGGCAGGATGAAAAGATATGCAGATAAGAGCAGTCATCATTTCAAACAGCTGGAAGTGGGAGACTGGGTTCTTGTTAAAAGGCTGAGACCTAGTGACAAATTATCATCCCCTTATCATCCAGAACACTTTGAAGTCACATACGTCAAGGGTACCATGGTTACTGCTCAACACCAGGGTCATCAAGTCACAAGAAATGTGTCCAATTTTAAAAATTTTCATGGCTATTGTGAGCGCAATCCGCTCTAAGTATCGCCGTATTGAAGTCCAAATTCAGAAAGTTGATGTATGAGCTAACTCAGAGAGAGAGAGATACACACATATGCACAGCTGTTGTGTATATAGTGGGTTCTGCTTTAATGGAGGGAAAAAGGTATATATATATATATACAGTGTAGACAAAGAACAGGTCGGGTTACTGTAATTAGCATAACATGATTGGTGGCAAAGTTGTAAAATAGTTCTGGCACATGGCTATTGGATAAGAGACAAAAGAGAGGCTCATCCCCTTAAGCCATGTGGTGGGGGGATGAGCTCTCAGGACAAAGAGGAATGTAAAATGGCTACAGGCATGGTCCACATGGCCCTGAAATCTAAAATGGAGGATAACATAGCTGAGTCATCCTCCACATTTCCCTCCTTTTGTAAATGATATAACCCATAAATAGGGTACATTAGGATCTGCTAATCAGATCCTGAGGACTTTTATGTAGAATTCACCTTATTCCCCATGGATATGTTATACCATTTACATACCTATCGGTCTAATACACTCAGAGGGATTCCTTCACTGTCATGTTTATCAGTGTGTCCAACCAGCCTTATAACCTGCAAATTTTTGCGGTACCGGAAGTAGGCCGCAGCATAGGTACGGCCAGAAATTGCGTCCCCTGGAAATCCAGCACGAATGAAAGGTTTCAGGAAGAAAAAGACCGACGTCACTTCCGGTCGCGGCAAGGCGCGATAAAGCCAGCAGAGCAACAGAATTCCGGCACGTGGAATAAGGCAGCAAGGACCAAAGCTGTCAAGAAAACATTCCTTGCAAAGAGGGAAAGAAGAAGACAGTAACAGTAAGTAACAAGAGAGAGAACAAACTCTTATGGGAGGCCAAAAAGACCTCCCTCCACCTGTCCCATCAGACAGGACAGAAAAAAACACAAGGGGGAAGAGGTCTCTTTGCCCTCTTATAGGGTAGCGTAGTCATGCATATTTTATGTTAATTAAAAGTTCCGCCTGTCCTACCAGCACACAGGGGCAGGAATACCCCATATTGTGCTGCTGTGGGACGTAAGGGAAAACAAATATTGGACTGCACAGATTAATGTATATTGGTCAACCTGCATCCCCCAAATATAGCAATAATAAGAGATCAAAAAGTTGTTCACATCAACATATGCTACCCTTGAAAACTACCATCTGCCCTACAGCAAAAAGAGACCTCACATAGCTCTTTTAGCAAAATGGTAAATGAGTTATAGGCACAAGAATACAATAACCCCAGACAAATCATCCATTTTTGAAAAATACCATTTTACTTATTAAAAATGATAAAATGATTAATATAGTCAAGACAAATATAATATTGCTTTTATTTCAATGGCAAAGTTGCCATGTCCATTTTAATGCAGTGAATACTGTAAAAAATAAATGATAGAATTGTTGGGTTTTTTTTACATTTTATATATATCCAAAATGGTGTCAACTAACAATACACCTCGTCATGTAAGATATAAACTCTCATATAACTATGATAAAATAAAAAACAAGAAATTAGTCTTGAATTTTAGAAGAAGGAAAGGGAAAACATAAAAATGAAACATCTCCAGCACTGTTGCACTAACTACCCTGCGTGCTTAAAAGGGGTAAAATCAGAGCTAAGACCTCTGGAAGCTCGGATAGGGATAGGCATATGAAACCACTAATTGAAACTAAGGTGTAGATAAAATAAGATAACTGCACAATTAATATGTTTACTTTTGAATTTTCATTAGAGTCACCCACACCAGGCTGACCCTCTAGCTCACTTTGGGCAGCCAAACAACTTCCTCATGAGGTGATAGCTAAGCAGGGGAAAGACCATGTCATTGGGTGGTAAAAATCGCTGCCGGCAGCTGTCTTCGGAGGTAGCACACTGGTAAAGTTCTCTGCTGGTAAGTTTGAGATTGTGTAGGTATTGTGTTCTAGCCCCGCTCTCCCTCCTAAACACCCACCCCTTTCTGGTGTCTCTCTCCTGACCCGCCCCCTTTCTCGTGTGTCTCTCTCCTGACCCGCCCCCTTTCTCGTGTGTCTCGCTCCTGACCCGCCCCCTTTCTCATGTGTCTCTCTCTTTTTCAAAGAGAAGGTCCAGGACATTAGGCTTTCCAAAATTCATTCAAGTAATACCGTGTCATCTTTAGGCGCAGACAGCAAGCTGGCATAAGTAACGAGAGCAACACCGAGGATTCGAGCCTGCGTCCGCCAGCTAACCCCGTAGCCTTCCCTGCTTTGGCATATAAGCACCACGCCACCCAGCCAGAGCACTCCTGCTGCTCCGCTTTTGTGCTGGCTAAAGTCATTTCTGCTGAAAGTCAGGTTGGGGAGCTTTCAAGAAGCGAAAAATGTGCTCAGCTTGGGCAGCCAAACAGTTAGCTCGGCTGGCAGGTTACACGCTGCGCACCCAGTGTCTGATGATTTGATCACTTCCGTCCGTCATGGGTTCAAACCCCCGTGGCGGCCTCCTGGTGTTCTTGGGCAGCTCCTGAGTGTCCTCCCCATGGAGTGTTGGGAAGTAATGAAGACTGAGTGAAGAGTTTATTGCTGGAATACGCGTTAATCTACCGTATAAATGCAGCTGTCTCAGGCGAGACAGCTGCATAAGTAACTTACGATTCTTCTACGCTCGACAACATTCTTACGGCACGCCGAGCGCACGCCGTAGACTCCCAGCGGGTTTGTTCAACTAGTTTTCCCTTTTCCGGAAGGCCACATGTTTGGATTCGAACCCAGGGACTGCGCAGAGACAGTTGTTCGCAGCTCAGGTATCGCCTGCTTAGCCCTTAAGCACCTCGCCACCAGCTCAGGCTGACTCTCTAGCTTTCTGAACTTCCTCATGAGGTGATAGCTAAGCAGGGGAAAGACCATGTCATTGGGTGGTAAAAATCGCTGCCGGCAGCTGTCTTCGGAGGTAGCACACTGGTAAAGTTCTCTGCTGGTAAGTTTGAGATTGTGTAGGTATTGTGTTCTAGCCCCGCTCTCCCTCCTAAACACCCACCCCTTTCTGGTGTCTCTCTCCTGACCCGCCCCCTTTCTCGTGTGTCTCTCTCCTGACCCGCCCCCTTTCTCGTGTGTCTCGCTCCTGACCCGCCCCCTTTCTCATGTGTCTCTCTCTTTTTCAAAGAGAAGGTCCAGGACATTAGGCTTTCCAAAATTCATTCAAGTAATACCGTGTCATCTTTAGGCGCAGACAGCAAGCTGGCATAAGTAACGAGAGCAACACCGAGGATTCGAGCCTGCGTCCGCCAGCTAACCCCGTAGCCTTCCCTGCTTTGGCATATAAGCACCACGCCACCCAGCCAGAGCACTCCTGCTGCTCCGCTTTTGTGCTGGCTAAAGTCATTTCTGCTGAAAGTCAGGTTGGGGAGCTTTCAAGAAGCGAAAAATGTGCTCAGCTTGGGCAGCCAAACAGTTAGCTCGGCTGGCAGGTTACACGCTGCGCACCCAGTGTCTGATGATTTGATCACTTCCGTCCGTCATGGGTTCAAACCCCCGTGGCGGCCTCCTGGTGTTCTTGGGCAGCTCCTGAGTGTCCTCCCCATGGAGTGTTGGGAAGTAATGAAGACTGAGTGAAGAGTTTATTGCTGGAATACGCGTTAATCTACCGTATAAATGCAGCTGTCTCAGGCGAGACAGCTGCATAAGTAACTTACGATTCTTCTACGCTCGACAACATTCTTACGGCACGCCGAGCGCACGCCGTAGACTCCCAGCGGGTTTGTTCAACTAGTTTTCCCTTTTCCGGAAGGCCACATGTTTGGATTCGAACCCAGGGACTGCGCAGAGACAGTTGTTCGCAGCTCAGGTATCGCCTGCTTAGCCCTTAAGCACCTCGCCACCAGCTCAGGCTGACTCTCTAGCTTTCTGAACTTCCTCATGAGGTGATAGCTAAGCAGGGGAAAGACCATGTCATTGGGTGGTAAAAATCGCTGCCGGCAGCTGTCTTCGGAGGTAGCACACTGGTAAAGTTCTCTGCTGGTAAGTTTGAGATTGTGTAGGTATTGTGTTCTAGCCCCGCTCTCCCTCCTAAACACCCACCCCTTTCTGGTGTCTCTCTCCTGACCCGCCCCCTTTCTCGTGTGTCTCTCTCCTGACCCGCCCCCTTTCTCGTGTGTCTCGCTCCTGACCCGCCCCCTTTCTCATGTGTCTCTCTCTTTTTCAAAGAGAAGGTCCAGGACATTAGGCTTTCCAAAATTCATTCAAGTAATACCGTGTCATCTTTAGGCGCAGACAGCAAGCTGGCATAAGTAACGAGAGCAACACCGAGGATTCGAGCCTGCGTCCGCCAGCTAACCCCGTAGCCTTCCCTGCTTTGGCATATAAGCACCACGCCACCCAGCCAGAGCACTCCTGCTGCTCCGCTTTTGTGCTGGCTAAAGTCATTTCTGCTGAAAGTCAGGTTGGGGAGCTTTCAAGAAGCGAAAAATGTGCTCAGCTTGGGCAGCCAAACAGTTAGCTCGGCTGGCAGGTTACACGCTGCGCACCCAGTGTCTGATGATTTGATCACTTCCGTCCGTCATGGGTTCAAACCCCCGTGGCGGCCTCCTGGTGTTCTTGGGCAGCTCCTGAGTGTCCTCCCCATGGAGTGTTGGGAAGTAATGAAGACTGAGTGAAGAGTTTATTGCTGGAATACGCGTTAATCTACCGTATAAATGCAGCTGTCTCAGGCGAGACAGCTGCATAAGTAACTTACGATTCTTCTACGCTCGACAACATTCTTACGGCACGCCGAGCGCACGCCGTAGACTCCCAGCGGGTTTGTTCAACTAGTTTTCCCTTTTCCGGAAGGCCACATGTTTGGATTCGAACCCAGGGACTGCGCAGAGACAGTTGTTCGCAGCTCAGGTATCGCCTGCTTAGCCCTTAAGCACCTCGCCACCAGCTCAGGCTGACTCTCTAGCTTTCTGAACTTCCTCATGAGGTGATAGCTAAGCAGGGGAAAGACCATGTCATTGGGTGGTAAAAATCGCTGCCGGCAGCTGTCTTCGGAGGTAGCACACTGGTAAAGTTCTCTGCTGGTAAGTTTGAGATTGTGTAGGTATTGTGTTCTAGCCCCGCTCTCCCTCCTAAACACCCACCCCTTTCTGGTGTCTCTCTCCTGACCCGCCCCCTTTCTCGTGTGTCTCTCTCCTGACCCGCCCCCTTTCTCGTGTGTCTCGCTCCTGACCCGCCCCCTTTCTCATGTGTCTCTCTCTTTTTCAAAGAGAAGGTCCAGGACATTAGGCTTTCCAAAATTCATTCAAGTAATACCGTGTCATCTTTAGGCGCAGACAGCAAGCTGGCATAAGTAACGAGAGCAACACCGAGGATTCGAGCCTGCGTCCGCCAGCTAACCCCGTAGCCTTCCCTGCTTTGGCATATAAGCACCACGCCACCCAGCCAGAGCACTCCTGCTGCTCCGCTTTTGTGCTGGCTAAAGTCATTTCTGCTGAAAGTCAGGTTGGGGAGCTTTCAAGAAGCGAAAAATGTGCTCAGCTTGGGCAGCCAAACAGTTAGCTCGGCTGGCAGGTTACACGCTGCGCACCCAGTGTCTGATGATTTGATCACTTCCGTCCGTCATGGGTTCAAACCCCCGTGGCGGCCTCCTGGTGTTCTTGGGCAGCTCCTGAGTGTCCTCCCCATGGAGTGTTGGGAAGTAATGAAGACTGAGTGAAGAGTTTATTGCTGGAATACGCGTTAATCTACCGTATAAATGCAGCTGTCTCAGGCGAGACAGCTGCATAAGTAACTTACGATTCTTCTACGCTCGACAACATTCTTACGGCACGCCGAGCGCACGCCGTAGACTCCCAGCGGGTTTGTTCAACTAGTTTTCCCTTTTCCGGAAGGCCACATGTTTGGATTCGAACCCAGGGACTGCGCAGAGACAGTTGTTCGCAGCTCAGGTATCGCCTGCTTAGCCCTTAAGCACCTCGCCACCAGCTCAGGCTGACTCTCTAGCTTTCTGAACTTCCTCATGAGGTGATAGCTAAGCAGGGGAAAGACCATGTCATTGGGTGGTAAAAATCGCTGCCGGCAGCTGTCTTCGGAGGTAGCACACTGGTAAAGTTCTCTGCTGGTAAGTTTGAGATTGTGTAGGTATTGTGTTCTAGCCCCGCTCTCCCTCCTAAACACCCACCCCTTTCTGGTGTCTCTCTCCTGACCCGCCCCCCTTTCTCGTGTGTCTCTCTCCTGACCCGCCCCCTTTCTCGTGTGTCTCGCTCCTGACCCGCCCCCTTTCTCATGTGTCTCTCTCTTTTTCAAAGAGAAGGTCCAGGACATTAGGCTTTCCAAAATTCATTCAAGTAATACCGTGTCATCTTTAGGCGCAGACAGCAAGCTGGCATAAGTAACGAGAGCAACACCGAGGATTCGAGCCTGCGTCCGCCAGCTAACCCCGTAGCCTTCCCTGCTTTGGCATATAAGCACCACGCCACCCAGCCAGAGCACTCCTGCTGCTCCGCTTTTGTGCTGGCTAAAGTCATTTCTGCTGAAAGTCAGGTTGGGGAGCTTTCAAGAAGCGAAAAATGTGCTCAGCTTGGGCAGCCAAACAGTTAGCTCGGCTGGCAGGTTACACGCTGCGCACCCAGTGTCTGATGATTTGATCACTTCCGTCCGTCATGGGTTCAAACCCCCGTGGCGGCCTCCTGGTGTTCTTGGGCAGCTCCTGAGTGTCCTCCCCATGGAGTGTTGGGAAGTAATGAAGACTGAGTGAAGAGTTTATTGCTGGAATACGCGTTAATCTACCGTATAAATGCAGCTGTCTCAGGCGAGACAGCTGCATAAGTAACTTACGATTCTTCTACGCTCGACAACATTCTTACGGCACGCCGAGCGCACGCCGTAGACTCCCAGCGGGTTTGTTCAACTAGTTTTCCCTTTTCCGGAAGGCCACATGTTTGGATTCGAACCCAGGGACTGCGCAGAGACAGTTGTTCGCAGCTCAGGTATCGCCTGCTTAGCCCTTAAGCACCTCGCCACCAGCTCAGGCTGACTCTCTAGCTTTCTGAACTTCCTCATGAGGTGATAGCTAAGCAGGGGAAAGACCATGTCATTGGGTGGTAAAAATCGCTGCCGGCAGCTGTCTTCGGAGGTAGCACACTGGTAAAGTTCTCTGCTGGTAAGTTTGAGATTGTGTAGGTATTGTGTTCTAGCCCCGCTCTCCCTCCTAAACACCCACCCCTTTCTGGTGTCTCTCTCCTGACCCGCCCCCCTTTCTCGTGTGTCTCTCTCCTGACCCGCCCCCTTTCTCGTGTGTCTCGCTCCTGACCCGCCCCCTTTCTCATGTGTCTCTCTCTTTTTCAAAGAGAAGGTCCAGGACATTAGGCTTTCCAAAATTCATTCAAGTAATACCGTGTCATCTTTAGGCGCAGACAGCAAGCTGGCATAAGTAACGAGAGCAACACCGAGGATTCGAGCCTGCGTCCGCCAGCTAACCCCGTAGCCTTCCCTGCTTTGGCACCACGCCACCCAGCCAGAGCACTCCTGCTGCTCCGCTTTTGTGCTGGCTAAAGTCATTTCTGCTGAAAGTCAGGTTGGGGAGCTTTCAAGAAGCGAAAAATGTGCTCAGCTTGGGCAGCCAAACAGTTAGCTCGGCTGGCAGGTTACACGCTGCGCACCCAGTGTCTGATGATTTGATCACTTCCGTCCGTCATGGGTTCAAACCCCCGTGGCGGCCTCCTGGTGTTCTTGGGCAGCTCCTGAGTGTCCTCCCCATGGAGTGTTGGGAAGTAATGAAGACTGAGTGAAGAGTTTATTGCTGGAATACGCGTTAATCTACCGTATAAATGCAGCTGTCTCAGGCGAGACAGCTGCATAAGTAACTTACGATTCTTCTACGCTCGACAACATTCTTACGGCACGCCGAGCGCACGCCGTAGACTCCCAGCGGGTTTGTTCAACTAGTTTTCCCTTTTCCGGAAGGCCACATGTTTGGATTCGAACCCAGGGACTGCGCAGAGACAGTTGTTCGCAGCTCAGGTATCGCCTGCTTAGCCCTTAAGCACCTCGCCACCAGCTCAGGCTGACTCTCTAGCTTTCTGAACTTCCTCATGAGGTGATAGCTAAGCAGGGGAAAGACCATGTCATTGGGTGGTAAAAATCGCTGCCGGCAGCTGTCTTCGGAGGTAGCACACTGGTAAAGTTCTCTGCTGGTAAGTTTGAGATTGTGTAGGTATTGTGTTCTAGCCCCGCTCTCCCTCCTAAACACCCACCCCTTTCTGGTGTCTCTCTCCTGACCCGCCCCCTTTCTCGTGTGTCTCTCTCCTGACCCGCCCCCTTTCTCGTGTGTCTCGCTCCTGACCCGCCCCCTTTCTCATGTGTCTCTCTCTTTTTCAAAGAGAAGGTCCAGGACATTAGGCTTTCCAAAATTCATTCAAGTAATACCGTGTCATCTTTAGGCGCAGACAGCAAGCTGGCATAAGTAACGAGAGCAACACCGAGGATTCGAGCCTGCGTCCGCCAGCTAACCCCGTAGCCTTCCCTGCTTTGGCATATAAGCACCACGCCACCCAGCCAGAGCACTCCTGCTGCTCCGCTTTTGTGCTGGCTAAAGTCATTTCTGCTGAAAGTCAGGTTGGGGAGCTTTCAAGAAGCGAAAAATGTGCTCAGCTTGGGCAGCCAAACAGTTAGCTCGGCTGGCAGGTTACACGCTGCGCACCCAGTGTCTGATGATTTGATCACTTCCGTCCGTCATGGGTTCAAACCCCCGTGGCGGCCTCCTGGTGTTCTTGGGCAGCTCCTGAGTGTCCTCCCCATGGAGTGTTGGGAAGTAATGAAGACTGAGTGAAGAGTTTATTGCTGGAATACGCGTTAATCTACCGTATAAATGCAGCTGTCTCAGGCGAGACAGCTGCATAAGTAACTTACGATTCTTCTACGCTCGACAACATTCTTACGGCACGCCGAGCGCACGCCGTAGACTCCCAGCGGGTTTGTTCAACTAGTTTTCCCTTTTCCGGAAGGCCACATGTTTGGATTCGAACCCAGGGACTGCGCAGAGACAGTTGTTCGCAGCTCAGGTATCGCCTGCTTAGCCCTTAAGCACCTCGCCACCAGCTCAGGCTGACTCTCTAGCTTTCTGAACTTCCTCATGAGGTGATAGCTAAGCAGGGGAAAGACCATGTCATTGGGTGGTAAAAATCGCTGCCGGCAGCTGTCTTCGGAGGTAGCACACTGGTAAAGTTCTCTGCTGGTAAGTTTGAGATTGTGTAGGTATTGTGTTCTAGCCCCGCTCTCCCTCCTAAACACCCACCCCTTTCTGGTGTCTCTCTCCTGACCCGCCCCCTTTCTCGTGTGTCTCTCTCCTGACCCGCCCCCTTTCTCGTGTGTCTCGCTCCTGACCCGCCCCCTTTCTCATGTGTCTCTCTCTTTTTCAAAGAGAAGGTCCAGGACATTAGGCTTTCCAAAATTCATTCAAGTAATACCGTGTCATCTTTAGGCGCAGACAGCAAGCTGGCATAAGTAACGAGAGCAACACCGAGGATTCGAGCCTGCGTCCGCCAGCTAACCCCGTAGCCTTCCCTGCTTTGGCATATAAGCACCACGCCACCCAGCCAGAGCACTCCTGCTGCTCCGCTTTTGTGCTGGCTAAAGTCATTTCTGCTGAAAGTCAGGTTGGGGAGCTTTCAAGAAGCGAAAAATGTGCTCAGCTTGGGCAGCCAAACAGTTAGCTCGGCTGGCAGGTTACACGCTGCGCACCCAGTGTCTGATGATTTGATCACTTCCGTCCGTCATGGGTTCAAACCCCCGTGGCGGCCTCCTGGTGTTCTTGGGCAGCTCCTGAGTGTCCTCCCCATGGAGTGTTGGGAAGTAATGAAGACTGAGTGAAGAGTTTATTGCTGGAATACGCGTTAATCTACCGTATAAATGCAGCTGTCTCAGGCGAGACAGCTGCATAAGTAACTTACGATTCTTCTACGCTCGACAACATTCTTACGGCACGCCGAGCGCACGCCGTAGACTCCCAGCGGGTTTGTTCAACTAGTTTTCCCTTTTCCGGAAGGCCACATGTTTGGATTCGAACCCAGGGACTGCGCAGAGACAGTTGTTCGCAGCTCAGGTATCGCCTGCTTAGCCCTTAAGCACCTCGCCACCAGCTCAGGCTGACTCTCTAGCTTTCTGAACTTCCTCATGAGGTGATAGCTAAGCAGGGGAAAGACCATGTCATTGGGTGGTAAAAATCGCTGCCGGCAGCTGTCTTCGGAGGTAGCACACTGGTAAAGTTCTCTGCTGGTAAGTTTGAGATTGTGTAGGTATTGTGTTCTAGCCCCCGCTCTCCCTCCTAAACACCCACCCCTTTCTGGTGTCTCTCTCCTGACCCGCCCCCTTTCTCGTGTGTCTCTCTCCTGACCCGCCCCCTTTCTCGTGTGTCTCGCTCCTGACCCGCCCCCTTTCTCATGTGTCTCTCTCTTTTTCAAAGAGAAGGTCCAGGACATTAGGCTTTCCAAAATTCATTCAAGTAATACCGTGTCATCTTTAGGCGCAGACAGCAAGCTGGCATAAGTAACGAGAGCAACACCGAGGATTCGAGCCTGCGTCCGCCAGCTAACCCCGTAGCCTTCCCTGCTTTGGCATATAAGCACCACGCCACCCAGCCAGAGCACTCCTGCTGCTCCGCTTTTGTGCTGGCTAAAGTCATTTCTGCTGAAAGTCAGGTTGGGGAGCTTTCAAGAAGCGAAAAATGTGCTCAGCTTGGGCAGCCAAACAGTTAGCTCGGCTGGCAGGTTACACGCTGCGCACCCAGTGTCTGATGATTTGATCACTTCCGTCCGTCATGGGTTCAAACCCCCGTGGCGGCCTCCTGGTGTTCTTGGGCAGCTCCTGAGTGTCCTCCCCATGGAGTGTTGGGAAGTAATGAAGACTGAGTGAAGAGTTTATTGCTGGAATACGCGTTAATCTACCGTATAAATGCAGCTGTCTCAGGCGAGACAGCTGCATAAGTAACTTACGATTCTTCTACGCTCGACAACATTCTTACGGCACGCCGAGCGCACGCCGTAGACTCCCAGCGGGTTTGTTCAACTAGTTTTCCCTTTTCCGGAAGGCCACATGTTTGGATTCGAACCCAGGGACTGCGCAGAGACAGTTGTTCGCAGCTCAGGTATCGCCTGCTTAGCCCTTAAGCACCTCGCCACCAGCTCAGGCTGACTCTCTAGCTTTCTGAACTTCCTCATGAGGTGATAGCTAAGCAGGGGAAAGACCATGTCATTGGGTGGTAAAAATCGCTGCCGGCAGCTGTCTTCGGAGGTAGCACACTGGTAAAGTTCTCTGCTGGTAAGTTTGAGATTGTGTAGGTATTGTGTTCTAGCCCCGCTCTCCCTCCTAAACACCCACCCCTTTCTGGTGTCTCTCTCCTGACCCGCCCCCTTTCTCGTGTGTCTCTCTCCTGACCCGCCCCCTTTCTCGTGTGTCTCGCTCCTGACCCGCCCCCTTTCTCATGTGTCTCTCTCTTTTTCAAAGAGAAGGTCCAGGACATTAGGCTTTCCAAAATTCATTCAAGTAATACCGTGTCATCTTTAGGCGCAGACAGCAAGCTGGCATAAGTAACGAGAGCAACACCGAGGATTCGAGCCTGCGTCCGCCAGCTAACCCCGTAGCCTTCCCTGCTTTGGCATATAAGCACCACGCCACCCAGCCAGAGCACTCCTGCTGCTCCGCTTTTGTGCTGGCTAAAGTCATTTCTGCTGAAAGTCAGGTTGGGGAGCTTTCAAGAAGCGAAAAATGTGCTCAGCTTGGGCAGCCAAACAGTTAGCTCGGCTGGCAGGTTACACGCTGCGCACCCAGTGTCTGATGATTTGATCACTTCCGTCCGTCATGGGTTCAAACCCCCGTGGCGGCCTCCTGGTGTTCTTGGGCAGCTCCTGAGTGTCCTCCCCATGGAGTGTTGGGAAGTAATGAAGACTGAGTGAAGAGTTTATTGCTGGAATACGCGTTAATCTACCGTATAAATGCAGCTGTCTCAGGCGAGACAGCTGCATAAGTAACTTACGATTCTTCTACGCTCGACAACATTCTTACGGCACGCCGAGCGCACGCCGTAGACTCCCAGCGGGTTTGTTCAACTAGTTTTCCCTTTTCCGGAAGGCCACATGTTTGGATTCGAACCCAGGGACTGCGCAGAGACAGTTGTTCGCAGCTCAGGTATCGCCTGCTTAGCCCTTAAGCACCTCGCCACCAGCTCAGGCTGACTCTCTAGCTTTCTGAACTTCCTCATGAGGTGATAGCTAAGCAGGGGAAAGACCATGTCATTGGGTGGTAAAAATCGCTGCCGGCAGCTGTCTTCGGAGGTAGCACACTGGTAAAGTTCTCTGCTGGTAAGTTTGAGATTGTGTAGGTATTGTGTTCTAGCCCCGCTCTCCCTCCTAAACACCCACCCCTTTCTGGTGTCTCTCTCCTGACCCGCCCCCTTTCTCGTGTGTCTCTCTCCTGACCCGCCCCCTTTCTCGTGTGTCTCGCTCCTGACCCGCCCCCTTTCTCATGTGTCTCTCTCTTTTTCAAAGAGAAGGTCCAGGACATTAGGCTTTCCAAAATTCATTCAAGTAATACCGTGTCATCTTTAGGCGCAGACAGCAAGCTGGCATAAGTAACGAGAGCAACACCGAGGATTCGAGCCTGCGTCCGCCAGCTAACCCCGTAGCCTTCCCTGCTTTGGCATATAAGCACCACGCCACCCAGCCAGAGCACTCCTGCTGCTCCGCTTTTGTGCTGGCTAAAGTCATTTCTGCTGAAAGTCAGGTTGGGGAGCTTTCAAGAAGCGAAAAATGTGCTCAGCTTGGGCAGCCAAACAGTTAGCTCGGCTGGCAGGTTACACGCTGCGCACCCAGTGTCTGATGATTTGATCACTTCCGTCCGTCATGGGTTCAAACCCCCGTGGCGGCCTCCTGGTGTTCTTGGGCAGCTCCTGAGTGTCCTCCCCATGGAGTGTTGGGAAGTAATGAAGACTGAGTGAAGAGTTTATTGCTGGAATACGCGTTAATCTACCGTATAAATGCAGCTGTCTCAGGCGAGACAGCTGCATAAGTAACTTACGATTCTTCTACGCTCGACAACATTCTTACGGCACGCCGAGCGCACGCCGTAGACTCCCAGCGGGTTTGTTCAACTAGTTTTCCCTTTTCCGGAAGGCCACATGTTTGGATTCGAACCCAGGGACTGCGCAGAGACAGTTGTTCGCAGCTCAGGTATCGCCTGCTTAGCCCTTAAGCACCTCGCCACCAGCTCAGGCTGACTCTCTAGCTTTCTGAACTTCCTCATGAGGTGATAGCTAAGCAGGGGAAAGACCATGTCATTGGGTGGTAAAAATCGCTGCCGGCAGCTGTCTTCGGAGGTAGCACACTGGTAAAGTTCTCTGCTGGTAAGTTTGAGATTGTGTAGGTATTGTGTTCTAGCCCCGCTCTCCCTCCTAAACACCCACCCCTTTCTGGTGTCTCTCTCCTGACCCGCCCCCTTTCTCGTGTGTCTCTCTCCTGACCCGCCCCCTTTCTCGTGTGTCTCGCTCCTGACCCGCCCCCTTTCTCATGTGTCTCTCTCTTTTTCAAAGAGAAGGTCCAGGACATTAGGCTTTCCAAAATTCATTCAAGTAATACCGTGTCATCTTTAGGCGCAGACAGCAAGCTGGCATAAGTAACGAGAGCAACACCGAGGATTCGAGCCTGCGTCCGCCAGCTAACCCCGTAGCCTTCCCTGCTTTGGCATATAAGCACCACGCCACCCAGCCAGAGCACTCCTGCTGCTCCGCTTTTGTGCTGGCTAAAGTCATTTCTGCTGAAAGTCAGGTTGGGGAGCTTTCAAGAAGCGAAAAATGTGCTCAGCTTGGGCAGCCAAACAGTTAGCTCGGCTGGCAGGTTACACGCTGCGCACCCAGTGTCTGATGATTTGATCACTTCCGTCCGTCATGGGTTCAAACCCCCGTGGCGGCCTCCTGGTGTTCTTGGGCAGCTCCTGAGTGTCCTCCCCATGGAGTGTTGGGAAGTAATGAAGACTGAGTGAAGAGTTTATTGCTGGAATACGCGTTAATCTACCGTATAAATGCAGCTGTCTCAGGCGAGACAGCTGCATAAGTAACTTACGATTCTTCTACGCTCGACAACATTCTTACGGCACGCCGAGCGCACGCCGTAGACTCCCAGCGGGTTTGTTCAACTAGTTTTCCCTTTTCCGGAAGGCCACATGTTTGGATTCGAACCCAGGGACTGCGCAGAGACAGTTGTTCGCAGCTCAGGTATCGCCTGCTTAGCCCTTAAGCACCTCGCCACCAGCTCAGGCTGACTCTCTAGCTTTCTGAACTTCCTCATGAGGTGATAGCTAAGCAGGGGAAAGACCATGTCATTGGGTGGTAAAAATCGCTGCCGGCAGCTGTCTTCGGAGGTAGCACACTGGTAAAGTTCTCTGCTGGTAAGTTTGAGATTGTGTAGGTATTGTGTTCTAGCCCCGCTCTCCCTCCTAAACACCCACCCCTTTCTGGTGTCTCTCTCCTGACCCGCCCCCCTTTCTCGTGTGTCTCTCTCCTGACCCGCCCCCTTTCTCGTGTGTCTCGCTCCTGACCCGCCCCCTTTCTCATGTGTCTCTCTCTTTTTCAAAGAGAAGGTCCAGGACATTAGGCTTTCCAAAATTCATTCAAGTAATACCGTGTCATCTTTAGGCGCAGACAGCAAGCTGGCATAAGTAACGAGAGCAACACCGAGGATTCGAGCCTGCGTCCGCCAGCTAACCCCGTAGCCTTCCCTGCTTTGGCACCACGCCACCCAGCCAGAGCACTCCTGCTGCTCCGCTTTTGTGCTGGCTAAAGTCATTTCTGCTGAAAGTCAGGTTGGGGAGCTTTCAAGAAGCGAAAAATGTGCTCAGCTTGGGCAGCCAAACAGTTAGCTCGGCTGGCAGGTTACACGCTGCGCACCCAGTGTCTGATGATTTGATCACTTCCGTCCGTCATGGGTTCAAACCCCCGTGGCGGCCTCCTGGTGTTCTTGGGCAGCTCCTGAGTGTCCTCCCCATGGAGTGTTGGGAAGTAATGAAGACTGAGTGAAGAGTTTATTGCTGGAATACGCGTTAATCTACCGTATAAATGCAGCTGTCTCAGGCGAGACAGCTGCATAAGTAACTTACGATTCTTCTACGCTCGACAACATTCTTACGGCACGCCGAGCGCACGCCGTAGACTCCCAGCGGGTTTGTTCAACTAGTTTTCCCTTTTCCGGAAGGCCACATGTTTGGATTCGAACCCAGGGACTGCGCAGAGACAGTTGTTCGCAGCTCAGGTATCGCCTGCTTAGCCCTTAAGCACCTCGCCACCAGCTCAGGCTGACTCTCTAGCTTTCTGAACTTCCTCATGAGGTGATAGCTAAGCAGGGGAAAGACCATGTCATTGGGTGGTAAAAATCGCTGCCGGCAGCTGTCTTCGGAGGTAGCACACTGGTAAAGTTCTCTGCTGGTAAGTTTGAGATTGTGTAGGTATTGTGTTCTAGCCCCGCTCTCCCTCCTAAACACCCACCCCTTTCTGGTGTCTCTCTCCTGACCCGCCCCCTTTCTCGTGTGTCTCTCTCCTGACCCGCCCCCTTTCTCGTGTGTCTCGCTCCTGACCCGCCCCCTTTCTCATGTGTCTCTCTCTTTTTCAAAGAGAAGGTCCAGGACATTAGGCTTTCCAAAATTCATTCAAGTAATACCGTGTCATCTTTAGGCGCAGACAGCAAGCTGGCATAAGTAACGAGAGCAACACCGAGGATTCGAGCCTGCGTCCGCCAGCTAACCCCGTAGCCTTCCCTGCTTTGGCATATAAGCACCACGCCACCCAGCCAGAGCACTCCTGCTGCTCCGCTTTTGTGCTGGCTAAAGTCATTTCTGCTGAAAGTCAGGTTGGGGAGCTTTCAAGAAGCGAAAAATGTGCTCAGCTTGGGCAGCCAAACAGTTAGCTCGGCTGGCAGGTTACACGCTGCGCACCCAGTGTCTGATGATTTGATCACTTCCGTCCGTCATGGGTTCAAACCCCCGTGGCGGCCTCCTGGTGTTCTTGGGCAGCTCCTGAGTGTCCTCCCCATGGAGTGTTGGGAAGTAATGAAGACTGAGTGAAGAGTTTATTGCTGGAATACGCGTTAATCTACCGTATAAATGCAGCTGTCTCAGGCGAGACAGTTGCATAAGTAACTTACGATTCTTCTACGCTCGACAACATTCTTACGGCACGCCGAGCGCACGCCGTAGACTCCCAGCGGGTTTGTTCAACTAGTTTTCCCTTTTCCGGAAGGCCACATGTTTGGATTCGAACCCAGGGACTGCGCAGAGACAGTTGTTCGCAGCTCAGGTATCGCCTGCTTAGCCCTTAAGCACCTCGCCACCAGCTCAGGCTGACTCTCTAGCTTTCTGAACTTCCTCATGAGGTGATAGCTAAGCAGGGGAAAGACCATGTCATTGGGTGGTAAAAATCGCTGCCGGCAGCTGTCTTCGGAGGTAGCACACTGGTAAAGTTCTCTGCTGGTAAGTTTGAGATTGTGTAGGTATTGTGTTCTAGCCCCGCTCTCCCTCCTAAACACCCACCCCCTTTCTGGTGTCTCTCTCCTGACCCGCCCCCTTTCTCGTGTGTCTCTCTCCTGACCCGCCCCCTTTCTCGTGTGTCTCGCTCCTGACCCGCCCCCTTTCTCATGTGTCTCTCTCTTTTTCAAAGAGAAGGTCCAGGACATTAGGCTTTCCAAAATTCATTCAAGTAATACCGTGTCATCTTTAGGCGCAGACAGCAAGCTGGCATAAGTAACGAGAGCAACACCGAGGATTCGAGCCTGCGTCCGCCAGCTAACCCCGTAGCCTTCCCTGCTTTGGCATATAAGCACCACGCCACCCAGCCAGAGCACTCCTGCTGCTCCGCTTTTGTGCTGGCTAAAGTCATTTCTGCTGAAAGTCAGGTTGGGGAGCTTTCAAGAAGCGAAAAATGTGCTCAGCTTGGGCAGCCAAACAGTTAGCTCGGCTGGCAGGTTACACGCTGCGCACCCAGTGTCTGATGATTTGATCACTTCCGTCCGTCATGGGTTCAAACCCCCGTGGCGGCCTCCTGGTGTTCTTGGGCAGCTCCTGAGTGTCCTCCCCATGGAGTGTTGGGAAGTAATGAAGACTGAGTGAAGAGTTTATTGCTGGAATACGCGTTAATCTACCGTATAAATGCAGCTGTCTCAGGCGAGACAGCTGCATAAGTAACTTACGATTCTTCTACGCTCGACAACATTCTTACGGCACGCCGAGCGCACGCCGTAGACTCCCAGCGGGTTTGTTCAACTAGTTTTCCCTTTTCCGGAAGGCCACATGTTTGGATTCGAACCCAGGGACTGCGCAGAGACAGTTGTTCGCAGCTCAGGTATCGCCTGCTTAGCCCTTAAGCACCTCGCCACCAGCTCAGGCTGACTCTCTAGCTTTCTGAACTTCCTCATGAGGTGATAGCTAAGCAGGGGAAAGACCATGTCATTGGGTGGTAAAAATCGCTGCCGGCAGCTGTCTTCGGAGGTAGCACACTGGTAAAGTTCTCTGCTGGTAAGTTTGAGATTGTGTAGGTATTGTGTTCTAGCCCCGCTCTCCCTCCTAAACACCCACCCCTTTCTGGTGTCTCTCTCCTGACCCGCCCCCTTTCTCGTGTGTCTCTCTCCTGACCCGCCCCCTTTCTCGTGTGTCTCGCTCCTGACCCGCCCCCTTTCTCATGTGTCTCTCTCTTTTTCAAAGAGAAGGTCCAGGACATTAGGCTTTCCAAAATTCATTCAAGTAATACCGTGTCATCTTTAGGCGCAGACAGCAAGCTGGCATAAGTAACGAGAGCAACACCGAGGATTCGAGCCTGCGTCCGCCAGCTAACCCCGTAGCCTTCCCTGCTTTGGCATATAAGCACCACGCCACCCAGCCAGAGCACTCCTGCTGCTCCGCTTTTGTGCTGGCTAAAGTCATTTCTGCTGAAAGTCAGGTTGGGGAGCTTTCAAGAAGCGAAAAATGTGCTCAGCTTGGGCAGCCAAACAGTTAGCTCGGCTGGCAGGTTACACGCTGCGCACCCAGTGTCTGATGATTTGATCACTTCCGTCCGTCATGGGTTCAAACCCCCGTGGCGGCCTCCTGGTGTTCTTGGGCAGCTCCTGAGTGTCCTCCCCATGGAGTGTTGGGAAGTAATGAAGACTGAGTGAAGAGTTTATTGCTGGAATACGCGTTAATCTACCGTATAAATGCAGCTGTCTCAGGCGAGACAGCTGCATAAGTAACTTACGATTCTTCTACGCTCGACAACATTCTTACGGCACGCCGAGCGCACGCCGTAGACTCCCAGCGGGTTTGTTCAACTAGTTTTCCCTTTTCCGGAAGGCCACATGTTTGGATTCGAACCCAGGGACTGCGCAGAGACAGTTGTTCGCAGCTCAGGTATCGCCTGCTTAGCCCTTAAGCACCTCGCCACCAGCTCAGGCTGACTCTCTAGCTTTCTGAACTTCCTCATGAGGTGATAGCTAAGCAGGGGAAAGACCATGTCATTGGGTGGTAAAAATCGCTGCCGGCAGCTGTCTTCGGAGGTAGCACACTGGTAAAGTTCTCTGCTGGTAAGTTTGAGATTGTGTAGGTATTGTGTTCTAGCCCCGCTCTCCCTCCTAAACACCCACCCCTTTCTGGTGTCTCTCTCCTGACCCGCCCCCTTTCTCGTGTGTCTCTCTCCTGACCCGCCCCCTTTCTCGTGTGTCTCGCTCCTGACCCGCCCCCTTTCTCATGTGTCTCTCTCTTTTTCAAAGAGAAGGTCCAGGACATTAGGCTTTCCAAAATTCATTCAAGTAATACCGTGTCATCTTTAGGCGCAGACAGCAAGCTGGCATAAGTAACGAGAGCAACACCGAGGATTCGAGCCTGCGTCCGCCAGCTAACCCCGTAGCCTTCCCTGCTTTGGCATATAAGCACCACGCCACCCAGCCAGAGCACTCCTGCTGCTCCGCTTTTGTGCTGGCTAAAGTCATTTCTGCTGAAAGTCAGGTTGGGGAGCTTTCAAGAAGCGAAAAATGTGCTCAGCTTGGGCAGCCAAACAGTTAGCTCGGCTGGCAGGTTACACGCTGCGCACCCAGTGTCTGATGATTTGATCACTTCCGTCCGTCATGGGTTCAAACCCCCGTGGCGGCCTCCTGGTGTTCTTGGGCAGCTCCTGAGTGTCCTCCCCATGGAGTGTTGGGAAGTAATGAAGACTGAGTGAAGAGTTTATTGCTGGAATACGCGTTAATCTACCGTATAAATGCAGCTGTCTCAGGCGAGACAGCTGCATAAGTAACTTACGATTCTTCTACGCTCGACAACATTCTTACGGCACGCCGAGCGCACGCCGTAGACTCCCAGCGGGTTTGTTCAACTAGTTTTCCCTTTTCCGGAAGGCCACATGTTTGGATTCGAACCCAGGGACTGCGCAGAGACAGTTGTTCGCAGCTCAGGTATCGCCTGCTTAGCCCTTAAGCACCTCGCCACCAGCTCAGGCTGACTCTCTAGCTTTCTGAACTTCCTCATGAGGTGATAGCTAAGCAGGGGAAAGACCATGTCATTGGGTGGTAAAAATCGCTGCCGGCAGCTGTCTTCGGAGGTAGCACACTGGTAAAGTTCTCTGCTGGTAAGTTTGAGATTGTGTAGGTATTGTGTTCTAGCCCCGCTCTCCCTCCTAAACACCCACCCCTTTCTGGTGTCTCTCTCCTGACCCGCCCCCTTTCTCGTGTGTCTCTCTCCTGACCCGCCCCCTTTCTCGTGTGTCTCGCTCCTGACCCGCCCCCTTTCTCATGTGTCTCTCTCTTTTTCAAAGAGAAGGTCCAGGACATTAGGCTTTCCAAAATTCATTCAAGTAATACCGTGTCATCTTTAGGCGCAGACAGCAAGCTGGCATAAGTAACGAGAGCAACACCGAGGATTCGAGCCTGCGTCCGCCAGCTAACCCCGTAGCCTTCCCTGCTTTGGCACCACGCCACCCAGCCAGAGCACTCCTGCTGCTCCGCTTTTGTGCTGGCTAAAGTCATTTCTGCTGAAAGTCAGGTTGGGGAGCTTTCAAGAAGCGAAAAATGTGCTCAGCTTGGGCAGCCAAACAGTTAGCTCGGCTGGCAGGTTACACGCTGCGCACCCAGTGTCTGATGATTTGATCACTTCCGTCCGTCATGGGTTCAAACCCCCGTGGCGGCCTCCTGGTGTTCTTGGGCAGCTCCTGAGTGTCCTCCCCATGGAGTGTTGGGAAGTAATGAAGACTGAGTGAAGAGTTTATTGCTGGAATACGCGTTAATCTACCGTATAAATGCAGCTGTCTCAGGCAAGACAGCTGCATAAGTAACTTACGATTCTTCTACGCTCGACAACATTCTTACGGCACGCCGAGCGCACGCCGTAGACTGCCAGCGGGTTTGTTCAACTAGTTTTCCCTTTTCCGGAAGGCCACATGTTTGGATTCGAACCCAGGGACTGCGCAGAGACAGTTGTTCGCAGCTCAGGTATCGCCTGCTTAGCCCTTAAGCACCTCGCCACCAGCTCAGGCTGACTCTCTAGCTTTCTGAACTTCCTCATGAGGTGATAGCTAAGCAGGGGAAAGACCATGTCATTGGGTGGTAAAAATCGCTGCCGGCAGCTGTCTTCGGAGGTAGCACACTGGTAAAGTTCTCTGCTGGTAAGTTTGAGATTGTGTAGGTATTGTGTTCTAGCCCCGCTCTCCCTCCTAAACACCCACCCCTTTCTGGTGTCTCTCTCCTGACCCGCCCCCTTTCTCGTGTGTCTCTCTCCTGACCCGCCCCCTTTCTCGTGTGTCTCGCTCCTGACCCGCCCCCTTTCTCATGTGTCTCTCTCTTTTTCAAAGAGAAGGTCCAGGACATTAGGCTTTCCAAAATTCATTCAAGTAATACCGTGTCATCTTTAGGCGCAGACAGCAAGCTGGCATAAGTAACGAGAGCAACACCGAGGATTCGAGCCTGCGTCCGCCAGCTAACCCCGTAGCCTTCCCTGCTTTGGCATATAAGCACCACGCCACCCAGCCAGAGCACTCCTGCTGCTCCGCTTTTGTGCTGGCTAAAGTCATTTCTGCTGAAAGTCAGGTTGGGGAGCTTTCAAGAAGCGAAAAATGTGCTCAGCTTGGGCAGCCAAACAGTTAGCTCGGCTGGCAGGTTACACGCTGCGCACCCAGTGTCTGATGATTTGATCACTTCCGTCCGTCATGGGTTCAAACCCCCGTGGCGGCCTCCTGGTGTTCTTGGGCAGCTCCTGAGTGTCCTCCCCATGGAGTGTTGGGAAGTAATGAAGACTGAGTGAAGAGTTTATTGCTGGAATACGCGTTAATCTACCGTATAAATGCAGCTGTCTCAGGCGAGACAGCTGCATAAGTAACTTACGATTCTTCTACGCTCGACAACATTCTTACGGCACGCCGAGCGCACGCCGTAGACTCCCAGCGGGTTTGTTCAACTAGTTTTCCCTTTTCCGGAAGGCCACATGTTTGGATTCGAACCCAGGGACTGCGCAGAGACAGTTGTTCGCAGCTCAGGTATCGCCTGCTTAGCCCTTAAGCACCTCGCCACCAGCTCAGGCTGACTCTCTAGCTTTCTGAACTTCCTCATGAGGTGATAGCTAAGCAGGGGAAAGACCATGTCATTGGGTGGTAAAAATCGCTGCCGGCAGCTGTCTTCGGAGGTAGCACACTGGTAAAGTTCTCTGCTGGTAAGTTTGAGATTGTGTAGGTATTGTGTTCTAGCCCCGCTCTCCCTCCTAAACACCCACCCCTTTCTGGTGTCTCTCTCCTGACCCGCCCCCCTTTCTCGTGTGTCTCTCTCCTGACCCGCCCCCTTTCTCGTGTGTCTCGCTCCTGACCCGCCCCCTTTCTCATGTGTCTCTCTCTTTTTCAAAGAGAAGGTCCAGGACATTAGGCTTTCCAAAATTCATTCAAGTAATACCGTGTCATCTTTAGGCGCAGACAGCAAGCTGGCATAAGTAACGAGAGCAACACCGAGGATTCGAGCCTGCGTCCGCCAGCTAACCCCGTAGCCTTCCCTGCTTTGGCATATAAGCACCACGCCACCCAGCCAGAGCACTCCTGCTGCTCCGCTTTTGTGCTGGCTAAAGTCATTTCTGCTGAAAGTCAGGTTGGGGAGCTTTCAAGAAGCGAAAAATGTGCTCAGCTTGGGCAGCCAAACAGTTAGCTCGGCTGGCAGGTTACACGCTGCGCACCCAGTGTCTGATGATTTGATCACTTCCGTCCGTCATGGGTTCAAACCCCCGTGGCGGCCTCCTGGTGTTCTTGGGCAGCTCCTGAGTGTCCTCCCCATGGAGTGTTGGGAAGTAATGAAGACTGAGTGAAGAGTTTATTGCTGGAATACGCGTTAATCTACCGTATAAATGCAGCTGTCTCAGGCGAGACAGCTGCATAAGTAACTTACGATTCTTCTACGCTCGACAACATTCTTACGGCACGCCGAGCGCACGCCGTAGACTCCCAGCGGGTTTGTTCAACTAGTTTTCCCTTTTCCGGAAGGCCACATGTTTGGATTCGAACCCAGGGACTGCGCAGAGACAGTTGTTCGCAGCTCAGGTATCGCCTGCTTAGCCCTTAAGCACCTCGCCACCAGCTCAGGCTGACTCTCTAGCTTTCTGAACTTCCTCATGAGGTGATAGCTAAGCAGGGGAAAGACCATGTCATTGGGTGGTAAAAATCGCTGCCGGCAGCTGTCTTCGGAGGTAGCACACTGGTAAAGTTCTCTGCTGGTAAGTTTGAGATTGTGTAGGTATTGTGTTCTAGCCCCGCTCTCCCTCCTAAACACCCACCCCTTTCTGGTGTCTCTCTCCTGACCCGCCCCCTTTCTCGTGTGTCTCTCTCCTGACCCGCCCCCTTTCTCGTGTGTCTCGCTCCTGACCCGCCCCCTTTCTCATGTGTCTCTCTCTTTTTCAAAGAGAAGGTCCAGGACATTAGGCTTTCCAAAATTCATTCAAGTAATACCGTGTCATCTTTAGGCGCAGACAGCAAGCTGGCATAAGTAACGAGAGCAACACCGAGGATTCGAGCCTGCGTCCGCCAGCTAACCCCGTAGCCTTCCCTGCTTTGGCATATAAGCACCACGCCACCCAGCCAGAGCACTCCTGCTGCTCCGCTTTTGTGCTGGCTAAAGTCATTTCTGCTGAAAGTCAGGTTGGGGAGCTTTCAAGAAGCGAAAAATGTGCTCAGCTTGGGCAGCCAAACAGTTAGCTCGGCTGGCAGGTTACACGCTGCGCACCCAGTGTCTGATGATTTGATCACTTCCGTCCGTCATGGGTTCAAACCCCCGTGGCGGCCTCCTGGTGTTCTTGGGCAGCTCCTGAGTGTCCTCCCCATGGAGTGTTGGGAAGTAATGAAGACTGAGTGAAGAGTTTATTGCTGGAATACGCGTTAATCTACCGTATAAATGCAGCTGTCTCAGGCGAGACAGCTGCATAAGTAACTTACGATTCTTCTACGCTCGACAACATTCTTACGGCACGCCGAGCGCACGCCGTAGACTCCCAGCGGGTTTGTTCAACTAGTTTTCCCTTTTCCGGAAGGCCACATGTTTGGATTCGAACCCAGGGACTGCGCAGAGACAGTTGTTCGCAGCTCAGGTATCGCCTGCTTAGCCCTTAAGCACCTCGCCACCAGCTCAGGCTGACTCTCTAGCTTTCTGAACTTCCTCATGAGGTGATAGCTAAGCAGGGGAAAGACCATGTCATTGGGTGGTAAAAATCGCTGCCGGCAGCTGTCTTCGGAGGTAGCACACTGGTAAAGTTCTCTGCTGGTAAGTTTGAGATTGTGTAGGTATTGTGTTCTAGCCCCGCTCTCCCTCCTAAACACCCACCCCTTTCTGGTGTCTCTCTCCTGACCCGCCCCCTTTCTCGTGTGTCTCTCTCCTGACCCGCCCCCTTTCTCGTGTGTCTCGCTCCTGACCCGCCCCCTTTCTCATGTGTCTCTCTCTTTTTCAAAGAGAAGGTCCAGGACATTAGGCTTTCCAAAATTCATTCAAGTAATACCGTGTCATCTTTAGGCGCAGACAGCAAGCTGGCATAAGTAACGAGAGCAACACCGAGGATTCGAGCCTGCGTCCGCCAGCTAACCCCGTAGCCTTCCCTGCTTTGGCATATAAGCACCACGCCACCCAGCCAGAGCACTCCTGCTGCTCCGCTTTTGTGCTGGCTAAAGTCATTTCTGCTGAAAGTCAGGTTGGGGAGCTTTCAAGAAGCGAAAAATGTGCTCAGCTTGGGCAGCCAAACAGTTAGCTCGGCTGGCAGGTTACACGCTGCGCACCCAGTGTCTGATGATTTGATCACTTCCGTCCGTCATGGGTTCAAACCCCCGTGGCGGCCTCCTGGTGTTCTTGGGCAGCTCCTGAGTGTCCTCCCCATGGAGTGTTGGGAAGTAATGAAGACTGAGTGAAGAGTTTATTGCTGGAATACGCGTTAATCTACCGTATAAATGCAGCTGTCTCAGGCGAGACAGCTGCATAAGTAACTTACGATTCTTCTACGCTCGACAACATTCTTACGGCACGCCGAGCGCACGCCGTAGACTCCCAGCGGGTTTGTTCAACTAGTTTTCCCTTTTCCGGAAGGCCACATGTTTGGATTCGAACCCAGGGACTGCGCAGAGACAGTTGTTCGCAGCTCAGGTATCGCCTGCTTAGCCCTTAAGCACCTCGCCACCAGCTCAGGCTGACTCTCTAGCTTTCTGAACTTCCTCATGAGGTGATAGCTAAGCAGGGGAAAGACCATGTCATTGGGTGGTAAAAATCGCTGCCGGCAGCTGTCTTCGGAGGTAGCACACTGGTAAAGTTCTCTGCTGGTAAGTTTGAGATTGTGTAGGTATTGTGTTCTAGCCCCGCTCTCCCTCCTAAACACCCACCCCTTTCTGGTGTCTCTCTCCTGACCCGCCCCCTTTCTCGTGTGTCTCTCTCCCTGACCCGCCCCCTTTCTCGTGTGTCTCGCTCCTGACCCGCCCCCTTTCTCATGTGTCTCTCTCTTTTTCAAAGAGAAGGTCCAGGACATTAGGCTTTCCAAAATTCATTCAAGTAATACCGTGTCATCTTTAGGCGCAGACAGCAAGCTGGCATAAGTAACGAGAGCAACACCGAGGATTCGAGCCTGCGTCCGCCAGCTAACCCCGTAGCCTTCCCTGCTTTGGCATATAAGCACCACGCCACCCAGCCAGAGCACTCCTGCTGCTCCGCTTTTGTGCTGGCTAAAGTCATTTCTGCTGAAAGTCAGGTTGGGGAGCTTTCAAGAAGCGAAAAATGTGCTCAGCTTGGGCAGCCAAACAGTTAGCTCGGCTGGCAGGTTACACGCTGCGCACCCAGTGTCTGATGATTTGATCACTTCCGTCCGTCATGGGTTCAAACCCCCGTGGCGGCCTCCTGGTGTTCTTGGGCAGCTCCTGAGTGTCCTCCCCATGGAGTGTTGGGAAGTAATGAAGACTGAGTGAAGAGTTTATTGCTGGAATACGCGTTAATCTACCGTATAAATGCAGCTGTCTCAGGCGAGACAGCTGCATAAGTAACTTACGATTCTTCTACGCTCGACAACATTCTTACGGCACGCCGAGCGCACGCCGTAGACTCCCAGCGGGTTTGTTCAACTAGTTTTCCCTTTTCCGGAAGGCCACATGTTTGGATTCGAACCCAGGGACTGCGCAGAGACAGTTGTTCGCAGCTCAGGTATCGCCTGCTTAGCCCTTAAGCACCTCGCCACCAGCTCAGGCTGACTCTCTAGCTTTCTGAACTTCCTCATGAGGTGATAGCTAAGCAGGGGAAAGACCATGTCATTGGGTGGTAAAAATCGCTGCCGGCAGCTGTCTTCGGAGGTAGCACACTGGTAAAGTTCTCTGCTGGTAAGTTTGAGATTGTGTAGGTATTGTGTTCTAGCCCCGCTCTCCCTCCTAAACACCCACCCCTTTCTGGTGTCTCTCTCCTGACCCGCCCCCTTTCTCGTGTGTCTCTCTCCTGACCCGCCCCCTTTCTCGTGTGTCTCGCTCCTGACCCGCCCCCATTCTCATGTGTCTCTCTCTTTTTCAAAGAGAAGGTCCAGGACATTAGGCTTTCCAAAATTCATTCAAGTAATACCGTGTCATCTTTAGGCGCAGACAGCAAGCTGGCATAAGTAACGAGAGCAACACCGAGGATTCGAGCCTGCGTCCGCCAGCTAACCCCGTAGCCTTCCCTGCTTTGGCATATAAGCACCACGCCACCCAGCCAGAGCACTCCTGCTGCTCCGCTTTTGTGCTGGCTAAAGTCATTTCTGCTGAAAGTCAGGTTGGGGAGCTTTCAAGAAGCGAAAAATGTGCTCAGCTTGGGCAGCCAAACAGTTAGCTCGGCTGGCAGGTTACACGCTGCGCACCCAGTGTCTGATGATTTGATCACTTCCGTCCGTCATGGGTTCAAACCCCCGTGGCGGCCTCCTGGTGTTCTTGGGCAGCTCCTGAGTGTCCTCCCCATGGAGTGTTGGGAAGTAATGAAGACTGAGTGAAGAGTTTATTGCTGGAATACGCGTTAATCTACCGTATAAATGCAGCTGTCTCAGGCGAGACAGCTGCATAAGTAACTTACGATTCTTCTACGCTCGACAACATTCTTACGGCACGCCGAGCGCACGCCGAGCGCACGCCGTAGACTCCCAGCGGGTTTGTTCAACTAGTTTTCCCTTTTCCGGAAGGCCACATGTTTGGATTCGAACCCAGGGACTGCGCAGAGACAGTTGTTCGCAGCTCAGGTATCGCCTGCTTAGCCCTTAAGCACCTCGCCACCAGCTCAGGCTGACTCTCTAGCTTTCTGAACTTCCTCATGAGGTGATAGCTAAGCAGGGGAAAGACCATGTCATTGGGTGGTAAAAATCGCTGCCGGCAGCTGTCTTCGGAGGTAGCACACTGGTAAAGTTCTCTGCTGGTAAGTTTGAGATTGTGTAGGTATTGTGTTCTAGCCCCGCTCTCCCTCCTAAACACCCACCCCTTTCTGGTGTCTCTCTCCTGACCCGCCCCCTTTCTCGTGTGTCTCTCTCCTGACCCGCCCCCTTTCTCGTGTGTCTCGCTCCTGACCCGCCCCCTTTCTCATGTGTCTCTCTCTTTTTCAAAGAGAAGGTCCAGGACATTAGGCTTTCCAAAATTCATTCAAGTAATACCGTGTCATCTTTAGGCGCAGACAGCAAGCTGGCATAAGTAACGAGAGCAACACCGAGGATTCGAGCCTGCGTCCGCCAGCTAACCCCGTAGCCTTCCCTGCTTTGGCATATAAGCACCACGCCACCCAGCCAGAGCACTCCTGCTGCTCCGCTTTTGTGCTGGCTAAAGTCATTTCTGCTGAAAGTCAGGTTGGGGAGCTTTCAAGAAGCGAAAAATGTGCTCAGCTTGGGCAGCCAAACAGTTAGCTCGGCTGGCAGGTTACACGCTGCGCACCCAGTGTCTGATGATTTGATCACTTCCGTCCGTCATGGGTTCAAACCCCCGTGGCGGCCTCCTGGTGTTCTTGGGCAGCTCCTGAGTGTCCTCCCCATGGAGTGTTGGGAAGTAATGAAGACTGAGTGAAGAGTTTATTGCTGGAATACGCGTTAATCTACCGTATAAATGCAGCTGTCTCAGGCGAGACAGCTGCATAAGTAACTTACGATTCTTCTACGCTCGACAACATTCTTACGGCACGCCGAGCGCACGCCGTAGACTCCCAGCGGGTTTGTTCAACTAGTTTTCCCTTTTCCGGAAGGCCACATGTTTGGATTCGAACCCAGGGACTGCGCAGAGACAGTTGTTCGCAGCTCAGGTATCGCCTGCTTAGCCCTTAAGCACCTCGCCACCAGCTCAGGCTGACTCTCTAGCTTTCTGAACTTCCTCATGAGGTGATAGCTAAGCAGGGGAAAGACCATGTCATTGGGTGGTAAAAATCGCTGCCGGCAGCTGTCTTCGGAGGTAGCACACTGGTAAAGTTCTCTGCTGGTAAGTTTGAGATTGTGTAGGTATTGTGTTCTAGCCCCGCTCTCCCTCCTAAACACCCACCCCTTTCTGGTGTCTCTCTCCTGACCCGCCCCCCTTTCTCGTGTGTCTCTCTCCTGACCCGCCCCCTTTCTCGTGTGTCTCGCTCCTGACCCGCCCCCCTTTCTCATGTGTCTCTCTCTTTTTCAAAGAGAAGGTCCAGGACATTAGGCTTTCCAAAATTCATTCAAGTAATACCGTGTCATCTTTAGGCGCAGACAGCAAGCTGGCATAAGTAACGAGAGCAACACCGAGGATTCGAGCCTGCGTCCGCCAGCTAACCCCGTAGCCTTCCCTGCTTTGGCATATAAGCACCACGCCACCCAGCCAGAGCACTCCTGCTGCTCCGCTTTTGTGCTGGCTAAAGTCATTTCTGCTGAAAGTCAGGTTGGGGAGCTTTCAAGAAGCGAAAAATGTGCTCAGCTTGGGCAGCCAAACAGTTAGCTCGGCTGGCAGGTTACACGCTGCGCACCCAGTGTCTGATGATTTGATCACTTCCGTCCGTCATGGGTTCAAACCCCCGTGGCGGCCTCCTGGTGTTCTTGGGCAGCTCCTGAGTGTCCTCCCCATGGAGTGTTGGGAAGTAATGAAGACTGAGTGAAGAGTTTATTGCTGGAATACGCGTTAATCTACCGTATAAATGCAGCTGTCTCAGGCGAGACAGCTGCATAAGTAACTTACGATTCTTCTACGCTCGACAACATTCTTACGGCACGCCGAGCGCACGCCGTAGACTCCCAGCGGGTTTGTTCAACTAGTTTTCCCTTTTCCGGAAGGCCACATGTTTGGATTCGAACCCAGGGACTGCGCAGAGACAGTTGTTCGCAGCTCAGGTATCGCCTGCTTAGCCCTTAAGCACCTCGCCACCAGCTCAGGCTGACTCTCTAGCTTTCTGAACTTCCTCATGAGGTGATAGCTAAGCAGGGGAAAGACCATGTCATTGGGTGGTAAAAATCGCTGCCGGCAGCTGTCTTCGGAGGTAGCACACTGGTAAAGTTCTCTGCTGGTAAGTTTGAGATTGTGTAGGTATTGTGTTCTAGCCCCGCTCTCCCTCCTAAACACCCACCCCTTTCTGGTGTCTCTCTCCTGACCCGCCCCCTTTCTCGTGTGTCTCTCTCCTGACCCGCCCCCTTTCTCGTGTGTCTCGCTCCTGACCCGCCCCCTTTCTCATGTGTCTCTCTCTTTTTCAAAGAGAAGGTCCAGGACATTAGGCTTTCCAAAATTCATTCAAGTAATACCGTGTCATCTTTAGGCGCAGACAGCAAGCTGGCATAAGTAACGAGAGCAACACCGAGGATTCGAGCCTGCGTCCGCCAGCTAACCCCGTAGCCTTCCCTGCTTTGGCATATAAGCACCACGCCACCCAGCCAGAGCACTCCTGCTGCTCCGCTTTTGTGCTGGCTAAAGTCATTTCTGCTGAAAGTCAGGTTGGGGAGCTTTCAAGAAGCGAAAAATGTGCTCAGCTTGGGCAGCCAAACAGTTAGCTCGGCTGGCAGGTTACACGCTGCGCACCCAGTGTCTGATGATTTGATCACTTCCGTCCGTCATGGGTTCAAACCCCCGTGGCGGCCTCCTGGTGTTCTTGGGCAGCTCCTGAGTGTCCTCCCCATGGAGTGTTGGGAAGTAATGAAGACTGAGTGAAGAGTTTATTGCTGGAATACGCGTTAATCTACCGTATAAATGCAGCTGTCTCAGGCGAGACAGCTGCATAAGTAACTTACGATTCTTCTACGCTCGACAACATTCTTACGGCACGCCGAGCGCACGCCGTAGACTCCCAGCGGGTTTGTTCAACTAGTTTTCCCTTTTCCGGAAGGCCACATGTTTGGATTCGAACCCAGGGACTGCGCAGAGACAGTTGTTCGCAGCTCAGGTATCGCCTGCTTAGCCCTTAAGCACCTCGCCACCAGCTCAGGCTGACTCTCTAGCTTTCTGAACTTCCTCATGAGGTGATAGCTAAGCAGGGGAAAGACCATGTCATTGGGTGGTAAAAATCGCTGCCGGCAGCTGTCTTCGGAGGTAGCACACTGGTAAAGTTCTCTGCTGGTAAGTTTGAGATTGTGTAGGTATTGTGTTCTAGCCCCGCTCTCCCTCCTAAACACCCACCCCTTTCTGGTGTCTCTCTCCTGACCCGCCCCCTTTCTCGTGTGTCTCTCTCCTGACCCGCCCCCTTTCTCGTGTGTCTCGCTCCTGACCCGCCCCCTTTCTCATGTGTCTCTCTCTTTTTCAAAGAGAAGGTCCAGGACATTAGGCTTTCCAAAATTCATTCAAGTAATACCGTGTCATCTTTAGGCGCAGACAGCAAGCTGGCATAAGTAACGAGAGCAACACCGAGGATTCGAGCCTGCGTCCGCCAGCTAACCCCGTAGCCTTCCCTGCTTTGGCACCACGCCACCCAGCCAGAGCACTCCTGCTGCTCCGCTTTTGTGCTGGCTAAAGTCATTTCTGCTGAAAGTCAGGTTGGGGAGCTTTCAAGAAGCGAAAAATGTGCTCAGCTTGGGCAGCCAAACAGTTAGCTCGGCTGGCAGGTTACACGCTGCGCACCCAGTGTCTGATGATTTGATCACTTCCGTCCGTCATGGGTTCAAACCCCCGTGGCGGCCTCCTGGTGTTCTTGGGCAGCTCCTGAGTGTCCTCCCCATGGAGTGTTGGGAAGTAATGAAGACTGAGTGAAGAGTTTATTGCTGGAATACGCGTTAATCTACCGTATAAATGCAGCTGTCTCAGGCGAGACAGCTGCATAAGTAACTTACGATTCTTCTACGCTCGACAACATTCTTACGGCACGCCGAGCGCACGCCGTAGACTGCCAGCGGGTTTGTTCAACTAGTTTTCCCTTTTCCGGAAGGCCACATGTTTGGATTCGAACCCAGGGACTGCGCAGAGACAGTTGTTCGCAGCTCAGGTATCGCCTGCTTAGCCCTTAAGCACCTCGCCACCAGCTCAGGCTGACTCTCTAGCTTTCTGAACTTCCTCATGAGGTGATAGCTAAGCAGGGGAAAGACCATGTCATTGGGTGGTAAAAATCGCTGCCGGCAGCTGTCTTCGGAGGTAGCACACTGGTAAAGTTCTCTGCTGGTAAGTTTGAGATTGTGTAGGTATTGTGTTCTAGCCCCGCTCTCCCTCCTAAACACCCACCCCTTTCTGGTGTCTCTCTCCTGACCCGCCCCCTTTCTCGTGTGTCTCTCTCCTGACCCGCCCCCTTTCTCGTGTGTCTCGCTCCTGACCCGCCCCCCTTTCTCATGTGTCTCTCTCTTTTTCAAAGAGAAGGTCCAGGACATTAGGCTTTCCAAAATTCATTCAAGTAATACCGTGTCATCTTTAGGCGCAGACAGCAAGCTGGCATAAGTAACGAGAGCAACACCGAGGATTCGAGCCTGCGTCCGCCAGCTAACCCCGTAGCCTTCCCTGCTTTGGCATATAAGCACCACGCCACCCAGCCAGAGCACTCCTGCTGCTCCGCTTTTGTGCTGGCTAAAGTCATTTCTGCTGAAAGTCAGGTTGGGGAGCTTTCAAGAAGCGAAAAATGTGCTCAGCTTGGGCAGCCAAACAGTTAGCTCGGCTGGCAGGTTACACGCTGCGCACCCAGTGTCTGATGATTTGATCACTTCCGTCCGTCATGGGTTCAAACCCCCGTGGCGGCCTCCTGGTGTTCTTGGGCAGCTCCTGAGTGTCCTCCCCATGGAGTGTTGGGAAGTAATGAAGACTGAGTGAAGAGTTTATTGCTGGAATACGCGTTAATCTACCGTATAAATGCAGCTGTCTCAGGCGAGACAGCTGCATAAGTAACTTACGATTCTTCTACGCTCGACAACATTCTTACGGCACGCCGAGCGCACGCCGTAGACTCCCAGCGGGTTTGTTCAACTAGTTTTCCCTTTTCCGGAAGGCCACATGTTTGGATTCGAACCCAGGGACTGCGCAGAGACAGTTGTTCGCAGCTCAGGTATCGCCTGCTTAGCCCTTAAGCACCTCGCCACCAGCTCAGGCTGACTCTCTAGCTTTCTGAACTTCCTCATGAGGTGATAGCTAAGCAGGGGAAAGACCATGTCATTGGGTGGTAAAAATCGCTGCCGGCAGCTGTCTTCGGAGGTAGCACACTGGTAAAGTTCTCTGCTGGTAAGTTTGAGATTGTGTAGGTATTGTGTTCTAGCCCCGCTCTCCCTCCTAAACACCCACCCCTTTCTGGTGTCTCTCTCCTGACCCGCCCCCTTTCTCGTGTGTCTCTCTCCTGACCCGCCCCCCTTTCTCGTGTGTCTCGCTCCTGACCCGCCCCCTTTCTCATGTGTCTCTCTCTTTTTCAAAGAGAAGGTCCAGGACATTAGGCTTTCCAAAATTCATTCAAGTAATACCGTGTCATCTTTAGGCGCAGACAGCAAGCTGGCATAAGTAACGAGAGCAACACCGAGGATTCGAGCCTGCGTCCGCCAGCTAACCCCGTAGCCTTCCCTGCTTTGGCATATAAGCACCACGCCACCCAGCCAGAGCACTCCTGCTGCTCCGCTTTTGTGCTGGCTAAAGTCATTTCTGCTGAAAGTCAGGTTGGGGAGCTTTCAAGAAGCGAAAAATGTGCTCAGCTTGGGCAGCCAAACAGTTAGCTCGGCTGGCAGGTTACACGCTGCGCACCCAGTGTCTGATGATTTGATCACTTCCGTCCGTCATGGGTTCAAACCCCCGTGGCGGCCTCCTGGTGTTCTTGGGCAGCTCCTGAGTGTCCTCCCCATGGAGTGTTGGGAAGTAATGAAGACTGAGTGAAGAGTTTATTGCTGGAATACGCGTTAATCTACCGTATAAATGCAGCTGTCTCAGGCGAGACAGCTGCATAAGTAACTTACGATTCTTCTACGCTCGACAACATTCTTACGGCACGCCGAGCGCACGCCGTAGACTCCCAGCGGGTTTGTTCAACTAGTTTTCCCTTTTCCGGAAGGCCACATGTTTGGATTCGAACCCAGGGACTGCGCAGAGACAGTTGTTCGCAGCTCAGGTATCGCCTGCTTAGCCCTTAAGCACCTCGCCACCAGCTCAGGCTGACTCTCTAGCTTTCTGAACTTCCTCATGAGGTGATAGCTAAGCAGGGGAAAGACCATGTCATTGGGTGGTAAAAATCGCTGCCGGCAGCTGTCTTCGGAGGTAGCACACTGGTAAAGTTCTCTGCTGGTAAGTTTGAGATTGTGTAGGTATTGTGTTCTAGCCCCGCTCTCCCTCCTAAACACCCACCCCTTTCTGGTGTCTCTCTCCTGACCCGCCCCCTTTCTCGTGTGTCTCTCTCCTGACCCGCCCCCTTTCTCGTGTGTCTCGCTCCTGACCCGCCCCCTTTCTCATGTGTCTCTCTCTTTTTCAAAGAGAAGGTCCAGGACATTAGGCTTTCCAAAATTCATTCAAGTAATACCGTGTCATCTTTAGGCGCAGACAGCAAGCTGGCATAAGTAACGAGAGCAACACCGAGGATTCGAGCCTGCGTCCGCCAGCTAACCCCGTAGCCTTCCCTGCTTTGGCATATAAGCACCACGCCACCCAGCCAGAGCACTCCTGCTGCTCCGCTTTTGTGCTGGCTAAAGTCATTTCTGCTGAAAGTCAGGTTGGGGAGCTTTCAAGAAGCGAAAAATGTGCTCAGCTTGGGCAGCCAAACAGTTAGCTCGGCTGGCAGGTTACACGCTGCGCACCCAGTGTCTGATGATTTGATCACTTCCGTCCGTCATGGGTTCAAACCCCCGTGGCGGCCTCCTGGTGTTCTTGGGCAGCTCCTGAGTGTCCTCCCCATGGAGTGTTGGGAAGTAATGAAGACTGAGTGAAGAGTTTATTGCTGGAATACGCGTTAATCTACCGTATAAATGCAGCTGTCTCAGGCGAGACAGCTGCATAAGTAACTTACGATTCTTCTACGCTCGACAACATTCTTACGGCACGCCGAGCGCACGCCGTAGACTCCCAGCGGGTTTGTTCAACTAGTTTTCCCTTTTCCGGAAGGCCACATGTTTGGATTCGAACCCAGGGACTGCGCAGAGACAGTTGTTCGCAGCTCAGGTATCGCCTGCTTAGCCCTTAAGCACCTCGCCACCAGCTCAGGCTGACTCTCTAGCTTTCTGAACTTCCTCATGAGGTGATAGCTAAGCAGGGGAAAGACCATGTCATTGGGTGGTAAAAATCGCTGCCGGCAGCTGTCTTCGGAGGTAGCACACTGGTAAAGTTCTCTGCTGGTAAGTTTGAGATTGTGTAGGTATTGTGTTCTAGCCCCGCTCTCCCTCCTAAACACCCACCCCTTTCTGGTGTCTCTCTCCTGACCCGCCCCCTTTCTCGTGTGTCTCTCTCCTGACCCGCCCCCTTTCTCGTGTGTCTCGCTCCTGACCCGCCCCCTTTCTCATGTGTCTCTCTCTTTTTCAAAGAGAAGGTCCAGGACATTAGGCTTTCCAAAATTCATTCAAGTAATACCGTGTCATCTTTAGGCGCAGACAGCAAGCTGGCATAAGTAACGAGAGCAACACCGAGGATTCGAGCCTGCGTCCGCCAGCTAACCCCGTAGCCTTCCCTGCTTTGGCATATAAGCACCACGCCACCCAGCCAGAGCACTCCTGCTGCTCCGCTTTTGTGCTGGCTAAAGTCATTTCTGCTGAAAGTCAGGTTGGGGAGCTTTCAAGAAGCGAAAAATGTGCTCAGCTTGGGCAGCCAAACAGTTAGCTCGGCTGGCAGGTTACACGCTGCGCACCCAGTGTCTGATGATTTGATCACTTCCGTCCGTCATGGGTTCAAACCCCCGTGGCGGCCTCCTGGTGTTCTTGGGCAGCTCCTGAGTGTCCTCCCCATGGAGTGTTGGGAAGTAATGAAGACTGAGTGAAGAGTTTATTGCTGGAATACGCGTTAATCTACCGTATAAATGCAGCTGTCTCAGGCGAGACAGCTGCATAAGTAACTTACGATTCTTCTACGCTCGACAACATTCTTACGGCACGCCGAGCGCACGCCGAGCGCACGCCGTAGACTCCCAGCGGGTTTGTTCAACTAGTTTTCCCTTTTCCGGAAGGCCACATGTTTGGATTCGAACCCAGGGACTGCGCAGAGACAGTTGTTCGCAGCTCAGGTATCGCCTGCTTAGCCCTTAAGCACCTCGCCACCAGCTCAGGCTGACTCTCTAGCTTTCTGAACTTCCTCATGAGGTGATAGCTAAGCAGGGGAAAGACCATGTCATTGGGTGGTAAAAATCGCTGCCGGCAGCTGTCTTCGGAGGTAGCACACTGGTAAAGTTCTCTGCTGGTAAGTTTGAGATTGTGTAGGTATTGTGTTCTAGCCCCGCTCTCCCTCCTAAACACCCACCCCTTTCTGGTGTCTCTCTCCTGACCCGCCCCCTTTCTCGTGTGTCTCTCTCCTGACCCGCCCCCTTTCTCGTGTGTCTCGCTCCTGACCCGCCCCCTTTCTCATGTGTCTCTCTCTTTTTCAAAGAGAAGGTCCAGGACATTAGGCTTTCCAAAATTCATTCAAGTAATACCGTGTCATCTTTAGGCGCAGACAGCAAGCTGGCATAAGTAACGAGAGCAACACCGAGGATTCGAGCCTGCGTCCGCCAGCTAACCCCGTAGCCTTCCCTGCTTTGGCATATAAGCACCACGCCACCCAGCCAGAGCACTCCTGCTGCTCCGCTTTTGTGCTGGCTAAAGTCATTTCTGCTGAAAGTCAGGTTGGGGAGCTTTCAAGAAGCGAAAAATGTGCTCAGCTTGGGCAGCCAAACAGTTAGCTCGGCTGGCAGGTTACACGCTGCGCACCCAGTGTCTGATGATTTGATCACTTCCGTCCGTCATGGGTTCAAACCCCCGTGGCGGCCTCCTGGTGTTCTTGGGCAGCTCCTGAGTGTCCTCCCCATGGAGTGTTGGGAAGTAATGAAGACTGAGTGAAGAGTTTATTGCTGGAATACGCGTTAATCTACCGTATAAATGCAGCTGTCTCAGGCGAGACAGCTGCATAAGTAACTTACGATTCTTCTACGCTCGACAACATTCTTACGGCACGCCGAGCGCACGCCGTAGACTCCCAGCGGGTTTGTTCAACTAGTTTTCCCTTTTCCGGAAGGCCACATGTTTGGATTCGAACCCAGGGACTGCGCAGAGACAGTTGTTCGCAGCTCAGGTATCGCCTGCTTAGCCCTTAAGCACCTCGCCACCAGCTCAGGCTGACTCTCTAGCTTTCTGAACTTCCTCATGAGGTGATAGCTAAGCAGGGGAAAGACCATGTCATTGGGTGGTAAAAATCGCTGCCGGCAGCTGTCTTCGGAGGTAGCACACTGGTAAAGTTCTCTGCTGGTAAGTTTGAGATTGTGTAGGTATTGTGTTCTAGCCCCGCTCTCCCTCCTAAACACCCACCCCTTTCTGGTGTCTCTCTCCTGACCCGCCCCCTTTCTCGTGTGTCTCTCTCCTGACCCGCCCCCTTTCTCGTGTGTCTCGCTCCTGACCCGCCCCCTTTCTCATGTGTCTCTCTCTTTTTCAAAGAGAAGGTCCAGGACATTAGGCTTTCCAAAATTCATTCAAGTAATACCGTGTCATCTTTAGGCGCAGACAGCAAGCTGGCATAAGTAACGAGAGCAACACCGAGGATTCGAGCCTGCGTCCGCCAGCTAACCCCGTAGCCTTCCCTGCTTTGGCACCACGCCACCCAGCCAGAGCACTCCTGCTGCTCCGCTTTTGTGCTGGCTAAAGTCATTTCTGCTGAAAGTCAGGTTGGGGAGCTTTCAAGAAGCGAAAAATGTGCTCAGCTTGGGCAGCCAAACAGTTAGCTCGGCTGGCAGGTTACACGCTGCGCACCCAGTGTCTGATGATTTGATCACTTCCGTCCGTCATGGGTTCAAACCCCCGTGGCGGCCTCCTGGTGTTCTTGGGCAGCTCCTGAGTGTCCTCCCCATGGAGTGTTGGGAAGTAATGAAGACTGAGTGAAGAGTTTATTGCTGGAATACGCGTTAATCTACCGTATAAATGCAGCTGTCTCAGGCGAGACAGCTGCATAAGTAACTTACGATTCTTCTACGCTCGACAACATTCTTACGGCACGCCGAGCGCACGCCGTAGACTCCCAGCGGGTTTGTTCAACTAGTTTTCCCTTTTCCGGAAGGCCACATGTTTGGATTCGAACCCAGGGACTGCGCAGAGACAGTTGTTCGCAGCTCAGGTATCGCCTGCTTAGCCCTTAAGCACCTCGCCACCAGCTCAGGCTGACTCTCTAGCTTTCTGAACTTCCTCATGAGGTGATAGCTAAGCAGGGGAAAGACCATGTCATTGGGTGGTAAAAATCGCTGCCGGCAGCTGTCTTCGGAGGTAGCACACTGGTAAAGTTCTCTGCTGGTAAGTTTGAGATTGTGTAGGTATTGTGTTCTAGCCCCGCTCTCCCTCCTAAACACCCACCCCTTTCTGGTGTCTCTCTCCTGACCCGCCCCCTTTCTCGTGTGTCTCTCTCCTGACCCGCCCCCTTTCTCGTGTGTCTCGCTCCTGACCCGCCCCCTTTCTCATGTGTCTCTCTCTTTTTCAAAGAGAAGGTCCAGGACATTAGGCTTTCCAAAATTCATTCAAGTAATACCGTGTCATCTTTAGGCGCAGACAGCAAGCTGGCATAAGTAACGAGAGCAACACCGAGGATTCGAGCCTGCGTCCGCCAGCTAACCCCGTAGCCTTCCCTGCTTTGGCATATAAGCACCACGCCACCCAGCCAGAGCACTCCTGCTGCTCCGCTTTTGTGCTGGCTAAAGTCATTTCTGCTGAAAGTCAGGTTGGGGAGCTTTCAAGAAGCGAAAAATGTGCTCAGCTTGGGCAGCCAAACAGTTAGCTCGGCTGGCAGGTTACACGCTACGCACCCAGTGTCTGATGATTTGATCACTTCCGTCCGTCATGGGTTCAAACCCCCGTGGCGGCCTCCTGGTGTTCTTGGGCAGCTCATGAGTGTCCTCCCCATGGAGTGTTGGGAAGTAATGAAGACTGAGTGAAGAGTTTATTGCTGGAATACGCGTTAATCTACCGTATAAATGCAGCTGTCTCAGGCGAGACAGCTGCATAAGTAACTTACGATTCTTCTACGCTCGACAACATTCTTACGGCACGCCGAGCGCACGCCGTAGACTCCCAGCGGGTTTGTTCAACTAGTTTTCCCTTTTCCGGAAGGCCACATGTTTGGATTCGAACCCAGGGACTGCGCAGAGACAGTTGTTCGCAGCTCAGGTATCGCCTGCTTAGCCGTTAAGCACCTCGCCACCAGCTCAGGCTGACTCTCTAGCTTTCTGAACTTCCTCATGAGGTGATAGCTAAGCAGGGGAAAGACCATGTCATTGGGTGGTAAAAATCGCTGCCGGCAGCTGTCTTCGGAGGTAGCACACTGGTAAAGTTCTCTGCTGGTAAGTTTGAGATTGTGTAGGTATTGTGTTCTAGCCCCGCTCTCCCTCCTAAACACCCACCCCTTTCTGGTGTCTCTCTCCTGACCCGCCCCCCTTTCTCGTGTGTCTCTCTCCTGACCCGCCCCCTTTCTCGTGTGTCTCGCTCCTGACCCGCCCCCATTCTCATGTGTCTCTCTCTTTTTCAAAGAGAAGGTCCAGGACATTAGGCTTTCCAAAATTCATTCAAGTAATACCGTGTCATCTTTAGGCGCAGACAGCAAGCTGGCATAAGTAACGAGAGCAACACCGAGGATTCGAGCCTGCGTCCGCCAGCTAACCCCGTAGCCTTCCCTGCTTTGGCATATAAGCACCACGCCACCCAGCCAGAGCACTCCTGCTGCTCCGCTTTTGTGCTGGCTAAAGTCATTTCTGCTGAAAGTCAGGTTGGGGAGCTTTCAAGAAGCGAAAAATGTGCTCAGCTTGGGCAGCCAAACAGTTAGCTCGGCTGGCAGGTTACACGCTGCGCACCCAGTGTCTGATGATTTGATCACTTCCGTCCGTCATGGGTTCAAACCCCCGTGGCGGCCTCCTGGTGTTCTTGGGCAGCTCCTGAGTGTCCTCCCCATGGAGTGTTGGGAAGTAATGAAGACTGAGTGAAGAGTTTATTGCTGGAATACGCGTTAATCTACCGTATAAATGCAGCTGTCTCAGGCGAGACAGCTGCATAAGTAACTTACGATTCTTCTACGCTCGACAACATTCTTACGGCACGCCGAGCGCACGCCGTAGACTCCCAGCGGGTTTGTTCAACTAGTTTTCCCTTTTCCGGAAGGCCACATGTTTGGATTCGAACCCAGGGACTGCGCAGAGACAGTTGTTCGCAGCTCAGGTATCGCCTGCTTAGCCCTTAAGCACCTCGCCACCAGCTCAGGCTGACTCTCTAGCTTTCTGAACTTCCTCATGAGGTGATAGCTAAGCAGGGGAAAGACCATGTCATTGGGTGGTAAAAATCGCTGCCGGCAGCTGTCTTCGGAGGTAGCACACTGGTAAAGTTCTCTGCTGGTAAGTTTGAGATTGTGTAGGTATTGTGTTCTAGCCCCGCTCTCCCTCCTAAACACCCACCCCTTTCTGGTGTCTCTCTCCTGACCCGCCCCCTTTCTCGTGTGTCTCTCTCCTGACCCGCCCCCTTTCTCGTGTGTCTCGCTCCTGACCCGCCCCCTTTCTCATGTGTCTCTCTCTTTTTCAAAGAGAAGGTCCAGGACATTAGGCTTTCCAAAATTCATTCAAGTAATACCGTGTCATCTTTAGGCGCAGACAGCAAGCTGGCATAAGTAACGAGAGCAACACCGAGGATTCGAGCCTGCGTCCGCCAGCTAACCCCGTAGCCTTCCCTGCTTTGGCATATAAGCACCACGCCACCCAGCCAGAGCACTCCTGCTGCTCCGCTTTTGTGCTGGCTAAAGTCATTTCTGCTGAAAGTCAGGTTGGGGAGCTTTCAAGAAGCGAAAAATGTGCTCAGCTTGGGCAGCCAAACAGTTAGCTCGGCTGGCAGGTTACACGCTGCGCACCCAGTGTCTGATGATTTGATCACTTCCGTCCGTCATGGGTTCAAACCCCCGTGGCGGCCTCCTGGTGTTCTTGGGCAGCTCCTGAGTGTCCTCCCCATGGAGTGTTGGGAAGTAATGAAGACTGAGTGAAGAGTTTATTGCTGGAATACGCGTTAATCTACCGTATAAATGCAGCTGTCTCAGGCGAGACAGCTGCATAAGTAACTTACGATTCTTCTACGCTCGACAACATTCTTACGGCACGCCGAGCGCACGCCGTAGACTCCCAGCGGGTTTGTTCAACTAGTTTTCCCTTTTCCGGAAGGCCACATGTTTGGATTCGAACCCAGGGACTGCGCAGAGACAGTTGTTCGCAGCTCAGGTATCGCCTGCTTAGCCCTTAAGCACCTCGCCACCAGCTCAGGCTGACTCTCTAGCTTTCTGAACTTCCTCATGAGGTGATAGCTAAGCAGGGGAAAGACCATGTCATTGGGTGGTAAAAATCGCTGCCGGCAGCTGTCTTCGGAGGTAGCACACTGGTAAAGTTCTCTGCTGGTAAGTTTGAGATTGTGTAGGTATTGTGTTCTAGCCCCGCTCTCCCTCCTAAACACCCACCCCTTTCTGGTGTCTCTCTCCTGACCCGCCCCCTTTCTCGTGTGTCTCTCTCCTGACCCGCCCCCCTTTCTCGTGTGTCTCGCTCCTGACCCGCCCCCCTTTCTCGTGTGTCTCTCTCCTGACCCGCCCCCTTTCTCGTGTGTCTCGCTCCTGACCCGCCCCCTTTCTCGTGTGTCTCGCTCCTGACCCGCCCCCTTTCTCGTGTGTCTCTCTCCTGACCCGCCCACTTTCTCGTGTGTCTCTCTCCTGACCCGCCCCCTTTCTCGTGTGTGTCTCTCTCTTTTTCAAAGAGAAGGTCCAGGACATTAGGCTTTCCAAAATTCATTCAAGTAATACCGTGTCATCTTTCGGCGCAGACAGCAAGCTGGCATAAGTAACGAGAGCAACACCGAGGATTCGAGCCTGCGTCCGCCAGCTAACCCCGTAGCCTTCCCTGCTTTGGCATATAAGCACCACGCCACCCAGCCAGAGCACTCCTGCTGCTCCGCTTTTGTGCTGGCTAAAGTCATTTCTGCTGAAAGTCAGGTTGGGGAGCTTTCAAGAAGCGAAAAATGTGCTTAGCTTGGGCAGCCAAACAGTTAGCTCGGCTGGCAGGTTACACGCTCCGCACCCAGTGTCTGATGATTTGATCACTTCCGTCCGTCATGGGTTCAAACCCCCGTGGCGGCCTCCTGGTGTTCTTGGGCAGCTCCTGAGTGTCCTACCCATGGAGTGTTGGGAAGTAATGAAGACTGAGTGAAGAGTTTATTGCTGGAATACGCGTTAATCTACCATATAAAGGCAGCTGTCTCAGGCGAGACCGCTGCATAAGTAACTAACAATTCTTCTACGCTCGACAACATTCTTACGGCACACCGTAGACTCCCAGCGGGTTTGTTCAACTAGTTTTCCCTTTTCCGGAAGGTCACATGTTTGGATTCGAACCCAGGGACTGCGCAGAGACAGTTGTTCGCAGCTCAGGTATTGCCTGCTTAGCCCTTAAGCACCTCGCCACCAGCTCAGGCTGACTCTCTAGCTTTCTGAACTTCCTCATGAGGTGATATCTAAGCAGGGGAAAGACCATGTCATTGGGTGGTAAAAATCGCTGCCAGCAGCTGCCTTTGGAGGTAACACACCGGTAAAGTACTCTGCAGGAACGTTTGAGTCTCTGAGCGTCTGCGCAGCTCTTGGGTTCTAGCCCCAAACACTGCTCCCTCCGTGGGGGCCTCGAAAGCCTTCCGCTAGGTTCCGGTCGGCTCGCAGGGCAAAGTGTCCTTTTTCAAAGAGAAGTCCAACGGTGCCATGCTTTACAAAATTCTTCTGAGAAATGCTGGGTCCTCTTTACGCACAAGCAGCAAGCTCGCATAAGTAAGGAGAACATCACCTGCCGCAAGCCATAGGCTTTGAACCTGGGTCCGTCAGCAGATCCCGCTTCGGCACCTAAGCGCCCAGCCACCCAAGCGGAGTACTCGTTCGCTCTCCACCGCGGTGGTGCTGGCTAAAGTAATTTCTGCTGAAAGTCAGGTTGGGGAGCTTTCAAGAAGCGAAAAATGTGCTCAGTTCGGGCAGCCAAACAGTTAGCTCGGCTGGCAGGTTACATGCTCACGCTTAGGTGACGTTCAGATGTAGAGTTTTCTTTGAAATAATCAGTGAGCGCTTTAGAAACAGCTTGACTAGATTCGCGGGAGCATAGCAGGGTCTCATTGAGTTTCCAGTCATAGCTACGGGTGGGAGGGATGAAATTTGTAGTTGTACAGTGATGGGGGCGTGGTCAGAGATAGTGATAGAGCCAATGGTGGGAGAGGAGGATATAATTAGCTGATTCTGGGGCAGGAAGATGTAGTCCAGGCGCTGATATGATTTGTGTGGGTTAGAATAAAACGTATAGTCCTTAATGTCGGGATTAAAGGCCCTCCATACATCTACAAGATGCATAGAGGAGAGATGCTTGGCGAGTTTACTAAGGGCAGCGAAGCTATGTGAAGATGTGCCAGTGGAGGAGTCCTGGAGGGGCTGAAGGGCAATGTTAATGTCACCACCCAACACTACAAGACCCTCTGTGAACATAGAAAATCTGTCTAGAGTATCGAGTAGCCATGAAATTTGGCCATTTGGTGCGTATACATTGTCAATGGTGACTAGAGTGTTGGCAATGTAACCTTTAAGAAACAGGTATCTGCCCTGATCATCACTCAAGCGAGCAACCACAGAGAAGGGAACGTCTGATTTAAAGGCAATACTAACTCCATTCTTCTTCGCAGCAGTATCGCACGAGTGAAACCAGGCAGAGTAAGGAGATTTGGGTAGATTAGGTACTTTACCTGTAGGGAAATGTGTCTCTTGGAGGAGTAGGATAGAGGATTGTGATCTTTTAAGAGCGTGGAGTACCTGGGAGCGCTTGGTGGGAGAGTTAAGACCCTTGCCGTTCCATGACGTGAACTTAACACAAGACATAGACAACAGTGAACAATAAACTGAGAAATACTAATACGTATGTAAAACAAACGCTATAGTGAGGCATTCAAATTTAAACGATTATATAAAATGCACTGAGCTACAGTGCCGTATCGTGGGGGGGTGGTAGGGCAGGGAGGTCTGCCCAAAGAGCCGTTAACAGAATCGCTAAGGAAGCAAAGGGTGTTATAAACCCTTTTAGGAGATAAAGGCAAACAATATATGAACTATATGCGATCTAGGCCAATCCCCAGCTACGGGGCAGCACACGTGAAAAAACAACATTATAACAAGTAAGGAATCACGGTCATAGGTCAGATAGTAAAAAGGATATAGAATACTTATGACATCACGAGAGATAATTCAGTCCTGCTCCACAGGTGCCCTCTTCCTCTGGTGTTTAGATTTCGGACGTTTCCAGGCTTCCACTTTAGGAAGATCGGGTAGAGAGGTAATGTCTGTGAAAGTAAGCCAAGATGGAATGATGGCTGGATCCAATTCCAGAGGCGGACACGCAGCAAATAGGTCATCTGGATGCCGGATATTGTACAAACGTCCATTGAAGTTGTAGGAAATCCCGAAGGGAAATAGCCATTTATACGGTATCTTAAGTGTCCGGATACGGTCTGTGAGCAACTTCATCTGTCGTCTTTTGGCCAGGGTCACCGGGGAGATATCTTGAAAGAATGTAATCCTGTGTCCTTCATAGATGAAGTCCGGGGTTACGCGGGCTTTCTGCAAAATCGCCTCTTTTACTGGGAAGGACAGCAGTTTGCAGACGATGACCCTGGGAGGATCCCCTTCCTTAGGTTTCGGGCGCAAAGCCCTATGGGCTCGTTCAAGTTGGACATCCGAAGACAGATCACCCTCCAAGACTGATTCCAGGAGTCTCTTTGTGAAGGTCATGGTTTCAGCGGGCGGGAAGTTCTCTGGCACACCTCTGATACGTAGATTATTCCGCCTACCCCTGTTGTCCTGATCCTCCAGATAGGAGTGCAGAGAGTTCAGATGGGCCTGGCAAGCCGTAAATGTCATAGTAGTGGCTTCGCCATGTGCCAGGAGTGAGGTCTGTGTTTCCTCTAGGTGCTCGACTCTGGAACCAATGCTCCGGACATCTTGTTTAATATCCGCTAGTTCTTTCATGACCGGTTGCAAAGTTTTCTCAAGTAGTTTCTGCAGTCCCTTGGAGGAAATGGTGACCATGGAGGTGGAGGCGGAATCGGATATGTTTCCGTCATCCATGACGCTTTCTGCGTCGGACGCCTCTGCAGGATCAGGGGCAACTAGAGAGCGTCTTGCTGCTGATGTGGAGTTGAGTGGTGTGCGCTTCTCGAGAAATTTGTCTATTTCTGCTTGTGACTTCTTTGAGTGTTTCGGTGTAGCTCGTGTGTCTACGGGCTTATTCTGACCAATTTTAACCATGATGCAGCTATCAGGGCATGCTGGCCCACACCGGGAAAGAGCTCAATCAGGCTGGGTTAGGAAATCATAATAAGATCTTAGTAGAAAGTGACAGGCACTCGAGGGTTAACTCACCACCCAAGTGGAGGATCCGCGTCACACAGGGCCGCTGGTATCATATAAGATAAATTTAGGGTCCCCTTGTAACAGAGAGAGGCTTGGTCTTATAGCAAAAATCTGAAGGCCCCAAGATGGCCACCTCTCGTTGTGAGAGTGGCGGTAGGCCCCAGGCTCCAGACATTCCTCAGCGTCGGCCGGAGCGCGTAGGGATAGCTGATGTAATCACCCCCACAGATGGGGGAGCCTGTCGGTGCGGACGGTGGAGTCGCCGAGGAGCCAGCTGGTAGCGGGCGGTCTCGCTCAGGCTGGTCCGCGCCGGTAAAGCAGGCCTCAAGGCGGCGGCTCTCGGCGCTGGAGGTGCAGTAGGCCGCAACCCCTGGATGTCCCGCAAGTGCAGCCGGAGCTATTGGCGGTATCCGCGGCGGTGAGAGGTGCGGGCCAGAGGGCACTAGGCGGTCCGGCCTTGCTAGTGCCGCGGAGGCCTCTGAATCCACGATGGCAGGCCTCTGTGAGGAAGGTAAGGTAGGCCTCAAACCGAAGCAGCCGGCAAGAAGCCCCGATTCTTAGCCAAAAAACACCCTAGATGCACTAACAGGGCCTGGGGGAATGCCCAAGGGTGTTGGAGGTCAGTAGAGGCTAGGGTGGTAAAGATGAAGAGCGGATTTGGTGAAGTACGCTGGAGAGCACCAGAATACACGTCCAGCCACTCTGCCGGCTAGCCACGCCCCCTCACGCTTGCTGACTTTTTTTTTTTTAACTAGAATGGAGAAATACCAAGAGATGTCAAACTTGTGTTAAACTTACCTGAAATGTCACTGTGTTCATCATCTGCTGCTGTTGATAATGATGAAGAATCAGCAGCTCTGTTACGGACTTCTTTTCCACAAGATGGACATAGTTTCTGACCTTTGCTTGTAAAGGCCTTTAGCTGGGCTGCTAGTGTGTCATCCAGCACTCTTAAGCCCCTTTTTACATTATGACCATCTTTGGAAAATGGGTTACAGCAGGTTATTTGCAAAAATTCTAACTTTTTCAGCAGTAAGGATTCATGATGAAGGCAAATAGTTGATCCAGCATCGAGAAGTTGTCCAGAACGCTCTTGTAACAACTAATGTTGATGAGGCAGAAGCTCTTCAATTAATTTCAAATGTTTATTTTTATTGTATGTCAGTAAATGACACTCTGATGTACTTGAACAGCCAACTGAGCAAAGTGGAAATTCTTCTGATCTTTCTGGATCCATTGATGAGCATTAGCATCAGTTCAACAAACACATTTAGTCTTGCCAATGGGTAAAATTTAACTTCTGTCTCAAGTGATTGATATCTTCATTTGTGGCATTTAATTCAATATAAATGAGCCTGTTGGTGCAGGTGTGAGTTTCTTCAACCAAAAGTATATATACAATGGTTTCCCCCCTGCTTTTTAGTTTACTTGAACACAGCTTTTTTAACAAATGTTTAAAGAAAACTTTGGTTTAAAGAAAACTTATTTAGCCAGTTAGACTTGGCCAATTATAATTGGTGGACCCTGTTGCAAGGCGGAATTGTTTGTTTCATTGCCCAATCATATGCTTCTGGTACCTCCTGAGCGTCTGTTGCTAGGCTTACTTTGATGCCTACAATTCACTAAGATGTCAAACTGTAGCAAGGGTGCAGTGAAGAAATACAGCAACAGACACTCAGGAGCCAGGAGGTACCAGAAGCATGCAATTCCGCCTTGCAACAGGGTCCACCAATCATAATTGGCCAAGTCGGTCATCCTAACTGACTGCAGTTTTCTTTAAACCTGTTATGAAACCAGGCCTCTTCCTTCCACATCCTAAAAAATGTTCCTGTTTTTCCGTTTTCTTGAATACAGTTTTATAACATAATGTGTTCTTTATTTTAAAAAAATGGTGTTTATTGAAAGAAGAATCACTTTTACTACACTTGCATCAAGGATGTAGTGAAGAAATCACAGGCTACTGCCCACAAACATTTGAGGGCATTTTTTCAATCCTTATATGAAGAGACTCCAAAATGAATATAACATATTCTAATAGAAGGAAATCTGCTCTTTCTAATGGTGCTAAAAGAAAGAAGATTGAAGCTGTCCCACTGGAGATATAGGGCATCAAAGATAGCCAAAATTAGGCAAAAATGCTTTTTATACCAACTGTAAACGCTTATTTTTTTTCAACCACTTGAAGGAAAGTGCTGTACATTGGAAGGCCTCATTACAGCCGTGTATTTAGTACACCTACCAAAAATCAACTAGTTTTGACACTACAGCAGCCTCAACATCGCTGTAAATTCATTTTTGCAGTTTTTTTTTTTTTTTTTTCCAAAGTTTGAGCCTAAACCATGCAAAAAGTAAGAGGACTAGGAACATGGGGTTTTGCCAGTTCATTAAGCCCTAAAAGGTGTGCAGGTTCTCCAAATATTCCCCTTATACTATTAAAACTTCCATGTTTACAGCTTCTGGAAGTTGGCCCAAAATGTCATTTTTGCTCAGGTGACGTTTTGCAACACTTTAGAACCTCCAATTTTTAGTCTTTTGAACTAAAATTTTGCACAGCTTAGTTTTATATCATAGAGAAACTATGTACCAAATTTCATCAAAATCTGAGATGGTGAGGTGGGGACCCCTGGTCCACTTGATATGGAATGACTCATATATATAAAATGTAAAAAAGAAAAAAAACAATTCTATCATTTTTTTTTTTTTTACAGCGTTCACTCTGCATTAAAATGGACAACTTTGTCATTGCAATAACAGCAATATTATATTTGTATTGGCTGTATTAACAGTTTTGTCATTTTTTTACCCCAGACACAATGAAGTGGATAACTGTGAGAGGTAGAACATCTAACTCATTATCACTTTTGAAAGATAGTCTAGCTTTTTCAGTGGGCAAGCTAGCCAATAGGCACAATAGTTGGGGTGCCGCGAATTTTTCTTAAAATTCTGTAAATGGTCGTTCCACCATCACAATATTGATGTGGCATGTGCTCCCATACAGTGATATCCAGCAGGATAATCCAGGTTCTTTCCTGCCTCCCAAGTGTTGTTCTCATGGCCACAGAATTATTTCCATTTCAGAAGATATTCTAGCTTTTTGAATTGCCAGGCCAAACACGCTGGATAGTGTACCTAAATTTTTCTTGAAATTCTGAAAATTGTTGCTCCACCAACATAATGTTGATGTGACATGTGGTCCCATACAGGGATAACCGAAAGGATAATCCAGGTTCTTTTCTGCTTGCCAAGCACTTTTATCACTGTCATAGAATCCATTTCAGTGTATATTCTTGCTTTCTCAGCTGGCAGGCCAAACACACTGATGGTGTGTAACAAATTTTACTTCAAATCTTGTAAAGGTCACTCATTGATGCTGCACCTGCTCCCATAAAGGGACAATTTTGGTGGCTTTTTTTTATTAAAGGGGTTGTCCAGGCAAAAAAGGGCCAAAAAAATTTTTTTTTTTTTTATATAGGCCAGGGGCTGTGAAAAAAATAAAAATAAAATTATACTCACCTTTCCTAGTGCTCTGGTGCCTCCCAGCATAGTCCAGTCCTCCTGGTCCATTATTGTCTTCAGGTGGAAGTCCCCGCTGCACGTCATGGCTGAGGCCAATCAGCAGCCTCAGCAAAGGACACGTGATGTCACTACCTTCAGTGGAAGGGATCCAGGACATCACAGCCAGCGAGCAGTTTCACTTTGAGTAGACGCTGGAGCAGCAGGACTGGACCGCCCAATGAGAACAACAGAGCACTGGGGACAGGCGAGTATGATTTTTTTTTTTTTTTCCTCCTCCCCAGGCCTATTTTAAAAATATATTTTTTTGCCCGGACAACCTCTTTAAGTCAATTCTTTATCACTTCACTTTTCAACTGCATGGTACGCTGACTGTGTAACACACATTTTTCTTCAAATTCTATAGTTGGCAGTGCCACTTATCACTGCCACTCTATTGGCATAATAATATATAACAAATAACTCTACCATTGCTTCTTCCAATAACAAAACAATGTTCAGGTGGCATTCTGCTCCTGTAAAGGGATAATTTTTGATTGCTTTTTTTTTTTTTTCACGACTTTTCAACTTTTAAACCATACACTGCTTACCATCCATTTTACCATAGACATACAGTGGGGAAAAAAAGTATTTAGTCAACCACCAATTGTGCAAGCTCTCCCACTTAAAAAGATGAGAGAGGCCTGTAATTGACATCATAGGTAGACCTCAACTATGAGAGACAAAATAAGAAAACATATCTAGAAAATCACATTGTCTGATTTTTTAAGAATTTATGTGCAAATTATGGTGGAAAATAAGTATTTGGTCACCTACAAACAAGCAAGATTTCTGGCTCTCACAGACCTGTAACTTCTTCTTTAAGAGGCTTCTCTGTCCTCCACTCATTACCTGTAGTAATGGCACCTATTTGAAATTGTTATCAGTATAAAATACACCTGTCCACAACCGCATCAGTCACATTCCAAACTCCACTATGGTGAAGACCAAAGAGCTGTGGAAGGACACCAGAAACAAAATTGTAGACCTGCACCAGGCTGGGAAGACTGAATCTGCAATAGGCAAGCAGCTTGGTGTGAAGAAAGCAACTGTGGGAGCAATAATTAGAAAATGGAAGACATACAAGACCACTGATAATCTCCCTCAATCAGGGGTTCCACGCAAGATCTCACCCCTTGGAGTCAAAATGATCACAAGAACAGTGAACAAAAATCCCAGAACCACACGGAGGGACCTAGTGAATGACCTGCAGAAAGCTGGGACTACAGTAACGTAACAAAGGCTACCGTCAGTAGCACACTACGCCGCCAGGAACTCAGATCCTGCAGTGCCAGACGTGTCCCCCTGCTTAAGCCAGTACATATCCGGGCCCGTCTGAAGTTTGCTAGAGAGCATTTGGATGTTCCAGAAGAGTATTGGGAGAATGTCAAATGGTCAGATGAAACCAAAGTAGAAACACAACTCGTCGTGTTTGGAGGAGAGTGAATGCTGAGTTGCATCCAAAGAACATCATACCTACTGTGAAGCATGGGGGTGGCAAAATCATGCTTTGGGGCTGTTTCTCTGCAAAGGGACCAGGACAACTGATCCGTGTACATGAAAGAATGAATGGCGCTATGTATCGTGAGATTTTGAGTGCAAACCTCCTTCCATCAGCAAGGCCATTGAAGATAAAACATGGCTGGGTCTTTCAGCATGACAATGATCCCAAGCACACCGCCAGGGCAATGAAGGAGTGGCTTCGTAAGAAGCATTTCAAGATCCTGGAGTGGCCTAGAAAGTCTCCAGATCTCAACCCCATAGAAAACCTTTGGAAGGATTTGAAAGTCCGTGTTACTCAGCGACAGCCCCAAAACATCACTGCTCTAGAGGAGATCTGCATGGAGGAATGGGCCAACATACCAGCAACAGTGTGTACCAACCTTGTGAAGATTTACAGAAAATGTTTGACCTCTGTCATTGCCAACAAAGGATATATAACAAAGTATTAAGATGAACTTTAGTTATTGACCAAATACTTATTTTCCACCATAATTTGCAAATAAATTCTTAAAAAATCAGACAAAGTGATTTTCTAGATATGTTTTCTCATTTTGTCTCTCATAGTTGAGGTCTACCTATGATGTCAATTACAGGCCGGCCTCATCTTTTTAAGTGGGAGAACTTGCACAATTGGTGGCTAACTAAATACTTTTTTTCCCCACTGTACATGTCACTATCACTTTGACATAACTGGATGTGTTTGCCTTAGAGTGCTAGAAATTAGATAGATAAGAGCCCTTACAGTGTTATACACTATGTTTTAAGTTAATTTAAGGTGTGGTTCGTACCAAACTTTTTCAACCAGAGACAAATCTGGAACCTTAACCACCCGAAACGAATCTTGAGAGGCTCTCTCATCTTTAGACAAGACAAACAATCTATTTGTCTTTCTACAGAAGATTAGGTCAGAAGTTAAATCTCTTCTTTAAAAGATCACACAGAAAACCACAACTTTGGTATAGCAAGCAGTGGCAAGGTATAGGGTGGGGGACATGGGGTTTTGTTACTCTATGGCATACTGCACTATTATTGAGAGATTGCTGTATTCTCTTGTGTTGTACAACTATAACTTGTCATTGATATCATGGGGATAGAGAGCTGTGAATTAATGAGGCTTATGTGGCTTGTGGCAATTGCCTTTCCTGATGTGAGACCACCAATAATTGCTGGTATTTTCCTCCTGCATCAGGTTTATTGTACTCAATGGCTAGCAGAATTTATATACGGTCTAAATAGGATCGGTGTAAATAACATCCAGCTACTTTTGCCAAGGTAATGTAATGTGAGTTGGTTGCATGATTTTATCCCCTCACTTAGCCTCACAGCACTTGCACTATTCTCCAGGAATGTATTATAAAGTCTGAAAAGCCACCTATCACATGCTGTGTTGATAAAGTAAATTCATTTTAATGGATTTTATTAAAATTGATATTTTAGGCACTTCTTATTTATTTTTCTGAGATAGGTCATTTTTACTTGCTGTGCCATTTTCCTTATTGGAGGGTAATGCAGATTCAGTATAACTTAAAACTTAGAAAATGAGAATTAAAAACAAAAGGAATACTTCTAATAAATTTTTAATTGAGACAAAGTGCCAATTCCCCACCTCACAATCCTCCATCTATGAAGCCTATAAGGCTTACATGAAGACTCTGTGCATTCATTCCAATGTCCCATCTTATCTGTACAACCCTATGACTTGTAAAGTGTTACGAAATATATAAATAAAAATGTATTAATGAATATTATTATTAGTAGTTGTATCATCTCATAAATTTTGTCTCAAAGCCACACTGTAAGCAGAATAAATGCAATTCTGCATGTTTGCTGTCTGTGCTTAAAGATTATACTGCATTTATTAGAAGAATTGCGTACAGAAGCTGACTTCTTCAGGGCAGAGAATTTCTGTTTGAAAAAGGATGCAGGTCTGTCAATGGAAGGCTTTCACAGCTCTGACATAAGGACCAGGAGCTGCAGGGCTGTGAAATTGGTAGGCCAAATTGAAAGATAAATCCAATGGGATCCAGCAATCCAAATGAAAAAAATTCCAGAGTGGATAAAATCATAAAAAAATTGTATCAAATCATGCAGTGAAAAAAGATTCCATTGTAAAAATCCTACGCGTTTCAGGACTCATAGGTTCCTTACTCATTTGGATTGCTGGATCCCATTGGATTTATATTTCAATTTGGTCACAAGTCTCGAGCCGAGGAGACAGATTTCCGTGCAACAAGAATTAAGATCCAGAGGAGATCAGAATGCATCTATAAGTGAGTTGGGCTGTGTTTATATATTGAGTTGGTAGGCCAGACCATTTACTCTGACTCCTATATTTTCCCACACCCAGACTCAGACTCTTGCTGCGACTCCTTTATAAATGGTTAGCGGCCATGATCAGTCACAGGCAGTAAAGATCCTCTAAATCATTAAAAAGCAAGTGATTATATTCCTAAAAAAGTACATATGCAAAAAACGAAACATCTAATTAATTATACAATAGTAACCCTTTTCCCACATCCGCCGTACTATTAGTCTCACTCTCTGGCAGACTACAAGACTCATTAACTAAATGATGGATGGGACTGAGTTTACCAGGTTTGGGGCCCTAAATCGAAGCAACATAAGTACATATTGCTGGTTTAAGGGTCCCCAAACCTTGATGGATGGCCAAATTAAGATTTAATACCGTCATCTTTTGTCTTTATCTTTCTGATATTGTTCCCACAGCAAGTTTAAGCAGACTTGCAGCATGTATTCTCTGCTTGAGCAGCCGCTTGAGGGGGCATACTGCTGTTCAAGATGTAAGCACGTTGCACATTTGGAAGCCCAGATCATGGATCTAAATGAGCAAATTGCAAGACTGAGATACATTGATAACTTGGAAAGCAGTTTGTTGCTCACAGAGCAGGAACTCGCTGGGGTAACACTGCTGCAGCAAGACACTTCCTCTGACCGCCAGGGGAATGTCTGCTCCAGTATGAAGGGGGATAGGAGTGCAGAGAAGCCTAGACAGGTGCTGGCAGTGAGGGATTCAATTATTAGGGGAACAGACAGGGTAATCTGTCACAAAGACCGGGATCATCGTACGGTGTGTTGCCTTCCTGGCGCTCGAGTTCGACACATCGCAAATCGGGTTGATAGATTACTGGGTGGGGTGGTGTGGATCCAGCGGTCATGGTGCACGTTGGCACAAATGACAAAGCTAGCGGTAGGTCCTTAAAAATTATTTCAGGGATCAAGGGAGAAAGCTGAAGGCAAGGACCTCCAAGGTACAGTAGTATTTTCAGAAATACTACCTGTACCGTGAGCCACACAGGAAAGGCAGCGAGAGATTAGGGAGGTAAACAAGTGGCTCAAGAGCTGGTGTAGGAAGGAGGGGTTTGGGTTCCTGGAGAACTGGGCCGACTTTGCTGTGGGCTACAGGTTCTATGGTAGGGATGGGCTGCATCTCAATGGGGAGGGTACAGGTGTGCTGGGGGAGAAGATGGCTAGACGGTTGGAGGAGTGTTTAAACTAGGGACTGGGGGGAAGGGTAACAGATGTAGAGGGCAAGATAGTGTACAAATGGAAAGAGGGCTAAATAATGTAACTGGGGGCACATCGGGGGGTGCCCCATTCCTACTTATAGGAGAAAGGCTGTTTACAGCAGTATACCTAGTATATGGCTTCCAGTGGCCAAAAACACATGATTGGGGCAGGGTCCAGGTGTAGTAGATAGGAGTGTTATCATCAGTGTTAAATACCTTCAGCTCCCAGACAACCCCTTTAGTATACCCTTAATGCTTCCATAGGATTTAAAAGGGAAAATAGCAGCTAATGGCAATGAAATGCCCTTGAAAAATTGATGATCAGAAATTTTGGCAGTTTGCTGGTCTAAAGCATTCAAGCATGTATTAACACAATGCAAAAAAGGCATCAGCAATGATCTTAGAGAAGTAATTGTTGTTCCCATCAATCTGGGAAGGATTATGAAGTCATTTCTAAACAATTTGAAGTCCATCACTCTTCACAGAGAAAGATTATTTACATGAGGAAAGCATTCAAGACAAATGACAGGAATTTTCTCAGGAGTGAACTATGCAAAGCTTAGAGATATTGTAACAAGAGAGCTGTACGTAGACAAATGTCCACAAATCTAAATGAAGTGAAGCAGGAGTGGACCAAAATTTGCCAAAACGATTTGAAAGACTGAAAGTCACACAGAAAACTATTACTACAAGTTCCTGCTGCTAAACGTAGTTCTACAAGTTATTGGCTCAAGGGGTGTCCTTAGTTTTTCTTGTGTGATTTTTCATTTTTTAGCTTCATTTTTGTAGAATAAACAATTAAGCGGTGGAAACTGTTGTGTGTTGTTCAGCTGAGGTTGTAGTTACCTAATTTTGAGACCAAAAATAGAACTGCAGCTTAAGGCTAGGTTCACAGCCCGGAGTCTCCACAGCAGAAACCAACGAAAATCGTCAGAGAGTAAAGTTCTGCACGAAGTCTATGGGGTCTGCAGGTGTCCATGGTTAACTGCTGTTTTAGTGGTCCAGCTCCCCCTGTGGACCCGAATGACAGAGACCCGTGCGCAGATGTGAACCTAGTCTAACTCATAGGTGAAGGACAGTGGACAGGAAGCATATGTAGTCACAAGCCAAAGGATGGCATAAGATATGACTCACAGAAGAGGAGAATTTGCAGGAAGACTGGCATATAGGAATTACAGCTATGGATAAACTTATATAAAACAAATATTACAATGACCATCAGGTGACAGCAGTGGTGAACCTAGCCTCTTTGCTGCCTGAGGCAGGCTATCGAAAGACGCCCCCCCCCTCCCCCCAAAAAAAATATAACATTGCGTTTACATGCTGTTAGCGTCACATGCTGTTATTGTCATACAATAAACATACACAAACTTATGAAACAGATTTTAGGAACTCTTCTTACTGCATTACTTCGGTATCAGAAATCAACAACATGGCATTAACAATGAAAATAACTTCACACATTTTCTGCTTGGTGGATGGACGAGCCCACGTGGCCCCCATTCTCTATAATAGGAGCGCCACAGATAGCTGAGTACTGTACTTCGGCTATCTTCGGCACTTCCATCAAAATTCAATGAGAGCCCCGCGGATTCGTCCATCCACCATGTGACACGCTTATATTCAGCCTGGCTGCGGCCAGGCTGTATTCCAACCCAGTGGGAGGAAAAAAAAACAATTCTCGGGCTCAGTGGGGGTCTCAGTAGACAGACCCCCATCACTCAGGTATTTATCCTCTATCATTTAGGTGAATACAGTGCAGTAACATCTTGTGACTTACAGGTGACGTCTCTGACTAATTCTTCACATTTCCTTTCTCTTCCCTTTGGACCGCCATGACCACTTCTTCCAGCTGTGACTTGTCTCTGTAAAGTTTGCAACACAGACATCTTTGGCTCCTCACTTTTCCAGGAACCCACATTGTCCTCACCTGCACACCCATCCTGCTGCTACCCCAATTATAAAATATATGATATAACCCCCCATAATGAATAATACTCCCAAGTGCATCTTTATATTAATAATGTCTGTGTGTACCCTGTATAAATAGTGCCTCTTATTAATAATGCCCCAAGTGTCAGCTAATTAAAAGGTTTTCCAGGTCATTAATAAACTAATCAGTGGGGCTCAAAAACCCAGGACCCCCAATGATCAGCTGTTTGAATGAATCATGGTATCTGTGTAAGCGCCGTGACTGCTTCTCTGTTTACATAGTGTCATTCATCTCATAGTGGCCATGTAATGTAACTACAGCCTCTTCCTATACATGTTTATGTGACAAGACTGTAATTACATTACACGGTCACTATAAACAGACAGCGTATGATATAAACAGGCACCATAGCCTCTTCATACAGCTGATCAGAGGCGGGGTCCACTGATCTCTTATTGATAATCTGTCCTAAGGATAGATCATCAATAAAAATGGGCTGGAAAGATCCTTTAATAAAGCCCAAGTGCCACCTTAAAGGGGTTGTCCAGGATAACCACTTTTTTAATATGAGGCTGGGGAAGGTGCTCCGGTGTCTCCCAGCAGGTTTCAGTCCTGCTGCTCCGGTGTTTTCTTCCCCACAGCACTGTGATGTCCCGTGTCAGCAACCTCAGCGGTCATGTGTGGTGGGGACTTCCGCCAGAAGAAAACACCAGAGCAGCAGAACCAGACTGCGGTGGGAGACATTGGAGCACAAGGGACAGGTGAGTAGGTGTTTTTTTTTTTTTACAGTATTACATGGTATTATGGCCACAGCGGCCCCTGCACACAGTATTACATGGTATTATGCCCCGCAGCGGCCCCTGCACACGGTATTATGCCCCGCAGCGGCCCCTGCACATGGTATTATGCCCCACAGCGGCCCCTGCACACAGTATTACATGGTATTATGCCCCGCAGCGGCCCCTGCGCACGGTATTATGCCCCGCAGCGGCCCCTGCACACGATATTATGCTCCATATTGGCCACTGCACACGGTATTATGCCTCAGAGTGGCCCCTGCACACAGTATTATGCCTCAAAGTGGCCCCTGCACACGATATTATGCTCCATAGTGGCCCCGGCAGACGGTATTATGCTCCATAGTGGCCCCTGCACACGGTATTATGTTCCATAGTGGCCCCTGCACATGGTATTATTCTCCATAGCGGCCCCTGCACATGGTATTATGCCCCATAGTGGCCCCTGCATTCAATATTATGTCCCATAGTGGCCCCTGCACACAGTATTATGCTCTATAGTGGCCCCTGCACATGGTATTATGCTCCATAGTGGGCCCTGCACACAGTATTCTGCTCCATAGTGACCCACCCATGAACTATTATTATACTCTGGTGTCTTTTCAGACTCCAGAGTATAATAATTGGAGACCCAGATGGTGACAAACATAAAATCCAGTGTTACTTACCTGGGCTCCGGTGCACTCCCTGCTTTCGGCCCTCTTCAATATCGCACAGACCGGCGGCGCCACATAATGACATTGGCTTGGCTCACATGACGCCTGGGACGTTACCAAAGAAGGCCGACGCCTGCTGGGAGTAACACCAGAACACTGGAGAGGTGCGTAACATTGGTTTTTATGTTTATCACCTACCCTGGCTCTCCGATTATTATACTCCGGGGTATGAAAATACCCCGGAGTATAATAATAGTTGTATTTGGCCTCACTTACCGATCCTCGCTGCCGCTCACAGCCGCTTCTGATTCCCCCTTCTGCGTCCCATAGCAGAAGGGGAAGCGGAGCCGCCACAGCAGGTGCGGGGATCGATAAGTAAATAGGCCGTTACCTGCCGGGGTTACTCCAGAAGGTAATGGCCTATTTATATATTAAAAAAAAAAAAGTTATCCTCACCTACCTGCGATCCCTTGATGGAGCCGCCGCCTCCTCTTCTTCACCCGCGTCCGCGTCTCAGCGTAGGAGGCGCGATGATGTCATTGTATCGCCGCCTGCGCTGAGATGCGGAGATCTTGTAAACCAGCCCAGGACAGGCCCCGCTCAGCTTTGTTTTTGTTTTTTTTTTTTTAAGCGGCCTGTCCTGGGCTGGTTTACGGTAAATAGAATGTAAAAAATGCTGCCCCCCAGACAGTGACGGACAGTGCCGCCTGAGGCGGCCGCCTCACTTCGCCTCATTAGAGGTGCGCCCTTGGATGACAGCAAAGCACATAAGGCATAGTCTATAACAGATATAACACGGAATGCAATTTAAGTGTATTCCAGTTAGGAAGCACTTACCTCAAACAGTTCAGTATATATTATCTAATGTATTTTGCAATCACCAAATTTATAACATCACATGAAGACATAACAGTGCAACATATAATGTTAGTGCATAATACTGCAATGCATATTTCCGAAAAAGCATAGTTATCCAGTGTAGTTAGTAAATATTCATATATGCCAGCAGCACCTCCAGTCCAGGTTGCTAGGAGGAGAAAGGGGGTAAGCAAGGACCCAGCACTAGACATTGGGAGTACTAAAGGCTACTTGACAGAACACAAAATATATAAAATATATTATATATTATATAAAATATATATAAACTTTGCAAACTGGGAACAGAAAATGTGTATATTCAAAAAAAATAAATAAATTTTTTTTATATATATACAGTACAGACCAAAAGTTTGGACACAGCTTCTCATTCCAAGAGTTTTCTGTATTTTCATGGCTATAAAAATTGTAGATTCGGGGGGCGGAGCCTACTGTGGAACGGAATGGCCGCATAGTTGTAAAGCTCCAGGCCTGAGTCCTATATAGCGGCAAGAAAGAGCGACGTGCCCGTGGATTGCACTCACCTAACGGCACAGGGAGCGCTTGCTAATCTCGAGGATGCCGAGAAAGAGGAAATCTGTGGTTAAACCGCAGAAAATTTCAGATTTTTATTTCCCCCACGGAGGAGGGGAAGACCAAAATGGCGGCGGTTCGCGCTCCAGCGCAGTCTCCGGGGCCTCATCTCCGTCCCGAGACTCTCCGGAGGAGCCGCTCACCCTCTCCGCTCGGCGGAGAGCGCTGTCAGAGCCATCGATTCCACAGCTGATGGGGTGCGGAGGTCAGGAGGCACCGGGGCCGTCTCCCCGGCGGGCCGAGGTGAGCGCGGTTCCGGGGCCTTGTCCTGCCAACACACCAAGGCCTACAGGCCTAAACAACGCGGAGGCACCCCACTTGCCCACAGCCAGCCCGGTCAAGCAGAAACCCAGGCTCCAGCATACTGAGTCTCCAGAAGGGGAGGTGAGCGATACCACACTGTCTGTACCGCCATCTATCGACTTTTTTGCAGATATTCCGGCTACTGCAAGCCTACTTACTGAGGCCTCCATGAAAAACATGCTTATGGCCTTTTGTAAATCACTGACAACTGACATGTCTTTAATGGTTAAACCGCTAGATAGAGATCTCCAGGAATTGCAAAAACGCACGGTTCAGGTAGAATCTAAAATGGCGGAGTTTGCTGCATCACATAATGCTCTTATAGATGCACACTATGAGGTGGAAAAAGATGTGTCATTTTTGAAAACTAAAATAGCAGACTTGGAAGACCGCTCGCGGCGCAATAATCTGAAGTTTAGAGGGATTCCAGAGTCAGTATCTGCGAACAATTTGACAGCTTTCCTTCAAGACCTGATACGCACGCTCTTACCAAACCTCACGATAATGGACTTAACCATTGATTGAGCGCATAGAATCCCAAAGCCTTCACACCTGGACGAAGCCGTACCCAGAGATGTATTAGCAAAAATCCATTTTTACCGCACTAAAGAACTGGTGCTGCTGACCTCACAGAAAATAGGCCGGATACCTGACCCATACCAGAAAATTTCCATCTACTCCGACCTTTCGGCCGCAACTCTACAATTGAGAAAGCAATTCATCCGTATTACTACGACGCTACGCCACCATAACATCCTATATAAATGGGGATTCCCGGTCAGAGTGATCATATCTAGAAACAACCTTACTCATGTTATCAAATCTCTGGAAGACGGTAAACAGTTGCTAAACAAATGGAACATTCCGCTCCTTGACCCGACGCCCAAATTACCACCTGGCCCAGTGTCTGATGGTTGGCATCAAACGAAAACCCCAAGACGTCCACCAAAAGGGCTGCACAGCTAGAGACTCACCTTCAAATGGATTCCGTATGTCCACTACTGCTGAAATTATCCCCCCAGGATTACAACAGCCACTGGTCCGCTGTACCACATTTCCTTTCTTTGTTTTGTTGAGGTGGCTTAGCCGCTGGTTTCAGTGTTTTTATAGTTTGTTTTCTCCTCGGTTTTGGCATTTGGGACGATGTGAGTACACAAGGCACAGACGAAAATGCTTCTTCCTGCTACTGGTAATTTTGGATGTGGGTGGTTGTGGTAAGACTATTGTAGCATTACTAACTGTAAATTATGGTACTTAATATTATGTCCATGAATGTCAGAGGTTTGAACTCCCCTCAAAAGAGAGCCCATTTGTGGCGAGAGGCCCGAGCTCAAGGCTGTGACATTCTTGCAGTTCAAGAAACACATCTTTTAGAGATAGATGTCTTTCGAGTCAAACATTCAGCATACCCACATATATTTCACGCTCACTGCTCTTCCAAGCGCAGGGGAACACTAATTGGGATCAGAGATTCAGTGGCATTTCAGCTGGTGTCCCATCATGCTGACCCGGGAGGGCGATTTGTCATATTAGTCTGTATCCTTAATAATGTCACATACACATTGGTTTCGGTTTACGCCCCGAGCAGAAGGCAGGTGTCTTTCTTGGGGAGACTTATGAAAGTAGTGGAGAGAAAAAAAGCAAGGATGCTTAGTATTAATGGGAGACTTTAACATGGCTCCGGACCCAGTGGCAGACACTACTTCTGGCACAACGACACGTCATCCTTCATTTTCGCAGGCTATATGGCATCATGACTTATTTGATGCATGGCGTATCCTGCATAATACCGAAAAAGATTACACCTACTATTCTATGGTTCATAATAGTTATTCCCGAATAGATCTATTCTTAATAGAACAAACTAGTATTCCCTTGGCCGTGAAGTCAGATATTTCACAAATAACATGATCAGACCATGCAGCAATAACCTTGACTCTCAGAGAAAAATATGAATGCCCTAGAGCGTACGTATGGAGGTGCAACGAATTCTTAATGTCACAGCCAAAATACAAAACAATCCTGGAAAATGATCTGAAGGAATTCTTTCGGACCAATGCTCCTTCTGCCCCTAGCCCTGATATATTGTGGAATTCACATAAAGCTTTTATCAGAGGAACATTTATCCGCCTAGGACACATTGAAAAGAAATCTAGGTTAGCAGAAATTGATCGACTACTGCACCAAATAAAGTCTATCGATAATAGTAATAAAAAAATCTCCTTCCCCCTCCAATGCAGCACAGTTGGCGACACTACGCCTGTCTACTGCATAACTATGAGAAAAACTTGAAAAGGGCAAAAGCGACTTATTACTCTCAATCTAACAAGGCAGGGAAGCTTCTAGCGTCCAAACTTAAACAAAAACATACACGGTCCAAAATCCCATTTCTCCAAAGCAAAGATGGCACACACAAAATTTATGATCCTAGCGGCATCGCCAATGCCTTTAAAGCTTTCTATGAAGACTTATACAACATTAGAGAGGACTCCTCTATAACACTTCCAACGAAACAAGAAATTGCCAAGTTTCTCGCAAGTACTCAATTGCCCACACTCACAGAAACACAACTGGACTCCTTGAATGAGCCCATGTCACCTTCAGAACTGCTGTCAGTAGTCAAGTCGCTGCCACCTCAAAAGTCCCCGGGCCCAGATGGCCTTACTAACGAATATTACAAAAAGTTTTCTCCACTCCTGTTAAGCCCGCTGCTGTCGTTTTTAACGGCTGCAGTGGACTCCGGCACTATTCCAAGAGAGAATAAGGAGGCCCTGGTGGTGACATTGCCTAAACCGGGCAAGCCTGCCATCAGCCCCCAAAATTTTCGACCAATATCCCTATTAAACTCAGATTTAAAAATTTATGCCAAAATTACAGCGAATAGAGTAGCGGCTTGTCTTCCGAGCTTAATAAACCACGATCAAGTGGGATTTGTGAAGGGGAGGCAGTCATACGACAATACTAGACGCATTTTGAATATTATACACCACATTAACTCTAGAAAGATGGAGGCGGTGGTTCTCACATTGGACGACGAGAAGGCGTTTGACAGGATTTGCCTTCTTGGTGCTCAGGAGCATGGGGTTCACTGGAGCTATTTTAAGAGCAATTGAGGCGCTGTACTCTGCTCCATCTGCAAGAGTATTCACTAATGGGGTAGTGTCAGATCCCTTTTTAATAACGAAAGGGACTAGACAGGGGTGCCCCCCTCTCGCTGCTGATATTTGTTCTCTCGATGGAACCACTGGCCCAGGCACTCAGGCTGGACCCAGACGTGGGTGGCATTGCTATACGGGACAAAACTCATCTTATATCACTCTATGCAGATGACATCATTCTTACCCTGTCCAACCCACAAAATTCTATTCCCCGACTTATGGAGATTATTGCTAAATTTGGGCACCTATCATTTTATAAACTAAATATGGCCAAGTCACAAGCCTTACCTTTAAATATTCTTCCCCCCTTGCTGCAACCCTTACAATCGCGATATGACTTTGATTGGAGGAAAGATGGCGTTCAATATCTGGGGATACAAGTGACACCCTCTTTAGGGGCCCTATATAGACATAATTATACACCCATGTTGAAAATAATGCAGGATGAGATGGAGCGATTGTCCAAAGTAGATGTGTCTTGGATGGGGCAGGTCGCAGCCTTCAAAATGTTATTACTGCCTAGACTCTTGTACCTGTTTCGCACACTCCCGATATCCACCCCGGTTTCGTTTTTCGAAACCATGCAAAGGATGATTTCGAAATACATATGGAGTGGAAAGAGACCCAGAATTAATAAAAGCTTCCTATTTAAACGAAAAGAGGCAGGGGGACTGGGAGTACCAGTGGTACAGAATTATTACATAGCATCCTTGGTTACGCAATGTGCTAGATGGAGATCAGCGGATACCTCGGTTCCATGGTTACATATCGAGCATTCGTTTATATATCCCTTAAAGTTGATGGATGCCCTGTGGGCGCCCTTCTGGAACATTCCTACGCCTAAGTCCTTCTCCCCAATCATGCAAGCAGCAATGACCGTATGGAAGCTGCTCCACGGGAAAGCAAACCCTACAAGTCATTTTTGTACCTCGGAGATGCCTTTGTCACTTCTGGCCTGGGCGATAGAGGACCTGGTAACTTCAGGGTGGGAGGCGAGAGGGATTACACGGGTCTCCCATTTACAATCCGGTACCACACAAATTTTATCATTTACAGATATTACACGGAAATTTGGGGTTCATGGTGGTGACTTCCTTAAGTACTCTCAAATATGTCACTTTATATCTAAGAATCCAGTATCGCAACTACCCCACAGTAGTACGATATTCACCTGGTTGTCGACTAAGATGAGGGGATTGCGGTTTCTATATGACAAAATGGATGGAATAGCGACTTTTACTAAATCAATACCATTCCGTTGTTGGGAGAGAGATTTGGGGAGAGTCATTACTTTGGATGAGTGGGAACAGGCAATTAAGCTAAGTCATTCATCCTTAAAATGTAGCACTCACATAGAAACAGCGATGAAAATTACATTGAAGTGGTACCGTACCCCCTCCACTTTACAAATGATATACCCTTCCGTCTCTGGAAACTGTTGGAGGGGATGCGGGGGGAGAGGAACCCTTCTCCATATTTTGGGACAATGTCCCATTATTCATGGATATTGGAATAGAGTCTTTGATATGCTCTCAGAAATATTTAATTTTCACTCCCCATACGCCTCTCCTCTGGCCATCCTATTGATTGGAATTCCCGAGGAATGGAATAACTTTAAAAAACTCCTGTGTAAGATCTTGACTATAGCCAAATTATTGTTGGTGCAACGATGGAGATCGGTGACCCCTCCGTCTGATTCCACACTGTTGCAGGCTATTAATACTACATATGCCTACGAGAAGGTAATTGCATTAGGAAATGACTCATATCATAGCTTTAAAAAGGTATGGGATGCGTGGATTCACTCTCGATTTGCCGCATAATGGGAGCCATGGAGTTGTACAGAGTCAGCTCTTGTACATCGCAATGGGTGTGGAGATGTAGGAAATAGAGAAGAGGTAGAAAACATGAAAGATTGTCTATGAAAGACTGTTTATGAAATGTCTCACACTAACCCTAATAAAGTGCCTACATGTTCTTGTTACTGTTATTGTTCAACACTTATACAAACTTTATCTTTTGTCTCATTGATGTACAATTCAAAAATTTACCATGGACAAATTCAAATCAGAATGTATAGTGCAATGTATGTCAATTTTGTTCGTACATTTATTGTGAAAACCAAATAAAAATTATTGAAACTAAAAATTGTAGATTCACACTGAAGGCATCAAAACTATGAATTAACACATGGGAAATTATATACTTTAAAAAAAGTGTGAAACAACTGAAAATATGTCTTATATTCTAGGCTCTTCAAAGTAGCCACCTTTTGCTTTGATTACTGCTTTCCACACTCTTGGCATTCTCTTGATGAGCTTCAAGAGGTAGTCACCTGAAATGGTCTTCCATCAGTCTTGAAGGAGTTCCCAGAGATGCTTAACAATTGTTGGCCCTTTTGCCTTCACTCTGCGGTCCAGCTCACCCCAAACCATCTCGGTTGGGTTCAGGTCTGCTGACATTGGAGGCCAGGTCATCTGGCGTAGCACCCCATCACTCTCCTTCTTGGTCAAATAGCCCTTACACAGTCTGGAGGTGTGTTTGGGGTCATTGTCCTGTTGAAAAATAAATGATAGTCCAACTAAAGGCAAACCGGATGGAATAGCATGCCGCTGCAAGATGCTGTGGTAACCATGCTGGTTCAGTATTCCTTCAATTTTGAATAAATCCCCAACAGTGTCACCAGCAAAGCACCCCCACACCATCACACCTCCTTCTCCATGCTTCACGGTGGGAACCAGGCATGTAGAGTCCATTCGTTCACCTTTTCTGTGTCGCACAAAGACACGGTGGTTGGAACCAAAGATCTCAAATTTGGACTCATCAGACCAAAGCACAGATTTCCACAGGTCTAATGTCCATTCCTTGTGTTCTTTAGCCCAAACAAGTCTCTTCTGCTTGTTGCCTGTCCTTAGCAGTGGTTTCCTAGCAGCTATTTTACCATGAAGGCCTGCTGCACACAGTCTCCTCTTAACAGTTGTTGTAGAGATGCGTCTGCTGCTAGAACTCTGTGTGGCATTGACCTGGTCTCTAATCTGAGCTGTTGTTAACCTGCGATTTCTGAGGCTGGTGACTCGGATCAACTTATCCTCCGCAGCAGAGGTGACTCTTGGTCTTCCTTTCCTGGGGCGGTCCTCATGTGAGTCAGTTTCTTTGTAGCGCTTGATGGCTTTGGCCACTGCACTTGGGGACACTTTCAAAGTTTTCCCAATTTTTCGGACTGACTGACCTTCATTTCTTAAAGTAATGATGGCCACTCGTTTTTCTTTACTTAGCTGCTTTTTTCTTGCCATAATACAAATTCTAACACTCCATTCAGTAGGACTATCAGCTGTGTATCCACCTGACTTCTGAACAACACAACTGATGGTCCCAACCCCATTTATAAGACAAGAAATCCCACTTATTAAACCTGACAGGGCACACCTGTGAAGTGAAAACCATTTCAGGTGACTACCTCTTGAAGCTCATCAAGAGAATGCCAAGAGTGTGCAAAGCAGTAATCAAAGCAAAAGGTGGCTACTTTGAAGAACCTAGAATATAAGACATATTTTCAGTTGTTTCACACTTTTTTGTTAAGTATATAATTCCACGTGTGTTAATTCATAGTTTTGATGCCTTCAGTGTGAATCTACAATTTTTATAGTCATGAAAATACAGAAAACTCTTGGAATGAGAAGGTGTGTCCAAACTTTTGGTCTGTACTGTATATATATATATATATATATATATATATATATAGTTTAGAAAAGAATAATGAAAACGCAATGTGCAATGTGAACACTAGATGGCACATGGAGGCAGGAATACTTTATAAACAGAACAGAAACTTTGTGCACAAGAAGCCAAAAGGCTTCAATTTACGTAACCCAACCCGGAACACCTACAACAGCCGATATGCAGCACAACTATGTATTCGGACATCTGAAAGGCTGCAGAACAATATGATAAAAATTTCCTATAACAACAAAAAAAGAACACAGGAGGAGATACAGGCCCTGAAATCATCATTGGCTAATGACACAGAGGAAATGAAGGCCAAACTCCACACATACTACTGGAAACTTCAGGATATGCTTATTAACAACAAAAAGAATAAGCGCCACAGACTGAGACAAAAAGGTCTCATTACTACAACCGCAAGTACTAGCCCAGCTCAGCAAAGCTGTGCTGTGAATCTTTCCTCTTATGAGCCAAACAAACACGAAATGTCAGTTCTCTCCAAAGGTCTCTCCTTCTGCCCCTCGGCACACACTGACCATATCCAACTCTGCAATGATATGGAGGAGTTTTTCAGAAAAATGAGATTAAGGGAATATTTTTATGACAAAGACCTTCCATACAGCAGCGACTCTGAGATGGAACAGCCCATAAGGAATCCTACCAAAAAATCTACCTGGACCCCACGCCCTGGAGCTAATGCAGCACTGGATAAATATATTGACTGTTTCAGAAGCAAAGTAAAATCAGAAATCCTGGAGAAACAAAAGAAACAGGCGCATAACCTAACCCTGCAAGAACAGAAGGCTATTACTTCACTGAAAGAAAATCAGGATATAATAATAAAACCGGCTGACAAAGAGGGCGCAATAGTCATAATGAACACCTCAGACTATATCCAGGAAGCAAACAGGCAACTGTCAAATCCCATCCATTACTCCAAACTTGGAAGTGATCCCACAGAGGCCTATATGAAAGAACTAAAGAGTATGATCAAGAAGTTTCCAGTCCAGATCCAGAATCAGGTAAAAGGACTTATCCCACAAGATCCCAGACCAGGCTGCTTCTATATGCTCCCAAAGATACACAAAGATGGCAACCCTGGGAGGCCGATCATCTCTGGCATTGGGACACTGACAGAAAACATCTCAGGTTGGGTGGAAAATCTCCTAAAACCCCTTGTCAGGGATACTCCAAGCTATATCCAGGACACCACTGACCTTCTTAACAAACTGAATGCCCTGGGCCCTCTAGCTGAGGGTACCATTTTGGCCAACATGGATGTGGAATCCCTGTATACCAACATTCCCCACAAGGATGGAGTTGCAGCATGTCGGGTACACCTGGCAAAACAAAACCTCCCAACAGAACCAGTAACGCAGCTCATACAATTCATCCTTAGCCACAACCATTTTACCTTTGGAGAGGATCTATATCTACAGCGAATGGGAACTTCAATGGGGACCAGATGTGCACCCCAATATGCAAATCTCTTTATGGCAGAAATGGAAGGAACATATTTATCAACATGCACCACCAAACCTATGATTTACCTTCGTTATATCGATGCTATCCTTGTCATCTGGACTGCAGGTGAGGAGGCTTTACTTCAATTCCATAATGACTTCAATGACTTTCACCCGACCATCAACCTTAAACTTAGCTATTAAGGGAGTGAAATTCACTTTCTGGATACCACAATATACATTAAAGACCACCGGCTACTCACATCAATATACCACAAACCCACAGACAGAACGGCCTACCTGAGAAACGACAGCTTCCACCCCAAGCACACAAGACAATCTATAATCTACAGCCAGGCTATACGATACAATCGTATTTGCTCTGACAAAACAGACCTGGACAAGCACCTCCTGGATCTGAGGATGAAATTTCTCAGATTGGGATACAAACCAAAAGTAACAGACAACCAATTGAACAAAGCGGCAGCCATTAACAGAGACAGTCTGCTCACATGTAGAGAGATCCAGAAAGATGCCCGAGTGCCCCTAGTAGTCACCTACAACCCACAGCTGGAGATCCTACAAAGGAATGCCAAGGAGCTCCAACCTGTGCTACAAAGGGACAACAGACTCAAGGACATATTTTCAGTCCCCCCTCTCCTTTCCTTTCGACAACCACCAAACCTGAGGCGTATTATCGTCCGGAGTGCCCTGAAGGCCCCAACTGAAAATGGCACCTCACCTTGCCTACATAAAAGGTGCAAGACCTGCAAGCACATCCACACCACTGACAGTGTACCTATCCCACAGTCACAACAGGTGCACAGAATTAGGGGGACATTTTCCTGCAGGTCTTCCAATGTGGTGTACCTCATAATGTGTCTGGGGGAAACAGGGCAGAGACTCAGTCAACGAATGAACTCACACAGATCCAATATTAATAACAGCAGAACAGATCTCCCAGTGGCCGCACATTTCTCCGGAGAAAACCACTCTATTGAAGATTTGCGGGTTGTGGTTTTAATGGGACATTTTAAGACGCAGGAGAAAAGAAAAGAATGGGAGTATAAATTTATGCAAAAATTTCAAACTCTGCAATTTGGACTTAATATTCATGCCAGCTTTATGTCACACTATGTATGAACCATGAACTGAACTCAATATTCATGCCAGCTTCAAATCACACTATGTATGAACTGTGAGGGACACAAATCACCTCCTGATAGCAAACAGATAACAGCAAGAATTACTGATCCCTCCGTCACGCACCACAAGTTTCCAGACTGTTTTTTTGACCTGTTGTAAATAACTTCTCTACTTAGATTGCATTTTTTTTAAGGACTCTAAAATGCTTTGAAAACCATGTGTATAAAAATCTGTGAATTTTCAGTTCTTGTATCACACCATGTCTGATGAAGGGAGCTAGCTAGTACTCCTGAAAGCTTACTTATAAATATACTCAGTTAGCCTCTAAAAGGTATCGCCTAATTTCTTCACTCTTCCACTACTTTCAATGGCTAACACGGTACAACATTATACTACTAAGAAATATAAGGCAGCCGAGGCTACATGCAATAATGAAAAATAATACATATACTCATTAAAAAAAACCTTTGTTTAGAAGGAAAAAAAAATGAAAATGCAATGTGAAGTATGAACATTAGATGGTGCATGGAGGCAAGGCCTGCAGATTTCTGAATTTGTTAAATGAGGTGCATCTTCTGCCGTCGCAGTAGATATGAAGTGTGGCACTGAAACACCAGTCTGGGTTGAAAGCATGGAAGGTGGCCTGAATCATGTTATACTTTATATTAGGTTGACAGCCCCGTATGTATGTGCGGCTTACCTGGGGGGGGGGGGTGACAGCAGAGATGCTTGTGTGGTAGAAGGGAGACATACATAATATTAGGTATTCCTAATAAACAATAAAAAGAAACAGTCTGCATTAAGATAGAGGGAAGGAGAGCAGAAGATCATGGTAAGAAATGAGACAAAGTCTACCTTGGTGTTGCATAGATTTTCATTGTAAAATGTAACAGCATTGAATGAATTATGGAAATCACAGGATTGACAGACATGTTAATAATATGCAAATAATAAAAAAATGTTAAGAAAATACTCAAAACCTCTGGAATTATTCAATATAGAGCTGTGATGGCGAACCTATGGCACACCTGCCAGAGAGGCCACTCAGAGCCCTCTCTGTTGGCACACGTGCCTTCGCCTGATTGCTCACTAACGGGGAATCCTAACGGATTCCCCGTAAGTGAGCGATCGCCTCTTTCAGCTGTATGTGCAAATGCAGGCCCTGGACCACCATGATAACGGTCAGGGAAAGCTTGTTAATGGAAAGGGGTCTGGCATGTCACCGTGCCCCTTTCCAATAATGGCCTGCCCAGGGGAGGTGAATAAAAATAAAAAATTCTTATACTCACTTGTCCTGGGATTCTGACAGTCCATAGCATCCTCTCTGGGATACTGTGGGAGAGTTACTGTGGAGCATATTATACTGTATGGGGGTCACTGTGGAGCATATAATACTGTATGGGGTCCACTGTGGAACATATTAAACTGTGTGGGGACCGCTGGGGAGCATATTATACTGTGTTGAGGCCACTGTAAAGCATATTATACTGTGTTAGGGCCACTGTGAAGCATATTATACTGTATGGGGGCCATTGTGGAACATATTAAACTGTGTGGGCGCTGTTTGGGAGCATATTATACTGTGTGGGGTGCCACTGTAAAGCATATTATACTGTGTAGGGCCCCTTCACTATTCATTATCATACGCCATCTGTTACATAGCAGTCGTGCGCTATTACAGGCTGTAATAACATTGCATGGTGATATTAAAACAGATATTGTGCAATGTAAACAGTGAAGGGGTCACCGCGCTCGCAAAAGCACCATAGTATCTGCACAGATTTAATCAGCAGGGGACCCAGGTGTTGGACTCCACTGATCTCTTATATCTCTTAGACTGTTAGGACCCTGCAGATCAGCTGATTTCCACAGCACATAGCTCCCAGTATTGTTTACTAACTAACATAACAGCAGTTGTGGGTACTATCAAGAATTCGCTGTAGGGAGGGGGGTAGGGAGCCTCAGACAAAAGTTTGCACTGGGGCCAACAAGACTTTAGTTACGCCACTGTTCCTAGGCCTGGGCCACTTTGAAGAAATGGCTATACCACTGGTTCTGCGACATAATCAATGCTGCACGAAGATGTAAGTGTACCTGAAATGAAGACCCAACAATATAATCCTGGGTGTAGGACCAGTGTGATGTTCCATTGTGAAGACAGACCTCCATCATGATAGCCTCTGAGGTCAATGGAACAGCTGTAGTTGGATGTCTGGCTCGTAACCCAATGTTGTGCAAATGCCTTTTCATTAGAGATGAGCGAACTGGTTTGAATCAAAACAGACTCACCCGAATTTTCCAAAAGTTTTGTGTTTGAACACAAAACTTTTGGGATTCATCACCTGTGAACCAGAATTGAAATTATTAGAGTCTGGGGTCTCTTCAGACCCCGGCATATAATAGGTGGAGGCCCAGGGGAATTGTAAAAAATAAAATAAAAAACAGACTGGTCTTCAGCGGTCACTGAACTGAAATTAAATGAATCTTCAGAGGCTTGCCCATCTCTACTTTTGATGGATTGTGTAGTCACTGTTAGGGCATGATGTTCAATTTCACTTGCAGTAAAGAATTAATCACTACACACTATTTCTCCACTCACATGATCCCAACACACACATCTCGGCCGAGGCATGTAGTGATCTGCCAGAGTGATAAAGGATTCTGTCTCTCATATTTAACAAGTGGCGATATTTGGCACGAGGCTTCACGCAGCTAAAAAAAACTGTGCTTTCAATCTATTTTAATGCCCCTCTCACATGCCACAGGTTTGAGTTAGGAGCTTGAAAATTTGATCATTTGCAGATCCTAGGGACACCTGCTACTTCCTCAATTTGCATAACCTTACGGGAAGTTCTTCTTGGTGTTGCAATTTTAATGTTGAGGAGTGTTTATAGAACCTCAGGCATAGATGTGAACAGTCTAATGTGTATTGGAACAGCCCAACAGTTTCCCAACATCCAACACTGATGGATTCCAACAGCCCCTGACAAATAAACTGCCTCTAGAGATATTAAACAACAACTTATCCCAATACTAACTCTCCTGGAAGGACTGGGGATCTCCCAGAAAAGGAGGATTATCTCCCAGATGATTATGTCTTCCTCTATCTTAGACCTGATTCTGCATAAGCATTTGCTCATACTTCAACCAACTAACCACCATTGGCATTGTCAGTTCAGATGGGAGATTTAAAGAGGACCTTTCACCATCTCCACCAATTCTAGTTCTTAGCATCTGTTGATAGGCGCTGCTCCACTAATTCCAGCACAGCTGGAATTTTCTCTCTAGCCACCACCATTCCCCAGCAAAAAGCGCAGTTAATTTTGGTTCCTGATGTGCTATTTAAGCTCTGTAATGTAAGAAGGGCGGAGTCATGAGGGGGGTGTGATTCAGAGCTCCAATCAGAGGCAGCCAGTGTCAGAGCTCTAATCACAACCCTTGCCTGCTCCTGCCTGGCACCACCCTCCTGACAGCACAGAACATGTCAGGCACTAAAACTAACAGTGCATATTGCTCAGGAATGGAGAGGACGAGAAAAAAATTTCCAAATGTGCCAAAATCAGTGGAGCAACATCTATGTATTTAAGAATATGCCTCTTACATGACACAATGACAACAGGGAATGTCAAATGCTTCTCATTTCACATGGTGAGTGCACCCTGCTGGACAAGCACAGTACTATAATGCTGCAAACTCAGCCATATTGTACCGTATGCAGCGTAATACCTGCTTTGCTCACAGGATGAGCATACATGCAGCTCTCCCTGGGGAGGTTTCTCTAGGTGGTTATGTTGAAATGAAAGCAGGCAGGGAACAGTTTGGATCTGGGGTAAACATTTTAGGGGATCCAGTTGTGGTGCGTATCCAACCTCTCTAATCTAGAGTCAATATTTTTTGAAAGTCTGCTCTGGGTTTAGAGGTTCTTGGAGGACTCCAACCCCAAATCCTGTAGTTCCATCACATCTCGGTATGTACAAAACCTTATGCAGGCAAAATGTGTCCTCTACACCCAAAGCATCTATATCAAGAATGTATAGGTTACAGTTTTCACAAATATATGAAGAAAATACAATTTGGTTTGGATTCTATGATGTTTTGATCTCTCTTCACCATGCAGCTACTTCTCCCTTAAACATTAGCACGTCGCACTTTTTTTTTTTCTAAACCGTGACAAAGGCAAAGTGAAGGTTTTTTTCTTTCTGCTTTGTGCCCCTGATGGATTACTTCTGCAATGTGCTATCTGCATCCAATTTTTAAGAAAGCCTTCAGCTCAACAACACAACCTCACACACAGAAAATAGTCTATTAGCGAGCATCCTTTGTGATGTAATTGGATTTCTCCCCTTGTTAGATGGCAATGAAAATGTCATCTATATTGGTGGGCGCCCATTCACTTCAAATAAAATCCAGTTGTCTCTTGGGTGAGCAGAGGAACTTTTCACACCACAGGCAGCTGCACCGAGAAGGAAGCTTTTCATGTTTACTGAACAAACCAAGGCCTGCATGATCTCCCCAAACAATTCTAACCTTTCAGTCTCAGGCCAGACCATTTCAATACGGGAGACATCACATTAGTTAGATTATTGGCCAAAGCAACTTAACCCTGATTCAGCCATAAAGCAACAGCACTTCAGAAAAGATGTTCACGGCAATAAGAAAGGCATTCCACTACTGAATGAGAAGAACGATAATGTAATCACCCAAAAACCAGTGACCACCAACGAAACCCCAGCAGGATATGTCAAAGATTTCTAATATGTAGGTACATGATAAATTATAAACTTTGTATATCATTGTTCCCAAGCCTTATCTATGAGATAATACATAAGTGGGTTTCCTCCATTTCCTCCCACACTCCAAAGACATACTGATAGGGAATGTGGATTGTGAGCACTATATGAGACAGTGACTGCAATGTCTGTAAAGCGCTGCAGAATGGGATGGCGCTATATAAGTAAGCAAAATAAATAAATAATTATATAAATAATATATGTCTAGATGGGACAGATAGTCCAGAGATGAAGTCCAAAAATTCACAGCGGCAAAAACCACTTCATATAATGTCTTTTACATTGCTGATTGGCCACAGATTTCACCCTATACATTGCAGGATGATATCTTTAGTAAAAAAAAAATCCACAGGATAAAGGGGCTGTCCAGGATTTGGTTTATTTATAGCCTATCCTTAGGATAGGTCATAAATATGTGATAGTTAGGGGACCAACAGCTGACCCACACACAGAGATCAGCCGTACATGACCACGTCTTATGCCTGTACCATACACCACTAGGAGTCGGAAGAAGTTGGCTCTGCCCTCTGTATTGACTTGAGCTGCAGTACCGCTATATCTCTATGACTACATTTACCCAACAAGAAATAGAATTCCTTCAGAAGCACTATACGAACGTCGGAAGCAGCACGGAACAGCTGATCCATGCAGGTCCGATCCGGAACAACCCCTTTAAATTGACAAGCTGACGATTCCTAATTCACACTTCATGTCATGTGGATCTTTAGTAAAAAGTTACAGAACTATAGGTCAATGTATATTTCATTTTGCATTTTTTCGCATGGAAACCGCATGGGTCTACAGCTATGGTAACTGATTTTTTTTTTTTTTTATTTTAACTTATATCTCATTTGTCCTGCCCTGCTCTGGATATTACTCCTGGATATTACTCCTGACACCAGTAACATTACTACTTGATAAGATTAGGTCAGGAGATTAGCACGTCTCTGGATAATGCTGCAAAATCTCTGAGCAGTCCGGTCTCCCTATTCAGCTTTTACCCAGAGCAGGCTCTCTAAGCAATATACACAATACTAACTATTCAGAGGATTAATACCATCACTCTAACCTATAATGGGGACCTACACCACAGCTCCATGTATTTCAAGACACCATGGAAAACATTAACTGCCTTATAAACAAAATACATCTAAATAGTAACATAAAACAGAACATTGATGGAGATTTTTTAAGCAAAATGCATTAGAATTCTGGCTCAAAGGCTATGCTTACATGTAGCAGAAATGCTGCAGATTCTTCACTATGGTACTGTGTGCAGAAAATCTGCAGAGTATTGTAGTACCACTAAAGTGAGTGAGATTTCCATATGCTGCAGACAAAATCCACCGTGGAATCCGCACATAAATTGACCTGCGGTACAGCTTTCAATTCTGCAGCATAACAATTTATTTTGCTGGGTTTTTTTGCAGATGCATAGAATGAAAGTTGTACCAAATCTTCAGAAATTAGAATCTAAAATTTATATCAAAACTGCATAACTGGTTCTAAATAAACTAGTGTACATATCGTGCATCATATTTAATATGTTTATGCATGTGTTACATCTTAGACAGCTCTGAAAGATATCTAGAAAATGGGATGGGGCTAGAAGTTGTAAAATACATCATATTTTGTCTATAGTATTAACAGAACAACCATAAGGCTGGGGTAACATGGTGCAGTCGCACTCAGTCTTAGGCAGAATCACTTGTGGCTTACATGCTGTGATATACACTACCAGTGTAGTGGATGGGATTTAATAGAAACTCTCATCCACACATTGATGAAAAACCCGCAGTGCAAAGTGTGTTACGCTGCAGGTTTCGAACACGCCAGCATGTCAATTTCATGCGCTTGGTTCAGTGTGGTTTTTAATCTTTGCAATACAAGGGTTGAAAGGCCAATCTCCATCCACAGCGGTAAAAACAAAGGCAAGAACCAGATTTCAGTGATTGTTTTGCCATGAGTATGGGTGCCAGAGTATGACACCCACAGAGGACCCACTATGTGGGGTCCTAGCCTTTGGGTAAATTCACATGGCATGTTTTACTCGCTGAAAAATATGGACCTGATCTCACGAGAAAACAGCCACTTAAATCCTGTTTCTTTTTAAGTTTTAATTTTCTCAATAGGATTTTAACCTACATAAATGACTGTAAAATAGACACCAAATCACAGACATGTTCATTTATGTTCTGTAAATTATCTTTTTCGAAATACACTCGAAAAACTGTTGTGTGAACATACCCTAATGAGACATTGGATTTTATTCCTGTACATGTGTAAATAACAGTTTCACCTAAATTAGCAAAAGTCACAGCAAATATAAGTAAAAGCTAAGTAATATAAGCAAATCTCTCCTGTCACATCCTAGTCACTTCTGTCTCTTGGGAACCTGGGCCTGGAGCAGCGTTCTGGAGTGTGCCAGGGATCCCTATCTGTCAGCAGCTCTTGGTAAATCAGTATCATTCTAGGATTTTTGGCTCTGCCAACTGTGCTAAAAGCAGCTGACACATAGGATGTCCCAAGCTGAAAGCTGAAATGCTGCTAGTGCAACTTTTGTGTTTAGGGGGTGTACAGTGGCTCCTGTCAGTGCAGCCTAGGGCTTATTCTCCAAGCAGAGTCATCGAGTAGATGCCCATAAAATGCTTCTACTTAAGTAAACAAGCATCATCGATGGAAGCCATGGTGCCAGTACTATGTCACGCGACTGCTGAGGTCTCTTATTGTCTCCAGAAGTCAAGTGCAGGCAGCTTGTAAACAAAGACTGGTAGGACTCCCAAAGCTTCAATGTGCCATCGCGGGTAGATTGAATTAGTGAGGATTTTTATTTTTTTTTGTTAAATAACATTTGCATTCAAAAATGGATAGCCACTTTAAAGGGAGCCTGTCACCAGGTTTGACGCCTCTAGGCTAGCAGCATGTTTCTATCCTGCTGGGGTTTTGGGTCCCAAATGCAGTATTCTGGTTAACAATTATTGCTCTATTACCAAGTTTGATAAGTTTTCATTTGCTGAAGACTTATCTCTGGCAGGTCCCAGCCTATGTGAACTTTACCAGTGAAGCCACTCACTTCATGCAATCCTCTTATCGTCTGTAAAGCTTCTGAAAACCAAAGGTAATTTCTAAATAACAATAATTTTCATGTAATTCATAAAACTTGTGCACATACGAGTTTATTTATGACTCTTCATAGATTTATCTGCACAATAAAAAAATGTCATCTTCATGACTGTGGAATGGAGAAGATGCCGACCATATTTCATATATGTCAAAAATATTAAATTGGTTCAACATACAAATAGAATAGGAATGTGAATAGGAATCAAACCAAAAGAATAAAAAGCACAAAAATCCTTCAATGAAACAAATTTCCAAGTTTTCTTCTACTAGGTGGTGAGAGTAAGTCATCTGTTAGTCCAGAAAGAGTAGTGTTCTGCAGTTCTTAAGATTGGATTTTCTGTGATGGTCCATTGAAAGTCATCATCACCAAGTTATCCAGATATAGACACCGCTGCTTTCCAGTCTTCATGTCCCATTTTGTGCTTCCACTTACCGCTGACTGAGGTGGGACACAACATATATTAAACCGACTAGAAGCAAGCCACGGAAACCCATCATTAAAATGAGGAAAAGAAATAGAATGGACATGATGGGCTCCACCACCTGGTTGCCCAGGTTCCAGCGTGGAAAACCCATATTCACCAGCTGCTGGTTAATGTCGGTGAAAGGTGAGCGCCCCTCTTGCCTTGCGCCATCTTGGGGAGCCTGCTGTGGACCTGCTCCAGCATTGCCCACAGTGTTAAAAAATCCCTGTACACAAAGAGATGAAACAAATATTCATTGTAGAAAACAAGGTGTGTGACCTGCACATATACCTCATGTAATAGGGCATTTGTCACTAAACAATTAGACCAAGGCTTAGTGCTTATATTGCTTCTATTATACCTCCTGGCAGTGGATTGCATATCCAGCATGCCCCAAAATACAACCCAAGAATGTCTGAACCAAATAAAAGAGAATAGAGGGAACAAGCGAAAGTTTATCTATTCAGCAGATGTTTACTACTATAATGTCCGAAACATGCCCTCAGGCAACCTTCACATGCCAGTATAAGTTTGCTGATCTGGAAAAAATCCATAGGTACTCATTCACCCAAGTGTCCTCTGTCATGCCAGTATACAGTGGGGAAAAAAAAGTATTTAGTCAGCCACCAATTGTGCAAGTTCTCCCACTTAAAAAGATGAGAGAGGCCTGTAATTGTCATCATAGGTAGACCTCAACTATGAGAGACAAAATGAGAAAACATATCTAGAAAATCACATTGTCTGATTTTTTTAAGAATTTATTTGCAAATTATGGTGAAAAATAAGTATTTGGTCACCTACAAACAAGCAAGATTTCTGGCTCTCACAGACCTGTAACTTCTTCTTTAAGAGGCTCCTCTGTCCTCCACTCATTACCTGTAGTAATGGCACCTGTTTGACATTGTTATCAGTATAAAAGACACCTGTCCACAACCTCAGTCACACTCCAAACTCCACTATGGTGAAGACCAAAGAGCTGTGGAAGGACACCAGAAACTAAATTGTAGACCTGCACCAGGCTGGGAAGACTGAATCTGCAATAGGCAAGCAGCTTGGTGTGAAGAAATCAACTGTGGGAGCAATAATTAGAAAATGGAAGACATACAAGACCACTGATAATCTCCCTCGATCAGGGACTCCACGCAAGATCTCACCCCGTGGGGTCAAAATGATCACAAGAACGGTGAGCAAAAATCCCAGAACCACACAGGGGGACCTAGTGACTGACCTGCAGAAAGCTGGGACTAACGTAACAAAGGCTACCGTCAGTAACACACTACGCCACCAAGGACTCAGATCCTGCAGTGCCAGACGTGTCCCCCTGCTTAAGCGAGTACATATCCGGGCCCGTCTGAAGTTTGCTAGAGAGCATTTGGATGTTCCAGAAGAGTATTGGGAGAATGTCATATGGTCAGATGAAACCAAAGTAGAACTGTCGTGTTTGGAGGAGAGTGAATGCTGAGTTGCATCCAAAGAACACCATACCTACTGTGAAGCATGGGAGTGGCAACATCATGCTTTGGGGCTGTTTCTCTGTAAAGGGACCAGGACGACTGATCCGTGTACATGAAAGAATAAATGGGGCCTTGTATCGTGAGATTTTGGAGTGCAAACCTCCTTCAAACAGCAAGGGCATTGAAGATGAAACATGGCTGGGTCTTTCAGCATGACAATGATCCCAAGCACACCGCCAGGGCAACAAAGGAGTGGCTTCGTAAGAAGCATTTCAAGGTCCTGGAGTGGCCTAGCCAGTCCTCAGATCTCAACCCCATAGAAAACTTTTGGAGGGAGTTGAAAGTCCGTGTTACCCAGTGATAGCCCCAAAACATCACTGCTCTAGAGGAGATCTGCATGGAGGAATGGGCCAACATACCAGCAACAGTGTGTGCTAACCTTGTGAAGACTTACAGAAAACATGTGACAATGTGATCTTCTGGATTTATTTTCTCATTTTGTCTCTCATAGTTGAGGTCTAACTATGATGTCAATTACAGGCCGGCCTCATCTTTTTAGGTGGGAGAACTTGCACAATTGGTGGCTGACTAAATACTTTTTTTTCCCCATTGTATGTTAGTATTCCACAGAGAAGCTTCCAGTAACAAAAAACACACCATGTGTTATAAGTTTTTCTACCAATGAAAACACATGGGTGACAGATGCCAAGGTATGCCTATTAGTGTCATCCATCGAAGGCATATGTCGCGAAATCTTGAAATATACCCCCAGCTGTCACCCTAATAGCCCTATGTTGCATTCAGATACCTGTAATTCAGCTGCATTTTAGCATCCATATGATGGCATATTACGTGTTTAATTCAATAAATACTGTGCACTGCAGCTGTAACATGGAATGCTAAAATGGCCACATTACAGACTTTAAGTCCTTGTACTTCAGATGTGGGGCCATGTTTGCAGCGTAATGCACTCGAAGTAGCATCCTAGTGCATTCTGTTACGCATTCACATCTATGGGGGCTTCCGAGTCATTCTTTTCTGCATCATCCGTGTCAAACTCGGCCCCACAGCAGAAGCACACTCGGTCGTCTGCATGGGGTCTAAACTGCAAGTGATATCCAAATTCAATATACAAAACTGTATTTAAAGGGATTTTCAAGACTTTACTATTAATGGCCTATCCTTAAGATATATTTTCACTATGGCATCAGAAGGGATCCCACTCCTGGCACCCCCACAATCAGCTGTTTGAAGGAATTCTGGTATTAAGGCCTTTTTATTACAAGGCACAGGGCTGTACATTCTGTAGTGTGTGACTAGTACTGCACGTAACTCTGTCCCACTCACTTGGGCACTAGCAGTACCACACACACAGGCTGTACAAAATGTTATGTACTGTGTCTGGCAAACAATGAAGAGGCCACAGCAGTGTACATTCTTATAGCTGCAAGTAAATAGGACTTAACACCATTATGTTGATGGTGTACCTTTTATGAAAATCACTATATTCTAGAACTTCCCCACATGACATTTTGGCACCAATTAGTTATAAAACATGTTTGCCACATAAGACTTCTGTATATTTAGAATGATCTACTTCTACAGACCTACAACTCATACAGGGCCTCTGGATTCATGTGCACATGGCTGAGATTGCCAAATGTTACAACTATTTACCAGCCTTGGAGGACACAGACAGCTGTACCTAAAAAAAGCTCTTACCTGGCGGGCACTGCTGCGCTGGGTGTTTGCCCTGACCCGAGGGTCATCATCTTGAACAATTTCACCATTTGCTAAAATTCGCACCATTTCCTTTTAGGTAGCTTTGAAGTTCAACGATCTGATGGAAACAAAGACACAGTTATAAAGCATTACTATGCAGGTACCATAAATGTTATCTGTATTATGTGTAGATGGATAATGAATAAAGAGCAAACAATGAAAAACAACAAACATCCTGTAACCTTAAACTGCAACTGTTTCACTTTTCTTTTTTTTTTTGCTATTGTGTAGGGGGTTCTTTGGTGAACATTTTTGTAATATACTTTATTAACCAATTTTACTTCCTTTTAATAAAAAAAAAAAAAAAAAAAAACAGCCTCTAAGGTCTCCTCGAACTAAGCATATCTGTACATACTGTGTATTGCCTGTATGCAGCTGCCAAAGGGTGGAAAACATTTCAAATAGCTGGATCTCTATTATTATATCACCTAGAACAGAGGTTCTCTGGCATAGAGGGATGATATTAAAGCACACGTTTGGCGCAAGAAATGTGCACCTCAATCCCTGATCTGCGCCTCACCCCGTCGCATTGTGTAAATGTGGGCAGGACGGGGATCAGGAAAGGCCAACGTGTGTATGCCTAGGTTCAACAGATTTATTATCATCAATTTTCTGGTGTGAGTTACAATGGAAATCTATGCTAGATCCTAACTGGCGTAAATTTCCATTCTGGCGCGAGAGACGACAGACAGATTTATAAAGTGGCCTCAGTCTCTTCATAAATCTGTCAGTCTCTGCACCAGTCAGGCCATTTATTTACACTGGCATATGATGCGCCAGCCTTAATAAAATTAAGACTTAGTATGTACAAATTCTCCCTGGCATTTCTTAGATTGAGAACATTTCTGGGGAGAACTTTATATCCAGTTTTCTACTAAAAGGAAGTAAAATAAATTAATAAAGTATATTATAAAAATGTTCACCAAACACAATTGCAAAAAAAAAAAAAGTGAAATAACACTTACACTTTAAAGGAGTTATCCCATCAAGACTATCTCTGATCTTCTGGCAGCTCTCTGCTGAGCATACAGACAGGGTTAAAATGTGGAGAAACACAAAAGATCTGTTCACACATTGCTGCATCTACAGACAGAAATCCCAGCAGAAATGTGATAAATTCAGGTTTTTCACAAATATTAAAGGGGTTTATCAGCCTATATGATTGATGTCCTATCCTTTGGATAGGTCATCAATTGAAGATGAGTGGAGGGCTGACGTAGATCAACTGCCTGAAGTGACAATGGAGCACTGTGAATATCGTGCCAGCTTCACAGGCCAAGCAATGCCACAATTATCGGTCACACAGCTTGTGTGTAACTCAGTCTCAGTGAATGGGAAGCGGAAAGAAGTACGGTCGTGTGCATGAGGCCATGTGGTTGGAGGTGTCTGCAGCCGCTTATCTCTCTCTCTGTAAAGTTGGCGGTGACTAACATCTGCCTACCTCCCTCCATGTACAACTGATGGTGAATGGCAGCCATATATCGCCCTCTATGTATAGTTGGGGGGTGTTTGACAGCCGCTTATGTCGCTTCCTGTATAGTGTGTTGTGTCTGCAGCCCCTTATCTCTGTGTATACTTGGTGGTGTCTGCCAGTCACTTATGTCCCTGTATGTATATTTGGAGGTGTCTGAAAGGTGTTTATTTCCCTTACAGCCTCTTCTTTCCCTCCATGTATAGCGGAAGGTATCTGACAGCCACTTATCTCGCTCCATGTATAGTGTGGGTTGTCTGAAAGCCGCTTATCTGCTATGTATAGTTGGGGTGTTTGACCACCACTTATCTCCTTCCATGTATAGTTGGGGTTGTCTAGCAGCCACTTATCTCCCTCCATGCATAGTGGGGGGTGTCTAGCAGCCACTTCTCTCCCTATACGTATAGTGGTGAATATGTGAAAACCACTTATCTCCCTCCATGAATAGTTGAGGGTGTCTGACAGCTGCTTATATCCGTCCATGTATATTTGGGGGTGTCTGACAGCCACCTACCTTCCTCAATGTAGAGTGGGGGGTGTTTAGCAGAAGCTTATCTCCCTCCATGTATAGTAGAAGGTGTCTGACAGCCACTTATCTCCCTCCATCAGTAGTTGGGGGGAGTATGAGACCCACTTATCTACCTCCAGGTATAGTTAGAGGTGTCTGGCAGCCACTTATCTCCCTCCATGTATAGTGAGGGGCGTCTGGCAACCACTTAACTCCCTCCAAATATAATGGGGGGTGTCTGACGGCCAATTATCTCCCTCTAGGTAAAGTAGGAGGTGTCTGTCAGCCGCTTACCTTCTTCCATGTATAGTTAGAGGTGTCTGACAGCTGCTTATCTCCATCCATGTATAGTTAGAAGTGTCTGGCAGCCACTTATCTCCATACATGTATAGTTTGAGGTGTCTGGCAGCCACTTATCTCCCTCCATATATAGTGGGGGTGTCGACAGCCACTTATCTCCCTCTGTGTATAATAGGAGGTGTCTGACAGCCAGTTATCTCCCTCTATGAATAGTGGGGGGGGGGGGTCTGGCAGCCACCTATGTTCCTCCATGTATAGTAGGAGGTGCCGGGCAGCCATTTATCTCCCTCCATGTATGGTAGGAAGTGACGGGTAGCCACTTATCTCCCTCCATGTATAGGGATATACTACTTGATGATAACCTCCAGGGCAGACTGTGTATCCTGCACTTCAGTGCTCTGTAGATGTAGACACATTACATCTCCTATAGGTATTAGGAGGCTGTCCCTGTTAGGGGATGTTGGGAGTTGTAGTCTCACCACAGCACAGGTTGTAGGTGTATATGTTGTTTACCCTGCGTGCAGCCTGCGTGTTTGTGCCCACTGCCACCTGCGTACATAGTACATAGCTACCATAGTGCGAGCTGGGCAGATCCGCCTGGCCCAGTCCTAATACTACCATACTATCCTCCGTGCTTACCAGGCAGGCACTGCTTCTCTCCGGCCACTTCCTGCAGCTCTTCCCCAGCCGAGGTTTACACACACAGGAAGCAGGGCCGGGCTTGTGCTGGGCACGGCTCTCACTACCTTCCATGCTCCAGAGCAGGGCTCAGTACTGCCCTCTGCCGGGGCCTCCTGAACTGGTGGAGGCGAAGTATTGTTATACTTGTGGTGCTACATCCCTGCACTGTAGTACAACATGGCAGCTCGGTATCTGTTCTCTAAAGTGCAATGTCTGCTGTTGTGTATCTGCAGGATGAAGAGGATGCCCACAATCTTCAAGGATGCAAGCTTTATAGCAGCTAAACTACAGCAGTAACCCTAAATGTTCACTTATGGAGAGGCTGCAAATTCATAGAGGGGAATTACATGACAAATCCCATCTCCACTTTGCAGTAAAATACGTGCAGCAGACACGCTGCGATTTCCAAAACAGTTGCGGTTTTGGAAATCGCAGCATGTCAAGAATTTCCCTATAGGTATAATTGAAGCAGACAGTGCGCAGAGGAAACCTCTGCAAACTTTCTGTGCAAAGTGCTGCGGGTAGAACCGCGATGCGTTGTTGCTGCAGGAAGAACTGCGATACGTTGCTGCTGCGGTTTTTCCCGCAGCGCTTTTTTGCTGTAGGACGCTACGTGGGGCCTTATCCTGTTTTTTTAACTGACCGTTTTTTATGTCAGCAGAAAAATGAACATGTGAATACGCTCATTCTCACTCATTGTTTTTAAAACAACTGTCACATTGCTGTTGTGTGCATAAGGCCTAACTAAGAGGGCTCCTGAAGGAGGCAGCTATAGGATTGTCACAAAAACAATTATACATTTCTAAGCTTACAATTATGAAACTGGAGGTTCACTTTTATTGAACTGGCTATATTACATAACATTCCAAATAGCACCATCACCAAAATAATACTGCCATACAGTGCTGGAATAACAGTCTATAACAGTGCTAATGAATGCTATTGCTACTGAATTATTTCCATCACAGGCACTATAGATACATCTAAAAACTAGGATTGGAGAGAGGAGTTCTGCTGACCTGTTGGCTGTCCTCAATATATAACTTCCCATGACCATAATTCATTTTGGTAGTGTTGTTTAAGAACATACCTGCCTCAGTCTTCTATACCAGACGGCCCCAAATAGAGTTCTGTGGAATCCTGTGGTTCCCTGGCAGAAAACTTAACTTTACTATCAATGAAATGAATGGTAAGTTGCTCATTACTTCCCAGATGTTTGTGTCTCTGAGTTCAACCAGTGCTCCTTCAACGACATAGATTGCTTAAAAGTCATATCTAAGGGTGCATTCACAAAGTGCAGTTGAGTGTAGTTAAAAGTGCCTCAAACTGCCCTGGTAAAAAATGTATTGCTTCTGTTGTTGGTGCAGTTTTTAATTTTACAGTTGAAACATGTTAAGTATATTTCACCTGCACAAAAAGCAGCATCAAAACTCCACACATTTTTTTCACAGTGTAGTTTTAACTGCACCCAGCTGCACTGTGTGAATGGACCCAAACTGTCCATTTATATACATAGTCATATCTTATGCAGACTGAATCCTAGCTTTATATCTTGGATGTCAGGCCTAATGCTCAGATCAGTATATAGAATGCAGAGTAACTTACACATCTGATTGATAATCTACCACATAGAATCATAAAGTACTTAGTAACATACAGGTCTGATTAGTAATCTACCACATAGACTCATACAGTACTTGGTAACATACAGGTCTGATTGGTAGTCTACCACATAGACTCATACAGTACTTGGTAACATACAGGTCTGATTGGTAGTCTACCACATAGACTCATACAGTACTTGGTAACATACAGGTCTGATTGTTAGTCTACCACATAGACTCATACAGTACTTGGTAACATACAGGTCTGATTGGTAGCCTACCACATAGACTCATACAGTACTTGGTAATATACAGGTCTGATTGGTAGTCTACCACATAGACTCATACAGTACTTGGTAACATACAGGTCTGATTGGTAGCCTACCACATAGACTCATACAGTACTTGGTAATATACAGGTCTGATTGGTAGTCTACCACATAGACTCATACAGTACTTGGTAACATACAGGTCTGATTGGTAGTCTACCACATAGACTCATACAGTACTTGGTAACATACAGGTCTGATTGGTAGTCTACCACATTGATGCATACAGTACTTGGTAACATACAGGTCTGATTGGTAGTCTACCACATTGATGCATACAGTACTTGGTAACATACAGGTCTGATTGGTAGTCTACCACATAGATGCATACAGTACTTGGTAACATACAGGAATGATTAGTAGTCTACCACATAGATGCATACAGTACTTGGTAACATACAGGTCTGATTGGTAGTCTACCACATAGATGCATACAGTACTTGGTAACATACAAGTCTGATTGGTAGTCTGCCACATAGACTCATACAGGACTTGGTAACATACAAGTCTGATTGGTAGTCTACCACATTGATGCATACAGTACTTGGTAACATACAGGTCTGATTGGTAGTCTACCACATTGATGCATACAGTACTTGGTAACATACAGGTCTGATTGGTAGTCTACCACATAGATGCATACAGTACTTGGTAACATACAGGTCTGATTGGTAGTCTACCACATTGATGCATACAGTACTTGGTAACATACAGGTCTGATTGGCAGTCTACCACATAGATGCATACAGTACTTGGTAACATACAGGAATGATTGGTAGTCTACCACATAGATGCATACAGTACTTGGTAACATACAGGTCTGATTGGTAGTCTATCACATTGATGCATACAGTACTTGGTAACATACAGGTCTGATTGGTAGTCTATCACATTGATGCATACAGTACTTGGTAACATACAGGTCTGATTGGTAGTCTACCACATAGACTCATACAGTACTTGGTAACATACAGGTCTGATTGGTAGTCTACCACATAGACTCATACAGTACTTGGTAACATACAGGTCTGATTGGTAGTCTACCACATAGACTCATACAGTACTTGGTAACATACAGGTCTGATTGGTAGTCTACCACATAGACTCATACAGTACTTGGTAACATACAGGTCTGATTGGTAGTCTACCACATTGATGCATACAGTACTTGGTAACATACAGGTCTGATTGGTAGTCTACCACATAGACTCATACAGTACTTGGTAACATACAGGAATGATTGGTAGTCTACCACATAGATGCATACAGTACTTGGTAACATACAGGTCTGATTGGTAGTCTACCACATAGACTCATACAGTACTTGGTAACATACAGGTCTGATTGGTAGTCTACCACATTGATGCATACAGTACTTGGTAACATACAGGAATGATTGGTAGTCTACCACATAGATGCATACAGTACTTGGTAACATACAGGTCTGATTGGTAGTCTACCACATAGATGCATACAGTACTTGGTAACATACAGGTCTGATTGGTAGTCTGCCACATAGACTCATACAGGACTTGGTAACATACAAGTCTGATTGGTAGTCTACCACATAGACTCATACATGACTTGGTAACATACAAGTCTGATCGGTAGTCTACCACATAGATGCATACAGGACTTGGTAACATACAGGTCTGATTGGTAGTCTACCACATAGACTCATACAGTACTTGGTAACATACAGGTCTGATTGGTAGTCTACCACATAGACTCATACAGTACTTGGTAACATACAGGTCTGATTGGTAGTCTACCACATTGATGCATACAGTACTTGGTAACATACAGGTCTGATTGGTAGTCTACCACATAGACTCATACAGTACTTGGTAACATACAGGTCTGATTGGTAGTCTACCACATAGACTCATACAGTACTTGGTAACATACAGGTCTGATTGGTAGTCTACCACATTGATGCATACAGTACTTGGTAACATACAGGTCTGATTGGTAGTCTACCACATAGACTCATACAGTACTTGGTAACATACAGGTCTGATTGGTAGTCTACCACATTGATGCATACAGTACTTGGTAACATACAGGTCTGATTGGTAGTCTACCACATAGATTCATACAGTACTTGGTAACATACAGGTCTGATTGGTAATCTACCACATAGACTCATACAGTACTTGGTAACATACAGGGCTGATTGGTAGTATTAATAAATCTCCCCCATTCTTGATGGCAAAATTTGTGGGGTTAACCACTCTCTATTCTAACTCTTGTGTGAGGGAGCCCGACTGACCAATACACCTTACCTGCTAAAACAGTGCACGCCTGGCCTGATGTTTGCTCACTCTACAGCCGAGCTGCACCCCTATTAATGCCAAATGTGCTCGTCTGCACCTATAGCATTGCAATGGTGTGGACTAAACTGCAACTTTGAATCTAAGGAAGCCCCAGAGTTTATTCATAGCACCCCAAAAAGTTCTTTGCTGCAGGAATTACCAAATTGTGGTCCCGAGAGTAGTTTCCAATTATTAAAGGTGGGAGGAGAGTGTGATAACATGAAGTCAGAGGTGAGACAGCAGTCGGACTGACTGTTATACATTCTGTGGAGAAATTGTTCAGAAATTTAGCCAGAATTATAACTCACAGACAAACATAAAGACCTGACAAGTCAGTAAGCGAGAACCAGAAGATGGATGGAACAAATTGGAAGCCAGGATAATCGGGACTGACTTGCAAGTTCAGGATTATGAGGAAATATTGATGGCTAAATATAAAGACTGATGGCAAACAATAGATGTAGCAAGGTTAACCTAACTTTCTGCAGCCGGATATCTTACCATAGATAACAACAAAAGCTAATAAAATTTCACTAAAAAAACCCATTTTTTTCATGACTTTTCATCAGGGCTGTAAAGTTGGAGTCGGGACAAAATTTATCTGGAGTCAGAAAAAAGTTACTAACTCCAATTGATTAATTATTTTTAATTATAATATACAATTATTAATATTCTAGAATTAATTAGATGTATAGCTTGTAACATATTTTCATAGGAATTCAGTCACTGGCTTTTTAATGAATTAGGAATCTTTATTGCTTCTGATTGACCATGGGATTCAACCATTTATGAAGAAGTCAGAGTCGGGATGTAGAAAAATAGTCAGAGTCAGTGACTTGTTCTACCAACTCATCAGCCCTGCTTTTGATTAGCTTTTGTTGTCTTTTGCAGAAAGTTGGGTTAACTCTGCTACATTTTTAAGTCTCCAACAGAGGATGCCTCACCTTGGTACATGGAATGTTACCAAATAGATTTTTTCAAAGATGTAGGCCATCCAGGTCTGCTTAAATGCAGTTTTGTGCATTACTCATAAAAACGCCTTCCCACCAGGGCAGCTTTAACCATAGGGCCATTGGTGCACTTGCACGAGGCCCTAGGGTAGCAGGGGACCCATTGGGACAGCAGGACAGCCTTGCATTTAGAGGGCTATCCCAGGCAGTGGGTCCAGACGCAGATGAGATGAATACAATGGTGAAGCAGGGAGCCGTCCTGCTTCACCATTCGGCCTCTGTCTCCCCGGTGCCCCTGGTGTCTTGGGAGCAATAGGAGCAATGTAGTGACATCACTTACATCACACCTGTTGCTCCCTGAATAGAATAGAACAACAGTGGAATGAGGAAAGGTGAATATTAGTTTTTTTTTTTCCCTTTATTATTTATTTGTTTGATCCATCGTACTGGGGGCAACTGGCGGGGGACAATGTATACTATGGGGCAACTGGAGGGGGACAAGAAACTCTGGGGGGGAAACTGGAGGGGGACAATATATACTGAGGAGCAAAAGAAACTGGGGGCAACTGGAGGGGGACATTATAATATAAAATGTTTGGGGGTCCACTTGGGGGGGGGAAAGGTTAATGTCCGAGGGGCCACAAGGGGGACAGGTTCCTAGTCTGAAGGTCCAGATGGGGGGAGGACAGGTTAATATCTGAGGGGCCACCTTGTGGGGAGGTTAATATTTGATGGGCCATTTTATTATATGGGGCCACTGCAGGGGCATCTGAATGGTGGTGATGGTGGGGGCCCACTTATGAAACCTTTGCACAGGGCCCACCAATGTGTTAAAACGACCCTGGTTCCCAACATGACCATCTATAAGAGGCAGAATAGGGCTCCACCATTCTAGTGAATGGTGGGTTCTCCATGGTCTATAAATATTAAGTGATGATAAGCTTATAGTGGCAAATTCAATATCTTTTAGTATAAGGTCAGCTCAGACTTCCTGAGAGTAAATGTCTATACAAATGAAAGGATCCCTGTAATTAGGAAATCTAAGTTTGGCAACTGATTCATTCATCACTATTGACTAAAGTGTTATAGATAAGATGTGCTAAGGCTTTTAATGCCTATACCGTATGCTCATTGCCTTTACTGGGGCAACACATATGTTCCTCTATACTTCTGGCAGGCATTGATTTCCTTTCAATATGTTAAACATTAACATAAAGTTACTGTTCATCTCAGGTTTCCAGGGTCTTTGAGGTCCAGGTGCTTTGTCTTTGGATGTACTTTTGTATTTTGTAGTGGAGGGAGTTATAATATAAGAGAAATAACAATGGCAAATATCAATATTGTAGATATTTCACATCACTTGTATAGCTCGAACATATCATGCCAGTATACATAATGTAATACGTAGATTAGTGTTATATTACTAACAGATAATGGCACTTGGTATGGTAGTGAAGGTGGTCATTCACATTAGAAGTATGGCAGCTGAACACATTGGTGTGACTGGCCAGCCTAATGTCTAATGGATTTCAGTATTCCCAATGCTATTACTCTGGGTAAGATAAACTGCCACTCAGGTGCCTGACATCGTCTTACTCCACTCTCCCTATGTAGAACATATGGGGCTATCTATGTGTACTGTATGGTGGAATTCAGATTGATGGTATTGAGGTTTCTTATTATAGTTTAAGTTTATGTGTCAGCAAAGACACATCTAAATGCCTAACACTTATTTTGTATCCTTGCAAACAACATGCCATCAGTAGAAGTAGTGTCCAGTAAAGTGCCGATGTGCAGACACACTAAGGCCATGAATGTGACCAGGGTATTTCTGTGTGTCTCCTCTTGTGTGGCTTCACTTTTCAGCAACAATGGGGCCTGGGACCAGTGGAGGGGAATGCATGTACAATATAGTGGATTATGCTGCTACTACATGACCCAAGTTAAAACAAAGGGTCAGATTTATCACATATTGTACATCTTGGTGGCAGGGGGTCTGGTGTCTGGGGGCCACTGGCCAGATTTTTGATAATTTGGTGCCAGTTTACTATGAGCTGTGTAGATGTCTGTGGAGGCACACGTGACACTAATCATCATTAGACGCCTATATAAGCCAGGTAAGGGCTTTCTGACTATTGCCACCTGTGTTTTTGCCAGGCACAAAAAAATAAAAATAAAACAAATAGAATCAGATCCATTTTTTATACATTGACTTAAAAAGATCCACTGAGTGTATGCTAAAAAGATAATATACAGTGGGGAAAAAAAGTATTTAGTCAACCACCAATTGTGCAAGTTCTCCCACTTACAAAGTTGAGAGAGGTCTGTAATTGACATCATAGGTAGACCTCAACTATGAGAGACAAAATGAGAAAACAAATCCAGAAAATCACATTGTCTGATTTTTTAAGAATTTATTTGCAAATTATGGTGGAAAATAAGTATTTGGTCACCTACAAACAAGCAAGATTTCTGGCTCTCACAGGCCTGTAACTTCTTCTTTAAGAGGCTCCTCTGTCCTCCACTCATTACCTGTAGTCATGGCTCCTGTTTGACATTGTTATCAGTATAAAAGACACCTGTCCACAACCTCAAACAGTCACACTCCAAACTCCACTATGGTGAAGACCAAAGAGCTGTGGAAGGACACCAGAAACTAAATTGTAGACCTGCACCAGGCTGGGAAGACTGAATCTGCAATAGGCAAGCAGCTTGGTGTGAAAAAAATCAACTGTGGGAGCAATAATTAGAAAATGGAAGACATGCAAGACCACTGATAATCTCCCTCCATCAGGGGCTCCACGCAAGATCTCAGCCCGTGGGGTCAAAATGTTCACAAGAACGGTGAGCAAAAATCCCTGAACCACATGGGGGGACCTAGTGAATGACCTGCAGAAAGCTGGGACTAACGTAACAAAGGCTACCGTCAGTAACACACTACGCCGCCAGGGACTCAGATCCTGCAGTGCCAGACGTGTCCCCCTGCTTAAGCGAGTACATATCCGGGCCCATCTGAAGTTTGCTAGAGAGCATTTGGATGTTCCAGAAAAGTATTGGGAGAATGTCATATGGTCAGATGAAACCAAAAACAACTTGTAGTGTTTGGAGGAGAGTGAATGCTGAGTTGCATCCAAAGAACACCATACCTACTGTGAAGCATGGTGGTGGCAACATCATGCTTTGGGGCTGTTTCTCTGCAAAGGGACCAGGACGACTGATCCGTGTACATGAAAGAATGAATTAGGCCATGTATCGTGAGATTTTGAGTGCAAACCTTCTTCCATGAGCAAGGGCATTGAAGATGAAACGTGGCTGGGTCTTTCAGCATGACAATGATCCCAAGCACACCGCCAGGGCTATGAAGGAGTGGCTTTGTAAGAAGCATTTCAAGGTCCTGGAGTGGCCTAGCCAGTCTCCAGATCTCAACTCCATAGAAAACCTTTGGAGGGAGTTGAAAGTCCGTGTTGCCCAGCGACAGCCCCAAAACATCACTGCTCTAGAGGAGATCTGCATGGAGGAATGGGCCAAAATACCAGCAACAGTGTGTGCCAACCTTGTGAAGACTTACAGAAGATGTTTGACCTCTGTCATTGCCAACAAAGGATATATAACAAAGTATTGAGATGGACTTTTGTTATTGACAAAACACTTATTTTCCACCATAATTTGCAAATAAATTCTTAAAAAAATCAGACAATGTGATTTTCTGGATTTGTTTTCTCATTTTGTCTCTCATAGTTGAGGTCTACCTATGATGTCAATTACAGGCCGGCCTCATCTTTTTAAGTGAGAAAACTTGCACAATTGGTGGCTGACTAAATACTTTTTTTCCCCACTGTATTTAAAGTCTAACTAAACTTTTCATTTTCTAGCAGTAATTGTCTCATTAATATTTTTTTAAGCACAATTTGGTCGCACTAATATATCACCAGGTCATTCTCAATCTCACAATGGACGTCAGGTGCGTAGGCCTGCTTGAACTCCTCCAGTACTCTGCTTGACCCCCAACCACACGACAGCACTTCAGCTCCTCATTAGTGGATGACCCTGATAATGATAATATAAATGAGCGAAAAGCCACAGAATCTAATGGTGTCAAGTAGCACACAGGCAGTATAATTGTCTGAACAAGACCTTATGTATATTGGTGTTAAAATGATTACTTCAATCATTTTTGGAATTTTTAGAGATTTGTTTATCTGATGTAAAAAGCTGATATACGTTCATCTATGAGAGGATGCAACATGTATTATGAAAAAAAAAATTGCATATTTTAAATGAGAAAGAACAAAAAGTTTCTCTAAAAAGTTTTTAGCCATTTTTTTTTTTTTTTAGCAAATGCAAAATAAATCTTAGCCACCAGTTCTTCTATGCTGTGATCAAAAAGGCAAAAATTGGGCAGGGGGTGTTAGGGAATATATATGAAGTTTGAAGAAAAGCTTTTATTCTCTACAGCTGCCACCTTGGTGAATAAGTTAGACACAACTCAAAAGAAAAGAGTGAACTTAATTTAAGATGAATGGGATCCCACCTATATAGATGACATTTTCATTGCGGCTAACAAGGAGAGAAATCCAATTACATCACAAAGGGGTTACCTAATAACCTATTCAGCATAAGGGTCCATAGCTTGGAGGGGTGAGGTCTGTAGTGGACTGTGTATTCAGACTGTTGTTTCCTTGTGTGTGTGTGTGTGTGGGCACGTCAAAGAGGAAGTAATGTTCAGCCTAGACTTCTATAGAAGGGACAAGAGGTGAGGATATCTCTGGTTCTAAGGTTGAACCATCCTATATTTCTGTAGGAATTGAAAAGCAGGTAATTAAGACTCCCAATTATTAATAGGGCTTTATGGCACCAGATCCTAGCGTCTAATGTCTTCAACTTGTGCTTGCATTATCCATCTTGAATTGTTGAAGCACCTGTTACTCGTGCCTACACTTGACTTCATTTGCAAGCAGAGCTATAACACAGCTCATATCAAAGCTTATTTTAGTGATTTGGGTTTTTTTTTTCAAAAATTGTGCCTTTGGGGAGCACTGTAAAAAATGTATTTTTTTAGTTTAGAGTTTGAGTGGGTTATTTTTCTTTCATTGATAAAGTGGTGGAAGAGTGAAGAAATCAGGCGATACCTTTTAGAGGCTGAGTATATTTGATAGTAAGCTTACGAGAGTCTAGCTCTCTTATTCAGAGAGATCTAGACTCTCGAAAGCTTACTATCAAATATACTCAGTTAGCCTTTAAAAGGTATCGCCTGATTTCTTCACTCTTCCACTACTTTCTATGGCTAACACAGTACAACATTATACTATTGATAAAGTGGGTAACCTAAAGAGGAAAGATTTGCACTGCTAGTTCCCAGGGTTCATGTGGGTGCTTGTGTGATTGTTTGTAGCTCAGAATAAGTATGACTTTCCCTAATGTACTGATCCACAGTTTATTGGATGGGGGGGGGTGACTATGGAACTAACAGACTGACAGGGGGAGCAGAAATATTTTTGTCTGTCTGCTTATTCTACATACTGTATGTCTAGTTGGACTAAACGAGTCAAACTAGAGTGGTGCTGGCTGTAACCTAACCGTAACAACCAACATGGGCAAAATTACATTGGTTAGTGGGGCTGGATTTCGGATATTTCTCAATTAATTGCCCAGCCCTATCCTAGGGCCTAAAGTGACAAACAATCAGCTGAATTCTGCCAATCATGCCATACACTTGTACTTTCAGCCAAATAGGGGAAAAATTTCAGATAGGGGATAAGTGTCTTTAATGGGACAATCCCTTGAAGTATGGTTTGCTTTAGGCTGTCTTAACACGAGCATCATGGCTTCCATTAATAACTGATCGATGAATGAATTCTGAAAGATCTCATTAACTCACCAGAAAATGTGATAGTATATGGCTAGATATGCAGTTGCTTCCTGATTGGGATATAGTTGTGTCTATAGGAACCTCCACTGAACCAGAAACGTTTACTTGAATGGTCAAGACTCAAGCTGTGCAGAGAAGATTCTGTTTCTTCGCTCTCTAGGTTATCAAGGTTCCTAGAAGTCTGCTTTTTTCCAGAAACAGAGCCGCTTTTATCCATTGGCTCTATCTAGTATTGTATCCTAGCCCCTTTTACATGAATTAGATGAGCTGCAGTATTGGATATAGCCCATAAAGACTTGTGTTGTTTCTAGAACAAAATCATACTCTGTTTTTCTAATCCAAGAGAATTCCTTTAAAGGGGGTCTGTCACCAGAACAGTCCCTATGAAACTATAAGCACAGTCAGAAAGCCGAGGTTCACGTGAATAAATGCATTTTTCTGCTTCTTGATTGTCGCCTCCATGATGCAGTCATGAGCTGTTTGGTGCAATGAGGGTGTCACCATTGCTCCCATTGTACCAAAAAGCTACGTGTTCCAGCACCCAATCCCTTCATTGCTCCTTCTGTCCCTGCCATGATTGTCTTGGTCAGTCAAAGCAGGGAGCTATGGTGATACCCTCATTGCACCAAATAGTTCATTAGCATATCAGTAAAAATGTTATATCTCAGCAATGGAGGCACCAATCAAGAAGCATAAAAAAGTGTTTTATTCACTGACTATCTGATTGTGCTCATAGTTTAGTAGGGACTGCTCTGGTGATGGACTCCCTTTAAATTAAAAGTAATATTTTCCATAATAACCACAATACATTATATTTTGAAAACGGCTTATCAGAGAAGATAAAGATATGGTGCTTAGGCTTTTGCCAATGTAATGACTTTTCATACACATCCATTTGTAGTTTTTGTAACAGTTGTACGGCATTCTCCATACATAATGAAGAGCTCAGCCATATGGTAGCACTTAGTGAGAGAGGCCAGTCTTGTAAAGCTGTACTGCGTGAACTCTATACGTACAGAGTAGTCCATAAAGCAAGAAGGCTGCAGCAGCCTTGAACTTTTCACTTCAGTAGTTGTAAAGTGCGGTGGGTAAAAAATGAATAAAATAGCACTTACTTTAGATATAACCATTGTATAAAGTTAAAAATTTTATATATATATATATATATATATATATATATATATATATATATATATATAAAGAGAGAGAGAGAGAAAAAGAGAGAGAGTATTGAACATCATCCATCCATCTTTAACCAAGAAATCATAACTTTTGATGATATCTGAGTATATCAGACTTCTCTATTGCATTTAGTTATATTTTGGCAATTTTACATATATTTATAATTTTATGGTGTAGTCATTTAAGCTCCTATAGTTTGTTGAATGCAGTTTTGATACAAGTTTCACAATGAAAGTTTCTTATATTTGAAATTTTTGTTAGAAAATATCCCTTTGCATAAGAGAGCAGCAATGACAGGACATGTGAATTATGTTCTGCCATGGTTAAATGTATTGTATAGCTACGTATTTTCTGCAGCTATTTTGCGGTCTTCAGCTTGCACCTTCCTTTTAAACTGAATTGTAATATCTTTGTATTATAGCGTAAAAAGGAAGTCTATATAGGGGAGTTTCTTTTCTCAGACACTAAAATTTCCCTTTATAACAGTCTTGGTACAGACAGCCTGGCTGATCATCCGTCCACTGCCGGACCGGCATAAAATAAGGAAAAAAAAAAAAAAAAGAATAGAAATCAAGAAAAGGAGAATAAAAAAGGCACAGGCGCATGTGAAATTAGCATTTGTTTAGACCTACCCTGGGTGAGCAAATCGCTGCTTCAAAGCCATAGCAGGCCGGGGTGAGGCCTAGTCATTGTGGACCATTGTGATTTCTCTTCAACTGATGAAGGAATGAACTAATTGAAATCTCCTGTTTTGGAATGAATAGATAAATGAGGGGCAAGTGGAAGGGGACAAGGGTAGTGCTCAGAAGAAAGAAGCAAGGGGGGCTATTTTGTTTTTTTTTTTTTCAGTCCGAGTTGTGATGGATGAGCCGTGGTCCCACGCTGCATTGAGAAAGGTCGTAAGGTTAAAAGCAAGTCATTGAAGCTAGTTATTCTGGGGTTCTTCCTCTTTCATGGGGGTTCATAGGCAGTTTTTGCTGGATAAGGCTTGAAGTATAACACCGATTTGCTGACAATATTAGGATTGGTACTTATGTTTTATACTTTGTTATTGGACCAATTCAATATATTCAGCTCAATAAATTACCCTCACATTTTGCTAAGCAATTTCCTTAGCTTGGAAACTTAAAAGGTTGTATTTTACTGCTGCTATTGGCCAATAAACATAACAAACCAGTACTTACCTGTCCCTGAGCCTCTGTTTCCAGTGGCGGGAGCTCTGTTCTTCTGTATACAGGTTCCCTGGCTAAGGTCACTCGTAATATTCTGTTTGTGCAAGGGAACCACTACAGCCAATCACAGCCTTCAATGATAACCTGTTCATAAATGGCATGTGGCTGCTGTGACGTGCCATATGAGAAAAGCTCACCACTGAGGCCTTTGACTGGCTGCAGCTGTCACCAGGTACAAACAGCCAGAGACCTGCATATAAATGAACCGACCTGCTTTTGCTGGAGACGGAGGCCCGGGGAGAGGCGAGTACTTGTTTGTTATGTTTATTGGCCCACTAGCAGCAGTAGAAAATACTCAAAGCATGTCTTGGAATGCCCCTTTAAACCCAAAGGAGATATGGACTGTGGAAGCATCCACAAGACACTGTTCCAGAATAGTCATAAGTTGGCAGTAGTACAGCAGTGATGACAGGACAGGAAGAAGACCAGACATGCTATGTGAAACAGGATCATGGAGCCAAAACAGGAGCCTGAAAGGGGACATTGAACAAGACCATGGTCATAGTACAGAAAAGTAGTGTGAGGAACAGGAATATGGTATGTGGAACAAGATTATGGTCACAGAACTGGAACGTGGAGCATGGAACAAGACCATAGTCACAGGACTAGTACAAGGTCACGGGTCAGGAATGTGGTCACATTTTAACCCTTTTCCTATCACTTTTATGTACCATGATCTAGGTGTATGAAAGACCAGAAATCTGTGAAAGAAAGGCTCAAAGAAGATGGGATACGAGTGTAAGTATTCCATACCAAACATGGAGAAATTATAGGGAGGTCAAAAAGGGAAATTGCTAACTTTGCTTTTTCACACACCACCAGCAGCAATACAGGAGCTGTTACCCTTTTCTCTTTGCTTATTTGTATACACTGCAGTCCTGTGAATGAGCTGCAAGACAGTGATGGGATGAGTCGGACCCGCACTAATCTGATATTGATCTATAGATAGTTCATTAATGTAAAAATCTCAGAAACCCCCTTTAATCTCTAATATCAATTACTCAAATATCAGCAGATGTATAAGAGTAACATAGTTTTATCTTTATATAAAGTGCTTGCACAGAAATGTGTAGAGTTTATCATTCAGCGCTGCTTTGTTTTTCCAATGTTCTCTGGTACTGCCTATAGTAGTAGAAAGATCTATCAACATATATTAGTTGATACAAGAACTATTGGCTGCTTTCTCTAAACTATTGAAAATATCAGAGGATAACATAAGCTTGGACTCCATTTACCAGAACATAGGGGTTGCAAAACCTGGTAATGCACATGAACCAGTAGTCAACGCTTTTTCTTTTCCACTCTCCTTTTATCTGTCTCAGAGGCTTTCAGAGGCTCTAACCATATTGCAAATTATGCATCTGCATCGAGCACTATGATAGTGGGGGTTCACTCAGCTGACCCGGATGAAATGGGACAGTCCCAAATTTCAGGTGCCATTTCAGGCATTCAACTCTAAGCCTGAATACAATGGTGTAGCATGGCACTATCACCTCCATGCTCCACCATTCAGGCTTCAGCTGCTGATGTCTGTGAGAGGGAGGCGCAATGAGTCAGAGACATTACTACACCCACACCCTGTAGGCAACTCCATGAGACTACTGTTAGGTGAATATAACTTAAAAAAAAATGATATGTAATATATTGATTGAATGGTCAACTGAAGGGGCAGGAGTGGGTCATTTGAGGGAACATTAAATTATTTAGTGGGGCTGACTAATGATAGCTTTGAACGGAAGTCCACTAATGTGTTAAAGCAGCTCTTGGTTATGTAAGATGCCGCCAAACATGCTGGTTCTTCTGAAGTACTGTCAAAGAAAAACATTTTATAAATACAAAGTGATTCAGATGTATTACTGAGCTCCACCATGGCTTCATTATTATGGGAATCTGTAGGGTCTGATGGTGTGTTAGAAATTAACCACTTTAAAGAAGCCCGCTGACTGCAATGCATACTAACAGCATTTTGATACATGACCACTAATATATAGGCAGCGTTAGGTAGCCTGCCTGCATATATGCATACAAATGTACATAGATTTAAAGCACACAATCCAAAGAAGACTTTTTTACATCTGTCCTTTTTCAGCTCCACAAAACAGCCTCTAATCCCAGGGTACATGTGTCTAAGTTGTTACTGGGGCAATGGTAGTAAAACCGGCAGCAAGTGAGCAAAAAAAAGGTAATGAAAGCCAAGTAATTTACTGGTCACCTTTAACCGGGTCAGAGCTGGAGCTGTTGGGGACAGAAGAATAGAAGACATAAATATGTGCAAGTAAATAGCAGCAATTGACAGCAGATGTATGAGATATAATAGGAAATCTCAATATGCAACTGGAATGCCATCAAGTCCAGTTACTTCACCCCTAAATGTTGTGTTGTTAAAAAAGGGTGTCTGTATAAATCATCAATGGGTTAAAAAAAAGTTGAATGGTCTGAATAAATAAGGTCCGTATTTTAAATGGAGAAAGGGCAGTAATAAATTTAACGCCAGCAGCCCCACCAGAATTATTAATGGGGACTAGAGGTTGAAACCTTAGTTTGCCCAGTCTAGCCAGAGTGATGGGCTATTGAGTAGACTTTAATCAATAGGTTTAGCAAGTTACGGCAGATGGCTGGATGGAATACAGGTGGGGGGGACTGGGAGGATAGACACTGATACTATGTCCCAAATATACCCCCTCCTTAATTATTTGCGTCCTCCTCGCTCCTTTATGTGTTTTTTTTTTTTTTTGTCTTTACGTTGTGCAGCATGCTTGTTTCACAATGCTTGATCCGAGACGAGCCAGTTATTAGCACTAACACAAGGTCAGCCACGCTGCCATCTGCTATCTGTAAAATTAACTCATCTTATAGAACTAGCCACATACAGTAAGTGTGTTTATATAAAATAAAAAAACTATTGCTGAAAAAGTATTCAGATATTCATTAAAAAAAATGTCAAAGTGGTAATAATTGAGTATGAAGACCAGCACTTGGTTTTGTTCCTATAGGACATAACGCAAATTTACCTGCAGTTTGTACATAGACACTTATCCCGAATTAACAGGGAACTCCAGCAATCCCAGACAGCAGGTTCACCAGAGTGCTTCATATGACCATAGCAGTGGTGTGCATGCAATGCCACTTCTCTATTAGCTTCTATGGGACTACTGGAGTTCACAGTTGTGGTAATCTCATAGAAGTGAATAAAGCTGCGACTACCACTGCTCCTTTAACATGAAGCATTTAGAGGAACTGAATAGACTTCAGTGGAGCAGCGCTGTAGTACCTAAAGCTGCCACTTTATAAGTAGAGTGAGCAGCATAGCATCCTGCATGTGAACAGTACCGGGAGCCATGCTGTGCTGAACCAGCTGATCGGTGGGTGTCCTGGGTGTCAGACCCTCACAGATCTAATAGTGATGACCTATCTTAAGGATAGGCCATCAATAATAGAAAGTGGATAGTGGTAGTCATTTGGTTTTCATTGAGAAAGATGTATGGATCTGAAAACTGATGTGTGGTAGAACTAATAATGTGCCACTTTGGGTCCAGTGAGGTACAAGGTTATATAATATAATATTCAATATAGTGTAATATTGATGTGATTTAGATTTCTCTTTTGTTCATTCACTTAATAATGTATTTTTGGCAGTTAACAAAACTAACATTTCTATTTTTGAAAGCATTCATACTTTGCAACATTTTTTCCACATCCGCTTAAGATTTATGCACAATATTGTAATTTTATTGGGTCTTAGATTAATGATCAAAAATATTCTGCTAAAGCAACAGTATTCCAGGTCTACTCAATCCTATAGTTTGTAAAAGGAAGAGTTTTGTCAGTTTTTCTAGTGATGTAAAGTAAAATCTTTCATTCAGCTAGTAATACTAATATTCTCTAAGAACCTGACAGATGATCAATCAAGTCTTCTGTAAACCAGCATCACAGATTTGCTCTCAGGATTAAACATTACCCGGAGTTTTCCTACTGTAAGCCACACTCCAGTGATCTGTAACCAATAATCTAATTTGTCACAATGAGGTCTTGTTTGATATGTGCGCGCCACTGTGTAAAACACCTGTTTCATCAATCTTCTTCTGTCTGCCTAAAGTCACAGTTTCACGTAGATAGGGACTATTCTTCTAAGGGACGGCACCAGGAGCCTGTGATAAGTTATTTTCACTGACCAGATGGCTGAGCATTTTAGTGTAGCTACTATCTAAGGATGCTTTTAAAATAGTTTTTGTCCATACTGTATCTGGCACTCAGGACACTAGCAAAGTAAAGTAAAGAGCTCATTGTATTTCATATGCAGAAATGAATACCATGTGTCCAGAATATTACTAATATCTTTTATATGAAAAAAAATAAAAATAACAGTAGTAATTTAGTTTATACCCACCAGCTTAGGACAGGTTCAAGTTTAGACATTAGGTTCCATACATATGTCAAGAAAGTCTCTGTAGCATGCCCTTATATTAAGATCAGTCAATTGTATGCCAAATAAATATTCTGGCACATATTTGACAGGTATATACCAGTATACATTTACTTCAACTGCATTGAAAAGCATAGTAACCCATCACCAAAACTGTATGATGACAATTTTTTATGATCGGAGTCAATGACAAGCTTTTTAGCTTTTTCGACTTAATATGTCTCGCAAACTGAAATGCCCAAACATCATTTGGCTCCATAATAATGCCCACGGTTTTCATATAAGATGCTCAACAAACATTTCCAGATATGACAATGTATTGTAGTTAGGGTTAATTTAGGGATAGACATTGCTGGACACTTAAGCAGGTCATACACAGAACACAGCGTTCTTTTGCTTACCACACTGCACAAGGTATTTAAAGAAGCCTTATACCCGCTTCTAGTTATCTCTTTCTTAATCAAGCACCAGTCCAGTGGTTTTTATTTATATTTGCACTTGAAAAAGGGGAGTCCTTCCCCGAAACACGTTGTGCCTTCCGTACCCTAATAAAGAGACCTTTATTTATACGAGTGACCTAAGATCTTCCTTCCCAAGAGCGCAGACAGTCCATACCTTGGGGAATCTACCCCCTTCTTCACTGCATACACATAGAATGAACCTCAACTAGTTGAACAGTGTGGCAACATACAGGCTGGACCATCTCTACATTCAAATAGAATACACAGGACCCCTGTGGATCGATGATAAGTTGCAATTTTGGTAAAGCCCTTTCAAAACTAGTAGCTATTGAGCAGTTAAGATTACATTAGGATTAGAGAGTGTTGGACATCTAGGGCTATATGATTTACAAACAGTGTTGGGCAATTATAGGTAATGATAAAGAGATTATCTACTTTCTAATATTTATGACCCATGTCCAACACCAGTGACCCCCAGCAGATCAGCTGCTCTTGGACATTGTGGCTCCCTGCACTGTTTACATACTGGTTTAAGTACTGTGGCGCTGTCCAATAGACTTCAGCTGCCTGTACACTTTCAACGTCAAGTAAACATTACCGAGAGCTTTGCGGTACTGGACCAGGTAATCTGTAGGATTCCTGAGTGTTGGACCCTTGAAGATCTAATATTGATGGCTATCCTAAGGATAGAAAGAGGATAACCCCTTTAATGGCTGTTTATGACTTCTGCATATGTGGCATGTTTCCCTGACTACTCAAAATAGCTAAAAAATAGGACATTATAAAGAGTAGGGGACAAATCAGTCCATATGGAACTAGCCTGAGCAAGCTAACAAATGATAGATTTACCATATATACACTGATAAATCCTTAAATATCAACTTGTTATTTCCTTGCTACGAAGAATATGTAGGGACCATTAAGACAATGCAGGAGCCAACAACATTTGGATTAGAGAAGCTCCAGTTATCACTACTTAGTGAGTCTCTCCCATTGTCATCTCTTTTATCACTGAAGTGCTTTAACTTGAAAACAGGGGTAGGAATGGAGCAGTCCAGTCTTAAACATATTCCCAGACATCCTTTCTCTGGCTCTTAGAGAGGAGGAGGAGGAACCAACAAAGAAGAATGGGATAAAGACTGAGGACAACAAAGAGAAGTTAAAGTGTGAGTGACAAGTTTTAGGTAACGGGCTGCTGCCTAAATTAGACACTGTGAGGTCGCTTGCACCAAGAATGGGAGCGAGTCAGCTAGATTTTCATGCTTGGTAGATGGTGAAAGAATAATCATCTTTTAAAACCCTATCAGGAACTCTTTGGATTGTGATTATTTCATTGGAAAAAGAGACTTTTCAATGTTGCCCAAGTGAAAAGATCTGATTTCTTTCTTTCTTTCATTTTTTTAACAGACATTATAATGTTACCTTCTTATTTCTGCCTTGTGGGGTTCTTCGTAATATATTATAGGATACCTAGCTACATAAAACAAAGATCAGACTGAAGAACACAACAAGAATTAGAATATTATACTTTGACTTAAAGAGTGTATATGTTACAATGGTTTTCCTCCCCTTCTTAAAGAAACGTTCCAGCTGTGTAGCACTTTGCCTGGGGCCTATACCCTATAATACTGCCTGGATAACACTTATCACAATTGAAGATTCAGCCATGGATTGACTGAAGCTTTCATTGTGTGCAGCTTTCTAAACTAATGGACGGTATATATAACACTATGTTAAATTATGTCCTGCCTTATGTCCTCCCTTTACATTTTTACACCCCCCTTCTCCATATGGTGCACAAATGGCCGTACAGGGCCTAATTAGAAGTGCCATACAGTATGATGCCCAAGTAACAATGCCATACAATGGCCATACATTGCTATCACCTTGCAGTCATGGCCAAAAGTTTTGAGAATGATACAAATATTAATTTTTACAAAGTCTACTGCTTCAGTTTTTCTAATGGCAATTTGCATATACTCCAGAATGTTATAAAGAGTGATCAGCTTAACAGCAATTACTTGCAAAGTCAATATTTGCCTAGAAAATGAACTTTATCCCCCAAAACACATTTCAACATCATTGCAGCCCTGCCTTAAAAGGACCACCTAACATTGTTTCAGTGATTGCTCCATTAACACAGGTGTGGGTGTTGATGAGGACAGGGCTGGAGATCAATCTGTCATGATTAAGTAAGAATGACACCACTGGACACTTTAAAAGGAGGCTGGTGCTCGCCATCATTGTTTCTCTTCTGTTAACCATGTTTATCTCTAAAGAAACACGTGCAGTCATCATTGCACTGCACAAAAATGGCCTAACTGGGAAGAGTATTGCAGCTAGAAAGATTGCACCTCAGTCAACAATCTATCGCATCATCAAGAACTTCAAGGAGAGAGGTTCCATTGGTGCCAAAAAGGCTCCAGGGCGCCCAAGAAAGACCAGCAAGCGGCAGGACCGTCTCTTAAAAGTGTTTCAGCTGCGGGATCGGGCTACCAGCAGTGCAGAGATTGCTGAGGAATAGCAGCAGGCAGGTGTGAGTGCATCTGCACGCACTGTGAGGCGGAGACTCTTGGAGCAAGGCCTGGTCTCAAGGAGGGCAGCAAAGAAGCCACTTCTCTCCAGAAAAAACATCAGGGACAGACTGATATTCTGCAAAAGGTACAGGGAGTGGACTGCTGAGGACTGAGGTAAAGTCATTTTCTCTGATGAATCCCCTTTTCGATTGTTTGGAACATCTGGAAAACAGCTTATTCGGAGAAGAAGAGGTGAGCGCTACCACCAGTCTTGTCTCATGCCAACTGTAAAGCATCCTGAAACCATTCATGTGTGGGGTTGCTTCTCAGCCAAGGGAATCGGCTCTCTCACAGTCTTGCCTAAAAACACAGTCATGAATAAAGAATGGTACCAGAATGTCCTCCAAGAGCAACTTCTCCCAACCGTCCAAGAGCAGTTTGGCGCTCAACAATGCCTTTTCCAGCATGATGGAGCACCTTGCCATAAAGCAAAGGTGATAACTAAATGGCTCAGGGAACAAAACATAGAGATTTTGGGTCCATGGCCTGGAAACTCCCCAGATCTTAATCCCATTGAGAACTTGTGGTCAATCATCAAGAGACGGGTGGACAAACAAAAACCAACAAATTCAGACAAAATTAAAGCATTGATTCTGCAAGAATGGACTGCTATCAGTCAGGATTTGGTCCAGAAGTTGATTGAGAGCATGCCAGGGAGAATTGCAGAGGTCCTGAAGAAGAAGGGTCAACACTGCAAATATTGACTTGCTGCATTAACTCATTCTAACTGTCAATATAAGCTTCTGTTACTCATAATATGAATGCAATTATATTTCTGTATGTGATAAAAACATCTGACAAACACACATAAAAACCAGAGGGCAGCAGATCATGTAAAAATATAATATTTGTGTCATTCTCAAAACTTTTGGCCATGACTGTACACTTCTAGGATGTATTGTCATCATTGCCGAGACCACCATCCAGTACTCAAATAATATCAACTTTAGTGTACTAATATCAACACAACACTGTGCCAAATATCAATGCCATAGATAAAGTAATGTAATTTTTGCTATCACTGCCTATATAATATTATGATACAATCAGTACTAAAGGGGTTTCTAACTAGATATGCAACTTATTCACAGAAATGAGACAAAAGTACTATGTATTGATAAAGAACATAGAGGCAGTAGTATTAAACAAGACTGTCACATACGTAGGTTTCATTTACATGTACCAGTATGGGGCAGAATAGCCTAATAAGATGCACTTTTTGGATATAAGTGAAATGTGGCAAAAAAAAAAAAAAAAATTTCTGTGTTACAATGCAAATGTTATGATTCACATACCTAAGAGAAGACACCACGATCTTTCAAAGCCGCAGGCCAATTGGTGTTGGCTAAACCGAGGTGTCACAAGCACAGGATCCAAGAAACCATAAAACTTTACCTTTAATATTAATTATAATAATAAATATTTAAGACGGTCAGAGAATATTACCAACTAATGTGCACAAAACAAACCGTGCTCTAGATAAAAAAGGGAACAGTCTTACCCGGACCTACTGAGAGACTAAACCGAGGTGCTGCAGGGGTTTCTGAGGTCATGATACCCAGAGAAGTCTCAGATTAGCAACAGTAGTGCTGTAGATGCAAGGGTATAGTTAAGAATTGAGCCAAGGTTTGTCACCAACATTGCAGGCTGGAAGTGATAGGTCAAGGGCTATCAAAACTGTAAGAAACACTGCAAAAGAAAAAATAAAATTATAATTAAAATAATAAAATGAGCAATAGCAAATGGACAGGGGCTAAAGGTTTATACTTCAGTTAGACAGCCGGGTCTGAAGTGATACAGATGTATTGTTCACCTTGACAACTTTACATATTAGCTGTAGGTAACAGGAAAGTTGCAGCTAGATGGGGATAAGACGGCAGGAGAATTGGCTGTATGGCAATTCCATGTAAAAGACAAGTGGGACCAGGACAATATGTGGGAACGTACAGTGGTGCTGGGTTAGCTAAGGATGCATTTACAGTCTGCATCATTCTCTCTGTTCTTCTGGTCTGGCGCTGGAGAACAGAAAAACAGTCTGTCTAATAACAGACAAAAATGGATTCCTGAGGAACCCCATTGACTATAACGGGGTCCATCAGGTGTCCGATACTTTTTCCCTGAGTTCACTGGATGAAAAAGTTGGGCTTGCAGAATTTTAAAAGGGATTTCAGATGTGAACTTAGCTTTATTTGTAAGAAGAACCTTCTTATATATTGGACATGCCAACTGTAAATGAAAAAAACATGCAGTAAATGTAGGTCAAGTGTATAGATGAAATTGTGTCCTGTATGTGCCATTTATTTTGCACCACTCCAAAATATTGTGAGGGAAACTTAGTATACCAAGCTATTCCAACATTCTTACTTGGTATAAGTCTAAAACTTTGACTACTGTTTTAATATTTTTCTTTATTGGGTCTGTCTTTGTATCATGTTAACATAAAGTAATATATGTATAGAATAGGTTTGATGTACACGCTGTATATTTAACTGATAGATCAAAGTGTCCTTTAAGTACTATTACAAAGGGCTGTATCTTTGGGAATAACACTGATTTAGATGCCCACAGCCCTATAAATCAAAAAGAAGCCTCCCAAATTGAGGAATTTGAATGAGAAAGCAATAGATTTGTTTCAATGCAGGACGCCTCAGTAGGGAGTTCCAGGCTATTTAAAAGCCTGTGGAGAAAGGAAGAGGCGAAATATGTAGCGTGGTAATGGTGATTTGTCTGGCAGCAGGAGTTTGCTGAGACCCTGACAGGAGTCTTGTCAGCGTCTGGAGGGAGGCTTTTTTGAGCTGAATAGTCTAAATGAGCCTGTAATGAAGGGAAGCCAGCGCTCTGTGCTCGCTCTGCACTGTTCAGGACCATGGTCAGTGGTGCATTTCCTAGCATTGTCTACATCAATCTTGGCTCTGACGTTAACCACTGTGGGTTTCACCATTAAAAAGTATAAGCGTAAAATTTACCCATTGGGTTGTTCTATAGAGAAGCTTATGAAAGTGCTGGACCAATCTGTTACTTTTTATACCCTCCAGTTGAACTTTTCTATTCAATTGCAAGCCAATTAAAGCCATTTTAATTTTCCTAAAAAGAGGGGTGCATGCCATTTCAGACTCATTGCATGCTTTAAATCGATTAAGCTCCATAGAACTTGTGTTATATCTGGAAAGAAAGCAAAGCTTCACTTTAAGTTTCTTATAGATTATTATAGCTAGCTATATAGATTTCATTAGGAAACTTTGGCAGACATTCTTTTAAAAAAGATACTATTTCATTGTTGAGATATAAGATGTTTTAATGCAAATTCATTGAATGTTCTATTAAGTGTAGCCTGTCATCCATTATTATTAATATATTATTCATATTATAATGGAAATAAACACGAATTATCTCAGTTTTACTTTGATAGTGAATTTAATTACTTTTAGTGTCAACCTGCAGCACAGGTGACTCTCCCAGGTCATTTTTGATCTTGCCGGTTGCCAGTTTGCCACCATCATGGCATCTATTTAATGTCTAGGGCATTGACAAAGAAAGCTGAGCACTGTACTTGCCAATCTCCCTCATTCCCAGAGAGATGAGTGGAAGTGCCCATGCCTGACTACTGCGACATTCAACTCTTCCTGACCGCAGTCTAGCAGCTGCGAGCAATGGGAGACATGAGACTGCTGTTACAGCAATCACTGCGGAGCCAAGTGGTCGGAGTCCCATCAGTAATCGCCTGAGTATTGGATAGGTGAGAACCTATCATAATGGAATACCCCTTTAGTTATTGCACTTACCCATATTAAAAAAAAAATGGGATGTAACATGCATTAATGTATTTTATATTCATGATGCATAATAAAAACAACTGTTTCATAACACATTGTGCCCTACAGAGGGAGTTGTATTGGTTCACCAAAGGAATCTGATGCAATAATGGAAACAAAGGTGCACAAAAAAAATCCACCATGGTCTGCTTCTTATGGCTTGAGGAGCCAGTACGGTCTGCTTCTTACAACTTGAGGAGCCACCACGGTCTGCTTCTTATGGCTTGAGGAGCCAACATGGTATGCTTCTTATGGCTTGAAGAGCCACCATGGTCTGCTTCTTATGGCTTGAGGAGCCACCACGTCTGCTTATTATGACTTGAGGAACCACCACAGTCAGCTTCTTATGGCTTGAGGAGCTACCACGGTCTGCTTCTAATGGCTTGAGGAACCACCACAGTCTGCTTCTTATGGCTTGAGGAGCTACCACGGTCTGCTTCTAATGGCTTGAGGAGCCACCACGGTCTACTTCTCATGGCTTGAGGAGTCACCACAGTCTACTTCTCATGGCTTGAGGAGCCACCACGGTCTGCTTCTAATGGCTTGAGGAGCCACCACGGTCTACTTCTCATGGCTTGAGGAGTCACCACAGTCTACTTCTTATGGCTTGAGGAACCACCAAGATTTGCTTCATATCTCTTTAGTTACAAATAACCTGTTAGACTTTATCAGTGATAATTTTTGTTTATGCAATGATGGTTACAAAGTTTATGAAGCAATTGATTTGCACGTCATGTCACACGTGATCATTTCCTTTAATAAAGCGTTAGAACCTCAATATTATGTAGCCTTTCAATATGGTTAAAATCTTGTAGATAAGACCCCACCCATCCGTAAATATGAAAAATAATATTACTAAAATGGAGACCGGTGGCTGTTGTTGCCAAACACCCAGTAAAATAGTGGGATTTTCACTAGTGTCCTTGGAAGTACAGAAAAAAAAAGATAGACATGAATTTGTAAAAGCTAGGAGAGCTTTTGCTGATTCTTAACTGGAATTGCCTGAGAGAAAAGAGTGAGTTTCAATTCAGGGAGGTAACTAAGTGTAATACTCTATGGTGCAATATGACCGTATGTGCATAGTGCCTTATTGTTAAAAGGAAGACTGTTACAAGAACCCCACATATCAACCCAGCCTTGCAGATATATAGGTTAAGGTCACCTGAATCAAACAGTGTTATCCCTTTATAGATCTGGGTCTCCATTGCTGAGATATTACTGTTTTTGTCAATATGCAAATAAGCTATTTAGAGCCTTAGCCTTAAAGAGAATTTATGGGACCTTGACATTGATGGGCTATACTTAGTATAAACCATTGTGGTTGCATTGCCATTGCTCCAAGGAGGTAAGCAACAAACACTTCATTACTCCAAAGAACTCCTTTGCTTATTGAAAAAACAGTGAAATCTTGGCAACAGAGACACCGGTTCACCATAGGATAGCACAGCTTGATTTAGGTGACCATAACCTATCTATCTGTGGGGCTGGGTTGAGATACTGGACTCTGTTGACACACTCCCTTTAAAGGTAACTATGGTACGTATGTCTTTATGAGTATGTTTTAGTGTTTTAATCTGTCAGTAAAATGCATTTTATCTATGATTTATTATGTGAAGTTGTCCATTAAAACCCAAATTTTCAGGCTCATTCCCAAAGCTACATAATCACTGAATATTGCAATTGATAGCAAGTAAAGGACCCCAAATAACAAGAGAAAACCCTGGATGCCTGTATACCCTCTATTTGATACCAAATTACTATAAGTGAGCATGCACTTTTTGCAATGGTTCAGGACTCCTAGATATATAGAACTAGTAAATCATTAGCAAGATGAGCCTAGACCATAAGTAACTGAGTGACAGTAAACAATCTTTAAAGACTCACATTTGATCTGTTTGTGTGGATATGTTGAATGTCGTGCGCTGAAGTGCCAAATTTCTTTTGTTTTACAAATTGCTTCAATAGCACCCTTTTGCCTCCATTAAATTAATTCAACTGCCAGATATTAGCATCACAATAAACGTTTGGCACATAAGCATCTCTTTGTCATCCGAACACATTGCAATGGGGGCAGTGAGAGAATGCTTCTCTTTGGAGGCCGCAGTGAAAGAAAGATGATATAAATCTAACTACTACAAATTGATTGTGTGGAGACTTGATCAGTATTCACATTAGCATTCCAGCCCAATGTTCACCCTCTGTGCACAGAACAAGCAGAAATGTGCTGTAAAGAGTTTACTGCACTGCTGAATGATCCGGGTGTGAAGTCTTAAACATTGACCATTAGCAATGAAATTCTTAATCCTATTTGGACAATATTTTGCCAAGACCAAGTAAACTTATGCAAGACAATAGCCTAAAACTTTAAGACTTTGCCTTAATATGAGAATGAATGGGAAAAGCAGGGAATGTATGAGGAAATTGAAAAAGAGTAAGGAAGAAAGCAAGAAAAGAAGAGGGAGTAGGATCGGATGGGAAAAAGAAATAAGCGTATTGAGCACTTGCAAAAGCGACATAAAAGAGCGTCCAACATAAAAATGTATATGAAATATAGAATTATAGGCGACGCGAGAGAAAACATGGAGGATGAGATGAAAATGAAGCTAAATCCATCAGCAGTGTAAAATTCCTGTGAATAATAGAAATGGATATAAGGTCATATAATTTTATATGGTAATGAAACATTAAGCCAGGCATGTGTTATCTACTCGATGAATATTTCAGGAATGACTTTTGGCTTTTGTGTAGCGCCGCAGACCTGGCTATACTGGGTCTTTCTAAATTTACAGGTGATTTAGAAGTCTAGCGTTTGCCAGGTGTGGGACAGGCTACATACCCAATGGCACTGCATTATATAAAAGCAGCCACTAAGAGGCCATTAATCTTTCCCTACTAGATTACATCTGAAGAAGGAAACGCTCCACCTGTTCACTTCCTTCCTTCATCTGGACTGTAATTACTGTTACATTTTCCTTTTCGTCCATTAAGCTGATAACTTAACTTTGCTACTGTATTTGTCAGCTTCAAAGAGATTCAAAATCATTAACCTGAATGCAACATTAATAAAATACGTAAAATATAGTAATAATGTAATAATATATATGGATGTATATTTGACAGATAGCAAAGGAAAGGTAGAGAGAGGTAGATATATTTAGAATTAGCTAAAGATTGTAATACAAGCAGTTCTTAATTATTGCTGAATATTTTATTGCAAAGATACCTTGAGGTACAAGTACTCAACCTGGTGTGAAAATATATCTGTACAAAATATATATATATATATATTTATATTGAATCAATACAATTAATAAATACAAATGATTAGATATAATTTAAGCACAACAAATAGCTGCAAATCAATAGTCATAGAAATTCAATACAGAATAAACTTTAAAAATCAATATTACAATATACACAGTGGTAAAGAATTAAGTGTTGTTTCCTTAAGAGCTAGTAAAGATACTGTTTTTTCCTTTACAAGAAAAGTGCAAAAAAAAAAGTTTTTTTTAATCTTTCCCACATAAGGTTAGAAGTGAAGGAAAAGCAAGACTTAAAGGAAATACAGCATTTACAATGAAAGTGAGACACACAAAATGAATATACAGTAGTAAAAGGGCTTCAGAGAGGATGAGATTCACTTATGTCTCTGCTACAATAAGCTGGCCATTCAGAAGAGTGACTGTGAGAACAGGGACACCCAGTGATGGGGACACTAGAACAATTCATATGAACTCTGAGAAAGTATCAGTGTATGTCAGGCAAGAACTGGACTGAGAAATAAAATCATCCATGTCTGTGGGGCTATGACTGCTGCTCTGCGACCCTGGAGAATAGAGAGAGTCCCAGTCACTTGAGGAACTGCAGCTACTACTTGGACTAGTGAGATCCACCATTAAGCATGTCTTAGATAACTTTTCAAATGATTCTGTCATACCCTGTTGTGCCATGTTAAATAGGCTATGGTCAGCCATCCGCAAAGTCTCAGACAAAGCCCAGATGTAATTGTGAGCAAACCTTAGGGTCTCAATCTTGGTCAATTTGGCATCATCTGGCAAGGTAGGTAGAACACTCCTCAAGGCATCCAAGGCTGAGTTGAGGTTGTGCATTCGGTTCCTTTCTCTGTCATTTGCTTTTATCCTGCGATTTTTCTTTTGTTTAATGATTGTTACTTCATTCTTGACTTGTGATCTTCGTCTCCCTTTTTGTCTTTTACTCTGTGACTCCCTGGAGTCAGTAAAGGGAAATTTTTCTCCCACTAAACAACCTTCACTCCCAGCTGAGGGGGCTGGAGAACAAGGCAGAGAAATAGAATGGTCCTCCTCATCAGAGACATCATAGTAAAGGTATCTCTCACTTCTGCTATGGCTGTTCTCTGTTTTTGGAGACATTCTGAAAAAATACAACCAGAAATGCGTGTCAGTTTGCAGTAACCTTTTGAAATCTCAAGGATGATTATATGTAGAATTTTTCATATTACTTGTATTGGCGTTATGCTTGATTTAAACTCTATAGAATAATATGCAGAACATGGTGTAAGGCGATATAACAAAAAAAGTAAAAATGTACTAAAGGGGGAAATGTAAAGCCAAAGACTTACCTTGTAGACTTTCAGGCTGAATTGCTGTATGAAGTTGATAAAAGCAAGTAGAAGACACCAGGAGATGTGGGGTGTTTTCCTTTCCTGGACCTCTAGGTCTTGTATGTTAGAGGAGCTTCAGTGGAAGGATCTGTGAAGGATGTGCAACAGGCACACGACTAGCTCCCAGGCATATATATACCATTGTGAAACAATGCAGATCAATACAAAGTGTGCCCCCCTGGCACACTTTATCTTATCAGTCTTACATGGAGTGTGCCGGGCTCATTACAATCTGGGAAGTGGCCAATCAGAATCATCAATGACACGCGAGCCTCCCCACTGCCAGACACAGCTGGAATCCCAACAAAGGGCCAAGTGGGAGGGAGAGCAATGAACCCCCACCCCTCCATAAATGATCCTTACACTTAATATGTACATGCATCTAGGAGCTGCCCATTTAGCTCTCTGGTATCAAGGAGGAAAAAAGACTGAACTTTTGTAGCTCTTCAACTTTGCACAATTGGCACAGAGTTTTGGAACAATTGCCCTAAAATACACAGGACATGTTTTATCCATGGCAAACCACTATACACAATGGATAATGCACAAAAACATATCATAAATGTGCTACACTGAAGTTTTTTAAAAAAGATCGTGTGAATAAACAGCACGCCTTTCTTCTTCATTGAGAATAGGATTATTTGTTAAGAGTAAACTTTACTCTGCTTCGTGAAATATTATCAGGGCATATTGGCCGGGCATAATATTAAGAGCACAAATTTCATTATTTTTTAACATCTATTACATGCACAGAACAATCAGGTCTTATTGTAGTTCCTGTACGGAGTCATTTTGACTGTTGCACACAATTTGTGCATCTGAGATATTTTGACTGATTTTTCATAGGATTTGTTACATGACACTGAGGAGTTCAGTCACTGACCACCAACAAGTGTCCTTTACACAACATCTTTTAATAAAAGATATAAAATATCAAACCTTTGGATAAAATAGGCCGTGTCACTATCTGTTCATTCAAGTCAGTTGAAAGCTCTTGAAACATTCAACTCCCAGTCTAATAAAGTTTTACTTAACAAATCAAGATGGGAACACATGCTTCATGATGTAAAGAAGATCAGCCTGAAACAGGGAATGGTATGGCATGAGTGCTATTCCGCCATCTTTCCAGTACAGTTCAGTTGCTAGGGATACACTGTCTAACAACTAGTGTCACCAACAATGGGGAACCCTGGCATACTTCACAACCAGTCTGCCTTAGTTGCCAGGCCAAGACTGAATTGCCACTTACCTGAGAACATGAAGGCTAGATATCAATGCATTTGTTTCCGATATTATGTATAGCAGGTAGAGAATTAATGCTCCTAAAGTAGCTTTGACAAACAGATGTCCTTGCATGTCCTCATATCCCACCCAAATATCTAGTAGAGTAAGCGTCTGCTCTGAATCAACTTTTTCTGAATTTCACTGAATTGCTTTCAGGGCTTCTGACTGGTACAATATCCAGTCCCAAATCCCAATAGACTTGAACCCTGAACACCAAATCTGCGAAAAGAAAAAAAAAACCTCTTGTGGTATATATTAGGCCAATTCAAAATGTTCAATGCAATAAACTCAGAATTTCTTCTACATTCAAATGAACCATCAACATGAGAGCAAAAGCTTAAAGGGGTCATCTCTTTGAGACAACACGTTTTTATAGTCACCGCTAAGAGCTTTCGCTCTGGCAGAATGTTCCACATTGTTGACCTTTTGTTTGAATGGCCAAGATGTAATAGTACATCTTCCCTGCAGGAGGTCACTGCAGAAGAAATGTTCAGCCACTGTGAGGTCTTCATGAGGCGACCATTAGTCTTGATAAGACATCCTCTTTAAATAAGACTCTATTCCTATCACATTTGGTATGCAAAACTGACGTAAGAACTGGATGTATAGCTTGGAGATCTGTAAGACTGTACTGTATATTTGTACAGTCATTTATTGTAGTTGATGTGTTGGAAGCAAGGAAATGGGCATACGAATGTGGGCAACTTTGACAAGGGCCAAAATGTGATGACTTGGGCAGAGCATATCCAAGGTGGCAGGTCTTGTGGTGTATTTCCCAACCAAAAGTGGTCTGAGTAAAGATAGACAGTCATGGACATCCAAATGTCAATGGAGTGAAGGAAGCGAAGTCTAGCCTGTCTGGGGCCAATACCACAAAAGAGACTATGATAGAAAGCTTTCAGAATACACACTGTATTGCAGCTTGATGTGTAGTCACAGATTGGTAAGACTCTTCCCTGAAAGCACCCAAAATGAGCATGTGAGCATCAAAACTGGACCCAGGAGCAATGAAAGAAAGTGGGTTGGACTGATGAATCATGTTTTCTTTTGTATTGTATGAGTGTGTCTCTTTCACGGGGAAGAGATGGCACCATGATGTACTATGGGAAATCGTGAGTCCTGGCATTGATGTGGATGTTACCTAGATACCACCTATAACAGTTTGTTGCAGTCCAAGAACACCCCTTCATGGGAGCAATATTTTCTGTCTCCGTCACAATTTGTTCAGAAATGGTTTGAAGAACATGGTAAAGAGTTCACTTTTGACTTAGCCTTCAAATTCCCAAGATCTCAATCTGATTTAGCATCTGTGTGATATGCATAAAAAGAAACACCTTCAAAGATCTTGTGGAGTCTGTGTTTGATGGATTTAAGCTGTTTTAGACTGAAGCACCATATTGCGAAAACACAGCGTTTTACAGTACCTGCAAAGTGGATGGGATTCTGGCTAATCCCATCCACACTTTGCAGAAAAAAATCCACAGTGGAAAAGCTGTATTTTCAAAATTGCTATTCCGTATAGGTATAATAGGGCAGAACGTCAGCAGAGGAAAACTCTGCAAAATCACAATGAAAATCACTGTAGAAAAAAAGGGGTTTTGTTTCCACCGTGTTTTATTCTGATGCGGTTTTTTTTGCTGTGCTTCACTATGTGGGTCCTTCGCGACATCAGGCGTTCATGTAATGTAGTGGGAAAGCAGACAAATTCTTCATTACAAGTCATCAGTGTGACCCCTTATGTTGGCTGCTCTCCGTCACTATGCAGCATCAGTGTCTTCTGCTCCTCATACTGACCATTGCACTTCAGAAACATTTCCCCTTAAGGCATCCATAGCAGAGTACTGCATTCTCCAAATACTTTTCTTTTTTTTTTGAGTCACACGTTCTTAAAATATTAACCTTGACTCACATAACAGAGTTTCACCAGTTTCGGTCCGTGCTAGTGCCAGATTTCCTGGCCTGAACAGTGTCAAGGGTTAGTCATGTAAATCTAGGTTTAGGTTTCCTAATGCACTGTCAGAAGGATTAAATGGATCATCCTAAACAGCAAGGGCCCTTTCACATGTTGGAAAATGAAGAGGAATTGATGCGGACTGTCACCTCTGATTCCTCTTTATTCTCCAACTTTCCGCCTCAGCTTTCACTCACTGGTTAGCCCCAGATGAATGGAAATTATCAGCTATATCTTGAGCTGCAGGTTCTTCACCTGCGAAATCCACACCAAGATCAAGCAGGTTGCTTATTTTTATTGTTTTCAATGGGAGGTAGATTCAAGGTAGAATTTGACCCTGATTTGAGGCAAATTCCACTGTATGAACATACCTTAAGCGTCCCTCTCAAAATACAGAAATGTAGCCCCACCATGTGTGGGTGGTATATGCAAACAGAAATACCACAAATACAAAAACATTAAGGAAGCTAGGTGGGTAAGTATAGAAAAGTAGAAAACACAAACATCCATTATAAAACTGATGTACAACTTTTACCTTTTTGTCAGACTAATTGTATGTCTGTATATCTATGTTTATTTTTATAAAATCTTGTTGTGCCCTCACACAATTTTCCTCTACTTGAAAGAATCTGAAAAAGGTCAGGACACTTAAAGAAAAGTTCTTATTTTAGGTATACTGGCATACCTCTATCTCAGGACCCACTTCCTTAAAATAAAGTCATATTGTATTGCCTTTAGCCTTTCTGGTTTCTTTCTCAACTTTGGTTTTCACAGGTGGTTCCAGCATTTCCTGCTCAGAACCTAGTCAAGCAAGCATGGGTGTTATTTTGTTTCTGCTAAAGACTACTTCCATGACACTACATATACCTTGAGGTTAGACCAAAGATTAAGACTGGTGATATTTTACAGATGTCACATAACACTCTCCCTTGTTCATTGACTGCCAATAGAAGAACAATTCACTATTGACATTTAAAGATTACAATGTCAAAAAGGTCAATAGTCTCCATAGAGTGTGATGTGTATACATGTGAGTTTTCTTTTAGCCATGGACCTCTCAAACTCGGCGAGGTAAAGGTAAAGCTTACTATCAAAAGAATTACCCAGCAAACATGTATTCACTTTTCCACCACTGATTGTCTTCTTTGCACAATTGACTTCTTTTACTGGTGCTGCAGTGACTTCTCCTGTGTGATACGGATCTCTCCTAAAGTGAGGAGAATGACATAGGACTTTGGCCACTATATCTTATCTGGCACCATTTAGCATCTTAATTCTGTAAGTATTTCTAACGGATTGTCGAGTTGGCTGGTTCCTCCCTTACTCAATAAACTTGTGAAAATTATTTTTCACAATATTTTGAACACTTTTACCTAAAATTACCCCCAAATATATGCCCTTTCCTTTTAAAATTAGTCACAGTTGACATGTCAATGTGTTCCTAATTTCCTAGGATTTGAACATTATCCCCTAACAAAATAGTCTCTTGCACATTGCAATACCTATTGAACCTTCTCAAGGAGGTGGTCATTTGCAAAGGCTTCACTGTAACTCCAATCTCGATTTTTAGAATACTAAACCTAAATGTAGTTTCAGGTTTGCCCCAGGGGCCGTGCAAAATGCCTTAGAGACTGTATTCCTCTTTTGACTTTTTTCACATCCACTGTGTCCCTTCCCATCCTGGTAACACTCCTCCTACTTTCCACTTGACACCTGCCACAATAGAAATCACTGATCCCTCCAGCTCCCAAAGTCCAGGGCCTCCTTTTTTCCATATTACAAGACAATGATGACCAGAAACATTATTGTTTTCTACTCCACTGCTTCTGCTGAACCTTTTGTGAGTTCCAGTCTTGTGCTCCTCCTAGCTCTCCTCATCTGCTGTGTTTTGGGCTTTTCTGTTTACCTGATCTCTCAAGTTCTGCATTTCCCTCAAAATCTGGTTTCTTGATCAACTCCTAGACCTAGAACTGCTTTTCCCTCAATGATGTGTTTTCCTGCCTCCATGTTTCACCTTGCACATACAGCAGCTAAAAGCAGTGCAGTTCACTAGAATCCAATTTTAGCACATAAGTTGCCTTAACATATTCAGCAATGCAGGAGCCTATCATTGCTCATTGATCCATGTATCCTGACATCGCAAGGTGGTCCCCCAACCCCACTGCTCCCTCCTCTCAACTGCTGTATGGCCAAATCCTACAACTGTAGTTACTATACCACTTATACACAGCACCTTTATACAATGCCCCTGTACATTCACTCTCCAGTCTTCTCCCGCAGATCTTCCCACACACATTCCCGATATGGAGACCAGATCTTCTGATTTCTTAATCGTCATCCCCTTGCATTTCTGTGATATATTCTTTTAAATTGAATTGGGAGATGCAATAATGTGTGTACTACAAGTAAATGCAAATTGTGGATTTCTTTTGGTGCACAAAAATGTACTGGATCTATTTGTAGTAGCATCGTGTAAGTTGAATCATGTAAATGTAAAATAATACCACAGTTTTAATTACATAGCACATTGAACTATAAAAGTCATATTTATTTTATTTGTTACATGTATATTTCTACAAATGGAATATTTCCATCCAACAAGGAATCCCTTCGGACAGCTTTGGTACTTCGAAGTTTGCAGAATATAGAATTGTTAAACTAGTGGTGCTGAAACAGCTCCTTCCATTCGCTCCTTCCATTGTTCTGCTTCAGCAGGTGATGTGCCTTATGTGAGGTGACGCCGATAAGTTCTATGCATCTCCAGTAGCACAGGAATGAGTGGGACAACATCAACCTTTCCAATAGAGGCATCTGTTTAGTGGCTACAGTTCAAGGGAGAAAGGACAGTTGGGTATAAAAGCCTTTATTTCTCTGTATGGCCAGAACTTCTTTCTCTTTTCTTATATTCTGTGCCTTTTTTGCATTTATATCAAGTGAAAAAAATGAATAGCCAAGGCTTGGCAGATTTTTTTTTTCTCCGTGCACAATTGGATGGACTAAAAAAATCTGGTGAGCGAGTTTCCAAAGCCTGGACTACCCACTTCAATCGTCCTTCAAACAAAAGCTGAAGATGAGAAGAAAGCCCCACCTGGTACCAGTGTTTGCTAAAATAATAATAAATAGATTTCATTTAATAAATAATTACAAGAGATTGCAAAGTGGAGAGGCCTGGACGGCATTAATCACAAGGCCCGGGGCAGGTATCACCTGCTCCTACACAAGGCAAGTTTATTGTTAAGTCACCTTCACACTACTACTCTCTGATAACTCTGGTATTTCCACAATTACTTGACGCTTGTGTTTACTCATAGTTAGCATAGCAAGCACAAAATTACCGCAAACCTGATAAAAATACATAAGGCAGAAAACTGTTAGGTTTATACACACACCTGTCCGTTCAGCTTCACTATAGAATTGGCATTAAATGGCCCATTCAAGGAGGGGCGCCGCACAGTTTACATTGGATTATTTTATGCTACTTTATAACAGGTTTACTGCAATCCATATCTCCTTGTCCTATTTGTCTTATTTTATTGAAAACATATGGCAACCAGCTGAACTCTATCCTGCGCTTCATCTGCCAGCAATGGGCAGGTTTTGCAATCAGGCACTTGCTTACATGCTGCTGTCGACACATGGTGCTGTTTAATTTGGAGAAGGGCAGTTTGCTTAAGATAACACTTACCTATTCTGTCCCCCACACACTTAGACTGTAAAATAATAAGACAGAACACAACCGAGATTCTTAGAAAAGCAGCCTCTCTGTAGCATGGGTGCCATCCTGGAAGGAGTGTGGAGAGCGGACCATATGTCACCTTTGGCGCACAGCTAAACACTTGTGCTGCAAGAGACAATAAGAGAATGAAAAACATACTGGACACTCCAAAATGGTCACAGTCTTTATTTACACATCCAAAAAATCCTCCCCCCCACCATTCCCAGAAACAATAGAGAACAAACTCTTGATGCCACTAAAGTGACCAAGGAGAGCAGAACTGAAAAGGTGCATTACGCACAGGCAAGCCACCTGTTGGGCTTCCTTTGCTGAGAGCTGTGGCTTTCCCAGGCCAGGATGTGGACAGGCACTATTAAAAGATACTGTGATTTGTGATGACATGTGTTCAGCGAATATTCAGAAATACACAACAGGCAGCAGATGTTCCCACTGCTATCATACCTACCCATAATATAATACCTGTAGCAAGCATATCTTACTGGCCCTTTCTTTCTAACATGCCAGACCCACTAATCTTACTGACAACAGCCCCATTTTGTGACTTTATGGTCAAGTTTAACAGATGCACACTTGTTCCTAATGCACACAAACAAGCTGTTGAGATACAAGCAATCCATATGCCAGGCTCAAGGTGCACATATGCCTTCTTTGTAAAAGCAAGCTTAGCCAAACAATATATTTTATTTGGGAACAAGTAGTAAAATGAAGTGCTGGATTACGCTTGCCATTAACTATATATCTTGTCCTTTGTTGGCTTGAAACTCTTTTTCGCACATTGAAGGAGTTGGAGAAGGGCTGACTGGAAATCTATGAGAATGCAGATCAAACCCTGACCACTGTCAGCATGTTAATCACGCCGGGTAGCAGAATGCTGTAGGATGCTTTCTGGGCATAAAGGAAAGCCCTTGGAGACACATTTTGAGACATTGCGTTTTTGGTTGCAGAGGAAGGTCCAATGCCATAATGTACTCTGCTTTTCTTCACAATTTACAGTTAGGAAGGTGTAAGAATAGACTTATCTAAAACAAAGGATCTTGTGTTTTTTTGAAACATAGTCGGGCACCATCACAATAATACCATCATTACCAATTAATATTTTTTGACTATTATTTAGCATTATGTAAGCGCTCTCTCTTCACTGGATACAAATGCTTATATATTTTGTGGCTTTTACCCCCAACCTAAAATAGTACTACAGTTAATACCAGTTTATACATATGACTTTGTAATATTGGCCCTAAATAAATATATATTGCTTCTGACACTTGAAACCCATTGTAGCGTGCGGGGTGGTCCACACACTATTGCATTATATTAATGGTGTCTTTCATCTCCTTTTCTTCATAGCAAATCATTCTCACTCAGCAGAAATGGATGGACGCCCCCCACCTTGAAATTGTATTTATTTTTTTAAAATGTCAGTTTACATTTGTGTTCAGGAGCAGCCTGCAATGTTAGAAAATACATGTAGGCTGTAGATGACATACATTTCACCCCTAAATCCTAACAGAATCTGTTGACATACATATTTACATGATTTATTGTTGTCCACAGGAGCATGGGCTTCTCTACATCAAACCTGCAAATGTGAACAACTGAGAGGAGCGAGTCCATGGATACCTGAATCTTATTGCACAATACACAAGCATCTGCTGTAGTAGAGGAGCAGATTTATTGGTAATTATTAGTATTTATTAACCTCTGCAGTACCCCAGCTAAGAGAGAACACCCAAAAGTGTTTTAGCTGGAGAATAATATTGTAGTCAGGTTTTATACTGCATCACTTTGATACTGTCCTATATATTTGCCCCATAGATTATCAGTTTAGTAAAGGGCTCACCAGTACTCTTACTATTATTCACATGCAACCTCTTAGCAGAAAAAGTCCCCCTAAAATTATTTCCCGACCAATCCACTTCTTTTTCATGACTTCACAGGCCTCATGCTGGCCTCTTTTACCTTTCAGTCAGTCAGCAGTAGAGATGGATCACCACTGCGGCCACTGAATGGTCAATTGGTGGGGAACCCATGAACGACTGGACCAAGAGTAGCAGGAGATCAGTGAAGTCACCATCACTTGTGTTATTTTACACTGTTTTCAGCCTGTTTTTTGTTTTTTTTTAAATTAACTGTCTGGTCTGCAAATTCTGGACTAATCGTTTCCAATTACCCTGTGTCTTGCCCTCAATGAACAACAGAGTAGCCATGTTATTGTAGATGCTATGAAATTATAACATGTTATGTTTAACAATAGGTTAAAAAAAAAAAAAAAAAAAAAAAAAACCACTTACCTGCCTGTTGATATGGTGGGACATTTCATACCGCAAAGGATTTGCAAACTTTGTTACAAGGAAATTAGATTAATATGCCATAAATAGCCAAGGCTCTTCTCACATTGGTGCCATGGCTGTGGTTTTTACATGATCACTCTTTAATGGATCTCACTGCCTTATTGGTCATCGCTAAATAACATAATGCACATTATATACTATTTTGGCTGTCACAAAGTAACTTTAACAATGATGTAAAGGACTGATGAAAGTTAGTCTTTTTGGTATGGGTGGGTAACCCTGCAAACCAGAAGCATTATAAAATTGTGATAAAGGTCTGTAATAAGAAAACATCACAATCCATTCTACAATCACTTTAGGACCACTTTTAAAGGATAACTCCACACGAAGCTAATACACTGGGGCAAATGTGTTAGTACTTATTAGGAAGGGGGGGGGGTTGCATAAAATGCCGCAAACCAGTAAAAACTAGTACTTTACACTGGTCTTGATAAATTCCCCCACTGTTTTACCAAGTGCAGTGCATGAGGGAGTTGTGCACGACACTGAAATTTACTCTGTGGTCTTTCATGAATCTATGTATCATGCCCCCCTCAGGCCTGCTCTAGGAATAACACCATAAATCAGTTTTCAATGGAGTGTCACAAAACATTACTTTCTTATTCTAGCACCCTCTTCAGTTTATCCTTATGTATGACCTCTGAGCAGATATTAGTATATTTTATTGTAAGGTGTTTGACACTTTTTGACAAAGCAGGATCTTACATCTTCAAGATCTTATGAATTGAAAAATGGAATCTACGTAGTGCATTAAGAATTTATAAAGGTGAATGGGGAAGAGGATTTATTCAACTAGTCCGTATTCACCTGCCAAAATCCTCCCATTAGCTTAAGCATTTTTGTCACTTTAAGACTACTTAAAGGATTTCCCCATAAACAATTATTCCCTACCCACACAATAGGTGACAAGTGTATGAACACAGGGGGTCCAACTGCTCACGAGAACTGTGTCAATGTTCAGTTCCCTCTGTGGGACTGACAAAGCCCTGTATCTCAGTCCTATAGAAGTTAATGGAGAAGTGGTCATAATGCTCAATACCTTTCCATTCCCACAGGGGTCTTGAGATGTAGCATGCACCACATTATAACATGATGCATGTTGTTATTTGTACAATATTGTATTATACCCTGTCACAACGCTCTACAAAATGCTATTGCCAATGCTAAGTAACATTGCTTTTGACAAACATCTCAGCAGGTGATGCTGCATTAATACTGCACAGGCACATCTTAAGAAAACCAAAACATCTCACTAGGAAAGAAACATTCAGAACTTGTTTTTTTACTAATAATTCTAGTGACTTTGATACAGTCAATTCTACAATAAAGTTCAGCTTTGTAGAAAATTTTGAAAAACTTCCCTTCATTGAGCAAAACATTTATTTCACAGATTTACTGTAGGTCAAGTAAAATGTAATGATATCCAGGCAATATACAGTAAATACTACTGTATTTCCAACAACTTTATTGTGTCTGTATCATACTATATAGCTTCTGATATCACAGCATTTTGTGTTCATAGCATTGCACTTTTTTATACTTACCATATATCTTATGGGCAGGGTATACATACAACAATCTTTACCTTGTCTCCACATTTTATAGATTATCCTGTAGAACATTATACAGTAGAGTCATCATTCCCAGCTATGCGTGCATGTAAAATTTTATACCAAGTGACATGATTCTCTTTGTGCCATAAATCGTTCCTATTCCTTGATAGATGTGGATGGATAGATTTCTGTGTCTAAGCTCAGGTACACTACAGATGTCATTTCCAGCAATGTTGCAGAATTTGTTAGGAACAGAATAGAAGTAACAGAGAGGATACAAACCACAACATGCCATAATTCATCTCTCCCATCCCAACCGGAACTACCCAGCATTTTGGGCTTGCATAAAGATGGCAAAAACAAGCCAATAATTCCTTCACAACTCCACATTGCTGGGATCAGAAGTAATTCACTGATGTCTGTTGACTTGTGACAATAAGAGAACAAAGGCATTATGTTACTGGGCATATCCACTACACAGTACATTTCTTTTACTCCATATTTGAGCAATGAGTGAGGCAGGGAATGGCCTTCCTCATCACAGACATCATACTAAAGCTCTTGCTTGTCGTATAGGGTTTCTCAGTTTTTGGAGGCATTCTGCAAAACACAATGAGGAGCAGATTTAGAACCCGATGGATTTATAGAATATTATTTTATCAATATTATCTTTATCATCAAGGTTACTTTTATTTGTATGAGAATATTTTAGTGAAATATTCCATAATAAAGTGGTACTATTCTATGCCTAAAGTTGAGACCTGAGCTGCCTCGCTAGTGTACAATATTCCTTATATTTAGTGAAAACAAATACAAAATGTCTAATTTCACTGATGGCTTACATGGTACAACATTCTGTTACCACTAGCAAGAGATCTAAACCTCTACAACAAATAGAATACATTACACAGGAAACAATGCAAAATTAGAGACGTACCTTATCGACTTCCAGGCTGATTTTCTGTATGAAGGCTATGAGAGCAAGTAGAAGACACCAGGAGATGTGGGGTATTTTCTTTCCCTGGACCTCTAGGTCTTGTATGTTAGAGGAGCTTCAGTGGAAGGATGTATGAAGGATGTGCAACAGGCACACAGCTAGCTCCCAGGCATATATATACCATTGTGAAACAATGCAGATCAATACAAAGTGTGCCCCCCTGGCACACTTTATCTTATCAGTCTTACATGGAGTGTGCCGGGCTCATTACAATCTGGGAAGTGGCCAATCAGAATCATCAATGACACGCGAGCCTCCCCACTGCCAGACACAGCTGGAATCCCAACAAAGGGCCAAGTGGGAGGGAGAGCAATGAACCCCCACCCCTCCATAAATGATCCTTACACTTAATATGTACATGAATCTAGGAGCTGCCCATTTAGCTCTCTGGTATCAAGGAGGGGAAAAAAAGATTAACTTAAGATTGAACTTTTGTAGCTCTTCAACTTTTCACAATTGGCACAGAGTTTTCGAACAAACGCCCTAAAGTACACAGAACGTGTCTTATCCATGAGGAACCTCTATATGTTGTACATAATCCACATATTATTAATAGAAGCATGTGAATAGCACATCTAGTTTTTCCAGTAAGAATAGGAATATAAAGACAAAACTTCACTCTGCTCATTCTGCAAATTATGTTATCCAGATGTAATATTGAGAGAAGTACTATCCAGATAAACTGCTGTCTATTAGATTTATCTTTGAAATTTCCTGAGTATAAAGAACAGTTACTATATATCCTAAATATATATATATATATATATATATATATATATATATATATAAAGAGAGAGAGAGAGAGAGAGAGAGAGAGAGAGAGAGAGAGAGAGAGAGAGAGAGAGAGAGAGAAATTCTACCCATAGTGAGCAATTTATAAAGTTTCAGCTGGTTCGTCTAATTTTACATATACAGACTGTAAAGCTTTACATAACACTTTTCATAAAGATAAAATACATTTTTATAGGTCTCAGTAATTTTAACACAATGAGAGAAAATGGAAAGTGCCAGATCCAAAAGGAATATACCAAATCTCTAGACATAAAAGGTCATATTAATGCTTCCCCCACCTCATCTTAAATCCTTGCACTATGAATGCTGGAATAGTTCTCATTTAGGCGAACTATTCCCTGTTACTTACTGAGTCTCTAGTATAGTCGCAAAAACAGTTGAGAGACCATTCGTGGCAATGTTGGTTTAACACCAAAACAAGCTTTGGTTGACCTCTCCATTCTTTCTTTAGTAGGTCATATTATATGATATGGTAAAAATTAATACAACATGAAAGACTAAGTGCCCAGAGTACAAGAAAACCTGTGATGCTATCCTGACTGATGCCAAGATGACCAAATTAATTCATCACCACATTGACCCAAGAGAAGTTAAAGTGTTTGCCTATTAGTGAAAAGTCCAAGATGGACATCCAAGATTATCGCCAGTAACTTGCCGGTAAGCAGATACATTCAGATTTTCGAAGTGCAAAACATTATCCCAAACTATCTGTAAAGGCCCAGAAGGATCCTCTCAGTGGTAGACTGAAACACCTTACTGAGCATCACCAACTGTTCAAGGAGCCATCAGAGGAATAGGCTTAATGGTATTCATAATCTTTTCTTCCTCAAGTCCTGGTGAATGCTATATGTCTTTGACTCATGATCTGCACAATCTATATCCTTAAATGTCTAGATGATTTTTTTCACTTCATCAATACAAAATCCACCCAGTACCTCTTGCCAAAATCTCGGCCTACCATACATTTCCCACCTTGCCATACATTATTTCCTTATTGCTGTGTGGATGGAGAAAGAGCTGCATGTCCATCTTCTACCATCACAGATGAGCAGTTCTCTAAACACTGAACATTGCTCTTTTAATTCCTTTTGCTCTTGAAGCTGCCAAAAAAATTGGTTCTACTGTAAACGGAGCAACTGCAACAAAAAAATATCCTGCCATAAAAGAAAGACTTAAGTTGTTCACCACCTCTCCCCCTACCTATGATTTTGGAGTGATCTAATTGGCATCACAACAGGAAAAAGCTAATGAAATATTATGTTCCTCTTGGTAAGGAATCCCCCCCACTATGCTAGTGAAAGTCTCTGCACTTCAGTCCATCAAGGCACAGTAACCACCAGTGGAAATACTCAATGATTTCAAGGAGGTCTCTTTTAGGTTCCTTTCCTTTTTTCCAAGCTAACCCCAACACCTGTTCTACCAGTTTGAGATTAGCCTCGATCACTACACCAAAGTCATCAAAGTTAAAACAAAAACCCAGCTTGTTCATCGGTAACTTAGTTTCCTGCACATTACTGTATGTTAAGGTTCCTTATTTTAGAAGGTTTACCTGGATTTCTGAGGCTTCATAGGGATGTTTAGTCTAACGTTGATTATCATTCATGCTAAAACTTTCAGGACGCACTTTGCCTTACATGGTCACAAAATGGCCAGCAAAAACCTTCCTCCTAGGACTGACTGGTACCCTTGATGTTTGCTTTCTCTTAAAAGAATGTTGACCAATAGTAGGATGATAGCCGGCATGGTGGACTACAAGTAGTGGGCACCTTATAGATGCTCTGTGTTGAATTTTAATAGTAGGCAGCCTCTCCCCTCATGAATAGTAGGCGTGTAAGTGGATGTTCATCAATATTTTCCAGCTCCCTCCTCTGTATAACACTGTGGCTTGCCTGCATCCTGCTGTAAACTGCCCCTGTATCAGTACATACAAGTTTTTTCTTTCAGTGTTATGTAGAAACTTTGATCTACCTTCTGTGTCTTCGATATTAATGTAGGGACTTGCCAGACAGTTAGGACCTTATATGTAAGTTGTGAATTCCATACATTGGTTCCAAAAGACTATTTACATTTGCAGACAAAAATGATTCTGGTCACAAATGCAGCACTATTTTGTTTAGTAAAATGATGGACACCTGATGTACCCCAATATAGTCAATGGGTTCCATCTGGTGCCATTGGTGTCCATCATGTTATGGATCCCAACATTTATCATTTTCATTGTTCTGCCCCTATGACGAAATAATCCAATGGAATTAACACAGATGTGAGTAGGGTCTAATCCTCATTTCTGAATCTTATTTCTGCAGAACGCGGCGGTTTATTTGGAAGCAATTGGCGGTTCACCTTATCTATTTATATGGGTCTGATTTATAGGCCAACATAGTGCACTAGACATAACAGTGTAAAGCTTTATCTGTGTGAAATAATATCGAGCATACTCCCCCCTCCAGAATGGAAATGTGTGAATAGACGTTCAACAGTATGTTACATCTGTATTCCCTCCCTTACATAACATTTTGAGTAGTCTGCATCCTGCTGGTAACTGGGTTTTTTCACCCACCCTTGTATCATTATCAATGCTGGTATAGAGCTCCAGCCTAGGAGACATGTCTGTTTAGCCTCCAAGATGCATATCCTCTGAAGAAATGGTTTACTATAATGCCAGCAGGTTCGTACTGTATACTACTCTGTCAACATCACAAGTGAAGCTCTTTTTTTCCAGAATGTAATGTCCAGGACCCTGGCGGTCTCCCACTTCATTCTTATGTTTAGGTCCTTGAGATGGAACTCTTACTCCTTGTCTGGTTCCTTGATTTCCATTCCTCTTCTGTCTTTTTCAGGTCTTTTATTCTCCTTCATATACAAATATTCCAGAGGAACAACTATTTTTACAGATCGAGTTGGCTATCTTAGTTGTAATTTAAGATACAACTAAGCTATTTCGCTACATGAAGAACCAACTTACCCCAGTCTTCTAGAAGCAAGCCAGTTGCGATACAGGGTCTTGCACAATCACATCTGTGTAGAATAGGATCTCCACGAAGACCTAGTCTAGTTCAACTTATCCAGGCTCTCCGTTTGCCAACATAGACATTTCAGGAATAGGTTCTGTACATAGTGCACATGAAGGGAGTAAACTCACCTTTTGGATTCTCTCACATACATCTCAGGTACAATACAGCATGCATTCCTCCATCAACTTTTGAGTTACTGTACTCTTTCATTGCATTCTACTCATGCCTCCCTGCTGATGCCCACAAAAATCACTTGCTTTGGAACAGGTAGATATAGGGCTCTTTAAACTCCATCTGTTACTGAGCACCTGCTACCTCTCACAGGTGGTTTTATTTCCCTGGCTCTTCTGCCACCTATCTCCCTGCTGTTCTTCGATGTTCCAAATGCCCCATTACAGTCTACGGCCAAACCTTAACATCCACAATATTTTCTTCATCAAAGCCCTGGCTAGACTATGCCTCTGTCTGTCTAACCTTAGGATCCCACTTCTCTTCCACTAGCTTTCACGCCTAAATCATTCTGCTGCCTCTATTGCTTAAAGATGCTTTTTCATCCTGTTCTCAGTCCATGATGCTGTTGCATCCCTGTTATTGGCCATTGCGTGTTAAAATAGCCACCTTTTTCTAACTTCTCTACTCCTCTGTTTCCAGAAGACTGTCTGCTTGAGGTATCCACTCATCTTCTGAGCTTTATCATATTCCTTGCGTAAATCTATTTGCCAATTCCCATTACTGCTGAATATTCTTAAGTGGAAACTCAGAGTGCTACTCATGTATCTATTAGACCATTTTAAGATTATGCTTCAATAATAGAAGAACCGACACCTATAATGAACTATGAGAAGTTTCATTTGTATTAGTTACATTAAAGATTCCACATTGGAGACATCCTTATCCAAACTAGTTAACTACCTGGAGAGTTTTGGTTTAGATCTAATTCCAGTGGCCCTCCATAAATAAGCCAGTAGTGCTGAAACAGATCCATTTGTGGGTTTTTCGTTTGTTCTATTACAGCAGGTAATGTGCATTATCCTGCGTTCTCCACGAGTTTGCAAAGGCACAGGAATGAGTGGGCCAACTTCCACCTTTCCAGAATAGGCATCTGTTTAGTGGCAACAGTTTCAAGTAGGGGGGAAAAGGACAGTGGAATATAAAGGCCTTTATTTCTCTACATCTTCACTAGAGGAACTTTTCTCTCTTTTCATATATTCTGTGCCTTTTTTGCAATTATATCAAGTGAAAAAAATGAATAGCCAAGGCTTTGCAGTTTGTTTTTCTTGCACAATTGGATGGTCTAAAAAAATCTGGTTAGCGAGTTTCCAAAGCCCGGACTACCCACTTCATCCGTCCTTCAAACAAAAGATGAAGACTAAAAGAAAGCCCCACCTGGTACCAGTGTTTGCTAAAATAATAATAAATAGATTTTGCTTAATAAATAATTAAAAGAGATTGCAAAGTGGAGAGGCCTGGACGGCATTAATCACCAGGCCCGGGGCAGGTATCACCTGCTCCTACACAAGTCAAGTTTATTGTTAAGTCACCTTCACACTACTACTCTCTGATAACTCCACAATGATTGGACACTTGTATTTACTCATAGTTAGCATAGCAAGCACACAATTACCGCAAACCTGATAAAAATATATAAGGCAGAAAACTGTTAGGTTTATACACACACCTGTCCGTTCAGCTTCACTATAGAATTGGCATTAAATGGCCCATTCAAGGAGGGGCGCCGCACAGTTTACATTGGATTATTTTATGCTACTTTATAACAGGTTTACTGCAATCCATATCTCCTTGTCCTATTTGTCTTATTTTATTGAAAACATATGGTAACCAGCTGAACTCTATCCTGCGCTTCATCTGCCAGCAATGGGCAGGTTTTGCAATCAGGCACTTGCTTACATGCTGCTGTCGACACATGGTGCTGTTTAATTTGGAGAAGGGCAGTTTGCTTAAGATAACACTTACCTATTCTGTCCCCCACACACTTAGACTGTAAAATAATAAGACAGAACACAGCCGAGATTCTTAGAAAAGCAGCCTCTCTGTAGCATGGGTGCCATCCTGGAAGGAGTGTGGAGAGCGGACCATATGTCACCTTAGGCACACAGCTAAACATTTGTGCTGCAAGAGACAATAAGAGAATGAAAGACATACTGTACACTCCAAAATGGTCACAGTCTTTATTTACCCATCCAAAAATGCCCCCCTGGAAACAATAAAGAACAAACTCTTGATGCCAGAAAAGTAGAACTGAAAAGGTGCATTACGCGCAGGCAAGCCTGTTGGGCTTCCATTGCTGAGAGCGATGGCTTTCCCAGGCCAGGATGTGGACAGGCACTATTAAAAGATACTGTGACTTGTGATGACATATGTTTAGCAAATATTCAGAAATACACAACATGGTGCTCTCATAGCAGATGTTCCTACTACTTACATACCTCTTCATGGTATAATACATGTAGCCATCATCTCACTGGTCCTTTCTTCCTAACATGGCAGATCTACTCACTTTAGTGACTGCAACCCTATTGTGTAACTTCATTGTTACTAAAGGGAAAACATACATACAGGCTGCTGAGATACGAGCAGCCCATATGGGAGGCACAACTTAATATAGTACAAGTAATATTTTTTAGAATAAGTAAAGTTGCAGACTGAACCTACCAATTCTTATATTTGTTCACCCAGAGTTAAAAATGGCTTCTATGGGGGTCAGATCTTATCCAATGCACATGGCAAATGAACTGAACAGAGGTTTTTAGTCAAGATGAGGCAGATAAAGTGACTGTTACAATCATTCTTACAAGAGCTAACTGGCTTGATGGGCACATTGGGACATATTCATCAATACTGTTGAACTTTCACTTCGTCTTCGTAGTTTTAGACATATTTATGCATTTGTTGTAAATATGGAAGCAACAAAATTCTGACTCAAATACCATCACACAACATGTAGACAAAAAAACTTAACTTGCATGCTGTAAGGAAGAAATGTTTGGCGCATGCATCAAAAACCATATAATTTTTGGCGAAAAATAAACAGACACAAATCTTGCCTCGCTTACAGAGGAGACGAGTATGTGGCAGGAATTTATAGTGCTAGATAGCACAGTCCTGTGCTTGTTCCGGTGACCAGTGACCAATGGACTGAGATTACATGGACTGAGATTAGAATAGGGTCCATTGTTTTGAAAGCAGAAAGCACTCAGATGAGTGTTTATCACTATAAGAGTGTTATCTGAGTGAATTTCGTTATGTATTCGCGTCTATGGGGGCTTCTGAGCCATTACTTTATGATGAGATGGCTAAACATAGAGCAGGTCCTATCCTGTTCCGTACAAAAGTATTCAGCCCCCCTATATCAATACATTGTAGAGCCACCTTTCGCTGCAAATACAGCTTCAAGTCTTTTGGGTTATGTCTCTAGCTTTGCACGTCTAGAGACTGAGATTTTTGTCCATTCTTCTTTGCAAAATAGCTCAAGCTCAGCCAGATTGGATGGAGAGTGTCTGTGAAGAGCAATTTTCATGTCTTGCCACAGATGCTCAATGGGATTTAGGTCTGGACTTTGGCTGGGCCATTCTAACACATGAATATTCTTCGATCTAAACCATTCCACTGTAGCTCTGGCTGTATGTTTAGGGTCATTGTCTTTGCTGGAAGGTGAATCTCCTTCCCAGACTCAAATCTTTTGCAGCCTCCAACAGATTTTCTTCCAGGATTGCCCTGTATTTAGCTCCATCCATCTTCCCATCAACTCTGACCAGCTTCCCTGTCCCTGCTGAAGTAAAGCATCCCAACAGCATGATGCTGCCACCACCATGTTTCACAGTGGGGATGGTGTGTTCTGGTGATGAGCAGTGTTACTTTTCCGCCACACATAGCGCTTTTCATTTAGGCCAAAAAGTTCAACTTTGGTCTCGTCTGAGGTGTTGTGAGACAGACCCCCCCCCCCCCTTCCATTCCCCAATGGAAAGAAAATGTTAACCAACTTTACAGGTTTGAAGAGCGTTGCAGTTGGGGACTTCCTGTTAGATCTAGCTTCCTCTCTACCTGGGAACCTTGGTACCTCCATACTTCCCGAGACACTTAGTTCCCCCCTCCCCCTCTGTTGCTTCTATAATTTTTTTGCTACCCTATATGTGCTCAAATACTTCATTTCATATGGACATCTCTTGTGCTGTTTGTGCCTACCATCTACCAACCCCCCCCCCCCTCAACCGTCCGACTTCCCCCCCATGTCTCCCCCCCACCTTTTTTCTAGGTTTGACATTTGTTGCTGACGCTAATTTGTCTACACATGTTATGGTATTGTTTACACTACATTACACTTCTTGCCATTTCTGTTTGCTTCCCTGTGTTATTCTTTTGTTGGAAAATATTAAATAGAGATTGAATAAAAAAAAAAAAAACTCTGGTCTCATGTGATCAGAGAACCTTCTTCCACAGGTTTGCTGTGTCTCCTACATAGCTTGTGGCAAACTGCAAATGGAAATTCTTATGTCTTTCTTTCAATAATGGTTTTCTTCTTGCCACTCTTCCATAAAGGCCAGATTTGTGGAGTGCACGACTTATAGTTGTCCTGTGGACAGATTCTTCCACCTGAGCTGTGGATTTCTGCAGCTCCTCCAGGGCGACCATGGGCCTCTTGGCTGCTTCTCTGACCAGTGCTCTCCTTGCTTGATCTGTTAGTTTAGGTAGAAGGCCATGTTTTGGTAGGTTTGAAGTTGTAGAATACTTTTTCCATTTTTGGATGATGGATTGAACAGTGCTCCATGGGATTCTCAAAGCTTGGGATATGTTTTTATAACCTAACCCTGCTTTAAACTTCTCCACAACTTTATCTCTGACCTATCTGGTGAGTTCCTTGGTCTTCATGATTCTGTTTGTTCACTAGTGTTCTCTAACAAAACACTGAGGTCTTCACAGAACAGGTGTATTTATACTGAGACTAAATTACAAACAGCAGGACTCTATTAACTAAGTGACTTCTGAAAGCAATTGATTGCACTGGTTTTTAGTTAGGGGTATCAGAGTACAGGGGGTTGAATACTTTTGCACGTCATACTTTTCAGATTTTTATTTGATTCAAATTTTGAAAACCATGTAACGTTTTCGTTCCACTTCACAATTATGTGTTACTTTGTGTTGGTTTATCACTTAAACTCTCAATAAAATACAGTTTGTGGTTGTAAGGTGACAAAATGTGAAAAAGTTCAATACTTTTGCAAGCCACTGTATATAGTTACAACCAGTAACTGACATGTAATTTGGAAGGGAGAAGAGAAACAATAAATACAGCATAAAGAATAAAAGACTTATCTGAAAGGTAAAAATAGGAGAATAAGTTATAAATTATAGGGTATGGACTAGGAAATATAATCAGGAGAAGGAGGTAACAACAGGGGAGCTAAATATGTATATTTACCACTTGTAATACTGGAGTTTGCAGATGACCAAGTCTGGAAAGGAGGCATATACTAGTATTATGATAAAGGCATCATAAAATAGAGGACATCTATCTATCTATCTATATTTTTCCCATTCAGTGTACGAGATCAAACTCTCTATTCTCTCTATTAATTTAAGGTATCACTACCTCCATATCGAAGAACTGGGATCTGTCTGAGCTATCTAACATGATGTCTACAGTATAAATGATAAAGTAATTAGGAATTGGCCATTCAGTTATCAGATACTGGATTTGTGCTTTGATATGCAATTTCATAGTTTGTATGGTTCTACTACATATACAGTTTGTGTTTGTGGCATCTACAGTGGGTACAAAAAGTATTCAGCACCCTTTATATTTTTCACTCTTTGTTTCATTGCAGCCATTTGTTAAAAGCAAAAAAGTTCATTTTATTTCTCATTAATGTACACTCAGCACCCCATCTTGACAGAAAAAAACAGAAATGTAGATATTTTTGCAAATTTATTAAAAAAGAAAAACTGAAATATCGCATGGTCATAAGTATTCAGACCCATTTCTCAGTATTGAGTACAAGCCCCCTTTTGAGCTAGTACAGCCATGAGTCTTCTTGGGAATGATGCAACAAGTTTTTCACATCTGGATTTGGGGATCCTCTGCCATTCTTCCTTGCAGATCCTCTCCAGTTCCATCAGGTTGGATAGTGAACGTTGGTGGACAGCCATTTTCAGGTCTCTCCAGAGATGCTCAATTGGATTGAGGTCAGGGCTCTGGCTGGGCCAGTCAAGTATGGTCACAGAGTTGTTCCGAATCCACTCCTTTGTTATTTTAGCTGTGTGCTTAGGGTCATTGTCTTGTTGGAAGGTGAACCTTCAGCCCAGTCTGAGATCCAGAGCACTCTGGAAGAGGTTTTCTTCCAGGATATCTCTGTACTTGGCCGCATTCATCTTTCCTTCAATTGCAACCAGTCGTCCTGTCCCTGCAGCTGAAAAACATCCCCATAGCATGATGCTGCCACCACCATGTTTCACTGTTGGGATTGTATTGGGCAGGTAATGAGCAGTGCCTGGTTTTCTCCACACATACCGCTTAGAATTAACGCCAAAAAGTTCAATCTTCGTCTCATCAGACCAGAGAATCTTATTTATCATAGTCTGGGAGTCCTTCATGTGTTTTTTGGCAAACTCTATGCGGGCTTTGATATGTCTTGCACTGAGGAGATGCTTCCTTTGGGCCACTGTGCCATAAAGCCCCGACTGGTGGAGGGCTGCAGTGATAGTTGACTTTGTGAAACTTTCTTCCATCTCCCTACTGCATCTCTGGAGCTCAGCCACAGTGATCTTTGGGTTCTTCTTTACCTCTCTCACCAAGGCTCTTATCCCACAATTGCTCAGTTTGGCTGGACGGCCAGGTCGAGGAAGAGTTCTGGTCATCCCAAACTTCTTCCATTTAAGGATTATGGAGGCCACTGTGCTCTTAGGAACCTTGAGTGCTGCAGAAATTCTTTTGTAACCTTGGCCAGATCTCTGCCTTGCCACAACTCTGTCTCTGAGCTCCTTGGGCAGTTCCTTTGACCTCATGATTCTCATTTGCTCTGACATGCACTGTGAGCTGTGAGGTCTTATATAGACAGTTGTGTGCCTTTGCTAATCAAGTCCAATCAGTTTAGACACAGCTGTACTCAAGTGAAGGAGTAGAACCATCTCAAGGAGGATCAGAAGGAAATAGCATGTGAGTTAAATATGAGTGTCACAGTAAAGGGTCTGAATACGTATGACCATGTGATATTTCAGTTTTTCTTTTTTAATAAATTTGCAAAAATATCTACATTTCTGTTTTTTTTTCTGTCAAGATGGGGTGCTGAGTGTACATTAATGAGAAATAAAATGAACTTTTTTGCTTTTAGCAAATGGCTGCAATGAAACAAAGAGTGAAAAATTTAAAGGGGTCTGAATACTTTCCGTACCCACTGTATATATAATTTAATAATCATTTTGGATTGATTGTGTAGTGTTAATAAATTGCTTAACCCGTTATATTTACATGATGTGCTGTGCTTTTCCACTACTGTGGACCTCTGGACAACATACGAGAAGACACCAGCATTATACATGGTAAGTGGGGGCCCTGTTTTTCACATATTTCTGAGTAACGAAAATTTTAAAGTGTGGAGATGACTGCTCCTAGTGCAGCATGTAATATAGACAATCACTGGGGGCGGGGACTGTGGTGTCCATTATGTTTCAGATAGGGCCACTGTGTGGCAATTATGTTATACGTGGGAGCCATTATATTATACATGGGGGCAATTATGTTTCATGTGGGTGTATTGTAGGGGCCAGTAGGTTTCAAATGGGAACACTATGGTGGTCATTATTTTACACATGGGGGGCATTACATAACTGTTGTTAGTAGTTTATAAGTGATAGCTAATTTGGGGGGACTCAGTTAGGACTTTTGCTCACGGGGAGAGGGGGGTACTTTGCTTAGAGTTTGAGAAACACTGATCTAATGGCAGCAGTAGAGGTCCCACTAAGCCAACATCTACATTGCCCAGATGAAAACAGACAGCAGAGGACTCAGGCTGGTCAATCGGAATGCCAGTGAGAGCCATCGCTGCTGGGTCTGCCCATAGGGTGGGAGTAGAGTGTCTGGTTGTGTATATGTTTTTAATTGTGGAAAACCTGTGATATTTATTGATACAATAAAGGATTTATATTTTATAACTATATGAATTCAGTTGTCTAAATGGGTTGTAGGTATCACAGTGTGGGAGTAGACCTTCCCTGCCCATCTCTATTAGTCTGTAGATATAAAAGTCTCCTTCACTGAACACACCCTGCCTGAGCAATTAGGATCCTAGCTTGCTAGAATCCAGCTATGGTGTTTCTGTGTACCGCTTGATTTACCGTGTTTGAACTCTGCCTGTTTCCTGGCAATGTCCCTGACTGCTGTCAATATATTCTGACTCTGGCCTGTTGCTGACCACTGAACCTGTGCCGCCAGCCTGACCTTCTGCCTGTTGACTCTTTATGCACAAACTATGCTAGCCCTGACTATACAACTGTCCTCTGACCTCACACATATGCTGCCGGCTCTGATCTCAACCAGCACTCAGTCTCTGTTTCTGCCTGATGGTCTCCATCAAAGTCCCTGACATTGGGACCACTCCAAGAGGTAATGACCCAGTGGTCTCCCTGCAGTGAAACCCAGATCCTTGCTGGGGGTTAAAGGGTGAAGATCAGGGAAGCTACTTAGACAAAAAAATTAAATTGCATCAAAGGCGGCCTTGTATAAAGGTGATGGAAGGTATACAAGTTATAGCTCTAAGCTTCTAAATAAAGGTTTTATACCTACACCCATCATTTATATCTACAGTCATGCATTAGTGCCGAAGCGGAGTGGGGGAAACTATAGCTCTCTGTAAACAGACTTATAATGGAGTAACTTTACACCTCTGATGACGGGATGGCGGTTAGCGCTATCCTAGAAATGCGTCAGGTGTTCTATTGAGGCTTTCTAATAGTGTCCATGTGAATATTGGCACTAAATTATTCCTACTTCTCAGAAGTGTGTTTTTTTTGTTTGCCTAGGACTAGTCCGACAGCCATTGAACAGCATTGCAAATATTCTGCTGGGGGTCGGCTTTCCTATTTTGAGCAAATTTAAGTTACTATCATGCACTTCTGAGAAAGGGGAGAGGTTGTTTTATGACTAGGGGTGACATATTATATGTGTGACACACGTTCAAGTCCCCTGGCCATGCACGATTTTACTTGTTCTACTTGCTCTTAATTTTTCTATCATGAGAGATTATTGTGACTCATTATCTTTTAGATTATATTAATAAAGATCGTATTTTAGACATACTCTTTTGGGAATTGACACTGTCTATAGGTTTTCTATTATATTTATGAGTATTGGGACAGTATATGATATATATTTTTTACACTTATTTCTAGTGATATCAATTCACTATTTTGGAGACATCTGTGGTCTCCAAGTAAAATTGGTCTAGCTTCAGCTCATTATGATTAACCTATTAAAACAGTTATCTCAGACATTTTTTGTGAAATTAGAAAATAGCACCAGGTTTCCCTATTAGCTGTGTCCAGTATTACAACTCCATTAACTTAAATGTGACTAAGCTGCAATACCAGACACTACCAACTGAGAAGAGAGGCGCTGTTCTGGTGAAATATTGATCTCTTGTACCTTCATACAGTCTGAGTATTTTCATACTTGCTGACTAATAGAGGGCATAAGTGTTACACACTGTATATCGTTTATTGTGGGTTTTTTTATTATGGGCTTACAAGATATGACAAGTTCGTATAGGTTACAGAATTCAATGCAGCTTGAGAAAAAAACCTTTTGATCCAGTGATCTTATGTATCATTGTGACCACATGTTTGTAAGGAATCACTTTTGTTGACCAAATCAATCTCTAAAGCCGTACTTCTTCTGACCACATGCTTATAAATCTCTACACAAACAGCTCGCATAGACATCTAGACAAAGGATTATTCAGCACAATAAGACCAGTGTTGACTTTACACACAGCACAAATATATATCACGTGAGTGTAAGAATAGCCGCTGTCATTTATATGTAACACGTACTCTGATGACTTCCAAGCATCTGACAGAATAAATGGTGTCAATTATTTAAAAAAAAAAAAAGGAAAGCGAGCCAATTCTCATTCACGAGAACAAAGCTGGTCTGCAAAATAATATGGGTAAAATGATAACCTACAATAAAAGAGCAACGATTACTGATACGCAGAGCTATATTTGTATATGCTTTAAGGGGTTGTCCAGGGAGTATTTATTAACTTACCTGGTTTGGTGGAATGCTTTTGATGGACCCGGGGGTTCCGGCAACATCTCATCCCCCGAATCATGTAATCAGAGGTAACATTCAGCTCCCAGGGTCTCTCTGCCCCCCACCCCCCCAATCTCACAGGAAATTAATTACCTATGCTATGGAGCTGGCTGACTATAGTAGACTATAGTAATTATATGTGAGATCGGGGCAGGAGTGGGTGGAACGGCCCAGAGAACGCTGCCTTCGATCACATGACCCAAGGGTCATGACATTGCTGGGACCCCCAGGTCCATTAAAAGCATTCCTCTGGACCCCTTTAAAGGTCCACGCACAAGAGTAAAAAGCTGAAGTTGATCAGACACCTAACCCCTCCAGATTCCATCATAAACATACATGCTGAAACTCACCACACAACTAATCCACCTTTCACTTCAAAACAATTTTTCTCCAAAACTCCAAAAGTGACATATATAACAAAGGTATGATGTTTATCACTGTAATGTAGTGATGTCAGTTGAAAATGCTTCAGGACCAGGACAATTTCCCTGGTTCAGAACCAGACACATTTTCAGGGTATTTCGTCCATGCGGTTTTGAGGCAAAACTTTTTAAATATTTTTCCCTCTCGTTACAGTAATTTGTATGTAGCTGATACATAGTGTTGTATCATTTGGTGCAGGGATAGAACCTGTATGTGGGCGTGGCATTGTTTTTTTGGTGTTTTTTTTTAATTTTACTTTAACGTATATTTTTTATTTGTCTTTTTATTGTGCCTTCCATAAGTTCAGGGACTGAATTCCCAAACGGAGTGGGAACGCTGGTGTGAATCCAGCCTTAGCCTCAGTTACAGGAGGAAGGCAGCCTCCTAACCATAACTGCAGAAGGGCCTCCTATCCTGTACACAATGATCAGGATGGCAGGGGCAGTAATAAACTATTATTACCTTCTCTAGTGAAGTTCCAGCTATAGTAACAATTGTAACATACGTCACATGACACCAGGCTTCTTTCTATTAGCAGCACTGTCCACAGCCAGCAGAGATGAGCGCCGATCTTTCCTGTCCTGAGACATATAGTGGAGATAGTGGTTGGGGAATCAGGCTTTTCCTGACCACTATCATGGTGCTGCAGGGCCATGGCCATGTCCAGCTGGCCGTGGGCCCCCTACCCCTCCAGGCCCAGTTGTTACACTACTGCTGGTACTGCTATTGCTGCACCCACTATAGCTATACCATAATTGATACTGAGTTCTTGAGTCTGAGAGGTCTCAAATGTCTCACTACAGCATGAGACAACACCAGTATTATAGATAACACATGGTAAGTGGGGTCCAATTACAGATTTTGCATTGGGGCTCAGGGGCTGCAAGTTATGCCTCTGCTTGTTGTCATATATTTCCTAAAAGACACCAAGGTGATAATTCTGTGTATAGCATTTGACACATTAGTTAGAAGGCATCACCAGTGAATGGCTCCCTACAATTTTTTTCACTTTATGTATCAACAGTATGCTTTAAAGCGTTCCATTCAAATTTCCAATGGACACCCTAGGAGAAGAATTGGAGGACTTGACCTTTAGCAGGTCAGCCAATTGCTCACCATTAGCAGCCCAACAAACCCCAGACTAGCTGTCTTTGGAGTAGTCAGTGTAAGGCAGAAATGTTCCTTAGGCTAAAAGCTCTGCTCCGGGTGAAGCTCTTCATCTTTCTGGAGTGTTTGTTTTCCACTGTGTCTTTACACTTTATGTTCTCCTTCCAACACAATTTCAGTTTTCCTTTATTTTTCATCTATATCCCATTCTGTGTTTCTTTAAACAAACCCTCCACCATATGTTTCCCTGTGAAAGGGCTGATTGTGAACAGACACTTAACATAATATTGTGGCTACTTTAAGCGATTTTGTTTCTGTGGAAGACACGCCGCCACATTCTCTTAATGAGGTATTGAGGCATCTGCTTTTCTAACTTCCTGCACAGAAGAAATGAAAGGACCACTAAAGTGTCTCATTCACATCCAGTCTCATTCTTTCCTCCCCTTTTTATTTTGACACCCAGTGATAATCGGCTCTTTACACTGGCCTGCTGGACGCTCTTGTCAACGGATGGCCATCCCCTCAAGACAGAAGATGAGCTGCTTTAGAAAGACTGTAGCGATCGCCTAAGATAATACAACCATACAAAACTAAACACTAGAGAGACATTCATATCTGATAGCAAACTCTTCATACATTTAACAAATAAACCGAGTGCCATGGGAAATGACAGGGGTTTTTTTCTCTTAGGTAAAGAAAGTAAGACCTTTGTTTGGCTCGCTGTAAATATACTGTGAAAATACAAGACCAACGACTGCCAAGAATAAAGGAAGCAACTGGTTAACTTTCTCAGAAACAAATGAATAAAAGTCGACAAGCAAATATATATTTACATAGATTGTAAGCTCTTGTGAACAGGGACCTCACTCCTAGTCATTGAATTGTTTAGTCTTGTTATTCTGTAAGGTCTGATGTCTGTACATGAAACCTATGAATAGTAGAGAGCTATAGAATACAGTACAGACCAAAAGTTTGGACACACCTTCTCATTCCAAGAGTTTTCTGTATTTTCATGACTATAAAAATTGTAGATTCACACTGAAGGCATCAAAACTATGAATTAACACATGTGGAATTATATACGTAACAAAAAAGTGTGAAACAACTGAAAATATGTCTTATATTCTAGGTTCTTCAAAGTAGCCACCTTTTGCTTTGATTACTGCTTTGCACAATCTTGGCATTCTCTTGATGAGCTTCAAGAGGTAGTCACCTGAAATGGTTTTCACTTCACAGGTGTGCCCTGTCAGGTTTAATAAGTGGGATTTCTTGTCTTATAAATGGGGTTGGGACCATCAGTTGTGTTGTTCAGAAGTCAGGTGGATACACAGCTGACAGTCCTACTGAATGGAGTGTTAGAATTTGTATTATGGCAAGAAAAAAGTAGCTAAGTAAAGAAAAATGAGTGGCCATCATTACTTTAAGAAATGAAGGTCAGTCAGTCTGAAAAATTGGGAAAACTTTGAAAGTGTCCCCAAGTGCAGTGGCCAAAACCATCAAGTGCTACAAAGAAACTGGCTCACATGAGGACCGCCCCAGGAAAGGAAGACCAAGAGTCACATCTGCTGCGGAGGATAAGTTCATCCGAGTCACCAGCCTCAGAAATCGCAGGTTAACAGCAGCTCAGATTAGAGACAAGATCAATGCCACACAGAGTTCTAGCAGCAGACACATCTCTACAACAACTGTTAAGAGGAGACTGTGTGCAGCAGGCCTTCATGGTAAAATAGCTGCTAGGAAACCACTGCTAAGGACAGGCAACAAGCAGAAGAGACTTGTTTGGGCTAAAGAACACAAGGAATGGACATTAGACCTGTGGAAATCTGTGCTTTGGTCTAATGAGTCCAAATTTGAGATCTTTGGTTCCAACCACCATGTCTTTGTGCGACGCAGAAAAGGTGAACGAATGGACTCTACATGCCTGGTTCCCACCGTGAAGCATGGAGGAGGAGGTGTGATGGTGTGGGGGTGCTTTGTTAGTGACATTGTTGGGGATTTATTCAAAATTGAAGGAATACTGAACCAGCATGGTTACCACAGCATCTTGCAGCGGCATGCTATTCCATCCGGTTTGCGTTTAGGTGGACCATCATTTATTTTTCAACAGGACAATGACCCCAAGCACACCTCCAGACTGTGTAAGGGCTATTTGACCAAGAAGGAGAGTGATGGGGTGCTACGCCAGATGACCTGGCCTCCAATGTCAGCAGACCTGAACCCAACCGAGATGGTTTGGGGTGAGCTGGACCGCAGAGTGAAGGCAAAAGGGCCAACAAGTGCTAAGCATCTCTGGGAACTCCTTCAAGACTGTTGGAAGACCATTTCGGGTGACTACCTCTTGAAGCTCATCAAGAGAATGCCAAGAGTGTGCAAAGCAGTAATCAAAGCAAAAGGTGGCTACTTTGAAGAGCCTAGAATATAAGACATATTTTCAGTCGTTTCACACTTTTTTGTTAAGTATATAATTCCACATGTGTTAATTCATAGTTTTGATGCCTTCAGTGTGAATCAACAATTTTTATAGTCACGAAAATACAGAAAACTCTTGGAATGATAAGGTGTGTCCAAACTTTCAGTCTGTACTGTATGTTAGTGCCACATAAATAAAAAATTAATATCATATACAGTCTAAAAGTCCACGCATGACAGAGACAGATCTAATCTACCATTCCACACATAGTAAGCAAAGATTCATATACACACGTGGACAAAATTGTTGGTGCCCCTCGTTTAATGAAAGAAAAACCCACAATGGTCACAGAAATAACTTGAATCTGACTAAACTGGAATTTGCCAAACTACATGTTGACAAGCCACAAAGCTTCTGGGAGAATGTCCTATGGACAGATGAGACAAAAATCGAAATTTTTAGTAAGGCACATCAGCTCTATGTTCACAGACCGAAAAATGAAGCATATCTTGAAAAGAACACTGTCCCTACTGTGAAACATGGAGGAGGCTCTTATGTTCTGGGGCTGCTTTGCTGCATCTGGCACAGGGTGTCTTGAATCTGTGCAGGGTACAATGAAATCTCAAGACTATCAAGGGATTCTAGAGAGAAATGTGCTGCCCAGTGTCAGAAAGCTTGGTCTCAGTCGCAGGTCATGGGTCTTGCAACAGGATAATGACCCAAAACATACAGCTAAAAACACCCAAGAATGGCTAAGAGGAAATCATTGGACTATTCTGAAGTGGGCTTCTGTGAGCCCTGACCTAAATCCTATTGAGCATCTTTGGAAGGAGCTGAAACATGCCGTCTGGAAAAGGCACCCTTCAAACCCGAGACAACTGGAGCAGTTTGCTCATGAGGAGTGGGCCAAAATACCTGTTGAGAGGTGAAGTCTCATTGACAGTTACAGGAATCATTTGATTGCAGTGATTGCCTCAAAAGGTTGTGCAACAAAATATTAAGTTAAGGGAACCATCATTTCTGTCCAGGCCTGTTTCATGAGTTTTCTTTTTTAAAAAATTCTGTTGAAGCATGATTGAAAAGGAATGTCTGACTTTCATTTGTTCATTTTCATAGAATTTTTATACTGTATATTATTACTTTTGTCAGATTCCAGTTATTTCTGTGACCATTGTGGGTTTTTCGTTCATTTCTTTCAGTGGGGTCTGATACCCGGATCCCAAACAAATCAGTCATCTAGCAGCCTCTGGGCACCAGAAGCTGCTACAGTGGATGGGAAGCATGTATAGGTATCAGCTGTTCTGTGTTGGGTCCAGGTGTTGGAACTCCACAGATCAGATAAATGCTTTTGGGGTTAGAAAGCCCCTTTAGGCTGAGGCCCCACCTTGCGGAAACATAGCTTCTTTTGTTGCAGATTTTGCTGCATTTTTTTTTTAAGCCAAAGCCAAGAATGGCTACAAATAGAATGAGAAAAATATAGGAAGTTCTTATACCTCTACCTTCTGCTCAATCCACTACTGGCTTTGGCTAAAAAAAACCACAGCAAAATCTGCAACAAAAAAAGCTGCGTTTCCGCAACGTGGGGCCTCAGCCTTAAAGGTAATCTAACAGGTCTAAAATGAACCCCAAACCAATTTTTGGACATGTAGTAGCCATTAGTAGGAGCAGAAACATGCCTTTGTGACCATAATAATAATAATAATAATACATTTTATTTATATAGTGCCAACATATTCCGCAGCACTGTACAATTTGTAGGGTTCAAGTAAAGACAAAAAAGATACATTACAAAGAAAGTCAATTCACACAATGGGACAGAGGGCCCTGCTCGCAAGAGCTTACAATCTATGAGGTAGAGGGGGTGACAGTAATAAAGTAATGTAGTGGTGCTCATCTTTTTATGGATATGCAAATGCACAGGATGGCTCGGCCAGATTTGTATACAGACAACTAACTGCAAGTACTTTGGCTGTGTTTTGAAATGGCAGCCCAACAGCACCTCTTTAGCAACATTTTCAGCCGCAGTCTGCATCATGGCTGTCTGTAGGTAAATCTGGCAAATTGTTCCTGCCCCCGATGCACTTGTTGGCTGATTTGCATATCCATAAAAAGATTATTTTCTCTGCATTGTTTTATCAGTTTGTGGCCACAAGTATGTACCCATTACAGGGTTATTTCCATTTTGGGTTTTTCTTACACAAGAAACTCAAAGGGCAGGGAGCATTGTTGAGTAGGGGAGTTAGTGGCTGCCTTACAGACGCTCATTCCCCAACACCCACAAGGGTCAGCTGTTATTACCCATCAGTAAATTTTTGGCATGTTGGAGGAAACTGGAGTACCACCTGGAGGAAACCCACGCAAATCAGATGTTGCACTTGTTCAGATTCAGACCCCAGTGCTGCAAGGCAACAGTGCTAACCACTGAGCCACCAGGCTGCCCATATCTACACAATAGATCTAGAATCCTTACCCATCAGAGATTTATGAGGAAAGACCTGCACCTATCAGCATCACCACTCGACCCACTTTATCAAAATCTATGGCGTTAAAGAAAGAACCAAGTGCTGCTCTAAATAAGGGAATCAGAGAATCTCCCTCTTCTGATGGTGCGGGTCCCAGAGACTTTATTATTACAACACAACATGGTACTTGGCAAAACTCAGATCTGCTACATCTCTATGTAACTACTTACTTTTGTGTAGTTTTGATGGTTGTGCTGTTCTCTGTTAAAGCTTTTCTATACAAGAAATGAAAATTGTGTTAAAATACAGAAAACATTAATTTATACAGGAATGCAGTTTTTCGCACACAGCTTTTGAGGGGTCTCTCATACATTTCAAATGGAGTCAGCGGCAATAAGAAGCTTCATGACCTATCTTCAGGTGGATTCTGTCATGCAATCCACATAGAAATAAATGGGAGGCCGAAAAAAATTTGATATGTTTTTTTTTGCCGTGTTTTTTTGAAGCAGATTTTTCAGGCCCATCCCCAAAACAGTGTACTGGAGGAAAAAAAAAAAAAAAGCGCCACAAAAACACGTCAAAAACCACAACAAAAACTGTGACAAAAAAGGAGTCAAAGAACTGCTTCCCAATTCATGAAGCAGATTTTTTTCAGAATCCAAAAAAACTCTAAAGGGTATGTTCACATAGAGGAATTCCGCCTCAAAATCAGCCCCAAATTCCACCTGAAACCAGTCTCCATTCATTTCAATGGGAGTCAGATGCTGATTTTTCCTCAAGCAGAATTTTCCTCTAGCAGATTTTTCCAGCTAGAGTAAAAATTAGCACCATGCTCAATCTTCAGGCAGATTCCGCCTGCTAACTCCCATGGAAGTGAATGAGAGGCAGAAAATATTACCTGGAAGGTGCAGAATTTGTACAAGCAGAAAAATCTGCTTCAAATTCCTGAAGCTGAATTTTTAGCTAGAAAAATTTACACCATGTGAACAACCCCTAACAGTTCCATAGTATTATAGGAGTTCAGTAAGGCTGTGACGGATATGTCTCTTATTACACTTACTGACTTACTTACTGGAGGTACCCACCAATGGAACAATGACAATCACTAGAATTTGGGTCCTGAGCTCCTATCCCCTATCCCGTGGCTGGAACAGTGTACTAAGGAGATTTTTGAAGGTAGTGGAGGTCAAGCATGTACCCTGCCATGATATTCAATGCCTTTGGGGTATACAAACAGCTAGACCCCCACGATTGTGGAGGCTCCAGTGGTAGGTTTCTAGGTAGGATCTGTACTATGTATGGCAAAGCTGTTCACCAACGTCTGGAAAATACATACTGTATAATAGGAGAAGTGCCAGGAATTTGGGGATTGGACCAGCAGGGCCCAACTGGTACTCTTCTTTTATCTACAAAAGTAAAATAGCCCATTAGGGGTTTTATTAATATTTGAGGTAATGTAGTGCACAGGGAGGAACCAGCAAATTTAAAGGGAACCTGTCAATTAAATTTGGGGAACTAAACCACCCCCAGACACTCAGAGGTCCCTATAAAGTAAGGAAGCTAGGTAAGTATAACAGTTGTTTCTGGGTTTTTTTTTGCTTTTTTTTTTTATTTGTTTTTTGGGGGCACCAATGGCGTTAAGAGTAGGCTATTTGAGACACTAAATTTCCAGTCCATAAGGACCTAGTGGTCTTTTAGTTTTAACACATTGGTAGGCACAGTGCTAAGATTTCATAAGTGGGCTTCTCCCCCATCACCACCACTTAGACATACCTGATCCACATAAATTACAATGCCCCCCCCCCCTAGTGGTTCTCACAGTATAAAGTCCCTCTCCTGGTGCACCTACAGTATAGGTTGCCGCCACTGCTTTTATGTGACAGTCATCAGAGTGCCAGGAACTGGTTAGTATATTCCCCGACCCCTCCGCAGTTTTTCCAATTCCTGGAAAACCCCTTTAAGAATAATGTCCCATAGTGCACACAATATAATGTCCCATAGTGGCCCCTCCACACAGTATATCATAGTACCCCCTCCACATAGTATAACATCCTATAGTGTCCCCCATGCATTTTTCCAGATCCAAGCTCAGTACATAAATACAGCCAAAGATCCAAACATAAATCATAATAAAATCATAATATAAATCTTAATACAGTTTACCTATTGGCTACAGTATAGCTGCATACTTCGCTAAGTACTGCAGGTGCACAATACAGTTAGGTCCTGGTGTGCATACATTAATAAAAGTGTCTGCATCACTATATTTTACTTCACTGCATACTGGAGAGACTGATCTATATATTAATCTTGGGGAAGTTACTCCTAAATTCAGTGAGGTTTTTGATTAATGTAATTTTCTTGAAAAATAAATATACTGATGGTCATGGCGCTACATATATAGATTCATTTAACACATATTAGGTAGATGAATTAAATTTATGTTTTACATAAATCTATACAGTGCTGGCCAAAAGTATTGGCACCCCTGCAATTCTGTCAGATAATACTCAATTTCTTCCAGAAAATGATTGCAATCACAAATGCTTTGGTAATAATATCTTCATTTAATTTGTCGTCAATGGAAAACCACAAAAAGAACTGTCAAAAAGCCAAATTGGATATAATTCCACACCAAACATAAAAAAGGGGGGTGGACAAAAGTATTGGCACCCTTTGAAAAATCATGTGATGCTTCTCTAATTTGTGTAATTAACAGCACCTGTTACTTACCTGTGGCACATAACAGGTGGTGGCAATAACTAAATCACACTTGCAGCCAGTTGAAATGGATTAAAGTTGACTCAACCTCTGTCCTGTGTCCTTGTGTGTACCACATTGAGCATGGAGAAAAGAAAGAAGACCAAAGAACTGTCTGAGGACTTGAGAAGCAAAATTGTGAGGAAGCATGAGCAATCTCAAGGCTACAAGTCCATCTCCAAAGACCTGAATGTTCCTGTGTCTACCGTGCGCAGTGTCATCAAGAAGTTTAAAGCCTATGGCACTGTGGCTAATCTCCCTAGATGTGGACGGAAAAGAAAAATTGACGAGAGATTTCAACGAAAGATTGTGCGGATGGTGGCTAAAGAACCTCGACTAACATCCAAACAAGTTCTAGCTGCCCTGCAGTCCAAGGGTACAACAGTGTCAACCCGTACTATCCGTCGGCGTCTGAATGAAAAGGGACTCTATGGTAGGATACCCAGGAAGACCCCACTTCTGACCCTGAGACAGAAAAAAGCCAGGCTGGAGTTTGCCAAAACTTACCTGAGAAAGCCAAAAACTTTTTGGAAGAATGTTCTCTGGTCAGATGAGACAAAAGTAGAGCTTTTTGGGAAAAGGCATCAACATAGAGTTTACAGGAAAAAAAAAAAAAAACAGGCCTTCAAAGAAAAGAACACGGTCCCTACAGTCAAACATGGCGGAGGCTCCCTGATGTTTTGGGGTTGCTTTGCTGCCTCTGACACTGGACTGCTTGACCGTGTGCATGGCATTATGAAGTCTGAAGACTACCAACAAATTTTGCAGCATAATGTAGGGCCCAGTGTGAGAAAGCTGGGTCTCCCTCAGAGGTCATGGGTCTTCCAGCAGGACAATGACCCAAAACACACTTCAAAAAGCACTAGAAAATGGTTTGAGAGAAAGCACTGGAGACTTCTAAAGTGGCCAGCAATGAGTCCAGACCTGAATCCCATAGAACACCTGTGGAGAGATCTCAAAATGGCAGTTTGGAGAAGGCACCCTTCAAATCTCAGGGACCTGGAGAAATTGGCCAAAGAAGAATGGTCTAAAATTCCAGCAGAGCATTGTAAGAAACTCATTGATGGTTACCGGAAGCGGTTGTTCGCAGTTATTTTGTCTAAAGGTTGTGCTACCAAGTATTAGGCTGAGGGTGCCAATACTTTTGTCCGGCCCATTTTTGGAGTTTTGTGTAAAATGATCAATGATTTGACTTTTTTTTTTCATTCTCTTTTGTGTTTTTTCATTGCAAGCAAAATAAATGAAGATATTATTACCAAAGCATTTGTGATTGCAACCATTTTCTGGAAGAAATTGAGTATTATCTGACAGAATTGCAGGGGTGCTAATACTTTTGGCCAGCACTGTATATATATATATATATATATATATATATATATATATATATATACACACACACACACACACACACACACACATACATACATACACACACACACACATACAAAAAGTGTATTGAGTATTTGATTACCTGCCATCTAGAAACTGTGTCTAAAACAACATAAATAACACCACTAAAACACAAACCCACCAGCACCAAGCCCAAGCTCAGTACATAAATACAGCACCAGTACCTCAGACCCCACAGTATAATAAATGGAGGCCAGGGGAGGTGAGGAAAAATAAACACTTATACTCGCCTTGCCTCACCTCTCCTGGGCATCCTTGTGGCATCCACTAGTCACACAGCGCCCTCTTCTGGCCTCTGGCTGAGGTCACACACCCAAGGTCACCCCTAATTAGCTCATCTCTACTCAGAACATAAATTCTACCCCAGAACCAAGCTCTGTACATGAATCCAGTACCAGAACCAAGCTCAGTACATGAATCCATTACCAGAACCAAACTCAGTACAGAGATCATTTGCAAATTCAGGATAACCTCTGCTTACATTTATACCATGTGAAACTGCGTCGGCCAATATAATCTTCAAGAAAGCCGATCACTAGGATTTTCACCACTAAATCCAAAGCAAGTAGTCATGTAGGGTACGAAATCTTTTTAGCCTTCACCTCAGAAGTCTGTATGCAAATTAGCTGAGAAGTTACTAGTTACACGTCCCCTTTGATAATGGTAAGGTTATACTAGGAGTTGTGGTTTCAGAAACAATAATGCTGCCAGCCATCATTACTCAGTAGACTATATGAGAGAGTAAAGTACTGACCGGATAGGATCAGTGGCAGAACAACTCTTATTGGAATTAATCTCTTTCTTTTCCACCTGGTCCAGATGCCATGTTGAATTCTCCAGGACATTGCCTGGATGTTTTCTGCTCCTCACTTTTGCATCACATCCCTAGACTGTACAATTGAAAATAACAGTCACAATAGGCCCTGGGAATAAAATATGCCCCATACTGCACCCCTGAATAAAAATATACCCCACAATATGCCAATGAATATAAATATATCCTCTAAATGTTTTCCCACTGAATAAAAAATAATCTCGTGGCGCACTTCTGAATATAAATGTGTTCTTTAATATGCCCCTCTGAATAAAAAGCGGTAATGCCCAAAAATAATCCCAAACCTTAGTAAGAAATACTCACCTGCAGATACAACTGAATCTAAGGGAGGGGGCCACGTGCACAAGGTGTCAGGGGGCCCCAGACCTATCAGATTTCCCATGTGTGCGCCCCCCTGATCCCATCTACACCAAATTAAACATCCATATAAAAGCAGAAGACCAGAGCTCCAGAACATTCATATGGATTTCAGAAGTCCAAGATGGCTTGGAATATTCTTTATAATAGGGAATAGAACATTTTCCTGTATAATCCATATCAGGGCTATTACTTCAGGTTTGCACACTTTTCAAGGGTCCAAGTGTGTTCACTTGACTCTTTCTATATTTTTCATTGACGCCAATGGAGAGTAAATAGATGTTCTTCATATTAGAACCTGTAAGTCAGATGAAAACCTCACACAGTGTGACGTGCAAAAGTATTCAGCCCCCTGTACTCTGATACCCCTAAATAAAATCTAGCGCAATCAATTGCCTTCAGAAGTCACTTAATTAATCAACAGAGTCCAGCTGTGTGTAATTTAGTCCCAGTATAAATACACCTGTTCTGTGAAGGCCTCAGTGGTTTGTTAGAGAATACTAGTGAACAAACAGCATAATGAAGACCAAGGAACCCACCAGTAAGGTCAGAGATAAAGTTATGGAGAAGTTTAATGCAGGGTTAGATTATAAAAACATATCCCAAGCAGTACTGGTCAATCCATCAGCCAAAAATGGAAAAAATATTATACAACTGCAAACCTACCAAGACATGACCGTCCATCTAAACTGACAGATCAAGCAAGGAGAACACTGGTCAGAGAAGCAGCCAAGAGGCCGATGGTCACTCTGGAGGAGCTGCAGAAATCCACAGCTCAGGTGGGAGAATCTGTCCACAGGACAACTATAATCGTGCACGCCACAAATCTGGCCTTTATGGAAGAGTGGCAAGAAGAAAACCATTGTTGAAAGAAAGACATAAGGATAAGAAGTGCTGTTTGCAGTTTGCCACAAGCCATATAGGGGACACAGCAAACATGTGGAAGAAGGTGCTCTGGTCAGATGAGACCAAAGTTGAACTTTTTGGCCTAAATGCAAAGGGCTATGTGTGGCAGAAAAGTAACACTGCTCATTACCCTGAACACACTATACGCACTGTGAAACATGGTGGTGCCAGCATCATGCTGTGGGGATGCTTTTCTTCAGCAGGGACAGGGAAGCTGCTCAGAGTTGATGGGAAGATGGATGGAGTTAAATACAGGGCAATCCTGGAAGAAAGCCTGTTGGAGGCTGCAAAAGACAATGATCCTAAACATACAGCCAGAGCTACAGTGGAATGGTTTAGATAAAAAGAATATTAATGTGTTAAAATGGCCCAGTCAAAGTCCAGACCTAAATCCCATTGAACATCTGTGGCAAGACATGAAAATTACTGTTCACAGACACTCTCCATCCAATCATCCAATCAGGCTGAGCTTGAACTATTTTGCAATGAAGAATGGGTAAAAATCTTAGTCTCTAGATGTGCAAATCTGGTAGAGACATATCCCAAAAGACTTGGAGCTGTAATTGCAGCAAAAGGTGGCTGTACAAAGTATTGATAAAGGGGGCTGAATACTTTTGCACGTTACACTTTTCAGGTTTTTATTTGATTAAAATTTTGAAAATCATGTATCATTTTCCTTCCACTTCACAATTATCTGCTACTATGTGTTGGTCTATCATTTAAAATCTCAAGAAAATACATTTAAGTTTGTGGTTGTACAGTCATGGCCAAAAGTTTTGAGAATGACACAAATATTATATTTTCACATGATCTGCTGCCCTCTGGTTTTTATGTGTGTTTGTCAGATGTTTTTATCACATACAGAAATATAATTGCATTCATATTATGAGTAACAGAAGCTTATATTGACAGTTAGAATGAGTTAATGCAGCAAGTCAATATTTGCAGTGTTGACCCTTCTTCTTCAGGACCTCTGCAATTCTCCCTGGCATGCTCTCAATCAACTTCTGGACCAAATCCTGACTGATAGCAGTCCATTCTTGCAGAATCAATGCTTTAATTTTGTCTGAATTTGTTGGTTTTTGTTTGTCCACCCGTCTCTTGATGATTGACCACAAGTTCTCAATGGGATTAAGATCTGGGGAGTTTCCAGGCCATGGACCCAAAATCTCTATGTTTTGTTCCCTGAGCCATTTAGTTATCACCTTTGCTTTATGGCAAGGTGCTCCATCATGTTGGAAAAGGCATTGTTGAGCGCCAAACTGCTCTTGGACGGTTGGGAGAAGTTGCTCTTGGAGGACATTCTGGTACCATTCTTTATTCATGGCTGTGTTTTTAGGCAAGACTGTGAGAGAGCCGATTCCCTTGCCTGAGAAGCAACCCCACACATGAATGGTTTCAGGATGCTTTACAGTTGGCATGAGACAAGACTGGTGGTAGCGCTCACCTCTTCTTCTCCGAATAAGCTGTTTTCCAGATGTTCCAAACAATCGAAAAGGGGATTCATCAGAGAAAATGACTTTACCCCAGTCCTCAGCAGTCCACTCCCTGTACCTTTTGCAGAATATCAGTCTGTCCCTGATGTTTTTTCTGGAGAGAAGTGGCTTCTTTGCTGCCCTCCTTGAGACCAGGCCTTGCTCCAAGAGTCTCATTCTGGAGTATATGCAAATTGCCATTAGAAAAACTGAAGCAGTAGACTTTGTAAAAATTAATATTTGTATCATTCTCAAAACTTTTGGCCATGACTGTAAGGTGACAAAATGTGAAAAATTTCAAGGGGTATGAATACTTTTGCAAGGCACTGTATGTATAGTATATACCATTAAAACACAAACTACAATATGTGAAGTTTTTGTTTTATCACTTCTAACAAACTAGTTTTGAATTCATGATTTAGGGTTATAATGCCACCTACTGGTAGAAGTTTAAAATGACAACTCACTAAAATATAATGGACTGATATGGCTGAAATGCGAGGAATATTTGGGAAGATTCACTGATGTTGCCTAATACCGAAGACACTTTGACTAGGCAGAAGATTCCCAAAATTCATGAAAGTAGCATGCATTTTATGACAAATCTAATGCACTCTAATCTCACCCCTGACACAGCCAATTTTGGTGGCAAGGTTTTTGTTTTTTTCATCTATTCCTTCCAAAAGACATCATTTTTTATTTTTCTGCCATCTTTTTTAGGGCTTGTTATTTTCAGTATGAGTTACAATGAGTTTTTAATGGCACCATTTCATATACTCTATCATGTACGTTAAACAAAAAAAAAAAAAAAAAAGCTTTTTCTATTCAACCCTACACAATTTGAAATTTTTAATTCTGGAGTTTATTGAGATTAGTAAAGCATATACAAGCTGTATGGCAATATCCATAAATGGCCAGTAGCATTATTTATACAGTCATATGCATAAAAAACAACTAATAACTATAAGAGAGACTTTAAAGCCCAACCAAAAAGACTGATATGATCACAGATCACAGTCTAGAAGATCTCACTCCAATGAGGATTACAGAAAAAAAGTGTTAAAGAAGTAGAAGCAAGGAAATAAAGAGGAGAGAGAAAAAAGATACAGAAGAAAGATAAAAAATAAAGGGGGATAATAATATGAACCATATCTTTAATTGCCTTAAACCATAGTACAGAACACTCCTAGGAACCTATCTATCCAATTTCTAGCTCTCTAAGGAAAACACAGCCGAAGTTATGTGAAAGTGAAAAATGACATTATTATACTCTGGGGTCTCTTCAGTCCCCAAAGTATAATAGGTGGAGGCTCAGGTAAGATGTAAAAATGAAAAAACACAACATTCATACTCACCTTCTGTTGCCTCATTTGGGCCTTTTTGTGGCGGCCGGCACTCTTCACGGACATTATCAGCCTGGGGATCTCTGCTGAGCCCTGTGATTGGGCAACTAGCGGCCACAACTGAGGCCAGGCCAATGATGTCACAGAAAGAGCTGCACATCATTACAGAAGGAGAGTATGAATTTTTTTTATCACCTCCCCAAGGCCTCCACCTATTATACTCTGGGGTCTGAAGAGTCCCCTGAGTAAAAAGTGGCAGCCATTTTATTTAGTCCAAGACGACTCTCCATTTGTTCGGTTTCGTAAAAAAAAAAAAAACAATTTGGAATGTACTGGGCAAACCAGGCTCGGTACGAACTAATTTACCCCTCTCTAGTTTCTAGAAGTCCTGACAGTTTTCTACTCTATATTTTAAGACAATTTAAGGTGTGGTTCGTACCAGATTTGTTAGACTCGAAACGAAACAGAGACCCAAACCGCTGAAACTGAAACAAATCTGGAGATGTTCGCCCATCTCTAGTTTTGGGTTCAGGTCCAGCCCAAAAATTTAGAAAAATTCTCACTGAATGTGGTAATTTTTAGTAGTACTATTCATTATTATTTCACTTTCTCTGCAGGAGGTCAGTGCGGGTTAAAAAACATAAGCATAAATCATATGTCTGATTTATATACACACAATGTGTGATAAAAAGGAGCAGCCCCTGGAAATCTTCCCCGTAAAGCATATGGCTGCTGCTGTTGCACCATTCTGTTTGTTGTTTATATGCTAGGAGTTTGTGTGCTTTGTGCGCCCCCTTGTGACAATTATGTATATCTTCAGTCCGATAGCTCCCTTGGTTTGCTTTTCATATTTGCATCCAATTCAAATTCAGTATTGCTTTGAGAAAAAAAAAAAACTGTATTGTGAAGGATATAATCTGAAAATGGGGTGGTAGTCTCAACCACCTAGCATCAGATGGCCCTTAAAGCCTGTTTTCACTTGACCCTGTACAGCAACATGGAATGGGCAGATTTATAATGCAGTCCCCAGCATCCATTTTTGGGGCTCTCCCAGCCTGCGACATCATGCGCCCGGGGGTCACTGCTGAGGCCTAATCACAGACCTTAGTGATGACCCTGGGGCGTGTGACGTCAGTCGCTGGCTGAACAAGCCTGAAGAGGACACTGGAGATTTCCGGATGCAGCAAGGATGCCCAGGAGAGGTGAGGCAAGGTGAGTATAAGTGTTTGTTATTTTTACTCATCTCCCCTGGGTCTCTACTTATTATTCTCTGGGGTCTGAGAAGACCTGAGAGTACAGTAATGGCAATGAAACAAACCAGAGGGCCACTTCACAAATATTTGTCAAAACTAATTTCATGGGGTTCACCTGAAGCAGCTCTAGGCTTCCCGAACATATTATACTGGAAGGAGGGGGCTCTTGGAAGCAGTTTATTCTGTGTTGGGCCACTGTGGAACAATATACTGTGGAGAAGGGTTCTCTGGGGTGCATATTATACTGTGTGGGGCCAATGTGGGAAGCATTATACTGCGAGGGGTATATAATGTGTGGGGTCACTGTGGGGAGCATACTGTATTATACTGTGGGGCCAATATAGAGCATGATACTGGGGGGGCATATTATACTGTGCGGGGCACCTTCATTATATACAATCACACGCCATCTGTTTTTTAGCAGCCATGCAATGTTATTACAGGCTGTATTTACATTGCACGGTCAGTGCACAGGTAGTGTGCGAGAAAAATAGGGAAGGAGTCACGGCGCTCGCAAAAGCACCACGGTCGATCAGTTGATCTGTTAGGACCCATGCAACTTTGATGACAGGTAAAATAATTGGTGTTTCCTTTTTGGAGAAAGGAGGTCCCCCCTGGAGCCAGGGCCGTTTTAACACATTGGTGGACCCTGTGCAAAGATTTCATAAGTGCTCCCCCCCGCCATCACCACCACCTAGAAATACCTGACTTGCACAAATTATAATGCTCCCTCATAGTATAACGCCCCTTAGTGGCTCTCACACAGTATAATGGCTCCTTAGCGGCCCCATACAATATGCCCCTTATAATGTCCCCCTCCAGGTTGCCCCCCACAGTATCATGTCTTCACCCCAGGTTGCCCCCCACAGTATCATGTCTTCACCCCACCCCAGGTTGCCGCCACAGTATTATGTCTCCCCACACTGACACGGACCCTCAGGTTGTCACCACAGTATCATGTCCCCCCCAGGTTGCCTCCATAGTTTTGTGCCTCCCACTGTATATATCAAATAAAAAAAAACAAACCTTAATACTCACTTTCCCCATTCACTCTATTCTCTGTTCCAAGAGACTTCAAGGATTAACATGGGGCGATGTAAGTGACGTCACTACATCACACCTCCTGCTCCCAGGACACCGGGAGCAAAGAAAGCAGCCAGGGGATGAGGTAGGGTGCCATCCAATCCCTGCTTCATCACTGTCTGCAACTCATCGGCGTCCTCTGGACCAACTGCCCTGGACAGCGGGACAATCAAATGTAGGACTGTCCTGCTGTCTAAAGGGGGCCCCCGCTACCATAGGGCCCGTGCGAGTGCACCGTTGGCCCTATGGTTAAAGCGGCCCTACCTGGAGCCACTGCTCTACCTTGTTCATTATCAGGAGGTTAGATGGGAAACAGAGGGATTTAAGTGGAGCCACAGTTATTCCAGACTGTTTGTCAGATAAACACTGTATCTTAAAGGAGTTGTCCACTTTCAGACAAATGTTATTGTTTGTATAATAAAAAGTTGTACAATTTTCCAATATACTTTCTATATCAATTCCTCACAGTTTTCTAGATTGCTGTTTGTGGTCATTCATTCTGTTCATTCATAAATTTTGACCATGGTCATGTGATATGTGCACCTGTGTGCCCATCACATGACCATGGTCAGAGATTTATCCACTAGCAGTAACAGAATGAATGACAGCAAGCAGAGATCTAGAAAGCCATGAGGAATTGATACATAAAGTATATTGGAAAATTGTATAACTTATTATACAAACAATAACATTTGTCTTTCAATATTGGTCTGAAAGTGACCAACCCCTTTAAGGTTATGGCTTCAGCCGCAAGTTCGAGTGTGGTGCAGGTTGTTAATGACCTGAAACATCTTGAGCATATAGAAGGAATTGAAATGTTAAGAAGGAAATTTTCCAGCACAGCAAGATTTTTTAACCCCTTTCCAACATCCGTCGTACTATTACAGCAGATGCTGGGTCTTTAAAGATGGCAGCTGCTACTTTGCTGGTGCAGGACGGCTTCCGTGAAGTGATCACGGCAGCTGTCCTATTTCCTTGACAGCTGGGAGCTTAAGGAAGGATCCTAGGCTTATCATTGTTTTATGGCTGTTGAGGCTGAACTATCATCAGCCTTAATAGCTATGTAGCAAATCTCGCATAGACTGCAATACAGTTATATTGCAGTCTATGGGACTTGAAATCAAATCATTGTAGGTTCAAACCCCCTAGGGAGGCGAATAAAAAGGTAAAAAAAAAAAAAAAAAAAAAAAAACTAAAAATTTAAGTCACCCCCTTTTCCCTATATTTGAAACAAAAATAAAACAAACAAAAAAACCAAATAAATTATATACCTGTATACCCATTTCCGAAAAAACTACCATTCTACAAAACATATAAAAGATATTTTTCCCATATAGAGAACTCCATAGCGGGAAAAAAAAATGAAGCGCACCAAGCCACCATTTTTTCACCATTTTGCTTTCCATAAAAATTTGAATAAAAAGCAATCAAAGTATCAGACATACCCAAAATGGTATAACTAAAAAGTACACCTGCCCCCACCAAAGAAAGACACATTATACATCCCCATCCATGGAAATATAAAAAAAAGTTATGGGTGTCATGATTTTTTTTTTTTTACAAAGTTTAAAGGGGTTAAAGCAACAAAAAAAAAAAAAAAAAAAATTATACAAATTTGGAATTTCCTGAATTATACCGACCTATAGAATACAGGTAACATATAATTTTGGCTGCACAGTGAATGCCGTAAAATCAGAGCCCGTAATATAGACGCACAAACGCAATTTTTCTCCAATTCCACCCCATTCTGAATTTTTTTCCCAGCTTCCCATTACATTGTATGGAATATTAAATGGTTCCGTTACAAGGTACAATTTGTCCCGCAAACATTAAGCTCTCATATGGCTCTGTGAATGGAAAAATAATAAAAAAGTTATGGGGTTTGGAAGGTGAAGAGTCAAAAACAAAAATCAAAAAATACCTACGGTAGGAAGGTGTTAAGAAATAGAAAGCCACATTTTTTGGTCTTGTAGAGCTTTATCCCCCTTCTGGGACGTGTTTGAGAGGATTATTTCTCAAGTTACTTAGACTTCTCACCACTTGGGCCCTGCTCTGTTGTGAGTCCCCAGTTGGTATCAATAAGCGCTCCTTGCTTTGATTTTTAGTCCTCGTGGCTCGGGCATGTATCCCGCAATTTTGGAAGCGAACTGAACCCCCCCCCTCTCTGGATTTTGAAGGTCAATGAGATAATGTGTATCGAAAACCTTACCTCTTTCCTGCATGACATTGTTGAAACTTTTAACAAGACCTGGTTCTATTGGATGGAATTCCAACGTACCAGTGAATATCAGACGCTTCTTAGGCCTGTGCATTCCCCGTAGACCTATAGTGGGATGCGCTAGCTTTTATAGCTAACTGATGGGGTACCTTTTAAGGCATATTCTTGACCCTCTGGCTTTGCTCCTTGTGGAGTTTTATTGCTCTTACTGATGAAGAATTTTCGATTGCTTGCACCCCTGGGGTCCAAACCTGGACCCGGATACTGTTGCTGTATAGTCCCCATCCCCCTTTTTTTTTCTCCTTATTTCTTCCCTCTCATTGTTTTGTTTTTGTTGCCATGCGGCTCCTTTCCCTTCCTCCTCTTTTCTTCTCCCCTTCCCCTCTACTCGGGGATCTCCCCGTTATCTACAGTATAAAATGTTGCTGCTGCCGTTGCAACTATCTGTTGTCACTGTATTTTATGTCTTTTTGAAAACCAATAAACTTTGAATTGAAAAAAAAAAAGAAAGAAAGAAAGAAAGAAAGAGAGAGAAGAGAGAGAGAGAGAGAGAGAGAGAGAGAGAGAGAGAGAGAGAGAGAGAGAGAGAGAGAGAGAGAGAGAGTGCCTTCATTGTATTTAGCTTGACAGTGGAAGAGACTAGACAGTTACACACGTGGACAAAATTGTTGGTACCCCTCGTTTAATGAAAGATAAACCCACAATGGTCGCAGAAATAACTTGAATCTGACAAAAGTAATCATATATAAAAATTCTATGAAAATGAACAAATGAAAGTCAGACATTGCTTTTCAACCATGCTTCAAACAGAATTTTTAAAAAAAGAAAACTCATGAAACAGGCCTGGACAGAAATGATGGGACCCCTGAAAATAATGTGACCAAAGGGACATGTTAAATCAAGGTGTGTCCACTAATTAGCATTACAGGTGTCTACAATCTTGTAATCAGTCAGTGGGCCTGTATATAGGGCTACAGATACTCACTGTGCTGTTTGGTGACATGGTGAGTACCACACTCAACATGGACCAGAGGAAGCGAAGGAAAGAGTTGTCTCAGGAGCTTAGAAAGAAAATTATAGACAAGCATGTTAAAAGGTAAAGGTTATAAGACCATCTCCAAGCAGCTTGATGTTCCTGTGACTACAGTTGCACATATTATTCAGAAATTTAAGATCCATGGGATTGTAGCCAACCTCCCTGGATGTGGCCGCAGGAGGAAAATTGATGACAAATAATAGAGAAGGATAATACGAATGGTAACTAAAGAGCCAAGAAAAACTTCTCAAGAGATTAAAGGTGAACTTCAAGCTCAAGGAACATCAGTGTCAGATCGCACCATCCGTTGTTGTTTGAGCCAATGTGGACTTCATGGGAGACGACCAAGGAGGACACCATTGTTGAAAACAAATCATAAAAAAGCCAGACTGGAATTTGCCAAACTACATGTTGACAAGCCACAAAGCTTCTGGGAGAATGTCCTATGGACAGATGAGACAAAAAATTTTTTTTGCAAGGCGCATCGGCTCTATGTTCACAGATGGAAAAATGAAGCATATCTTGAAAACACTACTGTCCCTACTGTGAAACATGGAGGAGGCTCTGTTATGTTCTGGGGCTGCTTTGCTGCATCTGGCACAGGGTGTCTTGAATCTGTGCAGGATACAATGAAATCTCAAGACTATCAAGGGATTTTAGAGAGAAATGTGCTGCCCAGTGTCAGAAATCAACAGAATAATGACCCAAAACACACAGCTAAAAACACCCAAGAATGGCTAAGAGGAAAACATTGGACTATTCTTAAGTGGCCTTCTATGAGCCCTGACCTAAATCCTATTGAGCATCTTTGGAAGGAGCTGAAACATGCCGTCTGGAAAAGGCACCCTTCAAACCCGAGACAAGTGGAGCAGTTTGCTCATAGGGAGTGGGCCAAAATACCTGAAAGTTGCAGAAGTCTCATTGACTAGGAATCGTTTGATTGCAGTGATGGCCTCCAAAGGTTGTGCAACAAAATATTAAAGTTAAGGGTACCATCATTTCTGTCCAGGCTTGTTCATGAGTTTTCTTTTTAAAAAAATTCTGTTGAAGCATGGTTGAAAAGCAATGTCTGACTTTCATTTGTTCATTTTCATAGAAGTTTTATATATTACTTCTTTTGTCAGATTCAAGTTATTTCTGTGACCATTGTGGGTTTTTCTTTCATTAAACGAGGGGTACCAACAATTTTGTCCATGTGTGTAATAACTCCATTTACTTCTACGCAATGGTAATATATGGAACACTTACAGGTTACCCTGGGCCGATTACAAGTAGATTAACTCACCCTTGGAGAGAAGAATTTTAGTAGGGTTAAGGCAGACGAGAGGTGACCTAAGAGACGTGTTACTCCTTATTTTATTCCTTGGGGTGGGCTACAAGGGTTGACAAGGACATAACTGTAACATCTATGCTATAAACTAGATGAGACTTGTTATGTTTGTTATTTTATGGTTATTGCTGCTTTGTCACTAAGGCATTGTTGGCTTAACATGACAGACATGGTCTTACGGGTCTGTGTACCCACCCCACTATGTTCTAAGTGACATTAATATCAATAAAATTAAATATAATGTAACACCCCTTTGGGCCCGACCTCTGTAGGGAGGGTGTGTTGTAGTTCTCACCTCACTACGGCGCAGCGCCTCCACCCGAATCTTGCTAGGAGCTCTATAGGAATTCAGGAGGGTCTTCCTCTTCTGCTAGGGGTCGACTTGGGAAACCCCCACCTAAGCTCAGTACACACTCACAAATGTTGAGGGTAAAACTACTTAACTGGTTTATTATGGGAAGGGTAAACAAGGGCAAACTTAATAAAATGTGAACAGAGAAACGTTTCAGTAATTCACATGACAATGCACAGGTACATCCTATAGTATTAACCCCCTAGTGGTAAGAATGGACTATGTGCCAGGCCTGGCGGGTATAATAAACTATAGGGAATAGCACAGGGTCAAGATAGTGACCCACAGATGATAGTCATCACACACATGCAATCATACTGCAGGTACCAGCTTGCACTCCTAAATAACAACACACAATGCAGAATTACTAATGGCTGCAGCAATAAACAGAACAGTCCATCCGTTGGGGCCCAGTTGCCGCGGACGGTGGCGCGCATTCAGGAAACGTTGGTGCACTATAGACACAGCAGGTCCTTTCTACCACAGTTCTCATAAACCTTCTAACAGCAGTACAGCAAATTCCAGCAAAGTCTACTCACTAACTCTTGCAGGGAATCTGGTGCCAGCCTGGAGTCTCACAGGGTGCTGCAGCTTTCAGGTGACAGGATACTAATGGAGTATGAGGCAGGAGTCTTCTTGGATGCAGCCCTGGGTACCTTTTGGAGTCTGGTCACTCTGGACAGGTGATACTGCTGTAGGGATGCTGCTTCTTCCCTCAGAGTGAGCTGGTGGCTGGCAGGACTGTCTCTATGTCCTGGGTTACCCAGTGCCAAGCTATGTGCTCCCTGGTAGTTGCTGGAAGAAGCCCCTTCTGCAGCCCATGTGGCTGCCTGTCTTCTCTCTTCTGCAGACCTTTCCCATAATTCCCTGCTCAGCCAATCAGTCCCTTTCTATGATACTCCTCCCCCTGGAGTAAGGGGTGTAGGGAAATGTAATCCACTGTCCCTCAGCATAAAATGGCTGATGTCTGCTATAGTGGGTCCTGGCTTGGCATTAACTGCAGCATCTGCTGTATACAAAGTGCTCTTTGCAGGGGTTACAATAAATTTAAAAAAAAAACCTGAAAAACACTAAAGGAAATGCCCACTTTGGGCCTGAAAATGCTTTTCTTTAGTATACAAATAAAGGACTACACTTTTTTTTTACCTACTTCTTTGTAAGAAGATTTGTATAGGAGCAGTGCTCAAAGAAAAATGTCAAAGTGTTCCTGTAGATGCAAACTTATATTAACTTAATATTGTTTGTTGCTTACAATATTGAGTCATATTGAGTGGGGAAAAAAAGTATTTAGTCAGCCACCAATTGTGCAAGTTCTCCCACTTAAAAAGATGAGGCCGGCCTGTAATTGTCATCATAGGTAGACCTCAACTATGAGAGACAAAATGAGAAAACAAATCCAGAAAATCACATTGTCTGCTGATTTTTAAAGAATTTGCAAATTATGGTAGAAAATAAGTATTTGGTCAATAACAAAAGTTCATCTCAATACTTTGTTATATATCCTTTTTTGGCAATGAGAGAGGTCAAATGTTTTCTGTAAGTCTTCACAAGGTTGGCACACACTGTTGCTGGTATGTTGGCCCATTCCTCCATGCAGATCTCCTCTAGAGCAGTGATGTTTTGGGGCTGTCGCTGGGCAACACGGACTTTCAACTCCCTCCAAAGGTTTTCTATAGGGTTGAGATCTGAAGACTGGCTAGGCCACTCCAGGACCTTGAAATGCTTCTTACGAAGCCACTCCTTCGTTGCCCTGGCGGTGTGCTTGGGGTCATTGTCATGCTGAAAGACCCAGCCACGTTTCATCTTCAATGCCCTTGCTGATGGAAGGAGGTTTGCACTCAAAATCTCTCGATTCATGGCCCCATTCATTCTTTCATGTACACGGATCAGTCGTCCTTGTCCCTTTGCAGAGAAACAGCCCCAAAGCATGATGTTGCCACCCCCATGCTTCACAGTAGGTATAGTGTTCTTTGGATGCAATTCAGCATTCACTCTCCTCCAAACACGACGAGTTGTGTTTCTACCAAACAGTTCTACTTTGGTTTCATCTGACCGTATGACATGCTCCCAATACTCTTCTAGAACATCCAAATGCTATCTAGCAAACTTCAGACAGGCCCGGATATGTACTGGCTTAAGCAGGGGGACACGTCTGGCACTGCAGGCTCTGAGTCCCTGGTGGCGTAGTGTGTTACTGACGGTAGCTTTTGATACGTTAGTCCCAGCTTTTTGCAGCTCATTCATTAGGTCCCCCGGTGTGGTTCTGGGATTTTTGCTCACCGTTCTTGTGATCATTTTGACCCCACGGGGTGAGATCTTGCGTGGAGCCCCTGATGGAGGGAGATTATCAGTGGTCTTGTATGTCTTCCATTTTTTAATTATTGCTCCCACAGTTGATTTCTTCACACCAAGCTGCTTGCCTATTGCAGATTCAGTCTTCCCAGCCTGGTGCAGGTCTACAATTTAGTTTCTGGTGTCCTTCCACAGCTCTTTGGTCTTCACCATAGTGGAGTTTGGAGTGTGACTGAGGTTGTGGATAGGTGTCTTTTATACTGATAACAATTTCAAACAGGTGCCATTACTACAGGTAATGAGTGGAGGACAGAGGAGCCTCTTAAAGAAGAAGTTACAGGTCTGTGAGAGCCAGAAATCTTGCTTGTTTGTAGGTGACCAAATACTTATTTTCCACCATAATTTGCAAATAAATTCTTCAAAAATCAGACAATGTGATTTTCTGTATTTGATTTCTCATTTTGTCTCTCATAGTTGAGGTCTACCTATGATATCAATTACAGGCCTCATCTTTTTAAGTGGGAGAACTTGCACAATTGGTGGCTGACTAAATACTTTTTTTTTCCCCACTGTATACCATATACAGTACATGGAAGCTTTTCATTTAACTTATTAGGTGTAAGTAAAAGAGGTTTTCTAAAAAAAAAAAATATATATATATATATATATATATATATATATATATATATATATATATATATATAATGGACTATAGATTAGTAAAAACAAGTTCTCTTTGCTTACAGAGATACTGTAATTTTTTTTGGTTGTGGCAGCCATTTTTGGCAAAAGTCACAATAGAAAAGTGCCCGTCACCATTGACCTATCTTTGTAGAAACTTACACCAAAGTTGTAACAATATTGGCCATTAGTGAATCCTTTGTGTAGCCATATACCTCAGAAAAATGTCAGCAGACCCAACATCAGTTTGGGCCATCAATTGAGCACAAATGGCACCCGATTCTTCTGTTTGGGGCAAGGGTGAAAAATGGTAATTACACTTACCAATAGGCCTGTTTCCTTGCACCATAATAGCATCTTCAGAGATTGCACCCAGGGACAGGAATCCTGTCCAGCAGAGAGGGCCTTTGTGCTTTAGAAAACTAATTCTATTTCCTTTCTATTTTTTCCCTGCAACACCAAGTACTAACAAACCCCATCGGCATGAGAAAATGAAAGAGTAAAAAGTGGGAATATGACGCTGTGTTGTCATGGTTTGAAGCAACAAAATAACTAGTAAATGTAATCAGTTTTCCTCCTTCCCATGATATTATCACTAGAAAAAAAAAATAAAGATAGATAGAAAATTAGGGTAACATAACAGAACCTTGCTTCACATTGATAATGGTTCTGTCGGTCCTGTTTGACTGGTGGAACTCATAGGAGCTCACCTTTCCAGATAAGGGATTGTATTTCTGATTTTATGATGCTCAACCTACATCGTAGTCACTGCCTCACTTTATTGAGGGCTTGGCTTACAAAAAGGCTCTGTGGGTGGGTTGAATAAGATACCCATCAACCCATTCACTATGGGTTAAAGGGAAGCACAAAAAAGACCTGGTTTGCCTAGGCTTAGAAATTGTCCATTGTCATATCCAACAGGTCTCCTAGATCAAGTCAAAAGAAAATAATTTTCTTCCGATTTGGCATTGCACACCAGTTTTTGAACTGACCAATTCTTACAAAGGCACGCCAGGCTGAATTCAGCAAGTCTAAGACTATAAGTCAAACATTATCAACAGAAGCATCCACCAATACAAATTTTGCTTTGGTTATAGTAGAAAGGAGTCCAACATATTATCCAGAGGAACTTTGTTTGATTAGTGCATCTCTAACTCATTTACCAGAGTGGCACTTTTTGTGCCACATAAGGATTCAATGCTGCTGAGGATTCCCAGGCCTTTCTAAGAAAACCTTCACCTTTCTTGTCCATCAGAAAACCTGTGTTATCAAAAGGTACCAATGTATCTGCTTCATAATCATTAAAAGTTCACTTCCTGTTGACTGCTTTGGAAGTGAAAACCTTATATGGTTCTTCTGTTCTCTAGGCATGTGGGACCTGTGTATTTATTTATGTAGAGGAATAATACTTCAAGGTCTTTAACTGATGTTACTTGTTCCACTTTTATTGTAGGTCTTCCCGCCTTAAGTAACAGTTCAGTTTCTTCCAGAGGGTACACTGCTTTGCCTGAATTACCTTCCGCAGGAGGAAGAGTTAGAATCTGAGTCGGGTTAGAAAACCCCTTCATGGAACGATGCTTTTCCTTCTTAATTATTTATCTCATAGGATTAAACAGAGATGGGCATTCCTCAGCCATATCAGTAATGTCATTTCTACAATACAAGCATCACAAGTAGTCTTTCCACAGGTTGGTGCAAAGTGAAAATTCCCTATGTTGGTTTTTACACATGTACGTTTTTGGGACCGCTTTCCTCTACACAAGACTAAATATGCAGTCAAAAGCATAATATCTAAAAAAACACGTCTTAACTCACCAATCACACTTTGGATGGGCAGGGGAAAACGTAGAGGGTACCGCTTGCTTCTTTCTCCAATAGTTATCATGGGTTGAGGGGTAGCAATTTATACAACTTGCCTGACCATTCACAAAACATGATTTCTAGCCAGAGCTCCACAGAGAGTAGGTGATCTGAAGACTTTGTGCCTCTCAAAATCGATCTTCAAAAAAAACCTGGGCCTGGCTTCTTGCATCACTTCATGGATGTGCCCCACATATGTCCCCTGATGCAGTCAACCAGAAGCATCTCATTCTGCAACTTCTGGCACACGTGGTCTTCACCACAGAAGTGTCTAGCTACCGGAATTACCAGGCTGAGACCCGTATTTTGTCATCTGTAACTCCATGATATTGCTGCAATTTGAGATTTCCAGATGGGCTACAGTCCTGTGTCTGATGCTATAGAACAGTCACATGGAGCTATAATACTAATATTCCATATACGGAACTGTATGATCACTGGCATGTCTGAAGTGATGCAGCTAGGCAGTCATGTAATAAAATTATTCACTCCTACATTTTAATTTTCATAGACATTCACTGAATTCTTACACTGAAATTACTGTAATTCTTGTTATTAACAAATGACAGAAAACAGAACTGTGATTGTCCATAATAATGTCCATGTGAAGTTATGACAAGAAGGAAGTAGATGTGAAAGGAGTTACTATCATCAGTCACCATAGATCAGCCATGGACAATATACTGTAGATGGGGCAATTTAATAAGAGTGTCACATGCACAAGGGTGTATATCCATATGCCTCGAGGTTCAGAGGTCACCCTTACTACACTAATGGCTGTTTAAACTTCTATGAATTCCTTCCAGTATGTGCATTGCAAATGTATTAATCCTACGATCTAGTACACTGGAGTTAGGTAGGGGAGATTTATTTATTTATTTTATTATTATTTAAAACTGCTGTTAGTGGGCCTATAAAACACAACAAATGAGTACTCACCTCTTCCAGTACTCTGTTTCCAAATCTGTTCTTCTGTATACAGGTCTCCTGGTTGACATCACCAGTGATGTCCAGTTTGTGTGAGAAGACCACTGCAGCCAATCGCAGACCTCAATGGTGACCTCTTCACAAATTGCACGTGACTGGTGTGACATGTCGTTTGTGAGGAGACTATTGAGGCCAGTGACTGGTTGCAGCAGTCACTTGGCATAAACAGACATGGATGGGTCTTGTATGGAAACAAATGGGCCTGTTGCTGATGAAGACGCAGGCCCGGGGAGAGGTAAGTATTTGTTTAAGTCTATAGGCCTACTAGCAGCAATATTAAAACAACAATAAATATGTTGGACACCCCTTTAACTTGTACTGTCCTGTGGAGGAAGGATGTCTCAGAGAGGACACATTTACTGTGTGGGGGCACTGAGAAGAGGATGGGAATGATAGGAAGCTTGTGTCCCCAAACATGTTGTGGACAAGTCTTCATGGGGGTCTGGGCCCAAATAGAAAAGGCAAGGGGAATGTAAATACCGCTAAAACGTACAGATGTAACGTGGATGTCGGTCATAAGGAGAAGTTATACAGGGGGGCCCAAACTGGACTTTAGTTCTAGAACTCCTGAGCCTTTAGTTAGCCTCTGTAAACATAAGCGATATTTCCCATGCAATGAGAATCCATTGTTATCAGTCGGCTGGAGTGATCGATGCTATGTTTTACCCTATAAATGCATTTTGACTGAAAAAGGTCAGTTTTCAATATCAGTTGAATATTTATTGCCACCTTTTTTTTTGTACAAGGTGCTACCTCAGTAACTTATGCGAGTTCATCGGTATATTGCAGAGACTCAGGATACCAATTTAAAACACACAAGCACAAACCATTTACCACAGAATCGCTCTTTAATAGTCATAAGTCCTTTAATATTTTTCAGACAAAAATGTACATATTTTCCAAGCTATAGAAAGAAATAAAAAACCAGGGCGGATTCGGTTTAATAGAACTATTTTATATATTTATTTGAAAAATACTTACAAAAGCAAATGTTTTGACACTAAAATATTTAATTTCTCCTCTAGCTGTTAACATCAGTGGGTTTAAGCATGCAGTGATAACAGTCATCTGCTATGAACTTGCTACAATTACTGGAGAGAAGGAAAAAGGGGTGGGCAGGGCATTCTTAGACTACCGTGGCATTGCCCCCCCCTCCTCTCCACCCTCCCTTACAGTAGTCAAGATTTGTGCTTAACTATCTGCATGGTTAATGCTGGGTTTGCTTTTCAACTAATACTTCCAGTCCCTTGACTGCACGCTGGTTTATTGTATAGAGTGCCACTGGAAGACCAACTGCCCGAGTGCAGGGTCTTTTCCCTCTGCCAGTGGTTAACAGGTCCTTTTCTGGCAGCAAAAAGCTATTAAGGTAAATTTGAGGAAGGACCAACTATACTATACACCCTGTAGAATTGCAGTGCATGGGTAACTTAAACGGATATGGTCCTTTGGTCGCGTAGACACCAAAAGGAATCCAACACATAACAAAAACGGTTATTTTACTCTAAGTATCACCACTGCAACATATAACTATTGCTAACTGAAGCAGGGTCTGAAAGAGCAAAGGCAATGGTATCCAAAATACTTAGATTTTACTCCTTGACTGAGTAGTTGATAAACACCCTGTACACATTAACGCTCTTGTTTTAAGCAGGTTATTGCTATTCGAGCACCATACTGACAAGGTAGGAAATCAGCAATTGTTCTCATGGTTTGCTAAGTGGAAGAATGATTTGTCAGCAATTCACACACCTGAAGGAGCTGTGAGCTTGTAGAGTATGGATGTCTCCTAGCTCTGATCTTACGTCATTGCAAAGCCCTCCTGCACCAGTTGGGCAATCTAAAATAGTAATTACGATTCCAAATCTTGACCAAACATCTAGCACAAAGGGACTTTCCACAGGCTTAAAGGTGTTAAGACAAGACTGGCGATCACACTACAAACAAATAACCTTTGCGTTACAAGGCTCGGATCAAAGGTGTAGGATGCAAATCTGGCAGCTTCTGTAACTAGGCATTCTGGACAGCTATACAAATACATTTACCTCCCATTTCTAGGTAAGGCAGAAGTACCCCTCCAGCTGGCTGTACCGTACACGTCAGAGGCAGAAGAAAAGGTCCGATGTGGGGAATATCCTGGATGCTGCCTCCATCCGCCCATTTGAGGGGCAAAACTGTTCTGTCTCCAGTCTTCCTCTGGTGGCATGTCTACTCTCCTAGGACCCTGGATTCTAGGCTGTGGAGCAAAAGCTTTCGCCATCACATCTCCTCGACCCATGGAAGAGCTACGTGGCATACTTAAGGTGCAGTACTCTGTTGATGGTGATGGTCTGCGATTCATCTTATAGGTCTCAAAGCCCCTGTAACTCGATTCTTGCTGAAACAGACCGTTTGGTACCCTTTTACTAGGTGAGCCCAACAAGCTAGAATTTACCATGTTTTGGTCAGGTCCATTTGCCTGCACTGTGTGACCTGACCACTGGTGGTAGGTTGGAATGTTATGTTCCATCGCTCCTGGTTGTTGCCAAGAGTCAGGTGAAGACCTCTGTGTTGAGAATAAATTGGTTCCGATCTTGGGTGCCCTTGGGAGAGTTGCATAGCTCACTGCCATATCTGAGTGTTCGGTAAGTCGGACACTTTCACTCCTGTCAGGCATAGCCAAAAGCTTTTGGACAGTCGGGTCTCCTTAAGTTAAAAGGGAGAGAAGGTACAAACCATTAAAACTTCAATTATGAACAGTTGGCTAAAAACTTGATCATGCAATCAATTATTAACATGTACGATGCAAAATTAGTGTACAGAAGGACAGACAGGTGTGTTTTCAATGGGTGGCAGAGATCGAACCAGAATGCTGAAATAATAAGCCCCCTACTTAATCTTGCATAGATTCTGCAGTGGAGTGAAAGCCAAGGCGGAAAGGTGTGGAAAGTGTAGAGGAACTTGAAGTGTAAGTGCCTCAAATTACTCTTCCATTTCTGCCATGTGAACATACCCTAAGAGATGAAAAGTATAGGCAAAGTGGGCATAATGGCTTTCTCTCAAAAACTGAGCCACACAAAATGACAAAAAAAGCTATAAAGTGTCTGTGTGTCAAGTCCATCTGTATTCTTCATTACTTGTGAAGGAACTGTGGTCTAAGCAATTGTCTATGCCATTACTACAGTAGTATCCCCTTTAGCAGCAGTATATTGAGGATACATTGACAGGGTGGCACTACTGTTCAGTGGCTTTGCTGCTGCTCTGTATGCAAGTTAGCTATCCTTGAGAAGTAACAAAACTGGCTATATAGTACAAGTTATAGGTATCTACCTTGTAAGTCACTGTCCAACTCTTTCAAAAGACGTGTCTAGTCATATCAACCAATCCAGACATCTGTAGACAACTGTTTTGAGGTTCTTGCTCCTTGACAAAAAGGCATCTCATCCAGTCTACCACTACCCTGTACCGATGAGGAGCAAAAACCCAGAAGAGAGGTCTACAGATGACTGCCCCTGGTTTGGCCAATATCCTTGACAGGGACAGTAGAGCCATGTCTAAATCACACTGAACAGGTATGCCTTTTACAATAAAGGGTGTGTCATGAAACATTGGCATGCAATGGGTTATCATTCCAACATCAATATACACGGGCTATTTGATAACAGAATATAATCCTGCTGGTACCAGAAATAATCCTTAATTTGTGAAATGGAGCGCTATATAACATGGCTCATTTATGGACTATTATGTGAAGGAGTACATGCTTATTGTAGTCTAACCCAAAATATTCACATGCATTTTCTATGTAACTCCTTAACAACTCATAGCATACATACATAGTGTGTGCCAGTTGTATCGTACAGCAAGCACCTGCCATTAACAGCCGTGATCAGTGATAGCACCAATAATGACTGTTGATCCTGTCAATTACAATTAAAGCACCTAAACATTGGCAGCACGGATTGCCGCCCACCAGAATATTACTGGCCGGCGAGGATCTGTTGCTATAACAGCTAGTAACCTTCCATTAGTATATGATCATTAAACTCTTTCATAGGCTTCATAGGCAGGTATCAATAAAAACTACCCCCCCACCCAAACAAAAAAAGAAGATGCATTACACAGAACCATACCATACATACAATGGGGGGAAAAAAGTATTTAGTCAGCCACCAATTGTACAAGTTCTCCCACTTAAAAAGATGAGAGAGGCCTGTAATTGACATCATAGGTAGACCTCAACTAAGAGACAAAATAAGAAAACATATCTAGAAAATCACATTGCCTGATTTTTTAAGAATTTATTTGCAAATTATGGTGGAAAATAAGTATTTGGTCAATAACAAAAGTTCATTTCAATACTTTGTTATATATCCTTTGTTGGCAATGACAGAGGTCAAACGTTTTCTGTAAGTCTTCACAAGGTTGGCACACACTGTTGCTGGTATGTTGGCCCATTCCTCCATGCAGATCTCCTCTAGATCAGTGATGTTTTGAGGCTGTTGCTGGGCAACACGGACTTTCAACTCCCTCCAAAGGTTTTCTATGGGGTTGAGATCTGGAGGCTGGCTAGGCCACTCCAGGACCTTGAAATGCTTCTTACGAAGCCACTCCTTCGTTGCCCTGGCGATGTGCTTGGGATCATTGTCAGGCTGAATGACCCAGCCACGTTTCATCTTCAATGCTCTTGCTGATGGAAGGAGGTTTGCACTCAAAATCTCACTATACATGGCCCCATTCATTCTTTCATGTACACGGATCAGTCGTCCTGGTCCCTTTGCAGAGAAACAGCTCCAAAGCATGATGTTGCCACCCCCATGCTTCACAGTATGTATGGTGTTCTTTGGCTGCAACTCAGCATTCACTCTCTTTCAAACAGGATGAGTTGTGTTTCTACCAAACAGTTCTACTTTGGTTTCATATGACTCCCAATACTCTTCTGATACATCCAAATGCTCTCTAGCAAACTTCAGACGGGCCCAGATATGTACTGGCTTGGAGCCCCTGATCGAGGGAGATTATCAGTGGTCTTGTATGTCTTCCATTTTCTAATTATTGCTCCCACAGTTGATTTCTTCACACCAAGCTGCTTGCCTATTGCAGATTCAGTCTTCCCAGCCTGGTGCAGGTCTACAATTTTGTTTCTGGTGTCCTTCCACGGCTCATGGGTCTTCACCATAGTGGAGTTTGGAGTGTGACTGTTTGAGGTTGGCAACAGGTGTCTTTTATACTGATAACAATTTCAAACAGGTGCCATTACTACAGGTAATGAGTGGAGGACAGAGGAGCCTCTTAAAGAAGAAGTTACAGGTCTGTGAGAGCCAGAAATCTTGCTTGTTTGTAGGTGACCAAATACTTATTTTCCACCATAATTTGCAAATAAATTCTTAAAAAAAAAAAAAAATCAGACAATGTGATTTTATAGATATGTTTTCTCATTTTGTCTCTCATAGTTGAGATCTACCTATGATGACAATTACAGGCGCCTCTCTCCTTTTTAAGTGGGAGAACTTGCCCAATTGGTGGCTGACTAAATACTTCTTTTCCCCACTGTAAAAATGGAAAAGAGTTGCTTGCGGGTGTCAGAAAGAAATGTTTTGTTTTCCCCAAAGTTAGACATTTTTTGTAAAGGTCTTAAAAAAATGGAAAAAACGAGGATTATATATAATATCCTGTTTTTTTTTCCATTTTTTATTATATATACACATACACAGTATTATAGAATTATATATATTTCAATCTTCTCAGCATCTCCTGCCCAGGCTGTCTGCAGATTGCACTGCATTTTCAGTGAGGCAGGTTGGATTTCGCATTTAATATTATGGCCACAAGGTGGTGCAACTCTATGAAACTAACTAAAACAGAACAGGAGCAGCGCTTACACAACTGCACACCCTTTATTGCAAGGTCACATGGTGGAATATTTTGCTGCGGTATTCACCACATAAAATCTACCACTCTTTCATTTCAATGGGAGAATGACACTTCATTTTTCTGGGAAAAAAAAAAAACACTAGCAGAAAAAAATTGCTGCTTGATTTTTGGACAGATGTCACCCACACCTCCAATGAAAGCAAATGGGAGCAGAAACTCCGATGGCAGTTAGATTTTTGTGGTGTATTTCGCATAGGGGTTCCTGATGCAAAATCTGCCATGAGAACTTCCCTTCGTGTATACAAATCCATAGTAAATTTAAACATAAAAAGTAAAAAATAATGCATGCTTGAAATTAGCTATTAAAGTATAGCTCACGTCTCCGTATAAATGTACAAATGTTTGGACAAACAACCTCTATAGATCCTTACAATAAAGAGGCTGCAACTGTATTGTAATACCACAGCACTCTTCTTCTTGGCATAAGGAGGTTTCCAGCTGCCAACAGCCTACTAGACATTATTGGCACATACTAGTAACCTGCCATCAAAGCTATAAGAGAGACCTTAGAAAACTCTTGTAACATGCAGAGTTGTATTTAAAGAGGACCTTTCACCACCTCCATCATCTCCAGTTCTTAGCATGTTAATAGGCGCAGCTCCACTGATTCCAGTACAGTTGGGATTTTTTCTCTAGCCTCCACCATTCCCGAGCAATCAATGCTGTTAGTTTTGGTGTCCGATATGCTACTTGAGCTCTGTACTGTCAGGAAGGTGGGTGTCAGACAGAAGCAGGCAAGGGGGTGTGATTCAGAATCGCCCTCCTGACAGTACAGAGTCTAATTAGCATATCAGGCACCAAAAATAACAGCGCTTGTTGCTCAGTTAGATAAAACAACTCCAACTGTTCCAGAGCAGTGCCACAGAGCCTATTAAATGACAAAGAGCTGGACTTGTTGGAGGTGGTGAAAGGTCCTCTTTAAGATTCTGCTTTATTCCTATTAGGTATCAGGCTGCATAACCTCAGAGAGCAGATGGACTTAAAGGGGTTTTCCGTGCAAAAAAAAAAATGTTTTTTTTTTGTTTTTTTTAAAAGGTCTGTTAGTGCTATTAATAGGTTAATAAGTGTACCCAAATACCTTTAGTAGTGTTTTGAGTGATTTCTGTGTTTCTCTGGGAGATCTTGGCATCTTCTGCTTTTGTTTACATGGTGTAACTTCCTGCTGTCTTAGCCAATGCATCATGGTAGTTGTAGGCTGACTCACACTGTCTCCCTCTCACTACCTCCCCCCCTCCTGTCTCTCTAGCCATCCCGCCCACTACTAGCCCTTCCCAACTAACTCAGCCCACCCCATCACCCCATCATTGGTAAATATACATTTTTGATAAATTATGTAATTTAGAAAGTAGGCGGGGGAGGGTGTAGGAATTACATTTTATCCCAGACAACCCCTTTAAGGTGGCAAACGGTAAATGCAGCTCTAGATATATATGGTGCATAAGACATTTTACTTATCTGGTACTGGACCTGAGTTTGGAGCATTTACACAAATAATAAACAAGAAATGTAGATTTAGCTGTAAAATTATGTAAAGCTTAACCTTTCATTTCATTAATATAAATCAATTTTATCATATGAGACAAATATTCCTTATTCCCCAGTGATCAGGAGAACAGGGGCTCAAAAGTCCCCCATGCATGCCCTCTGCATGTGAATGAAATGCAAGTGTGTTCCATGACTGACACTGCAGTCAATTCTATGGGACTTCCTGACTCCTCCTCCCTCCATAAATGTGAACATTGGACCTGCTGGCCTTGTGCACTGGCGCTATATTCACATGGAGGAGGCATGGGGAGCTCCTTCTCCAGATTGCTGGGTGTCCTAGCAGTCAGACCCCAAGCAATCTGACACTTATCTCGTATCCCGTGGATAGGAGATAAGGGTCTTTAATGAAAAAACCTCTGAGTTGGTTTCGGGAACATTACAATTTTGATGGCCTATTCCAAGGATTGGTCATCCACCTCATTTAGATGAGGGTCCGATTCCCGGCACCCCAGCGGATTAGATGATTGAAGGGGCCCCATTTAGCAGGCACAGCTGAAGCTGTTCCACAGCAGCTGTACCTGGTGAATAGGACTAAGCTATGTGCATTTCCAGGCACAATGAATGTTACAGCATTGTTCCTTTTAACGCAGAGCCCATATCACTTTCCACAGGCGCTACAATCGCTTCAATAAGTGGATCGTCAGGATTTGGAGGCCAACCAATCTGATACTGAAGGATAAGCCATCAATTGTAAAGTCATGATAAACCCTTTAAACCCTTGCAACCATTTTATTATATTTCTCCATGAAACTTAGCTTAAATATATAGTACTGCTTTGTGTCTACAGCTCCTTGAATCCTAATGTAGGAATGCAGTCATACTCTCTTCCATTTGCAAACTACTTATTGCTAACCTCAAATATATTTAAGTAAAAAGTAGGGGACAGAAGTAAGCGAGTAACACAAGACTGCAGGGTCTGACCGCACAGGATTTCAAAGCAATTTTAACAAAGGGTAGGATAGATTTCATCAAGACCATCTGCAAAGTTGCTTCATTATTTTCTATATACACTGGAGAAATTGCATGGTTGTAAAGGTGTGCACAGCCTGTGAAGTGTGAGACATCAGAATTTTCTAGAACCATCCAAGCATGCCTCATTAAATGCAGGGAAATAAATTAAAAAAGCAGAAGTAAATGCAGCCAATTCAAGACAGCACAAAGGATATAAAAGGGAAAAGCAAATGGCTTTCAATGAAGTAATACAATAGCATACATGAGCTAAATAAAACATGCAGGAGGGTTGTGTGCAGTTACCTGGTGGCCTGTGTGCCTCACCCACCATGCTGGGCGCCAGTACCTCATGAGATGGGTGCTGCATCTGGGTTGGGTAGTGCTGGGGTTCATAGGATAAGACAGAAGGATTGTGGGTATAAGGGTAGGAGGAGGAGCTGTGAGAGCGATGACTGCTGTCCACAAGCGGTTTCCTCTCATTGGATGCCTCCTTTTGACAAATGAAACAGAAAAAAAAATAAATACACCCATAAAGAAGATGGTTCATGTGAAACAGGAAAACATTTTGTCATAGAACAAATACTTGCATGGGACAACATGTGACTAAATATCAAGCACCAACATACAGGAACTAATACGGACACACCACCAAATGCAAAGCAGTCTAACAAGCAGGGGCAATGCAGGTCATAAGGCGTGACTCATTTTAGACACCCAGTACCAAGAGACAATGGCATTAAATGCAGTGCTTAGCCATGGTAGTTACGATTATTGCAAAGAGGAGATTACATAGACAATCAGTAATTCAGAAACAATGCAAAAACTATTGTGATAGCAAAGGTTGACTGTCAGTTCATATTTGTAACCATCAGGAAGCGCCATACTTTCATAGTCGTGATGCAGAGTAGTGACATGCTCTCACAGTCGTGATGCAGAGTAGTGACATGCTCTCAGTTGTCATGTAGTGCCACAATGTAACAATGATATCATAAGGCAGCACGGCATAGTGGCTCAGTGGTTAGCATTGATGCTTTGCAACATTGGAGTTTCAATCCTTGATGTAATAAGACACCAATATATTGCTCAGAGTTTGCCATGGTGTAGAAGGCACCAAAGGATTGGTCAGCGTGTGCCAAGATGTAATAGGCACTGAGCTAATGGCCAGTGTGTGCCATGATGTAATAGGCACCAATGTAATGGACAAAATGTGCCATGATGTCATAGGCAACAATCGAATAGTCAACATGTGGCATGATTTAATAGGCAGCAACCCAAAGGACAGCATGTGCTGTAATTTAATAGGCACTAAGCTAATCGTCAGATTGTGCTGTGATGTATTAGGGACCAATCCAATGGTCTATGTGTGGCATGATTTAATAGGCAACAATGTAATGGTCAGGGCATGCCTTGAGATCAGAGTCAGTATGCCATGATGACTGGCAAATATGTTTGTCAACAATACTTACAGTATAATTAAAAGAGTGAATAAAAAAAAATACGAGAAAACTTTGAAGTGTTGAAGATTGCTTCTCTTCCTACCAGACACTTCAGTTAAGACGTTAGTATCTCCACTAGAACCATCCATGAGTTTTACCCAGTGTCACTTTTTAAAGTAGTTTATGTAAAATGTTGGGGCAATATTGTGTCTATCAAATCCAATGTTGTCAATCAAGTTGTTTCTACTTACAAAACTGTGAGAAGAGACGAGAGTCTCTTCCCTGCTAGAGATGACAGTCCCACTGAGGCTCCGTGCCAGCCGCCGGAAATTCTCTGCACTGTACAGCTCGTCTTCCTCAGACTTCCTGCCCTGGTCCCTGCCGTGAGTGACCTGCAGGTGCACACACAGTTTGGCAGGAATGCTCATAACATATAGTACCAATTACACCCACACTCATTTCTACCCATCTAAGTAAAATTATTTTATTTCACAATAATTCTCTCTACTCTGTAGGTCACCAGAGCTTACATTGGCTAAAAGTGACTGTTCTATAAATAGCAACAGCAGAAGAGGGAACAAAGGAAACAAAAAGTCACTTTGTTCCTGTAAACCTGGCTTGCTCACCTAACCATAACGTTCTCGTACCTGTCCTTAAACTGGCCATACACATTAGATTAATTAAACCAGCCATATTCTCTGCATATTCGATATTAAGCCTATGTACAGAGCCTTGAAAAAGTATTTTTACCCTTTCCAATTCCTTCTCCTTTTGCAGATTTGTCACACTTAAAGGGGTTTTCAGAATTGGTATCCATTTTTTTGTAGTAGTTCCATGTCTAGTATCTCAGCCATCCTCATCAAGGTAAGCTGGGTTTAAAGGGGTTTTCTCAGAGTTTTTCTTTTATGGCCTATCCTTAGAATAGGCCCATAAATATCTGATTGGCGTGGAGACGTCACATGGATTAGCTATATGGGGCTGCATCTGATCCCAGTACTATACAGCATATGGAGCTAAAAGCAGAGGGCTCCATACATTATATAGGGACCAGGGACAATTACAGCAGTTCAGCTCCCATTGATCTTCAGTGATCATGGAAATGGACATCCCCAAGTAGGGCTGTGGAGTTGGAAGTCCAAACCACCGACTCTGACATTTTTCTAACTCATACTCTGTCTCCTGCTCAGATTTCAACACCTTCATAAAAGGGAGACAGTCAGTGTCAGAATCTGTAAAGATCCTCTAATTCATTAAAAAGATTTTGCTTGAATTTCTTTAAAAGTAAATATGCAACAAACTATACATCTAATTATACAATATTAATAATTATATAATAAAATTAAAAATTATTCAGAGTCTTTCTCCAACTCCACCCAAAATGGGTCCAACTCCGACTCCAGCTCTACAGCCCTAATGCAGAGTCCCCTATTTGAATATTGCCCCATTCAGCTCTATAGCAGTGGCAAAAATAGGCTTGGCAATCTCTGCCAGCCCCATAGTAGTGGATGGAGTGATGGCTCATATGTGCAACCGTCAATACACTTAAATTGGGGCAATAACAAAAAGCAATAACATGGGGCATCTCTGAAAAGAGGAGGAATACTTTTTTTTTTTTTAGATATACTATATACAGTTATAAGGATATCTTCTAACTGCTCAATTACTTAGCAGCCAATACTAAACATCATGGATTAAGAGTTAGTATTTGATGCGAAGCGAAAGAATAACAGCTTTGTACAGTATATAGAAAAAATATATACATACATTATATATTATATATATATATATATATATATATATAAATTAAGTCATGGAAGAAAGGAGAGGGAAAGAGGGAATCTGGAAAACAACCAGTAATACATGTTGTTCCTCCAGATGCTATAGGATACAGATCACTGTGCATCTCCTATGGTGCTTACCTGATGACTTACATATTTATCACTCATCTTTATTTTGATCATTTTAGTGCTACACTGGCACTACAATGACCCAATGACGGACTTGCATCAAAAAAATACACAAACCCTGATGTAGAGAGAGAACTGAAGGCAATGCCTGACAATGCTAGCTTCCCTGATCTCCATGGAGGACAAAAAAAAAAAAAAAATATAAGGCATGCCAAAATCCAGTATCATTCATTACCAGATGGTAAAAATTGGGTCACTGTGAAGCTGCCCTCACACACATACTGGACTGCTGGCTATTATCTTATTTTGGAGTTGCACAAGGTGACCTAACTACTTTCTTTAGGTCAGAGTAGCCACATGAAAACAAGCTAGTCCCCTAGGCTAACCTTAGATTACCCTAAAAACTACAATGAGTTGATGGTCTCTAGGAAAACCAGAAGAAATTGGATTTCCTCTTGCAGGCTTTAACTGATTGTAATATACTTCTAACAGGTATACTTAAAGGGGATGTCCCACAATGGATATTTATCCACAGGATAGGGAATAAAATGTCTGATAGCTGGGACGCTGATGATCACTAAAGCAATGTCCCAAGCCAACTGTTGCTCCACAAGGCACAACCTAAGAGCGCATTTGGATAGAGTGGTATATGTAGAATGCACAATGTTGATACTGCAGTCATGCAGTAAGGAGGAACACGAGGCTCAGGAACCCAGTTTATTAGAGGGGGTCCTAGAAATCAGATATTTATTAATCTGTGCATGGGTGAGAAATATCCATCCTGGGCCAACCCCTTTTAAACATATATTGAGGCTGAGGCCCCACGTAGAGGAAACACAGCTTTTTTTGTTGCAGATTTTGCTGCGTTTTTTTGAGTCAAAGTCAGTAGTGGATTGAGCAGAAGGTAGAAGCATAACTATTTTCTATGTATTTCCCATTCCTTTTATAGCCACTCTTGGCTTTGGCTCAAAAAAAAAAAACCACAGCAAAATCTGCTGTGTTTCTGCGACATGGAGCCTCAGCCTGAAGGAGTTTTTTGTGTGTGATCTCAGACTACAACACCACCACTGAGCCCTTGTGTGAAGCAGCTTATTCACACAAAGATGTGAAATCATGGCTTTGAAGAAATTTTGTGAATATCACATGACTCATGGCCCCACCATGTCAAAACACCCAATGAATTGGCATCCAAAACAAGTATGTATAGTCATCTACTGTAAGTCTAATATTAAAGCATTCAGTTTTGGTTCTGACCACTGAGTTACCAAACATACCTTAGACACAGGTGAATGAGTGGTCCCACAGAGACTGCGTTCTATCTCAGCGGTTGGTGTTCTTGACAGGCCTCTACCAGCAGCATGCTGCATTTTTCTTGTAGATGTGTTGTCCAAAACTTTTGGGCAAAAAAATTAAAATTCAGACATTAATAAAGTAACCTGGTCCAGATTGCATTTCTTGTAACGCAACCATGCTTCCAACAAATTCCGCACCCAATAACAAAATGTGGAACAGGATGCGGGTGTACTCTACTATTTTACTTTAATAAGTGACATAAATTACTATGCATACTCAGATTTTTACTGATGAAAAAAATTGAAGAGGGTCATTTGATGCACAAAACAACCTGCAATTGTCTAATATATCTCTTAGATTAAATACATAATCGGCTTAATAGATATAACACTTACATGGTTTTCCAAATGTCTGTCGGGAGTTCTCAGATCTCCATTGCAAAGTCCTGTTGCTTGGACAAGTCTGAAGACTGGTGTTATATAAGGTATTCAACTCGGAAACATCATGCTCAGAATCCTGCTTCCAATCCTGCCGGAGATCAATCGAGCTCTTTGATAAGCCATACCTTACAGACTTTCGATTGGAGGAGAAACTTGGACGAGCATGGTGTTCCACATCAGTATCATCCACTTGGGCGTTATAATATCTGCTAACACTATCAACCCACTGGTTCGTGGGCACAGAGGCTGGCAAATGTACTGTGCTTCCAAATTTCACCTTTTTCTCAGCTTTGTAGTAAGACTTGCCACGGTTCACACTGTCAGCCATGTCTCTTGGTAACACTACATTATGGCTGTTTAGATGGTTTATACTAGATCCAGTTATATTACATGACCCATCCTCAGAATCTGGAGAAGTACTTGCTTGATCCGTACTGACAGACTTATTCTCTTGCATGACTAGAGGCTGTGGACTAGATTCTGTATCCAAAAGATTCAGTGAATCCTGTATTTGCCCCACTGGTGAAGACTTCTGTTCAGAGCTGTCTATTCCAGTAAAATTCACACCAAAGCTGCTTCTCTTTGGTGAGCCCCCTTGTAGCCTCTGGAACTGTTCTGCGAGAGAACGCACCAACCCTTTACTTTTAGGAGCCTCAACTTTGCTAGTCTCGAAGACATTCATTTCACTTTGCTTATTTAATAAGTTGTCCTGGCTGCTTGTTTTTGTGGAGACGTTAGCAGGATGAACATTGAAACTATTTGCAACAGTTGGAGAAACTGGTGGGACAATGCAAGAACCAACCTTATCTTCACTTGTATGAATTTCTGTACTAACAGATTTGTGACAATGGCTGGGTTGGTTGTTTCTATCTGGAGACTGAGCTTGTGTTCGACGTGCCCAGGGAAATAACAATGATGGTAAAGAACCAGATTTAATGCCATTGAGTTTCATCTTCCGCAAAGGTATAGGACCATCTTTAGCTTCATGTTCCTCAATCGCCTTACCGTTATTAGGGCTTCCATTGGTAGCTCGATCACTTTTTGGGTTTTTGAGTTGTAGATCTGGGCTACAATCATCCACTCTTAAAATTTTATCAACCGTGCTCTGTGTAGGAGTTGAGGCATTCTCTGGGGAATTAGGACCTGAAGGAGCACGGTAGTTAGAAAATGTTTTGCTACATGGGCAATGTTCAGAAGCTGACAAGCTGGAAGACTCGGCAGACGATGGAAGCAACTCATGGCTAGAAGCAAACGGGTGTGGTAATGGAGTGGATGTGAAGTCCTCCTTTGTGGTTGTCTCTGCCATTACCTGATGGTTCACTGAAACTTTGTCCGTGATAGCCTGGTCACTGCAAGGAGGTGAGATATATCATTTGCCATACTATTTGAAAATACATTAAAAGGGAGTAAAGCCAATTATGAAAAATATATATTATAGACCTCTACCAACACTGCAAAAATATAGCTTTGATACCACAAAAATTTTATATGACATCAGTCATATAAAATTAAAATATTGGCACTATAGATCAATTCCACATTTTAAAGTTTAAAAAAATTACAATTAAGTTGGCAGAATGTTCTACTATGCTTGCAAAATATATATTTTTCATATTTCAGACTGGTAAAACGACTGGAAGATCCAAACAGAATATATGACAGAACGTCACAAATGTAAAATCAGTTAAGCACTTACAAATCAACAAATGCAAATAACAGTAACATGACTAAGCCGCAATGGAATTAATGCAGAAGAACAAATATGAACTTCTTCAATGTATTAGCTTGGAAGGCTTCTGGTCTCTTGTAGCAAAAATATTCACACACTCTCTATACATGAATTTATTGCAGTACTTCTAAAACACTGCTAAAGACATGGTTTATTACATGTACGGAGATCTATCTTTTTGCTGCAAAGTATCACCTGCGTTTCTGTCCAACCAAGATGTTTCCACTCAAAAGGAAGACTATATGTGGAGAACAAAATAAAATACTCTGCGTGTATAATGATCAGTACGACAGGAGGAAACAAACCATCTTGTCAACATATAGCTTAAAGGCTATGACTACGTTTTTAGTCAAAATTTAGTTTCATTCCAACGCAACAAAAAAAATAAAAAATAAACATATATCTATTACAAAATGAAGCAACTTGGCAAATTATTATAACTCTACAACTCCTATGGTGCCACAAACCTTGTAAAGTTGGATCTTGTAGTCATACAGTTATCTATTACTAGTATATCCAGGGCAAACTTTTTGCTGAGAATGGGTTTAAAAAAAAAAAGAAAAAAAAAAAGAAGAAGTAGTAGTAACACTCACATTCCCTCCCCTGGTCCCCAATAGTTTCTCATTTCTAGCCTCTCTCCAATCCACAAGAAATAAGCGCTCAGTCATTGACTGACTAAGGCGCATCAATGTTGATTTCAGTGATCAGCTGAGCAGGATTTCCAGGCATGATTTGTCTCTCGAGATGGGACTGCCAAGCAGAGACCAGCCGGGACCCTGTAAACATCAGAACTCCTGGGAATTAGAGAGGTGAGTAGTACTTCTTTTGAACCCACTCTGAGCAAGTTCTAAGAAAAAAATTCTCCGTTATAACAACCTTCTATCTACTTTCGCATATTAGCAAGAAGTAGCAAACAAATGGGACAGAGTATGACAGCGGGATCATACTACATGTTGGCAATGGAGAAGTAGACACTAAATTGTAGGAAAATGTGACCATTACGAATGTTCACACATAGTGTATCTGCATTAAAGGACTGTCCAACAGGAATCAGTTTTTCTAAATTAAGCTCCGAAGAGGTAAAAACATAAAAGAATCAGCAGTTACCAAACCTCTGCAGCTCCCGTTCAATGCTTACAAGATTCCTGCTGGTCTCCTCTCTGGACACATAGGAATTGCCATAAAAAGCCTCTCCGTCAGCCACTAGCCACAGCCAGTAATTGGATGAGCTGGCATTTCCTGGGTCATTTCCTTTGAGCAGGTACAAGATGCTAAGCGTTAAAACTGGAGTATTAGGGGGATCGGTAAGGGAAGTAATGCTTATTTTATATGTTGTTACCCCATTCTGAGCCAGTTTTAATAATGATTCCTCCTGTTACAACCACTTTAAAAGAATGGGGCTTCACTTTAAGAGTTGATCTGCAGCAATTCCTAGGTGTAGCAGAAATTTTAAAGTTAAGTTCTGCATCAGACAATTTTTGGCGTTTGTGAACTTCACCTAAGGGCCAATACACTTACTTACTAAAAGACGGACAAAATGACATGGGCTGCTTTGATTGTATCAAGTATAAGTAAAAAGTAATACATTAGTCTATATAGTTATTTTTTTTGCACATTTTCACTGCTTTTAAAGTATAAAGTTGACAACAGACAGCCTAAACAGGACCTGTGTTGATCAATATACAGTCAGTTTTTATTTTATGTATAGTATTCCTTTAAATGATTTCTAAGTCATGTTAAGAGCAACAATTCTCTAGTTCATTCCTAGTTAAGGAAGTTTCATGGCAGCTACCTTGTAGATTGGTTTATAACTCCCCCCCTTTGGAGAGGGGGTAAGCTGGTGGCAGTAGTTGAGGAATTGTCGGCAGCAGCATGCGGTCCTGAAGAGTCCGTGCCTTTCGTAAACACATTTGCAACTTCTTATCTGCTAGGGTTCTGCAGTGTGTGCTAGATCTGGCATCATGCATGGCAAGTCTGAATTTAGCTAAAATGCAAAAGAAAACATAGCAGAAACAAATGCACGCACACAAACCAAAATAATGAAAAATAGGATGCCAAAAAGAGCATAACATGGAATCATGCAATACAGAGGGGAAACAAAACATAATGCATCCTAAGAGTTATCAACAATGCACACATATGTAAGCAATGCACCCTGAGCATGTTAACTGAGCCAACAGAACTGATATGGAAAGACTGGCAGCAGGAACAGGCTCATCTTTATCCACCTTCCTGTGTAAGCGCCATCACCCAAAAATATAATAGTCTGCTCCGTTTCAAAACTTTTGTTCCTAGAGAAATTACCATATGTAATATATTTAAAGGGGGTTGCCTGAGATTGGCTGAGAGCAAAAAAAGTTGATTTTTTTTTTTTAAATAAAAAAAGAAATCCCTGTTCAATTCACGGTCACTCCAGAGCTGTTGCTCCAGTGGCCCCCCCAACTGGATTTGCTGACTTGTCTTGCAGCAGTGATATGCATACAAGCACGTATCAGCTGCAAGTTATCACTGGCAGTGTACAGCATAAGCCCATAAGGATAAGGATTGGTTGCGAAACTTACAAGTATAGCTAAATCGACACTCCAGGGAAAGTCTGCAAAGATTGGTGGGGACCACTGGAACAGCAGTGATGGAGTGGTGGGGATTAAAACTGCTGGGTTTCCTTTTTAAATTTTACTAACTTTTCACTTTTTTTTTTTTTAAATCATGGACAACCCCTTTAAGAATGATATTAATGGTTGAATCTATGATTTTATAAAATCTTGACATGCAATAGAAAATGGAGCAGATCATTATCAGCGGGTGCAATGATGGATAACTAAATAATAATGTATGTGATAGAAAACATAAAAGGAATCCACTTATTTTGCTTAAAGGGAATCAACTTGTATTCCATTTTATTAATTCTATTTAAAATGGATTCTTTTATAATGTTAAAGCCATTTATTTTTATTTGTAAAGTGTACCCTGGGTGGAGGCAGGAGATACACACTTCCTTCCTGCATTGTCTGTATACACATTACAGAACGGTGTGTGTGTGCTTTACGGCTGCAACAAATAGTAGTCAATAGAAAAGTTATACATTATTGGTACAAACTCCAGGGTTTGATGACATACGACCCAGAGACAACAACAGATTGATATCCTGTCTTATCTAGACTTCCAGGAGTAAAAAAATGCTGTTCTTACAGATCTCTCTGTAAATGAGACAATGATCGGTCAAATGAGTGTTCTTAATGTTCACTCCTGATTGTTGCCTCATGTATATAGGGCAAAGATCAGCTGAAAGTCAAGCAAACACTAGTAGCATGACTGATGGTATCCTTTATGCTCCACAGAAGATGCTCAAACTTTGGCAGCACATCTCCCTGTGCGCAGGGGATAAGGGGCTGTACTGCTGACAATAACAAATATACCCCACAACGCATGTCCATTGTGGCCAATCATTTGTGAACTACAGGAAACAAGAGGCTATTGTGACTGCCCTGGGGGCCAAGATAAAAATTATATTTTTCGACTTGGGCTGGGTTCACATTTGCATCCGAGTGTTCATTCGGAGACTCAGTCATTGTGTTCTGCAAAAAGTTCTGCAAGTCCGACTTTCAGTTAATAAGAATGAACACCTGACAAACCCTATTATAGTCAATGAGTTTCACCGAGCTCCTTTCATAACCGCTATTTTCGCAATCTGTTTGTGCATTGAACAACCGACACCCCGATGTTAGTGTGAACCTACGTTATTTGGTTGCTGATAGTCACATAGACAAAACAGAAATACCAGCACCAAAGAGTTTATAAAAAAAAAAAATATATATATATATATATATATATATATATATATATATATATATATATATATAGATATATATAATGAAAACCAGATTTAACGAATACGTCACAAGAAACAAAGCAAATTTTTGTGCTAATAAAGGATTTTATTAGCAGGTTGGACAGGTTGGAAGGTGTTTATTATCTATTTATGTTATTATTTTACAATAATTATGGGGTTTAAAGGAGTTTCAGGATCAGAATACTGAAATCCTATCATTAGGATGCATATCAATGTTATACCGGAGGGGGGTCAATAAAGAGGTGACCGTGATCGCCAAAGCGATGCAGCCTCTTCATACAATTGACTGACTGTGGGCCAAGACTTAAATCTTGACTGATGTGATATTGGTGACCTATCCTGGTATATCACCTGTTTTTTTTTGCAGGGGGAAATTAGTCTCTTTGAACAAAGGTCTAAATAGCTTTCTAAGGTTGGCCATACACACAAGAGAAAAGTCATGTGACCCCTCAAGCTAACCTATGTATATGGAGGCCTCCCGACTCTCCCTGAAGACAACTGTTGGGAGGAGAGGGTTCATGCGATCCCAGTAAAGATAAGCTGTTACAGAAAGTAGTAAGCAAGACTTGTCTTCTAAAATGCTTAACATAAGGAGCACTAATGTCACCGTGGGATCAAAATCCTGATGAATTTAGGCCAAAATGCTGAACAATGCTTGACCTTTAACTGGGTGGCAAAGTCATTAAAGTTTCTATTCTGATCCATGTGAGGCTCAGATGAAAGAGATGTTTTGTTATACTTGTCACATGAAAAATAATTGGAACCCAGAGCGCTGTTTCCACACTGCAAAGTCTCTTTTGTAGAGATGCCGCCAAAGCAACAGAAGCTGAAATAAAGCAATGAAGTATTTCTTATTTGAGTTAACAGCAATTTGCAAGATTCTGTTGAAATAGAGAGACAAAGGTCACCTTCCACAGCCAATAGCTGAGCCACACAATGTTAAGCATGCCATGTTAAACAATAGAGAATATAAAGCAGAGTTAAGCATTGGTTATGAGTTACTTACAAATAGCTTCATTACACAGCGCCAAAGCTGTAGTGTAATCTCCTTTCTGCTCCAGCCTCAGTGATTGCTCAAATACAGAGTCTGCCTCCTGCATGGACCGCTCAAAGCTGTCACTCCTCCCTGTAATAGCCACACATAATTGTCCATTTCTTAATTGCTTCTTATGTATCACAACCCACCCAGTCCATCAGTCCATTTATAGTTGCTATGACCACGAAGGAGCTTCGTAAAGTCACCCCGACTTCTGCTTAGTAACTACACCAAGTTAAAACCAATGTTTTCACAGGAGCTTGTGCCAGTCACAATAGATTAAAAACGCCTGCCAAGTAGCACTGACACTAGTCATTGTGGTGCAACACAGAAAAAAAAACAAGACAAATGGTCGCTGTGAATGGGCCTTAGAAAACCCAGAACATCCCCTGCCCAAATCTTCAAAGATTGGCTTCACCTTGGTCAAATGTTAAACTTTAAGGAAAAACATGTTGACATGTACCATATTTCAATAAGGAATGGGTCCAAAATCAATGTTAAAAGAGGATATGCAAGGTTTTCATGGAATTATTGTGAATATTATAGTACACTAGCATTTTACAAAATGACACATCACCCCCATAATATCGATTTCTTGTCCAGTACGTTTGCTGTGGGTTAACAGATTAAAAGTATATTCTACACAATGGGGGAGATTTAACTAAGCAAGTAAAATTCTATAGACAAAAAACTGGATTAAACGTGGTGTGAATTTATGTGACTTTTTGAGACATTTTACAACAGATGAGCCCTTCATTACCCTTCCTTTTGTCTTAAAGGGAGTCTGACACCAGAACCCAAGATATCAACCCAGCCATGCAGGTAGGTTAGGGTCACCTGAATCAATCTAACAGTGTTTCCCCCTTGTGAATAGGTGCTTTTATTACCAAGATTTCTCAGTTTTTGTAAACATGCAAATGAGCTCTTTGGAGCAATGACCCTGTTGCTGTTGCGTCAAAGAGGTAACAGCAAAGCCCTTATTGCTCCAAAGAGCTTATTTGCATATTGACAAAACAGTGATGTCTCAGCAACAGAGGCACACATTCACAAAGGGAAAACACAGTTTGACTCAGGTAGCCCTAACATCTCTATCTGAATGGCTGGGTTGATATCCCAAGATATGTGATGTGAGATCAAGAGTTATAAAAAAAAATATGATATCCTGATACTCTGTCACCACACAACATCTAGTCTGAGACCATCCATGTGAGACCACCTAGTAGATGGGTTATGAGCTGCAGTCAGTCAATTATTTTGCTAGTACATCGCAATATTCTATTGAATTTGCTCTGTAACAAATTTGAGTCCTTAAAAGGGATTCTATCATTTAAAAAATAAAAAATCGAGTTTTTAACTAAAAGCACGTCGGAATAGCCTTTAGAAAGGCTATTCTTCTCCTACCTTTATATTTCAGGTCCTCGCCACCGTTTTTTAGTTTTGTCTTCTTTCTTTGCTATGCATATTGGTCTTCAGAATGCACAGGGGGCGTTCCCCCTCTGCTCAGAGTACATGCTCATCATAGGTTCCTGCGCTGTCTCTCTCTTCTTGTGCTGACGCGTCTCTGCAACGTCAGTACCCGCCAAACGTGTCTTCGGGATCCAAATCCTGTCATGCTCAGTTGGTTCTGCCACTTCGCGTTGGACAGAGCCAACTCCACATGTCCAGTCTGCCATTTTGATGTGGCCTCTTACACGAGTGTACTGCGCCTGGCTTCATTTCAACCAGGAATGTTCGGTAAAGAATTTCTGGCGTAGTCGACATGCGCAATCGGCTCTGACCAACGCGAAGTGGCAGAGCCGACTGAGCATGCGCGGGATTTGGATCTCGAAGATACGCTCGGCGGGTGCTAACATTGCGGAGACGCGTCAGCACAAGAAGAGAGAGGCGGCGCTGGAACCTATGACGAGCTTTTGCTTTAAGCACAGGGGGAACGCCCCCTGGGCTTTCTGAAGACCAATTTGCATAAGAAAGAAAGAAGACAAAGCTCGAAAACGGCGGCATGGACCTGAATAATAAAGGTAGGAGAAGAATAGCCTTTCTAAAGGCTATTCCGCCGTGCTTTTAGTTAAAAATAGATTTTTTTAATGATAGAATCCCTTTAACCAAATTTTTGGTTTCAAAAAGTGTTAGAAAGGTGTATGGCTAAAAGAAGTCATAAACAGCATCAAACTTACTTTGCACAGTATTTTTTTTTTTTTTTGGTGTACATGATTTAGTGTACTATAAGGGTCACTAAGGATGTGACACCAATTCAGGAGCTGCCTTAGATCTGATAGCAATCAGCATTCAGCGTGAATTAGGGTTTTTGGGGGGGGGGGTTTAAGCCTGTGACATGCACAAGAAAAAAACAAAACAAAAACTCTGCATCCATTTTAGTCACCATCACAGGATAAAAAAAAAAATCTGCAAGAATAAGTAGCATGCTGCTTATTCTCACAGATTCCACATGAATAACATGTGGCTAACTCTTGTGTGGGTCCATGGCATGCACATGTTTTTTTTTGTCTAAAGAAAATTTGACCTGTATACATACACTTCAGAGGCTGCACTGAAAATTTTTTATGAAGCGTTATATAAATCTTGTACTGCAAAATGCCTCAAAACACACACATAAAATATAGGAAAAAACTGTGAAATATTCATTACACTGTAATAGAGATTATGAATTAGGGCTCTCCAGGGTTCAGATTAACTGGGCTCACACCAACTATGGAGTTTATAACAATTTGTTTCTTCACCAGACTACTAGAGAACCAGTCACTACAATTCTTAACTTTGTAACTTTGTGCATTGATCAACTTTGCTCACAATACCATGTGAGCACAGGTTGGGGTTTGTCCACGCAGTTTCTTTTGTGACAATATTTATTTCAGAGAATTAGAATCACTCCCAAAATGCTGGATTCTATGAATCTTAGGATTGGACAAATAGCTTGGGAATAGTGGGACAGTAGTTTAAAAAAAAAAAAAAAAAATTAAATATCCCCCAACCATTCAGAACTAAATATTTGGTCCTTAGGATACAAAAGAAATATGGAAGTGAGAAAAACTGTACATTACCCTGATTCTGTAACTCGTCCAAATCCAAAAACCGACGAGGTCGTGGGTTGAATCCCATGGCTGCCTCTATCTCTTTTTCACGCTTCCAGCGCAGCTCCTGCTCCCTCGCTCTTCTTGCAACTTCTTCTTGAAGTTCATCCAATTCACTCTTCAAAGGTCCTGGACTTTCTGCTGCTACAATAGTAGCACAGAAAAGTGTTGAATAGATACAGAATGACCCCGATTAACAGAAAGTTTTGTTTTTTTGGAAGGCAGAAATTCTTTACCGAACACTCCTGGTTGAAATGAAGCAATATTCATCTCATTTGGATACAGCAGGTGGTACCTCATACTAACAGTCAAGGGAGGCAGCGCCACCTAATGGCATACTAGGCACCACCTGATTTTACTCAGCCGATTCTAGCAACTACCCTCTCACGTCCCAGGTTCCCTGCCAGTCTCTACATTCTACTCCCTCTTCTCAAACAGGAAATGACCGCTCAGACAATCTCTGTCTGTAGTCGTAACAGGTCTCAACTACATATTGGCTTAGTGGTATTTGCAGTGTGTAAAAAGTAACCATTAAGTTGAAACTGATGGAACCCAGTCAGCATTGGAACTGGTGTGGCATGGGATAAGTGAGGTAAGTAATGATTCATTTTCTTTACCCATTCTTGCTAAAATGTTTTTATACACTAGGTTGTTCAAGACTTAGGTCATCAATATCAGGTTGGTGGGGTCCGACACCAGACTGTTGCAGTGGTTGGATCTGTATAGTGAACAGAAACAGAAGCAGAGAGCTCTGTAGTGGCCAGGTTGCGCTATTGCATCTCAGCTCCTTGTTTGAATGCAAGTTGAGCATCAGTACCTTTGCATGGCCACAACAGTGTGTCTGGAGCTGTCTGCAATCCTAAACATAGGCCATCAATATCTAAAGTCTTGGACAAACCCTTTAAGTCAAACCTGAGCTAGTTGAAAAGAAACTAATATGGCACAGTGAGTCTTCCAAAGATTAACATCATTTCACAATGGGAACATTGCCAAGTGAGCCAATTTGTGCTGCTGTCTTATACAGCTGCTTCAATTGAGGATATACAGACAAAAAAAGACAGACGTAGATTCCAGCTTAGAAAACAAAGGAGAAGGGTGAAGAATATCTTACCAACATGAGAGGGATGGACCTTAACCCAGACACTTGAGGCAGAATCTGCCATATCTAATGCACTGCTGCTCTGAGACTTTGGGATATTTCGCCAGGTAGGAGCTGGAGCTGTACCTGGACTTTTCCTTGAGTGATATTCCCTTTAAAAAAAATATATATATATCACAGGGTAAAATATGTGCTAGGATGATAACACACATCGCAAGATGTAGTTTTGTAAATCACTCAGCACATTGTTCTGCAAGGGAAACACACAATCATCTCCCGGCGATAAAACTACCCTTGGGGAACAATATTTCAGATAAACCTTCCTTCCACAACTAAATCAAACAATCCTTTGAGTTATTTTATTGGCAGTCAAAAAGATTTGCTACCTTCTTATTAAAGGGGCTTTCCAGTTTCTAATGTTGATGGCCTATTCTTAGAATGGGCCACTAATATTAGACATGCAGGGTTCCGACAGCCAGGAACCATGCAGAACAGCTACTTAAAGATAGCATGGCTCCCAGTAAAGTTTACATGGTGGCAGCCATGCTGCTAACTCGTTGTACACCTATAGCGGAAGCCTTAGGTACTGCACTGCCATCCGATTGAAGTCTATGAGGCAGAACTGCAGCACCTAAAACCACCGCTACACATCGTATGGCGAGCGAGCAGCGCAGCTCCCGGCATGTAAACATTACTGCTAAGAATAGGTCATCTATATTAAAAACTGGATAAGCCATTTAAAGTAAAATGTCTCTCTCAACATAAACCATTAGTGTTCACACTGCACTCAGAAAAACTATGTACATGAGGCATAAAAGGCTGTCAGAGTAGTAAACACAGTAGTAGTAAGGATTTGTACCTATACATGTTGTACGGTTGTGAAAACTAGTTACATAAGTGGGGCAAACTACTTCTAAGTGTATAGGATAAGTCTCCGGATAATAACACCTAGGTACACTTTAAACAAACCACTTCCCTCATATGGGCAGGACTCCCTTTGCCAAGCTAATGCACTTTGTGTATCTGTGCATTATAATATCATGTTTTATTCCTATGTATGTGCTTGTTACCTGTAAATGCTGTACTATGTGTGTTCAACAAATAACTACAAAAAGGTATTTACCGAAAAGCACTACAATTCTCTGATAAAGGCAAGTCCATGCTGATGGGACTATTGCTGTTCCGTTCACTACTTTCATAGCCAGACTCCATCCTCTGGATTAGACGAGGCTGCTGCTGATCCATAAGGTGAGGAGGAGTACCACGGCCGACACCCCAACTCCTGTATTTCACACACGGATGCTTTTCCTTTGCGTCAGGATTTGAAGTGTCCCTCCGATCGTTGACAGAGAGTTCCTTGGCTTTTATAGGAAATAAAAATTGGTTTCTTCATATGCTTTTCTATGAAACCCTTAACAAATCCTTGAGAAACCCTTCAGATATAAAATCTTCTAAGTATGCCGATAAACATGAAGATATGTCGGATTTCAACTTTTAAAGCCAACTTGTCACTGTCTATGTATTTACAACAAATATGGTATTTGGATAGTGGCAAACTGTTAAATCCCCCACCACTCCAGTGCAGATGCTCCAATGGTACCCAATGGTCTGCATTTTCCTGCACAGATGATATTCCATACATCTTCCTGATGTACATCCTTATGACTACTGGCTTCAGAGATGTTAGCTTTTTTTGTTGCAAATTTTGCTATGGTTTTTTGAGTCAAAGCAAGGAGTGAATTTAGCAGAAGGGATAAGTAAAAGTGCTTTCTATATATTTCCCATTCCTGTTGAAGCCTTTTGGCTTTGGCTCAAAAAACCACAGAAAAGTATTCAAAAAAAAAAACCAAAAAAAAAAAAAACCTGCAGCTTTTCTGACCTCTAATTTCATACTGAAAACCTATCCACTGGATATCAATGCAAGTGCATATCATGTAACATGAGGATGCAGTGTATACTTCCAGAATTCCTAACATGCATTCACTCAAACTGAGTCAAATGGACTCATGATATTGGATAAAACAAAACAAAAAACACACACACACACACACACACACACACCAGTGAAGAATGTGTCTTTCAAAGTCCATGGGACTGAGAAGACAGCAGTGTTCTATACTCAGCTGCTTCCATCAATCTCAAACTAGCATGCTGACCTCACAGCGGTCAGACCCCCACCAAGCTAGCAGTTAACTGCTTATAATTGGTATACTCCTTTAGGCTGAGGCCCCCAGTTGCAGAAAATCTGCAACAAAAAATAAAAAATAAATCAGCTTTTCTGCAATGTGGGGCCCTAGCCTTAAAGAGGACCTTTCATTGCCTCCATCAACTCAACTCTTTGCATTCTTTAATAGGTGCCACTCCACCGATTCTCTTGTTGAAAAATGTGATCACAAATGATAAAGTGGACTGGTCCAATATATGTCACGGTATGTGGGAGCTGCGGAGCCTCTAAGCGTCAGGATCTCTTGGATCCAGGCGGCAAATAGATGGGTAGGAGGAAATCTGAAAAAAGGAGGTATGTAGACCGCGCTTCACTCAAGATGCTTTATTAAACTCAATATCACACAACGCGTTTCAGCTCCTACAGCCTTTAGCTCCAGGCTGTCTCATATACACTTGATAAAGAGGGCTCTATTTCCTCGAAACGCGTTGTGTGATATTGAGTTTAATAAAGCATCTTGAGTGAAGCGCGGTCTACATACCTCCTTTTTTCGGATTTCCTCCTACTCCACCGATTCTGGCACAGTTTGAATTACTTCCCCACTGTTCCGACTGTGCAGGAACAGTGGGAGCTAGAGTAATAATTCCAAGTGCACCAGAATCAGTGGAGGGCAGGTATTGAAGGGTGGAGCTAGTAAACGGTCCGCTTTAAGTGAGCCAAATATGCTAGTGGGGGAATATCATTTGATAACCAGTTATAAAAAAGTAACATAGTAACATAGTTAGCACAGTTGAAAAAAAAGACACATGTCCATCAAGATTAACCAAGACAAATGTAGAATACAAATACAGACAAGAGTACAAGTTGAGTGAATGAGCGCATACTTAGGAAGGACATCCCCTTACCGGAGTCTTCTGAGAAGGGACTTAGAGGACTGTATCCTGTGTTTTTCCTCTTTTCATTTCTGAAGATACTATCAACATTTAATGGCTCGCGCGTTGGGCGCCAAGTAGGCCGATACCTGCCGGTTAACCCAGATTTCAAGTCATTGCTGTTATTTTCCATTTCCCACTCCCTGGGTCTTACTGCTAAACTTGAGGGTGGCTTGATCTCTGCCTGATCCACTGCACTTCCAACATGATGTATGCTTGGTGTTGTTTGTGACGCTTGTGAGGGTCTACTGTGAATCATATTGCTAACAGTTGTTTTAAAGTCTCTCAACCTACTGGAACTGCTGGACAGCTTCAGACCTGCTCTCGGAGCTTGCTTCTCCTTTAAGGTTTCACCTAATACAATGAACAAGCAGTTAAAGAGAAAGCCACATATTAAAAAAAAAGAAGCAAAACTGATTCAAAGTAAGGAAAAAGTGATATCAAGCAGGACCACTAGTAAAAGTGCAGGTCAGACCTTCACTGTGATAACCTGAAGATTGGGACTCATCTCCTTTTCTCCGAGGCCGACTGGAACTTCGTTTTCGGTCAGTTAAGGGTCCCTTCCTTGAAAAATGTCTCTGACTACACTCACTATCTGTCAGGTGTCCTGTATACAAGAAAGTACACCATAAAACCCTAGAAATGAGGATACCTGCACAGCAACCTAAAACCTCATTATAGAAATGTATATATCATGGAAACCGCGAAATACCTAATGTGATATCACACGTTGGCTTTCTTCAGAGTAACTGAGGCATAGATTCCCACAAATGTGAGACTCATGATGATATCAACAGCTGATCTCTGAATCGGTTTGCACGCAATACAATGGTTGGTAAAATCTTTTGCAATGATAACGGTTCTATTGGTTACATCAAAGGAGAAAGAAAAATATTTACATCCATTTCTTGAGAAATATCAAAAAAACATCTTTAAAAAAGAAAATTCCACCTTAAATATATGGACAATTTATAGATATTTAAAAAGAAAATTGTATTTGATATGTATATTGCCACCAGGGTGCCCATCAACATAGACATAAGGGGGAATTTTTTATTATTATTATTTTTATTTTATTTTTTTTGCACCAGTTTTGCAGCCTTAAAAGTCAAAAAATTATGGTGCACACCATATTTGTACTATAATTACAATCTTTTTACTCCTCTCACCACTTGAGAAAGTGTGGCGTGTGGAATGGCCAGCAATAGTCTGACAAATTTATTAAATTTAAAGAAAAATGGCACAAATCTCTGCCTTCTCATAGGTATAGATTTCACTGAAATATGAACATTTTATATTAAATATTCCTGTGGGCTCATACTAAAAGAGAATTGGACACATGGAGTCCTGGTACCTGTATCTCTACTGCTCTGTGATGCTGCATCGTTCTCCAGGTTGTAGATGACGGTGCCTTGGGAGTCAGAGGAGAAGTGGCTCACCACAGATTCATGATGTGAATGCTTGTAGTGATAGCTGTCAGTGGAGGAGTCTGTCCTGGTGTCACTGGAGATAGAGGGCTCCCTGCCTAAGGTACAAGCAATAATTCATGGATGTGACAAATGCTACTCATGCAGCTTATAGATAAGGGAGCATCTAAACAACAAAGAAAATAAAATAAAAAAGGTAATAATTCACCAATGCAATCCTTCATTTACATTTTATTGAACCCTTACACAATACTGACTGCACTATGGCTTAAGACATCTTCAGGATCAATATTATCTGCATCCTTTCGCCTCAAGAGAAAGGTTAAAACTGAAAAACACTGATAATTATGTAAAATCAGACATGGCTTCTTACTTAAGTGGACCATACTTTAGATAGCTGTCAGTTTAACACTCTCTTAGTGCATAGCCATTTACAGAGACGTTAACCTAGAAGAGCCCTTCATGAGGTGATATGCAAACGGCAGATCACAGCAAAATGGGAGTGGCCTTTATAAAAAAAAAAAAAAGGATACAGCTAAATATATTCAGACTATAGGTTGTTAAATGTAAAATAATTACCAGAGTCTTCACTATCATAGCATGTCCTGCTATACTGCCGAATATCCATCTGAGACAAAACATCTGGAACAGATACTGGAGTACCCCTGGGGTCAGCATACAAGAGTAATAACGGCTGATAGTGCCCCTTTATGCATTTTGTCACAACATCTTTCCATTTTGGACCAATCTAGAAAACAAGTGCAACCCTTCAGACATAGATGCAAATGTAATTTTTTTTTTTTTTTTTTTTTTTTTTTTGCATACATACAAATAAACTACACTATATGTGTACTATATAAGCTGTATACACAGCTGGGAGATTACATATGATGAAGGTCTTCTGTACAAGTGGACATGATAGGTAACTCTGAAAACTATGTCACAAAGAATCAAAAAAATGTCACAAAGCATGCAAAATCAATTTTCTGCAATTCATTTTGCATCTAACCATGCAATTGCAGGATTGTGCTACTCACATGAGGACGTGGAATATGCTATTTAATTCTTCCTGATTCACAGAACAATGGCTCAATAGAATTAAAAATCTGAAAGGTTTGTTCCTTTAAAGTCAATGGACAGGGAAGGGGGAATTTCACTGTCCACCACTTCAAAAATATGAGAAACTGGATGAGCATATCCTTCCAGCTCAGTTTCCTGGACAACTGCTATAAATGGGACTTTGGTGAGGAAGAGCTCCATAACTCCCATAATAATGAGCAATCAGGCCTGTTAACTTCACATTCAATAGGCTAATTAGACTCTCTACTGTCAAGTGGGTGGTTCTGTAGAAGAGCAAACAGTCAGGGACCACCCACCTGACAGTAGGGGAATAATTAGCATATTGGGTACTAAAAAAATAACAGACCCAATTATTCAGGAATGGAAGAGAAAAATGATGTGAAGTGCCTATTAAATGATGTGAAGAGCTGGAGCTGGTGAAAGGTCCTCTTTAAAGATTTGGTTATTTTTAGTAAAATCATTACCTCTTTTACATGGGCATCATCAAAATACATCCACTTGCGTATTTTAGTTTGAAAGAAGAAGGTGGAGTAATGTTTCCCATAGTAACAGATCATCCCCACCAAATAGAGCTCAGAGTGCTTCGCTCTGTCATCGGTAACCCTGTAAAACAACTGCAAAGAAAAAATACTCTAAACAGATGACTATGCCCATGTGGACTACAATAAAACCAGATTTATTTATAATGCATGTGAAAAATATCATGACATCATCATTTTCCATAACAACATTTGGCTATAGACAAAAAAAAAAAAAAAAAAGTAGTATGCACTAAGGACCTTACACAAAATACTTTAATGGTTACTAGTCTATATTAAAGGATGATGCTTAGAGTCTATTGTCTTAAAAAAACATCATATAGCGGCACTTACATCGCCAAGCTTCAGGCAGGTCCCAAGGCTGTGAATTACATCCTCAGCGAGATCCGAGTGATCAGAGTCCCACACCAGTCCTATTGTTATGATCTGAGGGGCGTTCATGAGCACTCGACGGATGCGGATTTTCTCACCACAATTGCTCTGTAATTTAATGGTGTATTATAGCACTACCGTAGATTACAGCGCCTAAATTACCAGTATACTCAATGCAAATAGAAAAAAGTGATTTAAAAAAAAAAAAAAAAAAAAAAAGGACCATAACCCCTAAGTACTTACAGGGCAGTTTCTCAAGTCTCCCATTGTACTAGCTTTTTGCAGTAGTTCTCCAAACATATCAGGGGTTGGTTTTTCTCTCCTTTCCAACATACATATTGCCTGGTTGCTATAGTGAAAGCAGAAGAAATGGTAGAGGGATTAAAGCAACTTAACTTCTCTATATTATGACCTGATGCTTGACTTACTACTATTTTATGTTACGTATCTTATATTATACATAAATATGTATATTATTCACATAGAATACGGTGAACATTTCTATTAAAAAGGGACCGTATATAAGGGATACGTTTTTATTAAATCTTCTTTACATGATTATGGGGGTGTCCATCTTGCCAGAGTTGCTGTTAACAGCATTCAGTTATGCTTTATGGCAGCCACATGGACCATAGGTAGTAGATGATTATTGACATCTTCATATTATGCGATGTAGCATGACTCGTGGCGCATCCATTTTATTCATGGTACGAATAGAAAATTATACAACTTTTTACTATATTTTAGGTTTCGATGCCTTGTAATTTTCAAGATAAAAGTGTGACGTCTGTAAATGAGAACACTCGGCAAATTTATCAGGTTTAGGCAATGTTTTGTGAGCCTGGACTCTGGACTGACACATAGCAACAAAAGTAGCAGATTTGTGCAGCTGAGGATGTATGTAGCTCACAAAGTATCGCTTAGATCGGATACAACTGTATCCACTTCTCAGCTAGAAAAGGTCCAGAACTTTGCTCCTTCTGAATGTAAGCAAAGATATCCTGATAATGGTGAAGGACTGAAATAAAGTACATTAGAAAGCTGTAGACCTTTTCATGTATACAGTGACTGAGCCTTGTCTATATCAGGCTAGAAAGTCCTTTTACATCAGTTGCTTCCCAGTACAATGTTGTTCCATGTCACAGGATTTGTATGAATCAGCTGACTGTCTAATATAAAAAATAAAGTAAAAAAAGAATTTCTCTTACCAGAGAGCAGTGGTAGAGATATAATGCACCATCTGAATGAAAGGCAGGGGGTCGGATGTGGCACCACAGCTGGTACAGACACACTGCAAAAGCAAAGGCAACAATGAAGACAGATGGCAGACCAGAATAGCTGGTAACAGAGCCAGTACAGCTAAGCCAGATCAATTTTCAAATGGATGTCAGTGAACCCTAGTGGACCCCATTAATGGACCTTTTAATGGGATGTTATTTTTGAAGAAATGAATAGCCTTGTAGACTATGCTATTCTTGCCGACAAAAAAGGGAGTTGTTGAAAGCCTCCATAAAGACTGAGCACTGGTGTGAACAAAGCACAAATATAAGCATGAAGAGTACATCCACACAGGTCAAATTTGATGCAAAAATATTCCCAGCAAATTTTATGATTTGATAAATACGATCCTTTGTCTCCCATGCTGAAGCTCTGTCACCCAGTCACATGACAGACTCTGTCCTACTCCAATAATGTGCAGGAGTAGAGCAGAGTAAGTAACGTCACGGGGAGCCAAAGTGTCAGCAGTGGAGGCTAAGGAATGAGACTTCCTTCCCCTGATGTGCTCTGCACAGTGAATCATTGGGGTGCTGTGGGACTGTCTTCTATACAGTGTGCAAGTCTATACATTGCAGTGAATGCACTATAAAAAGTTTTATATATCCACATAATCCTTTTAATAAACTTGCAACATCTTCACTCATTAAACACATTAACCCCACAAACATTACTCATTTCCTTTATTGTAATTCCAACCAGCGTAACCTCTGAATGGCAGGCAATGGAAGATCAATCGATTAAAATACCTGCTCAAATAAAGTCATTGCAAACTTCTGATGAGAAATACAGTGCTGAGCAGTGCAGATGTCTTCTTTGGATTCATCTGCGATGTGAATGTGGAGGCGAATCAGAAGATTTTCCTACAAATAAAAGTACATACATATTACATATTTGTAGTAATCTAGAATCAGTACATTACATCCATACTACTATAAACATTTTTTTAGAAATCATAAAAGAAGGATTGGTCAAAATCTACATGAATAATAGCATTTATTATGGCATACAGTAAGGAAAAAGCCAAAAGCCACAGAATCCAAAAGACTGAATATATAAATATATATATATATATATATATATATATATATATATATATATATATATATATATATATATACATACACACACATACATACACATACACATAAACATACATGCATGCATACATACGCACACACTCATGCTCACAGATTCATACACCAAACTACGACTGCAAACCTGAATGTACTTTTCCATATGCAGTTTTTACTGAACCAGGCCGCAATGTCTGAAAGCACAGGTGCTTTAAAAATAAGATGTACTCCTTGTATGATGAAAACCTGTATACATTTTCCAACATATTTTGTGCTCTGAACATGCGGTAAAGAATGCAGGGCTGTGTATATCTATGCACTAGGATGAAGAAAGTAAATAAAAAAATAGATTTCACTTACAAAACATTCTGCTGCATCATCCATGATACCCAGCTGGAAACGTTGCTCATCTTGAAAGGTTTTAGCAAGGGCACTGCGGAGGGCATCTGACGGTAACACCTTCTCACTGCTACACTGAAACTGGTTGAATATTCCCTGTGAAGACAACAGATTTCGTCCCATAAGAAGATGGCATTATGCCAACCACAAATCAAAGAAACAAATAGTACACACAACTGTAAGCGTATATGTTTCCAAGCATTACGAGACCACAAAAGAACTGGCACGCAGTTCACATAGGACATCTGCTGCATGTTTAGAACCACAGCAAAAACAGAGGCCAAACCTCTGCCATATGGATTTTACCAGAGATTTCACCCTTCTGCAATGCAGTCTAAATTTCATGGCACATCCATATAAAACTGCAGCAGAAAATTGGTACCATTCGACATACCCTTAAAACGTTAGTATAGTTTTACTCTACCACATCTTTCTTATTTACACTGCTGTTTCTGCACCTTCTAGGACAAACTGTGTGCAGTAATCCCTATGATCACTTACAGTCACGGCCCAGTGTTAATATTAATACACTCTTATTAGGATGTCTTCTCTTCTCCATATGTTTTAGATACAACTTAAAAATTCCTGGTAAAACACTTGACCATTAAAGATATGGTTTTAAAAAGGCAAATCTACTGTATAAAAAAAAAAAAAATAAGCCACAGATGGTGGCACAGATTTTAGTGACAGTAGAATGGACACCTGTGCCCATTCTTCAGGTCTTTTAGTATCTATACACAGTGCTTAGACATCCATTTGCTGCATTATGTCTATCCCTCACCCCTTTTAGCTCTCGGACCCCATTCAATATATATATATATATATATATATATATATATATATATATATATATACACACACACACACACACACACACACTTTACAAAATGATAGTTAAAATATAGATTTAGGGAAACAAGAATAAACATGTAAAAGATCCTCTTTTTGGGTCATCTTGTATGAGAACACAAACAGCTCATGGGGTATGATGTATGACCTGCCGTTTATTTTGGCACAGATGAGGCCTGCGTTGCAGTACAAGGTACCTCTGTTACCAGAACAAATGAAGCCTTCATTCCTCTACTGGAACTAATATCAACAATGACCCCTACACTACGTGATATGCTCTATTAAGGTAGCGGTAGGAAGAAAGCTTTCTTACAGAACTTCAGACTTCCATCTATCAAAGGAATTGCTTCCCATATCAATACATCCACAATGATGTGAGAGTTTTCAGAGTACTCATACTTTATTTACTTCTCCTACTATATAAACCTTTACAATATTGTAGATAATAGAGGTTACATATACATAAAATCAGAAAAAGTAGTTGTATCCACATGGAACACAACTGCACATTCTAGAGATGATCATTCTCATACATTACAACTTTCTAAAGAAATTAGTGACCTTAAAAATTCTCTGCAGGTTGTTATTGAGGAGCAGCTGCTGACCAGATGGATATATAGTTTTGTAGGAAATTTCCGTACAACAAGTATTTCATTTAAATCCCTGCTCATTCTGGGCTTAGGAGTCCAGTGGGAGGAGCTACTCAGTGACTGAGATCTGTCCCTCTGAGTGAGCGCATACACATAGGGCTGTCATTAAGTGGATTCTAGATAAGTGAGAAAAACCAGATGGTGCACCCACAGTGTAGCTCACTTGTAAAGATGTCCTCAGCAGCTGTCTCATCCAAATCGTTGGAAGGGTTCTGCCAACCAGTAAAGTTTAGGCTACAAAGAGAGGGGGTCCAAGCAACAAAGGGGTCCACAAAAAAAAAAATTCTTGGAGTATCTGATGAAGATGGCCGTTCACCCTTGAAAAGCATAATAAAGCGTTGCCAATTGACTGAACTGGTCACCATCGCTTAATAACCGCTCCTTTTCCACATCTTGGTGTGGTATCTACTCCTGGATTCCTCTATTGCTTAGAGGTTCCACCCTCTTTTCAATCATTAAGTGGGACCGCCCACTGGACTCCTAAGCCCAGAATGTGCTGGAATATAAATATATAGAGCACAAGTTTGGCTGAAACTATGTAACAATCTGCTCAGTTCTATCCTGCTCTATAAAACTCTGTCGGCAGATCAAACTGCAAGTTCAATGTGACAGGTTCACTTTAAATGTTTTTGCCCCATTGTATTAAAGTCATTCACAAACCTTTCGGTACTTTCCACTGCATAAGTTTATGCTTGATAGGGAAATACAGGAAATATTACCTGTTTTTAGTGAACTCAGACCTGTTGACCTTCCCTCTTTTCCTAGAAGAAAAGTGTTGGGGGATGCAGTTTCCTTGACCTAAAAGAAGACCAACCTAAGCATGCAAATGACATGCACTAAATATGCAAATATTGTCCAAGCATCATGTGATGTAAGGCTGGTAAATCCCAGGAGCCATGTAGCATATGTGCCTATAAATCTGCTCCTGGAGGCTGACATTTGGGTTTTTTATTGTGCTACATCCATCCCTTGTGTAACACACTAGTTAATAGCTGTACATGTGATTTTTTTTTTTTTTTTTTGCTAAAAGACCCTATTTTCACCAGAAGCTTTGCACATTGTAAAAGCAAACAACAGAGGATACTTTGCATAATATGTCTGTACATGTGAAAAAATTCTTTTAATGGGCACAGAGATTACCTCTTCACAAAGCAGAAACATCCACTTAGACAATGAGTGTGTACATGGCACACATTCTTCCAGCCATTGTTTTGGATGTGAAAGAAGACGCCTGGATTATTCCGCCGCCGCCACGATTTAATTAACACCTGTCAAAAATGCTAAATGGAAGATTTCCATAGGCTTGTGGCTCACAGTCACCTATGAACTTTTTATTTCATGGACCCCCGCCCAAATCCTAAAATCTTTCACAATGATAAATTAGTAACAAACCCATCATTATAAAGAAAAAAGTGGAAATACTGTAGCATAATGCTTAGTATGTCAGTATGCGCAAATTGTACCATCCTTGGTGATGGCGCACCTATAATTTTAGGGTAAGTGAAACTTTGCCCAAAAGCCACCCACATCGTAAAATATGGCCGGGTCTCTCTTTAGGCTGGCTTCACATGAGTAGATTTGGTCCGTGAAATGCCAGGAGTCCCTTCCTCACTATTATCCTGTACTGAAAATGAGATTATAGTACGGGACAATTATCCTGCGAGGAAGAAGTTATCCCTTGCATCGTACAGGATTATAATGCTTGGAGTCCAGTGCAAGAAATACGGCTCATATCCAGCCCATATTTTATGGTCCGAATCCACCTGTGTGAAGCCGACCTAAATATGAGAAGTGCTAGCAAGTCAGACTATGGCTGTGTGCTCAGTTAAAAGGGGTCCAAGGCACACTGGAAAACCCAGAGAAGCCAAGGGTAAAATAAAAAGGAAGCAATACTCACCTATCCACTCTGGCATTGGGCCCCCTCTTCTGTCTTGTGCCAGCACTCACTGAGCCAGAAGTGAAGTGGGAACTGGCGAAATCACTGATAATAGAGCACCAGTAGCCAACATGTGACTACCAAGGCCTGTGACTGGCCACAGCAATCACTTTAGTCGCTTCACTCCCAACCAAGTCAGGCTGGCACAGGATAGAACAGGAGATCTGATGCTGGAATTGAAAACCGGGAGGTATTGCTCTTTTTTCTTCTAAATTTCACCCCACACCTGGCCCCCTTGGACATTCCAGGTTGCCAGTAAAGCCCATTTAACACTCAGCACTCAGTACAGTGTAGTCATATAGCAGGCAAAGCAGTGGTGCCTGCTACATCGCTGGTGAGCAGAATCGTGGCATCCAAGTAGCTAGTGAGGGTGGAGCATCATCTCTCACCAATTTGCCCCACAACTTACAGAGATAGTCAAGGCAGGCAGCTTCGGATAGTTGCACAACGCCCATACAAGTGAATGGAGAAACGCACATGTTTGGTCTCTCTCCATTCACTTGCAGACACAGACAGGGCCCTGTTCTTGAGACAGATGCGGGTCTCAGGAGTGGGATCCACATCTTTCAGACATTTATGGCATATCCTATGGATCTATGGATATAGCCATAAATACCAAGATGGGAATACCCCTATAAATGGCAAAACTAGGCTTCATTCTTAAAAAGGGTTGAAACACACAAACTTAACAGCCACTTTAGTAACGTGCAAAAGGTTTTCAATATAGATATTTCTATAATAATTTTCTAGGACGTACAGAAACTGCATGCACTATGACGATGCATTTAGAGAGTGTGTACAAGCAGTTAAGTGTGAGCGGTTGTGAATTATACACAAGTCACCGTACAATTATCTATAATTGTCATAAATCTCTTTTATATCTTGTGTTACATTCCAGCACCCGGCCTGGCCACATTTTCCGCATAGTGTCTTCATTACAGGATTACATAAACACATACTGCCATGTATGTCTGATTCAAGCCGCTTTTACTAGCATTCAGTGTCTGGATCCAAGGCCATGACCAAGAACCCCATCACATCTATTAACCCTCTCATAGCAGATTCAGTTTTCAGGTCACCTTATGTCTGATTGCCAAGATCCTGTAAAAACAACCTATTCCTTCTGCCAAACCCCTCCATGTTTATGTTACAGGAGGATTAGTTCTTGTGGTGGTATGACTGATGGAAATAGGTCAGCGCCACACAATGAACTATTTGTAATAAAAACACAGTCCATTTATCTGAAAGGGAAGAACTTGCCCAGCAGTCACCTGATTAGACCTTCATGATGACTGGACTGTCTCCCCAGCCCTCCCTCCATATAATGGGAACCTGTGTAGAAATGATCTGCTCTGTAGCCTTCAACCCCCGTGTCCCAATATCACTAGTCCAACACAATATGCAATGTCTACAATATGTCGGCGTGACAAAACCACATCTTGAAGACACATTGCAAGGATAAAAGAAGTGGATGATAAAAGTGTAGGCTAAGGCTACATCTATACTAGATGTTCTGTCTGAGGCCTCTACCACAGGTCCTGTTAAAACATGCCAGAAACAACAGTGGAGCATGCCGTGCTATTTTTTCCAGTAAAATTGCAGACACCATGAAGGAAAACTGACACATCCCAATATAGTCAGTGGGGTCCATGAGGCACTGAGAGTGGCAGTCATGTAAAGGATCCGCCAAAACTGTCAATTCTGTTGGTCTGCTCCTGTCACAAAACTGAACAAACCAGATGTCTATGAATAGGACATCAGTATCAAAAATCCATGTGGCCCTTTTACATCTTAAAGGGGTAAACCACAAATTAAAATTTATTCCCTATCCATAGGAAGGGGAAACTGTTCACTTGGTGGGGGTCCCATAAAGACTTTCTAATTCAACTCAATTTCCAATACCACGTGTTTACACACAACCTATATTCATAGGCTTTAATGCTTTCCTGACATAATGGGAAAAAAACTGCTGATTTAGTAACCTAGAAAGTGGTCAAAAATGGGCCTTTTTGGCACACAATAGTCCATGTCAGCACCTGTACCCCACCAGCCACTTTTTCTTTTTTTTTTCTTTTTTTAAAGACCATAGGCAGAGTGGGGTGGGAATCTAGGTGAGCCGACACTTGGATGTATTGGTCCATCATATTTACTATAACTCAGGCCAGAAATCTACATCAGTCCCTGACTGGCGTAGATTTGCATTAAAGTACACCAGCAAGCTGTGTTCTTATTTTTTGCAGGCCAAATTGTAGTTTTAATTGTTTTCATATTTGCAGTCACGTGTTGCTTGTGAAGGGGTCACTACTGAGGCCCGGGATTGGCTGCAGCGGTGACCTGGCACAAACAGGATATCACTGCTGACTTTAGTGGGGGTGGGACTATAAACAGAAGCAACCACTGGAAATGGGATGGAGGAGAGTATACATTTTATCTGTCCTGTCAACAGCACAACTAAATGTTTCAGGCAACCCCTTACAGTAAAGGGGCTTTCCAGGCTGCTGTAACCAGCTAATCAGTGAGGTTATTGGCTGTCAAATCTATACTAAGGCTAGGTCATCACTATCTTTTCCATGAAAAATCCCTCTAAACTTTTGGGCTGGAGCTGTTACAGTGAGATTGTGGCAGTTGCACTCCCATGAACGATTTGGCAGGCAAAACTGCTAGACCCTCTTCATCATGTTTATGTGCAGTATAGTTTGCACATGGATAGAGTCTAAAGCTAGCCATACACCTTCAACAGCTGCTAGCCAAAAACTTGTTTGGTCAACCCTTTAATATGGTAGTGGCTGCTATCCAAAGATGTTCTCTAGGAGTCTAGGTCTGAAGCCATTGTCATTCAGACAAATCTTAACACATTTCACCATTAGATATGAGGGATTCAAGAAAATTAATCTAACCGTATGTGGAGCAATCACTGTGGACAACCTCAGAATAGTACGTTTGGTCATGTATTTACTTGATGTGTTGTTGCAAAATTTACATGGCCTACCGATGCAAATCTAAACAATCCCATGCTGACAAAGCCCATTATATAGAGAATTATTTTGTATAGTTTCTAAAGACATTCCAAAATAAACTTTACACCTACAGAAAGTCTAAACTGCAGTTTATCCCTTTTTACTTCAATGATGCTGAAGTGCAATGTCAGACGCAATACATAGACAGATGTGGGGCGGCTTTTAGAAACGGAAGTATTTACAGTATCTAATCCTTTAAAACCTAAGTGTGATTCAATCTAAAACACAATGGACCACTGTAAATAACAGAATTCAACAGTAGTTTAACCAACATTCACTATATGTGTTATTGCACCACCATATGAAGCAGACAATACTTTAAAATGTTTGGAAATAAATTACATTATAAATGATTATATGACTAGATACATAAAGAAATATAAGAGGTAGGTTATAAAATCCAATAAACATACCAGACATCACTGGATAAAAAAAAAATAGGAAAGAAAAAGAAATTGGAGTGTCACAAAGTTATTCATGGCTTAGTATTAAGTACCTTGAGTGCACAGAATATGCAGGAGTCACCCATACATTTGTGTGTGGTTAACTGGCGGAAGCTCCGGCGGAAAATATCAAGGTGCCACAAAACCTGTGAAGAAAGATCACAATGGGGTTAATACACTGTAAGACAAGCCCATAGTAACAACCCTGCATGGTATTGCCCAAACAATATACAAAAAAAGAAAATCACCATTTAAAATGGGTTGTCCAAGACTAGGTATTGATGGCCTCTCCTTAGGATAGGTCATCAATATCAGATTGGTGGGGGAGACACCCATCTTCTCCTGTGCCCATACATGTAAATGGTGGGGCTAATGGTAAATGTCAGACTCCCACCAATATCTGCTCTTGGACAACTTCTTTAACCACATGAGAAAATTAAAAATTGTGTGGGTGGGAGGCCACGCTCTATAAGCAGCCTCATATTCACTCTTGGCATTCCTCCAGGAGAATAAATTCTACATCTTAGTCACTGAAACAGAGATAGGGTGAAAATGGCAGGGGGTTATAAAGGTATTTAGGGGAGAAACCTACCTCATTTTACACAGCCTCTCTCAAATAGCCAGCTGTATGAAGGCTCAGAAACTCAGTATCATTCTTGGGTTATATAGCTAATATTCACCAACTACCCTGCCTTCACAATACAGTTTCAAGAAAAAGCAAGTGAACCGTTTAAGATCACCTGGATTTTGGCATGGTTTCAAGTCCAATTATAGAAAAAAAACATTTAACTAAAACTAACACCACACAAACAATTTAGAAAAGTAAGTGAACCTTTGCATTAATAACTTCTCCATGAGCTAATAACGGAACCTTGGCGGAATCTTTGCTATGGTGCCGCTGGGGCCGGGGACCAGCATAGAAAGTGCGCACATCCTGTGGGTCACAAGAGATCCCAGGATCTGCATAAGTAAGCAGGTAAGTATAATGTAATTGTAACTATAGTAACAGTAGGAGGGGGGAGGGGGAGACTATTACCTGGGGGGGCAATACTAGGACTCTATTACACTTATAGCCCCCCCTCCCACAGTTAATAACAGACCCCTCACACACAGGTAATGTTATAAACTAGGGGTGGCACTATAACTGTAATAGAGCCCTAGTAGTGCCCCCCCACCACACACCAAGGTAATATTACCTGTGGGTGGACACTAGCACTATTATAGTAATAGTGCCCCTTGAGTAATATCACCTGTGGGGGGCACTACTAGTGCAGTATTACAGTAATAGTGCTCCCCCAGTTAATAACATTACCTGTGGCGGGGACACTATTACAGTTATAGTGCCCCCCCTACAGTTAATAAAAACCGAAATACATACAGGTAATGTTGTTAACTGGGGGGCACAATTCCTGTAATACTGCCCTAGTAGTGCCCCCCACAGATAACAGTCCCCCCCCCCACACACAGGTAATACAGTAATAGTATCCCCTGAGCCATGGTCCCCCCTGCCCTACCCATACTTTTATTAAGGGAGCTGCCCATACCACCAATAATTTATACATGATATGGAGAGATCTCCCTTAATAAAGTATAGGGGAATATATAAAGGTAATAAATAATTATGCACTTTATTGTTTTTTTTTTTTTATGAGTCGCCCAATCTTCCCAACCGTGTGCTGCCACCAAAAGCCCCGCCCCCTGCCAGGCCACAAGCCTACATGAAAGTGGTCCTTGGCACAAAAAAAGGTTGGGGACTGCTGGCACAGCGGAAAGAGGTAAGAACAAACCCAAGTGTAACCACAAAAGTGCTACTGAAGACTATACAAACTGCAAAAATCTCTGTACATGTGTCCACTATTAGAAAAATGTAAAATAAGAGACCTTCTGGGAAGGACAACACAAAGTAAGATACTGCTTTCCAAATAAAACATTGCAGCCCATATCACGTTTGCCTAGGATGACCTGAATGTTCCACATTGCTTCTGAGAAAATGTTGTATAAACAGATGAGATAAAAGTGGAGGTTTTTTAGCATAAATGTGAAACACTAAAAGGTGGGAGAGAAACCCTGCACACTAATACCAAACCTTCATCTTCCCATTGTCCACACTCCAGACTCTCGGCAGTGTTTCGCCCACACCTGGGGTCCTTTGATTGCTTTTCAGTACTCTGACAACTACAGTCATGTGGAGCGTCCAACTTAGCCTGCCGTGCTGTGGTCTCTTTTCTGGAGGCAGGTTATAAATTGGGTCCTTGATATTGGTACGTGGCCAGATCATACCACTTGGCAGATGACGACTTCCCCCCCCCCCCCCAGTAAATCACCCAGGTTTTCTTTCCCTCGTACCCCTCCCCCCTTTCCTTTCCTATCCCACCCCTCCTTTTCCCTCTTCCCCTTTGTTTTTTGCATTGCCTTTTTTATTGTGGGGGGAGCTGCATCTCCCCATGATTCAATTTATTAATTTTTCAAATTTATTTATAATATAATAAAACATCTGATCTGGGGCTGCTTTCTGTATCCGTGTGTGGACACCTTGTGATCATCAAGGGAACAACGAATATTTTACTGAAGAATGTACTGTAAGTGCAGCAGTCCATGACCTCAATCTAGACAGTGAGTGATGCAACAAGACTAAGCACAAAGTAAATCAAGTAAAAATTGTTAAAAAAAAAAAAAAAAAAAAAAAAGACAATGTTTTATAATAGTCAAGTCAGACTCCTGACCTTAACCTTATCAAGATCCAATGATATGACTTGAGGAGGGATGTGCACATAATGCATGCCAGAAATATTGATGAACTGTACCAAATTTGGAGGAATGGTTCAAAATTTCTCCTCAGCATTTTGCAAATCTTACTTGCAGCTATATGAAACATTTGGTGGGAGAGGTTTCCTCCTAAAAGGAGGGATCTACAGGTTAATAAATTCAAGGCTTCAGTTTTTCTCCCTACACTGAGGATGTTTACTCAATGTGCTCATTTACAAATATGAAATGGAACAACTGTGTGTTTTATTACTTTAGTAACAATGTGTTTGTCTATTACGGTGACCTAACTAACAATCAGATCCCATTCTTAGGTTTCTACACCCTGGCACCTTAAAGGGGTTGTCCAGCTTCAGTAAATAAATGCTATTGTTTGTATAAAAGAAGATATACAATTTTCCAATATGCTTTCTGTATCAATTCCTCACAGTTTTCTAGACCTATCCTTGCGGTCATTCAATTTACTTCCAATGGATAAAAATCAGTCCATGGTCATGTAATGGTTACACAGGTGCACAGCTCGTTACAGTCACTTCACAGTAATCAGACATATGTCTTGTACTGAGCTGTTCACTTTCTGTCCACCACATGACCATGGATTGTATATCACATGACCTTGGAGTGTCAATCCCATAATATACAGAAAGTATATTTGAAAATTGTATAATTTTTCATTATATAAGCAGCAACATATATTTGCTGAAACTGGACAATCCCTTTAAAAGAGGTTGTCCGTGTTCATGTGTTTTTATTTTTTTCCCCAAGTGGCCAGTGTTGTAGAATTAAAAAAAAAAAAAAAAAAAAAAGTATAATAAATAATAATTTCATATATATATATATATATATATATATATATATATATATATATATATATATCACCTGCCAGATCCTGTGGTGTCGCTTCCGCTTCTCTAGCCAGCCTTTACAACACACAAAAAATAAAAGAAACCTGAACACACACAAACCCTTTACATTGCCAAGCCCTGACAATCTGGGGAACAGGGAACATAACCTAAAAAGTGAGACTTGCATTGAGGTTAGTCTTTATAGAGCTATTACATATTCAGGACTGTGGGTTCGGTAAGCCAAACCACCGACTGACTTCTACTTTTACACAGACTTCATAAACAGCTGACAGCCATGGTTGGTCAGAAGCAGTAACAGTCTTCTAATTCATTAAAAAGCCAGTGATTGTATCCCTTTGAAAAATTATACAACATTAAATAATTGAATAAAAATTTTATTTTGAAGCCAGAGTGGTCTTTTCGAGACCTCTCATTTAGGGTTTTTCTAATGGTGGATAACGGAGATTTTTGCAGCTTGTAGTGTCTTCAGTAGATCTTTTGTGGTTACCCTTGGATTCGTTCTCATCTCTAGCAGGTATGTCGGTTGTGCTGTTGGAGTGAAGTTAGCTGGATGCCTACTGCTAGGCAGAGTAGCAACAGTCCTGAATTTTCTCCATTTGTTGACCATTTGTCAAACCATGATGTACACCCAGGACTTTAGCAACACTTTTGTAACCTTTTCATCCTTGGGAATGTGGTTTGGCTGAAGACTTGTTTCAGATGTCCATAATCTATGATGCTCTCCAGTTGTGTTTTACTACTCTTGGCATCAGACCACAATATTAATAATTGCATAATATTATTATTAAACAATTTATTTTGAAGTCAGAGTCATTAACATTTTTCCGATTGTGACTCCAGCCAAACCTGGTCCTGACTCAGATTCCCAAGCCCTGCATATTCACAGTATTTATCTTATTTTTTTGTCACATTTCTCACTGTCACTACTTATGGTTAGAACAATAGTCTATTCCTTGGCCAGGGACATTTTTGCCCCATTGTTGTGCAACTTGAGTAAGGAGCAGTTAGATGTTCTAGACTAGGCATTGGATATTATACTTAGCTCATACACTTTATTTTAAAGGTGGTCTCCACTTTTTGTCATGATAATTCAACAATTCAGTGTGTGTGCGGGGCATCTGGATGAGGATCAGGCATGATCGAGGATTAGGACCAGCTTTATATTGTAAATAATTTCTATGACCATTTGTCATTATATGGATCTTGGCTTCTGTAATGCTACTCTATTAGTTGTTACTGATAGTAACCAAATACTAGACAAAGGCCAATTTAAAAAAAAAAAAAAAAAAAAAAAAAAACAACACACACACACACACACACACACACACACACACACACCTGAACAGGACAATATATAACACATACATTCTACATTTTTGACTTATGTGGATTTTCATCGTAGCAGATGGAAATATGAAATAACTTACTTTCAACACATCACATCCTTCATTGTATGGGATGCACTAATACTACTTGTGTTTTTGTATCATATATATTTATTTAAACTTTAATTTTATTTTTTAATTTTCCATTGTCAGGCAAAAGTGGCATCTGTAAGCCACTTAAAGCAGTTGTCAGCATTGATCATGGCCACAAACTTGTGTTATTTCTAATCCTGGTCATTGCAGTAGGAGTGCAGCTACATATTACAATCAGCTCATGTTACGGATGATGCCAGCTCTTTTCCCGATAGCCAGTCTCTAGACAAGCACCAGATGGTGGCATGGGGTAAAGCACATGTAAATATATTATATTTTTAGGAGAAGGTTATTGATTTTGCTTGTCATAGAACCAGGAGGGATTGCACCAGAGCTCTCGGACACTGCTCGTCTCTGACTGGAAAGTGGCAGAGAACTCAATCTCACCCCCTTGCTTGCTCCTCCCTGAGACCACCTACCTGACCGTACAGAGCTGTACAAAGCCTAAAACAGCATACGAGTCACCAAAACCAACTTCACTGAGAGCTGGCGAAAAGCCCTCTTTAACATGTTAGAAAACTTTTACATGTTGCAGTAGATTGCAATTTTTTTCATACTGATGGCTTATCCTTAGGATAGGTCATTAATGTGTGATTGGTGGTGGTCCTACACCCAGGACTCCAAAGATCAACTGATAGAAGAGGTTGTGGTGTTCATGACATCATGTTCATTGGTCACATTGTACAGCAGCAGTTCAGTCTTATTCAAGTGAATATGGATAAGCTGCAATACGGAGCACAGCCCCGATGCAATGTACAGCGATAAGTTTTGTATTCAGTGTAGAGGGTGCAGAGCTCACACGAATGCTACGGCATCTTCGAACAGCTAATCTCCGAGGGTCATTTATTATTAACTGTAATAACACTTTCAGTGCCTTGTCTAACAAGTGGGAATGACTTACTGAAAAGGGGTAGGGGTAGCCTTTTTTATGTAAGCCAAGCCAACTAATAGGTGACTAGACAGTCTAAAAATTTGCCAGTTTTATCATTACTGAATAACAATACACACATAAATCTAGAACAGTTTTAGACTGTCTAGTCCAACTATGCACCAGGGGCATACACAAGGGAGCAGTTGCATGGTTAAAACCGCCCCTCTTGCAGTCCCCAGCTGGCTATAGACCTCTTACCAAGTCTCGACAACAGGAGAGTGGTGTTGCTTGAAGGAGACGCACTTGATTTTGATTCATATCACCAAAGTCCCGACGCAGTAGCAGAGCGGTGGTGCACTTGTAGAAAATCAGGAAGGGGGGGGGGGGAGGGCAAGAAAATGGTCACCTGCCTCTTCTGGATCTCCTACAAGCACCGCTGCTCTCCTGTTGTGTTGAGACTTGTGGAAGAGTGAAGAAATCAGGCAATACCTTTTAGAGGCTGAGTATATTTGATGGTAAGCTTTCGAGAGTACTAGCTCTCTTCTTCAGACATGGTGTTATACAAGAAACTGAAAATTCACATACTTTTTATACACAAAAGACATGGACCTTCAAAGGATCTTAGAATCTTTAAAAATAACAAAATGCAATATAAGTTGAGAAGTTATTTACAACAGGTCAAAAAAATAAACAAACAATCTGGAAACTTGTGGGGCATGACGGAGGGGTCAGTAATTCTTGCTGTTATCTGTTTGCTATTAGGTGGTGCATTAACTTATATTCCCATTCCTTTCTCTCCCTCTGCGTCTTAAAATGTCCCATTAAAACCACAACCCGCAAATCTTCAACAGAATGGTCTTCTCTGGAGAAATGTGCGGCCACTGGAGATCTGTTCAGTTGTTATTAATGGTGAACTGTGTGTGTTCATGCGCTGACTGAGCCTCTGCCCTGTTTCCCCCACATAGAGGTCTGTGGTGGGACATTGCACACACATTATGAGATACACCACATTGGGAGACCTGCAGGAAAATGTCCCCCTAATTCTGTGCACCTGTTGTGACTGTGGGACAAGTATACTGTCAGTGGTGTTGATGTGCCTGCAGGTCTTGCACCTGTTTTGCAGGAAAGTTGAGGTGCCATTTTCAGATGGGGCCTTCAGGGCACTCCGGACAATAATACGCCGCAGTTTTGGTGGTTGTCGAAAGGAAAGGAGAGGGGGAACTGGAAATATGTCTTGGAGTCTGTTGTCCCTATGTAGTACAGGTTGGAGCTCCTTGGCTATCCTTTGTAGGATCTCCACCTGTGGGTTGTAGGTTACAACTAGGGGCACTCGGGCTTCATTCTGGGTCTCTTTATATGTGAGCAGACTGTCTGTTAATGGCTGCCCGTCACTTTTGGTTTGTATCCCAATTAGAGAAATTTCATCCTCAGATCCAGGAGGTGCTTGTCAAGGTCTGCTTTGACGGAGCAAATACGATTGTATTGTCTAGCCTGGCTGTAAATAATAGATTGTCTTGTGTGCTTGGGGTGGAAGCTGTCGTTTCTCAGGCAGGTCATTCTGTCTGTGGGTTTGTGGTATATTGATGTGAGTAGCCGGTGGTCTTTAATGTATATGGTGGTATCCAGAGAGTGGATTTCACTCTCTGAATAGCTAACTTTAAAGTTGATGGTAGGGTGAAAGTCACTGAAGTCATTATGGAATTGATGTAGGGCGGCCTCCTCTGCAGTCCAGATGAAAAGAATATCACCGATATAACGAAGGTAAGTCATAGGTTAGGTGGTGGTTTTAATGGGACATTTTAAGACGCAGAGGGAAAGAAAGGACTGGGAACATAGGTTAATGCAAAAATTTCAAACTCTGCAATTTGGACTTAATATTCTTGCGAGTTTCATGTCACACTATATATGAACTGTGAGGGTCACAAATCACCTCCTGATAGCAAACAGATAACGCCCCACAAGTTTCCAGATTGTTTATTTCTTGACCTGTTGTAAATAACTTCTCAACTTATACTGCATTTTGTTATTTTTAAAGATTCTAAGATCCTTGAAGGTCCATATCTTTTGTATAAAGAGTCTGTGAATTTTCAGTTTCTTGTATAACACCATGGCTGAAGAAGAGAGCTAGTACCCTCGAAAGCTCACCATCAAATATACTCAGTTAGCCTCTAAAAAGTATCGCCTGATTTCTTCACTCTTCCACTACTTTCTACGGCTAACACGGTACAACATCATACTAGTGTCGAGACTTGGTAAAAGATCTATAGCCAGCTGGGGACTTGCAAGCAGGACTTTTCTCTCTGCATTTTTCCACCCTTTTTGGGCAAAAACCCTGCAGACCCCATTATAGGCTATGGGGTCCGCAGGTTTCCGAGGGTAACCGTTTTTTTTTTTTTTGTTTTGTTTTTTTTAAAGCGGATTAGGTTTCTGTTCGGGGGTTCACAAGTGGACCTCCCAGAACAGAAACCCAAACACAGGTGTGAACCTAGCGGAACATGCTGTACTTTATATGCATTGTCTTTATGGCTAGGTTATGTAGAAACATGCCTGAAAGTAAATTTTATTGGTCAAGTGAAGAGAGACTTTTAGGTGGATATGTGAACAACTCCACAAAGCACTTTGCATTTCAGCAACTTATGTGTTCACTCAGACTTCACAGCCCTGAACATGGTGAGAAATGAATAGACCACAGTGATGTAGATTTTTCCATTATTTTGTTACGCTTGCTAAACTCTTTCTGATGCTCTCATGGAAGTAAGTAGAGGGAGCCACGCAAACAAGCTGTCACTTGTCCATTTATTCTCGGTTTAGATGTGGTGATCATCTCACCAGGTGGAACAGTGGTATGGAATACCCTGTTGTAGAATCAGCAGCTATCAGACATTTGTAGAATAGAAGTCACAAATATCTAGGTTGTGAGTAGCCCTTTAAGTGAAATAAAGGGGCCAGGAACATTACAATAGCAAATATTGTACTTGGAATAAAGCTAACATTGACTATGCAGCACGCCGAGGTAATCGCATTCCCACGAGCTGGAACAATATTGTTTTATTGCAGGGAGTAATATTGAGAACAGCTCGTCTCTAAGAAGCTTGCCTTTCTCCAAGGTTACCCTGCAAGAAGGGAAATATCTACATGGCTAAATGATCTTCTGGTCCAACCCACTAAAGCTCAAAGCTATGTAAATAGAAATAGCATCACAGAGATGATAATTAATGTCTTAGTCATAAGCCCATGAAAGGAACACCCCAGTTGACGGCTTGGAGAAAATTGTCTTAGGTTATTAAAATAGCAGTGACATTAAGAATGAATACTGTAACCCTGGAACAACCCAATAACTTCAGATTCCTTGACAGTGAATCAAGTGCTTGACATGCATCTAAAAAAACACAACATGCAGGTTAACTCCTTCATCAAAAACTATATGACTGAATTCTGCTTAGAAACTTCAACTTCTGCTCTGAAGAGAATACTTTATGGGAAGATTTTACATTTTGTAGTGCTGTGGTGAGTCAGGGTACCACAAGTCAAGGCTGCGGTCACACATGACAAAATGGGATGAGTTTGCTGCCAGATTATTTTCCTTTGCCAAAATAAGAATCATTGCAAATAAAGAGCTGTAAAGGAAAACGGTCCTTTCTGTCAGATCCAGCCCTAGTCCACACTGGTACTGCAACTTGGTGACAGAGGCCTGGAATTCATGGCCATATTACATACCATAGCTACTGCAATATGTTATCAAGCTTTAATGTTTATCTATTGGGGAGAGAGGCAGATAAAAAGTTGTGTATACTGTAAATATTGTTTTATGTGCTTGTGATAGGGAGGGCGGCACCAAAAAAACAATATTTTGTGCTTTTAGGTATATAAATATCCATCTTAAAAGGGGTTTTTGGGTCTATTCACTGGGATCCCACCAGTTAGAACAAGGGCCAACAAGTGTCCTATGTGAAAGGAGCAGTTGTGTGCAAGTCAAGTATCAGATGACTGGTGGTTCGACTGCTTGGTCCCCAGCAACCAGGGGAACGGTGGACTAAAAGTCCTCTATAAGCCACTCTCACTTACATGGCCAATGCTCCACTCACTGCTACGGGGCTGCGAGGACTGCAATCTCTGGCAACCGTATAGACGTGAAAGTCGTGCAAGTCAACCACATTAGATGTTTATCAGCCAAACCAGACAAAAAAGGCGCTTATAATTTTTTCTTCGGGTCAATTCACACTGTTTGCAGTGTACATTAAAGGTAGATTTCTTAAATAATAGCGCTGATGTAGGTTTACTTTATGGGCATTGAATAGTTTACACTGCCCATACACCCTCATGTTATAAGATAAAATATTCCACATGGTAAACTTTTGTTGGTGTGTATGTGTATGTGTGTAGATAGATAGATAATCTGTGTTTATCAAATTTAACCAAGGAACGGGATGTAACTCAAGGGAATGGGTGGTGGTGTTATTTTGTTCTAAGAAACCATCAGAGACTTTTCTGAAGCCATCATTGGCTACTACTGTGAGCAACCCCTAAGGAGCCCACTCCACAGACTTCACTGATCTTATGGTGAAGACGCACGGTCACTTCTGGAGACGGTGAACCTTTTTTTGTTACTGGGAAACAGATGCCACTGTATGCCTATACACATGAATGAACACCCATGTAATAGTGGGCTGGGCTATCTGGTCAAGGCTTTTGCAGGGCCACTAAAAGGCTAAATATTTTCATTTACACGTGAAAAGGTCATACCAGAAACATGTCCACAAACTAACGCATGACGCACATAACAACATGGCGGGGAATTTACTATTGATGCCAGTTTTCTGGAGTAGCTGGGCGTAACAGTGGCACATCTTTGGTGCATGGCCTTTGTTTTTGCGCCAAAAATGCTCAACATTGTTGGTTCTGTACCCCACTTGCCACTTTGTACAAAGTGAGCAGAGAGGGGCGGGGACCAAGGCCTAGCCAGGGGAACAGTTCCCTGGCAAATTTAGTATATATTTAGCCCCTCACTGGTGTAGATTTTAATTCTGTCACATGGGAGCACACCAGAAATAAGAAGCTGAAACCTCCTAACTCAAGCGCATCTTGGAAACTAAGACTGACACACGAAAACACCAGTCTTACTAAATTCTCTCAAATGTGCTCCACCTGTTCTGCGGCCCACTATCCACCACATGGCAACCCAACCTCATGTCCGTATAACTGAAGAGAGACAGATTCCAAGTAGTAATTATCTGTGAACTCACTTTCACTCCCCCGCAGTAACCCTGAAAACACCCTTTGTTCTATAATGCATCCCCCAGACTCCAAAGCTCAGAGTGATAGTACAGCAGGCCTCCTGGATGCTAGATCAGCATAAAAGACATGAGCCACTGGCAGGATTACTGCTGGGAATACATACCGTAGTTACAGTACTTCAAGGGGGGTTTCATTGTGACAGATTCCCCTTTAAAGATGGTGCTACTATAACTCAGATGGAACCCCAAAGCCCATTTTATAACCAATCCAACACCCTTCTGTTAGCTGCCGCAACAAGGTCAAAAATCAATTACAGAAAAACCCCTCACCCACAGTTAGAATACACAAGAAAAAAGGGATGCTTGGATGTTTTTTTTCCTACCTGGCTGCAAAGAAGGAGCATAGCCAATTCTCCCTACTAGGACATCTCTCATTCTCCACCCTCTTTAACCATGCTCTCATTTCTGTTCACTGCTGCTAGCTTCATTTGCTGACTTGAATCTGACCTTATGTCCTCCTCGCTACCCACCCTTTTCCAGTTCAGTTACATCCAATCTTTTGCTCCGCTATGCCCTGCTTTGGCCCTCTGTCTTCCATGGAACCAGTTGACACAGTGTCATAGTCAAAGTGTAGGGCTCCATTCACATCATGGTTTTTACATCCATGGCCATTTGTTTACATAGAGATCAAAGAGGGAAGAGAAAAGAAAAAAAAAAAAAAAACCCAAATTAAAAAAAAAACACACACACACACACACAATGTGAATAGACCCTAACTTACATATGCCATGCAAGCCTGCTGATGCAGGTAGTTAAGGAAAGGACAATTATCCTCAATATCCTAGGAGTATATTACTGGTATATCAGGCAGGTACAGCAAGTACGCTTGTTATTCTTTAGCAATTATAGGCTTTACAGCACAGATTACTGAATGCTTATGTGATTAGACCTTAAAGCAGTAGATATATTTCATTATTATACGCCATTACTCTGTTACTATACTGCGCAAATGTCTTAGAGAGCCAATACACCCAGAATCATGCAATGCATAGAATATCTTCCTTTACTTCTTACATCTAATTTTACTTCTTACAAAGTTCCCCATGAAATAAGAAGTCTGGAGAACCTTTTCCAATAACTCTGTTGTGGCATTCCCTTGTTATTCCTCCTAGAAATGTATGACTAAATTAACAAGTGGGTGTTAGCAGCCCAGGGATAGTCTCTACACAATCTGACATTGTCACCAGTAACTGGGCAGAGAGTGCAGGCACACAACCCCTAACACGTAACCCAGTTCATTTATTCATACATTTCTAGGAGGAATAACAGAGAAACGGAAGAATGCAAAGTTATGAGAAAAGATGCTCTGAAACTTATTTCATGAGGAATACAAGTATTTACTAAAACAAGCATGGAAGAAGAGGTAACAGGTGACTTTCAGGGACAGCGCTCCATAGTGTACTTAACCCTGGGCTGGCAACTAAACATGGTAAGAAATTGTGCCCATGTATGAACTGTACCAATAGCAGGCAAAACTCTATGTAGCGCACTTCATATACTGTATAGATGAAATGGGCCGGGGGACTGCTACCCCTTAACAGGCTGTCATGCTGTCATGTAGTCGATAGGAAATTCAAAAATAAAAAAAATAAAAAAAAATTTACAGGGTTTCTCTATGAGCACTACTGGAAATGAAAAGACCAAGACCCAGAGTATAGTACAAAAACTGTAGCCCTTTACTGTGTCAACCGGTTTCAGCTTTGGAAAGAAAAACTGTCTGGTACAATAAAAGGACTACAATTTCTCCAGTACACCTCTGGGTCATGATTCCTCTTCACCTCTAGTGAAACCCTCTATCTTTTTCCCATCAGGCATGTGACTTCTGGTGCTGAACTGTCTCAGCTCTGTTTTAAAGTCTCTAAGTTTTCTGCCGTTATTGGCTGAACTCCCGAGGATCGGTTTGGTGGGCGCAGTGCTTCTGAGCAATTTACCAATATTTATTTTATTTATTTATTTTTTTTTAATCTGTCAGTCAACCCCTTTTATATCTCCACTACCTTAGACCACCAGAGTAGTTTAGTTTTCTTCTTTTATTCTTTTGTCGATGGCAGAAAATAGTCCAAAAAAAATGGTGGTAATCTCAACAATCACTAATCATAGGGTTGACCTGTTGTCTATTTTTTTTCCCCCCAGCATATTAGCAATAGGGAGAGATTTATTTAGACCAGCTTTTTCAGAGATGATCTTGGCATTTCCTGTGCCGGTGAGGATCTGGCTGATTTATGACGAGTCGTGGGCCTTGTCAAAAATCAAGCATATCCTCCAGTGAACCATGCGCCTCCATACTCACATCTGGTGTAGACTAAATGTACCATTTACTCCAGAAAAATGCCATAAATGATATATCTGATGGTCAAAATGATGGTCCCAGTGTTCCATACTTATAACCTATCCAGAGCTTAAAGCCCCTTGAAGACGACTGTGTGCTAGGTCAGTGTGCTATCCAGGTTTTTCCTGGCTAGCACACTAACCAATTCATTTCTGTGGGCCCATGCACATCACCGTGAATTACACAGTTCCGTGTGCGGGCAGACAGTCCCAGCCGCAAAATATGGAACAGGTGCTATTCCTGTCCAATTTTGCCACCGTGCTTCCGTGACTCCTATTCACTGAATAGGATGACATCTGTGTGCCCGTCCGTGCGCTGGCCATGCCGATCGTTCCCAGCCAGCAGCTAGTACATGGTCGTGTGCAACCCACCTTAGGCATCAGTATTTTAATCAGTGCACCCAGTCCCCACACCGAGCAGCTGATCCAGAGATGGACATCTAGAAGCTACTCTACTCCAATTGAAGCAACAGGCAAAGAGCTGAATGACGCTAGCGCCACCATTATACAGTGGATAGGGCTGCAGCTCTGCACCTGTTACTTGAATATTATTTGAGCCACTTCTGGCTCCAAACATTGCTATAGCTTCCACCGCCTGGAGACAAAAAAAATAAAAAAAAAATAAAAAAAAAAAAGGGCTCTCCTCACACAAATGGTATATCCAGAGAATTCCCTACCATACATCTCCAATTGTAAAGCCATACATTGGTAAAAAACAGAGACCAAAAAGACATGAATTGGTGTGAATTCATGTAAGTGCAATGTGAACTCATCGGAGAAAGTTATGTTTGTTGCCCTTAGCAACCACAGTGCAGCTTTCATTTCATATTCTGTGCTGTGACTGGTTGCCATGGGCAACAGCTGTTTTTTTTTTTTTTTAGACACTAGAGGGAATTTATTAAGACTGACGTTTTCTGCGCCAGTCTTAATTCATTCTCCCAAAGGCTAGACGCGCTAGAACTGTTAAAAGACTCTTAATTCCAGCTGATATCTAGAGGTCCCATGTGCCTGAACTCAAGTCTACTCCTGTCAGGTCCTGGCATAAGTTATAGTAAATCTAAAAGGTCGAGGGGTCCCAGCCTCAGCCCACCTTGATACCCACCCACTCCTCCCACTGTCTTAAAGAGTGGCAAGCAGTGCTCAGGAGATAAGGGGCACCATTGGGTGCCAAAAATGCACCAACTGAGGCACAGTTTTAGACACCTTTCTGGTGCAGCAGCAATAGTAAATGTGGACCATTGTCCTAAAACCTGTCAACCTGCCCCTTAGTCTACCTGAAATCATTCTAGGTACAGAAAGTTAAATAAACATCCAAGACTGCAAGCAATTCTTTCATCGTATCCTTCCAGAAGAATTTTACACACATTTTGATGCCTTTTTGGTCACTTGGATTATAGCGTCATCTTAATGTTGACAGCTGCTTTCCAAACAGGGTGTCTACAGCTAACAAAATACTGAAAAATTTCTGTAGAATTTCTCCCTTAAGGAAATAAGCTGTTCGTGTTTATCTTCACAGGCTACATTACAACAAGAAAGATGGTTTCTATGGAGCCATTTACAAATGCAATAAGTAAGGTTAGAGGTAATAAACCCGTAGTATTATGTACTGTATATCACTTGAGCATCTCATCACTATAGTTACTGCTGTAACATGCCCATACAACCTGGAAGTTGTGAGAAACACAATGTAAAGAATGTAACAGACTATAAATCAGTAAGAAACCAGGAGGACCAGGGGAAATCTAGTTACCTCTCTGGCATTCCCTTACCTGCAGTGCACTGTTGAGGAAGCAGCTATTTTGTCCTGGTTCATTTATCAGGCCCTTGCTTGGAGCTATAGATATGGAGTTGCGTGGCGTAAACATCTCTTGTACTCCTCCTCGACCAGTAGAAAAATAATTTCTCTTCCAAGACATCATCGAGTCCAGTGCAAAAATAAAATGTCAATAAATAATGGGGTTTAACCCACCGTCACTGACCACTGGGGTCAATGGTCTAAAATGGGTTAGCAAGAACAAATAAATAGAAAATTTCCACCCATAAGAAACAACCAAGTATACAAGTGATGCTGGAGTACAAAGATTTTACTGAAATCCAGGAAAAACTTGTCCCATGTGAACCACTTAATCCTCCAGGGAAAAAAAACAATGGGGAAGAATAGGCTGAGATTTCTATTAGCAGTCCAGGGTAAGTGTTGACTACAGTCCTGCAGAGTCCAGTGCAGCAAGTGGACGTGTCTTAATTCTCTCCAATTCCTTCCAAAGTGTGAAGCAATGCAGGAACGCAAAAAACTCCAAAAAGGGGGGGGGGGGGGGAAGCTGGAAGCAACTCCTACTCAGACACAGCACCAAATCCTCACATGACTTGGTGCCCCCCTGGGAAGTACAAGGGGGAGTAGCAGACAACTTCAACTACAGCAGGTTGCAGCACGATACTGAAGGAATCTTTTGTTGGTTTTGCTTTAGACACTCCTAATGAAAGCTTTTAGAAATCCAAGCTCTAGGAGATGCTCATCCCAGCCCAGCTCCTTTATAAATGGAAATCCCAAGCAGCTGAGAGGTTTATATGAGACAGGGAAAAATGCAAAGGGTTGCGTCATTTAATTACTGAGCTGCATTGTTTTGTGGTGCGCTGCCAAGTCTGGCAAACCTCACCTCCCACAGTAAACAGCAGCCTGGAGAAGACGTTAGGGGGGGAAATAAAGGACAAGGAAGACTGTGAACTCTGCTAAACAGATGGGAATAAAGAATATCTGGGATGGTAAGGGAAGGGCAAGAGAACATCCACAGCTGTAATTCCACTAAAACCAATGGAGTCAGATCTTTATCATACTTTCTGGCTGCTCGAATAATCCACGACAGTGATCACTTGACCGAATTGGATGGCTGGTCTAATGTGACATGGTTCTGAAAGCTCCCCATGATTCTTAAGGTTCTTTCCCACTGGTAAATACATGCCCTTAAAGCACAGATTTCACGTCCGACACGGCAAGTCGATTCATAGATAAAGTAATTTCACGAGGTTTTAGCCTTTTACAGAGCATCTTCCAAATGTCAGGCACCTAGTAAACAGAGAGAAAAATAATGTTCATTCTGAGGATGTAACATAATCGAAAAGCATGTTTGTGCAAGTTAGAGACAGTATGGCTACACCCTGTATTATATAACTGGTACGTGTATCAATCCTCTCCTTCACCTTGGAGAAAATCTGTAATTACTGAAAAGCACAAAGTTATAAAATATATCTCCACCCCAGAAGGAAAAAAAAATAAATAAAATTATATATCTATAAAACATTACATATATATATATATATATATATATATATATATATATATATATATATTTTACACACACACACCAAAAGTTTGGACACACCTTCTCATTCCAAGAGTTTTCTGTATTTTCATAACTATAAAAATTGTAGATTCTCACTGAAGGCATCAAAACTATGAATTAACACATGTGGAATTATATACTTAACAAAAAAGTGTGAAACAACTGAAAATAGGTCTTATATTCTAGGTTCTTCAAAGTAGCCACCTTTTGCTTGGATTACTGCTTTGCACACTCTTGGCATTCTCTTGATGAGCTTCAAGAGGTAATGGTTACCACAGCATCTTGCAGCGGCATGCTGTTCCATCCGGTTTGCGTTTAGTTGGACCATCATTTATTTTTCAACAGGACAATGACCCCAAACACACCTCCAGACTGTGTAAGGGCTATTTGACCAAGAAGGAGAGTGATGGGGTGCTACGCCAGATGACCTGGCCTCCACAGTCACCAGACCTGAACCCAATCGAGATGGTTTGGGGTGAGCTGGACCGAAGAGTGAAGGCAAAAGGGCCAACAAGTGCTAAGCATCTCTGGGAACTCCTTCAAGACTGTTGGAAGACCATTTCAGGTGACTACCTCTTGAAGCTCATCAAGAGAATGCCAAGAGTGTGCAAAGCAGTAATCAAAGCAAAAGGTGGCTACTTTGAAGAACCTAGAATATAAGACATATTTTCAGTTGTTTCACACTTTTTTGTTAAGTATATAATTCCACATGTGTTAATTCATAGTTTTGATGCCTTCAGTGTGAATCTACAATTTTTATAGTCATGAAAATACAGAAAACTCTTGGAATGAGAAGGTGTGTCCAAACTTTTGGCCTGTACTGTATATATCATACAATAATTCTCTAAGGCCTTCATAATCTATTCTAAGATTCCCCCCCAAGTCACCTCTGTAAAGCTGCCCACATACAGGAGATCGAAAGCTCAGATCAGTCATCCAACCAGTGGTAAAGGCATGACACACAGTATGTGCTAATATATGCAAGGAGAGGAAAATGTTATCACACAAATTAAATTTTACTATAGATCCAAAGGCAAAAAAAAACCACACACACCACAACAACCTGTGTTCACATTATGTTTTCCTGTATGTTCAGTGTGCACGTGGATGCCATAATAGCTTATGGGTGACAGATGCCACTGTTACACATATTGTATGCACTAGGAAGCAAATGAATCTCCTGTGCATCTTTTCAGACAGACTCTTTACATACACTTGTAAATAAAATGGAATACATACATATGGTCTACCTATAGTTGTGATGCACATGGAGGAGTATGTAGACAAAGGCAGACACTGAATCTGTGCCCTCGATATTATGACAAGCCTTGTCAGCTCACCTACATGTCACAGATTTTTTGCTGCTCCACCAAAAACTCCCTGCAAACTTGTCAGTAAACGTTTAAGAAGAAGCTTACCCTCCTTGACTCTGACCCTCCCAAATCACATGGTTTGCTCTTGGTATGCACGATATATTTATTCAAGTGACAGAATTCAAGAGCATTTGCCCTAGTGAAACTTTGCTTACTTTCTGAAAGTGGCCCGGTCTCCTCCCTGAACATAGGTTTTAGTAAATACTATTATTCTCTATGAAATAACTATTCTGGAGCATCTTCTTATAGCTCTGCATTGTGGTGTTCCTTATACTATATTATGTAAATACAGTGACAGCTGGGTGCTACTGGTTTGGGGTGTTCCCCTGACAATCTGACATTGCCCAATCATCACTAAAAGGATCAGACTGTGTAGGGACACACCCTTTTGAATAGGAAAATGGTAATGCCCCGTTGTCAATGTATGCATAAATATTCAGGAGGAATAAAAGAGGGACAGCACAACACAGAGTTTTAAGAAAAGGTCATCTAGAATGGTTATTACATGGAGAATACAAGAATTTACTAAAGCATGTTAGGGACAGTGACAAATCCTCTTAAAGGGGTATTCCCATCTCAAGGATCACATTGAGACATGTAATTTAAGCTATCTGAAGTGTTTTACCCCATACATTGCTTTAGCTATCTTGTTCCATTTGCCAGATACAGCTAAATCTTCTCTACTCCATGTTTACAGCTGGCTGCCTAGGTAAGAGACCTGCTACAGGTCGGGATGTTATCTGTCTTATTCCCTGCTCTCGGACACCCATATTCTCTTCTCTTTCTGTATATGCAGTAACTTTCAGTTTTTGAGCCTGGATAAGGGCTAGATAAGTTTCTTAAGCAGCACTTATGTGATTTGTAAAAAACAAAGATAACTTTACAACAAGCAGGAGCTCCCTGCAAAAATGAAGTGAAAACAAGGAAGTGGAGGGGAGACGAGACAGGAGGATCGTTGAAATCCTGAAATGAGAAAACTCCCTTTTGGCCAGGGCCCCACGTGGTGGAAAAGCCGCGGTTTGGCAGCAGCGTTTTACAATCCCTGCAAAGTGGATGGGATTCTGGCGAACCCCATCCACACATTGCACAATAAAAATCTGCAGCAGAAAAGCTGCGATTTCCAAAACAGTCACGTTAAATTGCAGCATGTCAAATGCCTACGGAAACGCTGGCGTTTTCCGTATAGGTATAATAGGGACAGAAAGTCCACAAGTGAAAATTCTGCAGACTTTCTGTGAAAAACGCAGTCTTTTCAGCAGAGTATTTTGGCAGCATAGTAATGGATACTTAGCAATAGAAGTTGGAAAAAAAAAATATCAAATAAGATCAATGGAGACTAGAAACTAATAAAGGTTTTCTTATTTTCAGCTATTATGTTCCTTTGAGTAAAGTTTTATTTTCATATAAATTGTATCATATCCTAAACGCAAATTACTCACAGACATGACAACTCTACTGATGAACCTAGAATATAAACCCGAGAGAGTATTACTACACAGATATTATGAGAAGGAGAATGCTCTGTTGTTACATCAACAAACTTTGAGAACACCAAACAGCAGGTGCCAGAGTCTCTGAATACAAAGAGAGTTTTGTGTGCCGAGTGCAGAGCTGCGTAGAGCATGGTACACACTCAAGAACAAGGCAGGACTGACACGGTCATCCCAGTAACCCACTACTTGTTCCCGCTGTGCCGACCATTACATAAAACATGTTTGGCTTGTAAAACAGAACATACATAATGAAGACGTTCTGTGCGCCCTGCTAAAAAAAAATATACGCAAACACAGAACATAATATAAGGAAGATAGAAGGAGTTACTGTACTTCCTTGTGAACTGGTTGTCAATGAAGCAGCAATTATGTAAAAGGATTATATTATCTCAGTTTCGCAATCTGTAATCTACTTGTATGTAATAAAATGTTTTCCCCAGTCATTTATGGTATATCCACATCCTACAGATGCAGGACACACTTCTGGAACCTGCACCTACCTTTAGAATGGGAGTCTCCCAACCTCAGTCTCGCAGTCAATGTGATTGGTAATATGACCTTGTATTTTCAATTCTTGCCCTTCACTTCTGTGAGGTTCACAAGAACAGCCAAGTAAGTGAATGAACAGAGTTGCACACATAAGACCACTTCCCCATTCACAGTGCTTGCAGGACAAGGTACCCAAGCACCATTCTCAAGGAGTGAGACCTGCACTAGTTAGATGTGAATATGCCATAAATAACGTGAGACAGCAGTAGCCTTTTAAGAAATTATATCTTCTTCCAAGAACAAAAAAGTACTGGAGCATCCTGTTAAGTTGATGGTGGGGGATGGCAAGGTGGTCCTTTTTACTCCTTTTACCGTCAACACCTCCTGCCACCTCCAACTCAAGAACATCCATCGAATCCGCTTCTTCCTCACACGTGAAACTACAAAGATGCTAGTCCATGCCCTCAATCTCCCGCCTAGATTACTGTAACACCCTTCTCCACAGCCTCCCAGCTAACACTCTCACCCCCCTCCAGTCCACCTTAAACTGTGTGTTCTCTTAATACACCTCTCCCCCAGATCTTCATCGGCCGCTCCCCTCTGCCAATCCCTTCACTGGCTACCCATTGCCCAGCGAATAGAGTTGAAAATGCTAAAGCTGACATACAAAGCCATCCACAACCTGTCCCCTCCATATATCTCTGACCTAATCTCCCGCTACCTGCCTGCACGTAACCTCCGATCCTCCAAAGACCTTCTACTCCACTCTGCTCTTATCCGTTCTTCACACAACCGTCTCCAAGATTTTTCCCGTGTATCCCCCATACTCTGGAACTCAATACCAAGACACACAAGACTGTCCCCCACAATCACAAGCTTGAAGGCGGCCCTGAAGACTCACTTATTCAGGAAGGCCTACAACCTCCAATAATGCTACTGTCACCACACCTCCATTTTTACAGCCTCTACCCTCACCTTCTGTCTCTATCCCTCTTCCCACATAGATTGTAAGCCCTTGCGGGCAGGGCCCTCTATCCCACTGTGCTAGTTGGTCACTGTTAGTATTATATTTTTTGTACTGTATGTAAACCCTCAAATGTAAAGCACCATGGAATTAATGGTGCTATGTAAATAAATAAAAGGGGAGCTCACAGTATAAAATGTTGATGCTGCCGTTGTAGCTGTTTTCACTATATTTTATGCCTTTGAAAATCAATAAACTTTGAATTGGAAAAAAAAAAAATAAAATAAAATAAAAAAGGGGAGCTCTGTAGTACATTACGTGGCACAGAAGACTAGGCTCGCAAATATATCACTGAAACAGGAAAACATTCCCCCCCCCCATGTTAAATACATTAAAAAAAAACAAAAAAAAAAAAACACAGATTGAGGACAAAAAGGTCTGGAGGTCAACAACCCCCTTTGTCATAAGAGGTCAAAAGGTTGCCCATTAAAAAGACAATTATTCCAATTAGGCATCTTTCATTTACTAAACACTAAATAAACACAACATCACATCTGCCCATTTCATTTTCACATTTCTATGTTTTCCGGAATCTCAAAGCAAAAGCTCAAAGGGAGTTATAAACCTTATCCCACACAAACATGAAGAGAACATACAAACTCCTAGCAGATGTTGTCCTTAACTGGACCCAAGCGCTGCTAACCACTGAGCTACTGCGCTGCCTGACTTTGGAGCCCTATTTATTTATTTCACTTGGCTGGCTTCCGCATACACCGCGAGTATCAATTTCTTGCATGCACTGATGATGTCTCGCCACTAAAATTGCTGTCCTCATCACATGGACTGTATATAATTATACACATATATACATAAATTATACATATACACAGACACACATACTTATTTTTTGGCAGTCGGTGCAGTATTTCAGCACGGCACCAAAATGGTATGCTAAAATGAGACTAAGTCCCATGGGCTCTTTACTCATGAGGGACAAGGACCCTGAAACACTGCCATGTATAGATAAGGGTCTCTGGTTTGGTCAGTATAAGCTAATATGCATACCGCTTGCCATGGAGCACTGCCTGAAAAGTCTCCATAGAGATACAGTGCTGTGTCTCTTCAGTGAGAAACAGAAATCCAGAGGTTGAAAACAGTGAAAGCTCGCCTTAACCATACTCTGGTATAATGGACTTTTCTAGCAACCAAAGACTACTTATGGCAAATTGACAATAGTGATTCTATCAAGGCTATCTACACATTCTATGATAGAATATTTGGGATATAAGATCGGCACATGATGAAGAAGAGAATTCATAAAGAATTATTGAAGACAATAATACTGAACAAATGATATTTACAGCTTATATAAAAAAAAAGAAAAATAAGAGCACACCTTACATTGTTCAGTAAAAATCAGCAGAAACACCAGCCAGTAGGAAACTGAAAAAATAATTTTAATTCAAGACACAAAGTAAAGGGATTAGGTGAAAAAACACAAAATTCTTTGTTGCAAAAGAAAAAAAAAAAGCAAAAAAAAAAATAATAATAAATGATTATGTGGAGGCCAGCTCCGAGAGCTCTTATCTTTAGTTTCATGACAAGCTGCCAAAGGGCAGTCCGGAAATAAAAGAAAATCCCACAAAAACCATCAACCTGTTCTATTACATAACACATTACAAATCCCCCTGTCAGTGTGAAATGTAGGTTATAAATAACTAATGCAATGATGTAAGACTGACAATGAAGACGCACAACCAGGGAAAACAAACATGAGAAGTCTGAGAGTATTAGTCACCCACGGTTTCACAATACTGAAACTTACGGCTGGTGTGTTTATTGTAAATCTATCAATCTTCCAGAGCTATATACCCATAAAGGCTTTTCTGACAGGATGGAGGTAAAGGTTATTAGTTTTACAATTGTTAGGCAAATTTTAGATATGCTTTATATTTTCATTCCCATTTTCAAAAGCACAGCTAACAGTCTGCAAATAGAAACATTCTTACATTCAGACGTTAAAAGCAGGGCTGTGTAGTCGTAGTCAGAGAGTTAGAGTCTGGGTCACTTTGGCTGGAGTTGGAAAAAAAAAAGTTAGATGCTAGCTTCAAAATAAAAGTGATTAAATAAGATATTACACAATTATTAATACTGTATCATTAATTGATGCAGAGCTTTAACAAGTTTAGGAATGTTACCATATAAAGTGATATTATGCCCTTTCAATCTAAGGCCGCTATATAAAAACAGATATAGAGATGACCATTTCTTCCCACGCTTTCTGCCTCTCAACCATTTGTTGAATGCTCTCATGAGAATCTTCTAATAAGTTGTAGAAACGCAGCTTTTTTTGTTGCAGATTTTGTTGTGGTTTCTTGAGCCAAAGCCAGGAGTGGATTGAGCAGAAGGGAGAAGTATAAGAGCTTCCTATGTATTTCCCATTCTATTTGTAGCCATTCTTGGCTTCGGCTCAAAAACAAATTAAAGAAAAAAATAAATAAATAAAATTACGCAATAAAATAAGCTGCGTTGCTGCAACGTGGGGGCCTTACCCTTAAAGTACGTTTTAGCCAAGTTTGACACTGCAATGGAAGCAGAGTCAGGCAGTAGCCTGTGGCCCAACTCTGCACCACTGCTTATATGAGGAGATACCGGGGCAGGAGAACCACAAATTGAGAACAAGCAGCATTTGGAAATGTGTACATTTGCTGGAATTAAGTGGCTCTTCCTACAATTAGACAGACACTTGCAGGAGTCAATGTGACTTATAACTGCAGTGTTTCAGTCAAGTTTCCAGTTCCGAGGCCTGACTGTGACACAGAGTAAATAAGGCCTTAGTTCTAAACAAGTATTTTAGTTTTCACTGACAGTAAGCAGAGATCTTAATGGTGGAAAATGGAACATGGAGTATATTATAAGGTGGATGAATGAAAACCTAAAAAAAAATAAAATAAATAATCATCAATTTAAGGCTAGGTTAACATCTGCGTCGGAGGACTTTTCTCTCCACTGGTTTCAGTATAAAAACCATCAGTAATCCGACAGACCTCATAATCTTCTATGGGGTATGGGGCTATTCATGGGTAACTGCTATTTTAGCAGACGGGCTCTCCGTCCTTCGGGCCCCCTGGAAGATCCAAACGACGCAGGGCCCAGAGCAAGAGAAGCGGATGGGATGTAAACAAATTCCACAATCCAATAGGTCTTGCACTACGGATTTTCAACACACAGCATGTCAATTATTGCTGCACATTCACCCATGATTTTCAACCTTTGCAATGAAGAGATTGAAAGCAGGAGCTATCCACCCAGGAATCACAGCATTTTTCAGTACAGGTGGTTCCTGTAGCATACCCAACACGTGAGGCCTAAGACTTACGGCAGCATGGCAGCGTGCAATAACTCAATGGTTTAGAAGAGTGACGACTTCTGATTTCTCTGTGCCGCAGCATGAAGGAGGCCCTAGCTGTACCGCTGATGGCTACATACATGTGATACAAGTGATAAAATACTGCAGCTATAAAAGACCAGCCACTAAATAGGCATTCTGCAGAGCTGCACAGGAAGACTAAATCCATTTGTTCCAGCTTCCTACTAATCTCTGCTCCATCACCCACTCCCAACCTGTTCTTGCTCCTCCATCCCATCTCACTAAACCAAGAGGGCTTTTCCTGGCATTTAGGATTAGTAATCGTGGCAGCTCCCTCTGTTTACATAATGCCTGCACTCCTATTATGTACTCATTTCTTCTGCATGTTATCTGCCTTGAACATGTCCATTTACTTTGTGATACAATAAGTTTACATGAGACCCCTGAATGATGAAGTCCACAGAGCACTGTTTCAAGGTTTCCAGGTCAGGATTACGCAGAGCCTGGTCACAAACTTCGCCATGCAGACAGTGGAGGCGCTCAGCCAGGCAGCACCTACGGTATCTTTCCTTGACATTTTTCCTGCACTCTCCTGTTCTATAAGGAATTGGGACAGTATGAAGCTTCAATTGAGCTTACCCTAGGTTCACACTAGTGTCGGTCTAACCGTAGTTCTGGTCCAGAGGAGGATAGGGCAAGAGCTACAATAGCAGACAAATATGGAGTCTGTTGGGTGTGTCTTCTTTTAAAAACAAACTTGGAGCACTTTTTTTATCTGGCAATTTTCAACGCACACTACAACGAAGTCTCCAGATTAGAATGCAGATGAACGAAGCCTTAAAGGGTCTGTTCCAACAGAACAATCCACCAAACTCTGTGGGTCGGGAAGGGAGGGGGCGGAGAATCGCACTGTACTGTTTCCTCTGTTATTCCTGCAAGAATTTATGAATTGACAACTTGGTTTTATCGGTTGGGGATATGTCTGAATGTCTCTACACAATGTCCAATGAAAGCTATCAGTGTTAGACTGTGAAGGGACACACTTTAAAAAGTATAATTGAAATGCCCAGTTGTCAATTTATTCACAAATGTAATGGAGGTGCAGATATGTTATTTAATCAGGAAGACAACTATTTACTAAACCAGACACGGAAGGAGAGGGGACATTCACTTTAATCCACGAGTGTAACAAATCTCTCTGAGTAGGACCACAACCTATATATGCCACAGAGGTCTAAAGTGGAACAGCTCATTCAGTGGTTACATTGCACACAATAAAGTGGTTTATGTGTGAACCGAGAGCAAGGCAGGTGGTTTGGACTCCGCAACCAGAAATGAACGCACACGCGGTAGTTCAAGAAAAAAAAATATATATTTACTATAAGTTAATAAAGGCTAGTTAAAGGTAAAATGACAGGGCTAAAGACAAGCAAAATATACAATATAGCATGAACAATTTCAAGGCAAATTCTGCAATGGTTTCTACTTTTACTCTGTCCACTTCTGCAGTATGGACACTGAATGAACAATATACTCAAAACTATCCCTAACTGACCCTGACTTCACATTTGGGTGCACCCCCTTTTCCCCAGTGGTCCAGGTGGACCGCTTACAGTCCGTAGAAGCGCGCAGTGGGGCCCAAAGTCGGTCCTTTCTTTTATAGTGAAGCGTCCTCTCCTCACGGTTATCAGGATCTTGGGAGAAATGAAGTCCTCTTTAACAGACAGGGAAACCAACTGAATGCAATGTAATCCAACAGCAGATTCCACTCAGCACACTGACAGTCCTGCCGAATCCATACACTGAGCTGGGATGTAAGCCGGGATTTAGCAGGTGCCGTCCAGTACATCAACAGCACTGCGAGTGTCTATCTGTGGTATCCATATACACAGTCACAATGTCAGTCTCACTGATCAGCCACTGAGCACAGTTCCTTTCACGTGGACTCACTAGTCCTGTTGTCTCTTTACACTCTGTTTGTCTCTGGACCAAGATACAGCTTAGCTGTACAGAAAAATCTCCACACCAGTTCAATACAACACTTGCCAAGATGGCTGCTGCTCTCTGTCTCGTCACTTCCTGCTTCTCTGCTCACACTCTGTCTGCAGAACAGGCAAGCTGACATAAAGGGGGGGGGGGTCTCACTCCAGCATCATGTCACAATTACAATGGCTGCTGTCTTAAAGGAACAGAATCACAGAAATACATTCAACATTAACAGTTTATACAGACAAATGAAGCTTAAGACAACATTGGCTGTCTCTTACATATTCCCCCCCACTTTAAGATTGGCAGTCCCTGCCTATGACTGTATATCCAGAGGGTTGTACTTTTATGCACAGGGTGGTAGTATACCGATGTATGGCAGGCCAAACAAACTCATCCTGCGCATACCGAACAGGGGGAATACCAGCATTTGGCCTAGTGGTCCGTCTGAGGACCGGTGGTATATTATGGGGTGCTGCAGCTATGGGCTGAGAAGGACCAGCGGATTCCGCACCAGAGGGGGCACAGGCCGGAGATACAGTAGTCACAGGTGGAACATCCCCAGGAGCAGGGATCGGCCAACAATCATCCTCCTCGTCGGAGGCCCATTCCGCACCTCCATTCTCTGACTGTGGGAGCTCATTCACATTGGCAGGCCCATCGTGATTTGTCCCTTCAGAATGACACAGGCGCAACATATTTCGGTGAAGTACTCGAACACAATCAGTTCCTTCTTTCTGGACCTGGTACACTGGCCCATTCGCATACTTGCGGCCAACAACACGATACGGCAAAGCCTCCCATCTGCTTTCCAATTTCCCTTGGGGTTTCTTGACACGAACTAGCACCAGGTCGCCTGGTTGCAATGGTGCTTCTTGCACTGGGGTCTTATCAGGATGGGGATGTTCTTGCAGGCGCTGCCGCACCAATCGATGGATCGTCTCAAGTCTCTGCCGATGCGCCCGCACCCAAGAGGTTGGATCCCTCGGAGGGAACCCATCCACATCATTCAACTGTAATTCTCCTATACTTCGCCCAGACCGCCCAAAGAGAAGTGTATAAGGAGAGTACCCCGTTGTAGAATGGACCTGATTGTTATAGGCCCACACCATTTCAGACAAGAACTGAGGCCACTGTAACTTCTTGTCTTCCTCCAGAGTCCGCAGCATCTGTAGCAGAGTTCTGTTGAATCTTTCACAGGCCCCATTTCCCTGAGGGTGGTATGGAGTCGTGTGCGACTTCTTTATCCCGTAGATACGTTGAACTTCTTTCATTACGTGTCCCTCAAAGCAGGCGCCCTGGTCGGAGTGGATGCGTTGGGGGCACCCATATACTCGAATGAAATCTTGGCACAGAGCACGAGCTGCTGACTCAGCTGTCTGGTCCTTGGTGGCGGTTACCACCGCAAATTTGGTGAAGTGATCCACCATTACGAGGCAATACTGGTGTCCGCTATTGGATGGGCCCACCATTAGATAGTCTATCATGACGATTTCTAAAGGTTCCTGGGTCACGATGGTTTGCAGGGGAGCTCTCTGTTCTATTGCCTTATGGATCTCACAAGTTCGACAGCTGCGGCATACTTCTTCGACCATTTGACGAAGACCAGGGCAGTAAATCAGTCGCTGTAACCAACGAAAGGTCTTCTCATGACCAAAATGTCCATTCTTATTATGAGCCTCAACTGCCAAGGAGCGAGCCAGTTCACTAGGCACCACAATTTGGTATCGAATGTCGATCTCAGAAGGTAAATAGACCTTTCGGCATAGCACTCCATTTTTCATCTCCAACTTTTCCCACTGACTCAAAACAGATAATATCTCACGTGTCAGTCGTTCTCTTTCCTCTCTACAGGGCTTCTGGCCTTTCTCAACACACTTGATCATCTGCGCCAGCCCCTCATGGGTCTGTTGTATCTGTGCCCATTCCTGTCGTGAGGGACCAAAGAAAGGAGCCATTTCAGTCCCCTCCATCTCAAACTGATTAGTGGCGGTCAAGGCCTGTGAAAATCTGCTGAAATCGGGCACCTCCACATGCTCCAACTCATGATCCACGTCTTCTGTGGGGGTCTGGGCAGTTACCCTAGAAAGTCCGTCAGCATTCTGGTTCTCTGTCTTGGACCGATACTTAATGCGGTAATTGAATGTAGACATTCGGGCTATCCACCTCTGCTCTAACGCCCCGAGCTTGGCATTTTCCAGGTGAGCTAGTGGGTTGTTGTCAGTCAGTACTAAAACTTCAGCACCGGTCAAATATTCAGAGAATTTCTCGGTCATGGCCCATACCAGTGCCAACAGCTCCAATTTAAATGAACTATAATTCTCGGGGTTTCTTTCAGAATCTCTCAAAGACCGGCTGCCGTACGCTATGACCCTCTCCTGGCCATCCTGAAGCTGGGAAAGCACTGCTCCAAGACCATACAGGCTTGCATCTGTATATAGCTGGAACGGCAAGTGGTAATCAGCATATGCCAAGATTGGGGCTGTTGTCAGTGCATCCTTCAATGCCTGGAAGGCTTGTTCCTGTTCAGGTCCCCACTTCACGGACCGGTTCTTTGGACCACCGGATGTGCCTCGTAGGAGAGCATTAAGTGGTGCTGCTACCTTGGCGAAATCCTTAATAAACCGTCGATAGTAACCGGCTACTCCAAGGAACGCCCTCACTTCTCGCAGGGTAGTCGGTATCGGCCAATCTTGAACAGCCGCTATCTTGTCTCTTGATGGTCTCACCCCTTCTCCTGATACGCGGTGACCCAAGTAATCAATTTCAGATTGGAACAACCGACATTTACTGGGTTTCAATTTGAGCCCATGTTCCCGCAATCTTCGAAATACTTGCCCCAACTGGTGGAGATGGTCTTCAAAGGTCGCAGAATACACTATAATGTCATCCAAGTAGATGAGAGTGAACTCAAAGTTGAAGTCACCGAGACATTTCTCCATCAACCGCTGAAACGTTCCGGGTGCATTTGTCAACCCGAAGGGCATCCGGTTAAATTCGTATAGTCCCATGGGCAAGATGAATGCCGTCTTCTCCTTGTCTTTTGTGGCCATCGGCACCTGCCAATACCCACTAGCCAGATCTAGTGAGGAGAAGTACCGGGCTCTCCCTAGCGCTGAGAGGGACTCCTCAATCCGTGGCAAGGGGTAGGAATCTCGTACGGTGCAAGCGTTTAACTTCCGATAGTCTACGCAAAATCGGATGGACCCATCTTTTTTTCTTACTAACACCACAGGAGCCGCCCAGGGACTCTGGCTTTCTTGGATGATCCCACCCTGTAGCATCTTAGCTAACAGTTCTTTCACTTCCTGATACAACTGTGGAGGAATTTGTCGGTAGCGCTCTCTAATTGGAGGGGTGTCTCCTGTGGGAATCTCATGGTAGATCACTGTGGTACATCCAAAATCTTCAGCATACCGTGCAAAGGTGGCTTGGTTCTCCCACAACAGCTCATCTACCTTCTGCACCCATTCCAGAGAACATGAACTTACATCCATCTTCATCTGTTCTCGAATTGCACAGCCATTCCATTCAGAGGTGGGTTCCTCATCTTCTCCCATGGACACAGTTACGGTCCACTCATCCCTTTCAGTCGGCTTCAGCTGCATTGGAGTTACTTTCCTTACTTCCTCCGGAGTCACATAGATGTTAGCCAGCAGCCTCCCTGGGGTCAGGTCCACACTCTGGTCCTGAGTGTTTACACATCGAAGTGGTACTCTTCCATTGCGAACTATTGCCAAGGAACGGGCCACTAGCGGATCAACACCTCCTTCGGCTGCCTGCAGTGGTTCTACCAACACAGCTATGCCCTCTAGTTTCCGACAGGTGCCTACGGGCATGGACACTATTGTCTCCCGACTGGGTGGCAGTGTAACTTTTGTATGCAAAGGAACTGAAATTCGAGCCAGAGGACGCTGTGCATCTGAACTTTTCTGTAAGCCACATGTCCGGATCAGCCGCTGGAAAGCTGTTTGAGTAGGCCGATGGGTGGTGGTTTCTTTCCAATAACCGTGACCTTTCTTTTCAAAGAGGATCTGATCTAATTCTTTTAACACATTCATCCCCAAAATGACAGGGACCTTTACTTCATGTGACTCCTGTACCACCACAATGCCTTTCCTACCTAGATCTTGGCCACATACCCGGACATTCATCCAGGCCACTCCCACGACCGGAACTGGTAACTGGTTAGCTGCGACCACTCGTACGAATGTATGGGGATCATATTTCACATGTTGCCGGAAGTACCGTTCATAACAGTCTCTACTCAAGGTCGTTACTTGGGAACCCGTGTCAATCATCCCGGTAACCGGAATACCCTCCATTTCCACCTGTATGACAGGACTTGCAGCGATCAGGTCATCATCAGGGCATTCTCCCCACATAGTCTCCTTGTCAGTCTCCCCTACTACACGCCCTTCAGCAGCAGGGGACTTCAGTTTAACGGCGGTCTCTCATAAGTTTGTCGCTGCTCTGGACATCTAGCAGCAATGTGGCCCATCCGTCCACACTCCCAGCAGCGTATCCCCCGTCGTTCTGGCCATCTGTTTGGGCCCCTTCGGTAAGCCCCTTCGATTTCTCCTGAGCACTGCACTAAATGATTTGGACCCCTTCGGTAGGTCCTATCCTCACCCCTCCAGCGGGGTGGTGGGTGATTCTGACTTGCTGGGTGTGGATGGCTCACCCTTTCATCTCCAGTCTTCTGGAAGTCTGCAATTTTCATAGACTGCTCATCACAACGAGTGTGCAAGTGTTCCATTTGTTCTTGCAGTTTCTGCATTACTGTGAGAATTTCTTTAACCGTCCCTTTTTCTACTGTCTCTGAGCCAGAACTAGCCCCCTGTGACAAAGTAACTCCAACTGCGGTCTGCGGCCTCGGGACCATACTATTGGCACGGGAGATGGCCTCTACCTGTACATCATGGAATTTAGCATCAGTCTCTCGTCGTATAAAATCCTGCATAGTCACAGTTAAACTGCCGTCACGTATCCCCAGGACAAACTGGTCACGGAGAGTCCGATCAGGGTTACAGAAGGCTGGCGAGCCCCCTCTTTCCTTCCTTTGAATATCTCGGAGCAGTTCTTGTAGGGCATTTGCATATTGGGGAAGGCTTTCATTCTCCTGTTGTACCCTCTGGAAGAACCGAGCCTGCAGAGACCCCAGCAATGCAGTTTCTCCATAGATGGTTTCTAGAATCTGGACTACTTGCTCAAATGTCTGCCTTTGTTCAAATGGCCTCAGTATCACCGTGGTCTTAGCATCCCCTTGTAATGTCAATATTGCTAGCTCTACTAGTACTTCTGGTGCGGTCTGGTACATTCGCTGTATCATTCGTATCTGTTCCACCCACATACTCACTGACATATTATTGCCATCAAATTTAGCTAACTGACTCATTATAGCCCCTGATGGCATTCTTCCTCTAGCACCATTCTCCCGAACGGGTGCGTCACCGTCCATTCTGGTAAGCGGATCCTGCCGACTACGCCAATTTGTGAACCGAGAGCAAGGCAGGTGGTTTGGACTCCGCAACCAGAAATGAACGCACACGCGGTAGTTCAAGAAAAAAAAATATATATTTACTATAAGTTAATAAAGGCTAGTTAAAGGTAAAATGACAGGGCTAAAGACAAGCAAAATATACAATATAGCATGAACAATTTCAAGGCAAATTCTGCAATGGTTTCTACTTTTACTCTGTCCACTTCTGCAGTATGGACACTGAATGAACAATATACTCAAAACTATCCCTAACTGACCCTGACTTCACATTTGGGTGCACCCCCTTTTCCCCAGTGGTCCAGGTGGACCGCTTACAGTCCGTAGAAGCGCGCGGTGGGGCCCAAAGTCGGTCCTTTCTTTTATAGTGAAGCGTCCTCTCCTCACGGTTATCAGGATCTTGGGAGAAATGAAGTCCTCTTTAACAGACAGGGAAACCAACTGAATGCAATGTAATCCAACAGCAGATTCCACTCAGCACACTGACAGTCCTGCCGAATCCATACACTGAGCTGGGATGTAAGCCGGGATTTAGCAGGTGCCGTCCAGTACATCAACAGCACTGCGAGTCTCTATCTGTGGTATCCATATACACAGTCACAATGTCAGTCTCACTGATCAGCCACTGAGCACAGTTCCTTTCACGTGGACTCACTAGTCCTGTTGTCTCTTTACACTCTGTTTGTCTCTGGACCAAGACACAGCTTAGCTGTACAGAAAAATCTCCACACCAGTTCAATACAACACTTGCCAAGATGGCTGCTGCTCTCTGTCTCGTCACTTCCTGCTTCTCTGCTCACACTCTGTCTGCAGAACAGGCAAGCTGACATAAAGGGGGGGGGGGTCTCACTCCAGCATCATGTCACAATTACAATGGCTGCTGTCTTAAAGGAACAGAATCACAGAAATACATTCAACATTAACAGTTTATACAGACAAATGAAGCTTAAGACAACATTGGCTGTCTCTTACATATGTACATACACATATGTATACACACATGTACACGTAAGTCAGCATTGATCGAGTCATGAAGAGTCTATAATTACCGCCCAGGATTATCGGGTTATTGTCTGATCACACTCCAGACACTCCGGCTAATTATAAGCTATTTTTATCATATTGGCGATGAGGCTGCAGACGCCATTGTCACACTATATATGACTATCTAAATCTGGTGACCTGTATTACTCTCTGCTACAATGATATGTCACAGTATGCTGTCTGTAATATGCAGACATACACTCCCTTCATAATCAGTCCATTTAATGGGTTTTTCTTGACTACAATATTAATGACCTACTGTTGGGATAGGACATTAGTGCCAGTGTCAGCTGTTAAAGGGAGTCTACCACCTTCCCCCGAGCATATTCAACCATCAACACAATGAAAAAGTATACCTCTATTAGGTCTGTCACTTTTGTGGATTTGAACAACAACTTTGAAGTTTTATCCAAATGAGTCAGTAAGTGCACTGGGGAAGGGGGACGGGGGTGTAGGCCTTCAACCCTGGGAGCACCACCACTTGTCTGGCAGATTGCCGATAGGCAGTATAGTAAACCATGATATTTTAATAAGAACAAGGAGGTGATACCTGGTAGAATACACAGACCTACAGTACAGCCTATAGCCTGCCTTGCAGCACTCAGCTCTGTGTCCTTAGATATGATAGTTCACAAGTCACATGATTTATTCCCTAACTGAACTGAGTGAACTAAGGCTATGTTCACATCTTCAAAGACTCAAAAGCGGAACCACAATGGTTTATCCTAAGTACAGGCCATCAATGTCAAGGTCCTAGAAATTCCCTTTGAAGCTAAGGCTCCACGTAGCATTGCATTTTTTTTTCTACAGCGTTTTTTAACTGAGTTTTCTCCTCATGTAAAATCTATAGGGAAAAAAACAAAACAAAACAAAAAAAAAAAACAAAAAAAACACACTTGTCACTCCTCAGCTCCCCAATATGTAGATGAGATGAAATCTCATTCACTTTGCTGGTGCTGTATAACGCAGCTTTTTTTTTCCACAGCAGCCAAAAATGCTGCATTTCTGCAACATGGGTCCTTAGTCTCAGGCTATTTTCACACTAGCACCGGGCTCTGTCATTTGGATTCGCGGAGGGACCCGAATAACAGAGAGCCAGTCTGCTAAAACAGTGGTTACCCAAGACCCCATAGACTATAATAGGGTCCACTGGGTTTCCGTCATTTTTTACACTGAAACCTGCTGAGAAAAAAAGTCCTCTGTGCAGGAGACACCAACACAGAACCTACCGTTAAAGAGGTTTGTCATCAGAATCCAACATATCAACCCAGGGGAGTTTTCTTCTTGTGAATCGGTTCCTCCATTGCCCCAAATAGGTAACTGGTAATGCCCTTGCTACTTCTAATAACTAATTTGGATATTGAAAAAAAATAAATCAGGAACCGAAACAAATTTGTTAGTCACCAAACTGTAGAATGATCCTCCAGTGGTTCCCCCTCCACATTATACAGCTTTCCAGTGCCCACACCCACACACTATATTGCTCACCAGTGTCCTCTACTGAGCATAATGCTCTCCAGGGGACCCCCCCCCCCAAGACACACATTATAATGTTTTCCGTTGCACCCCCCAGGCAGTAGATGCTCTTCAGTAGACCCCACACACATACAACACTTGAAAATGTTTGACAATTTGTCCCATGGACAACTAGAGGGGAAGTGGCCTCATGAGCCATAAAGTGGCCTCAATTATAACACAAACCTACACCAGCCTAGGCTGTTCTGGCACATATGTCTCTGAATAAATTTGGCTTTTTACTCAAGCACTCCTGTTATTAAGATTGGCACATAAAACACCAGACATAATAAATAAATCATAAATTCCCCAAATAATTGTTTGTCAGACGAATATAAAATAAGATATTAAGCATATGGTTAAAAGTATGAAAAATATTACTAACAAAATATATAACATTATTTGGAAATCCTCCTGTGCAAAGTTTTCTCTGATAAAATATGTAACATAGTTAACATATCCAGCATTCCCCTTTCCTCTTCACACTGTACACTGCAGATTTTAGGTGCAACTCATCCAGCTGCTACCTACAGAAGTATTCTGACGACTCTGTAATAGTAGGCCTCATCACAGACGATGATGACAGGGAGTACAGAGAACTGAACCGGGTTTTTGTGGACTGGTGCCACCGGAACCACCTGAAGATTAACGCGGGGAAGACCAAGGAGATGGTGGTGGACTTCCGTAAAGGCAGATGCCCTCCTAAACCAGTGGACATCCTGGGGACGGGCATCGAGATTGTGAACCCAGTGCAGGTGGTAGGTGACAAAAGGATACTGTCAGTGGTGAGCTCCATGCAGAAGAAGAAGTCCCATCCCATGCATGAGACTGTGATCGCGCTGGGCAGTACTGTCAGTGACCGACTGCTCCACCCTAGGTGTGAGAAGGAGCGCTATCGGAAGTCTTTCCTCCCCAACGTGGTTAGGCTGTACAACCAACACCGACCTAAGCGGAGATCATTACACACAGGGTACTGAAATTTCTCTCTGCCTGTTAAATCCCCCCCTCCTCTGCTACTTCTTATCTGTCTGTCTGCTATCGATGTAATGCCTCTTACCTTGGAACATTCCTGTACATGTTGTATTGTATTTGTATCTGCTTATCTTTGCTGCTGTAACACACTGAATTTCCCCATTGTGGGACTATTATTATTATTATTCCCAATTATCTTTCTACAAGTCTGTATGTACTATATACCAACACTGCAGGCTCATGAAGTAAAAGGTAGGCAAAAAAAAAAAAAAAAAAAAAAAAAAAAAAAACAACAACTCATGCCTGTAGAACCTTGCAGAGTGATGGCAGAGGACCCTGCGGGCCAGACAGCACCAGCAAGTTAAGAGGGAAACCTCAGATGCTAAAGCCACAGCTGCACACAAGTTGCAGATAAGACTTTGGTATGTAAGGCCTTATTCACATGAATATTAAACATCCATCACACAGCTGTTTTCAGGTGAACGGCCCATAAATAAAAAAAGTTCCACAATCGTGAAAGGTCCACAGATGTGTGAATATAGCCTAAGGCTTATTTCACATCTGTGTCGTTGACTCCATAGCAATGTCCGACAACGGTTTTATTTTTTATAATGGACACCCAACGGACTTCATTATAGTCAATGGGGTCTGCCGGGCTCAGTGTGCAACCGATATCGCAGAGGCAACGATTCACAAAGGGAAACCATTTGATCCAGGTGACCTAACCTTTCTGGGGGTTTTTTTTCCTAGGGGGGAGGGGGGGATGGCTTGTGAATCAGCTTTCCTCCAGACCTAAACCAAAGACAACCCATAGACATAGAAGAAGTATAATACCAGCATGACTTTTTTATGCAAAATGCTTTGGCCTGTCTTGTGGTTTATCCCAACAGGCATACGCAAACTGAAGGATTTGCACCAGTTCTTAAAAAAAAAAAAAATAATAATAATTATGACGGATGAGAAGCAGATTGTAGATGTCGGCCCATACTCTACATCCCATTTTCCACAATATGGTATTTCAATGCACAGATTTAAAAAAAAAAAAAAAAAAAAAAAAAAAAAAAAGGCGTTATATGCTGGTTCACAAATCCTTTATATCCTAGCTGTGGACTTGTTACCACCCCTGACGTACTGTAGAAAATTCTTTTCATAATTAAATACTTATTGAAAATGATAAAAATGTCAAGAAATAATTCTAAACGATCTTGTCTTAACTCTACATCGTTCTGTTCCTCTGTTATTCCTATTAAAAATGTATGAATAAATTGACAGGATGGTACCATATGGGGGTTGTGTCCATACATTGTCCAATCAGAGTTGTCTGTGTCATGCTTTTATAGGGAAACACCCCTTTGATAAGAGGAATGGTAACATCCAGTGCTCAATTTATTCATAAACATTCAGGAGGAATAACAGCGGAACAGCACAACAGTTTTCAGAAAAGATGACCGAGAATACAAGAAACGTATTTACTAAAAACAGTCATGTCAGGAGAGGTGACAGGTTCATTTTAATATAAAAGGCATCATTAGGGAAAACATAGCCCAAACACTTACATGCCAGCTGCAAATTCTAGGTATACTAGATAATTGTTTCCTGGTAATCCTCCTGCCCTGCATTATGTCATATTTCTCAGATTCTTACTTTACAAAGTTCATGGCTGCTGTGAGATCATGTAACAGGAAAGGGAGTATCTTCTGGTTCATGGATACAAGCTTTGCACGTGCCCACATATATCTCTTCATTCCTAATATTAACGGTATTTCTAGACTTTTAAAGAGGATCTGTCTTAGTAAATACATGTGTTCCCATGAAACACACTCATTGACAAAAACAAATAATTAATAGAAATAATAATGTTGGACTTCTGCAAAACTCTGCACACAGTTGTGTTTCAGGCAGGTATGTAAAGGATTTCAGATGTGTTCGGATTAAACACTGGGTCTTGCCAAAAAAAAAAAAAAAAAAAAAAAAAAAAGCCTCTCAGATTACTTTTGGGTAGTGTACCTCTTGGCGAGAGATGGCCAACTGCTAGACATGCCTCTACAACGTACTTAAAGACATTAACGCAGATTTAACGCAGTAGCCTCCCACGCCTGCGCAGTAGAGGTGTACTGCCGGCCCCGGGACTATTGCGCTTGCCGGCAGAGTCAGAAAAGAGGGAGGAGCCGTCTCGCAGGAGGAAGTCTGGATGGAAGACAGGTAAGTATGATGGGGTGGGCTGATTTAGTTGGGAAGGGCTAGTAGTGGGCAGGATATCTAGAGAGACAGGGAGGGGGGTGTGAGATGGAGGGGGAGGTAGTGAGAGGGAGATATCGTGAGTCAGCTTACAAGTACCATGATGCATTAGCTAAAACAGCAGGAAGCTACACCATGTAAACAAATGCCAGTAACTCCCAGAGAAACCCAGAAATCATTCAAAACACTGTTAAAAGTATTGCAGAAACACAGCTTTTTTTGATGCGGTTTTTTTTTTTTTTTGAGCCAAAGCCAGGAGTGGATTGAGCAGAAGGTAGAAGTATAAGAACTTCCTATATATTTCCCGATCCTTTTGTAGCCATTCTTGGCTTTAGCTCAAAACACCGCAGCAAAATCTAGAACAAAAAAAAGCTGCGGTTCTGCAATGTGGGGCCTCAGACTTAATAACTGATGACCCCTTCTGACAATGTATCAGTAGAGACAACTGGTACCAATATTGGTGTAAAGGGATAGCAGCCACAATCAAAGATGATCCATCAAACATCTGTATACCTTTTTCTGGTAAATACAAGTTGTTTTTTTTTGGGAGATTTTTTTGTTTTTCTTTTTAGATTTTTTTTTTCTAGCCCTACCTATACATGTACATCGGGCAAAGCAGGGAAACAAATAGTAAGCCTCTGCGTGCTGAATTTCTGTGCCAGTTTACGAGATGACTCCCAGGCTCTGCTGATCATATTGCCTTTATTGATCGCTTCAACTGAAACGGACGACGCCAATCAATAGTCAGCTACATAATTACATGAGCGAACCAGAAAATGTCCATTATTTATATAACATTGTGTCATAATCCTGACAAGTCTTTTTCCGTCAGGAGCATTCACTGGTCACAAATGGAGAAAAAAAAAAACAAAAAAACATTAAATACACTAGCTATAAAAAACCCGCTTCATAGACATCTATATGTACAAAGTTTTCCAGGACTGGCTGCATATGAGTTGGCAGAAAAAAAAATCAAAGGCGGTATATTAGCATATCAAGGCTGAAGCAAATTCTTTGTTTTCATGACAACTTGCGATCATTCCCAAATTTCTGCTTTCCGATTGGTCGGTGCAGCTTCCTGATTTGCCATAAAGATTATTCTGCTAGGGAAAAAGCAGGCTAAATAAAGATAGCTTCAGAGAGCGGCACTCTGGCCCAGGACTGCAGTCCCCGAGGCTGAAGCAACTGACAGCTATGCTAATGATAACGCTGATATCCCACGAGCTGACAGACACACAAACCAGTTCAATGAGAGTGGACATGCTTACACCTGTTCCTTTTATTTTCTGCTACTACACACGCCAATAGCTTAGCAAGCAATTTAGCAGGAAAAAAAAACTAAAAAAAATAAAAAACACGCAAATGCCATGCATTAGTAAATTTGCAAACAAACACTATACATGTGAGTAGATCTATATATGACAGCATACATAGTGTAAATCTACAAGCACACACATTAATATCAGAATATCCATCTGTCACAATTGATTTCCCCTGTTCTGATCTAGAATACAGTGCAGCATCCTCCACGGGAATCTCTATTCAAAGTATTATCAGCATCACACCAAGCAATAGCCGTTATTACCTAAAATAGTCAGCCAATAGGAAGCATCCTCCCCCCTCCTCTTCTATTAACCATAGCCGTTCTGATCATGGCAGCTTTATACAGCAACGTATTAGCACCACTAGGCTGTTTCACCCATGCAGGCAGCTGAAGTTAAGAGAGACAGTGCCGCCTTTTCCTTTGCAGTAAGTGGGTCACCAAACGGGAATATTGGAGAGGGCCTAGGATCACGTGACGACATCGCACAGGCCTCTTCACAACATGCTCTACCAGCCAGGCCTGCAGGATTTCACACCACAGTTTACGCTGAATGGATTTTATCGTCTTTCCAGTAGAAACACTAATAAAAAAAATGGATCTTTATGAAGGCTCTTTAAATTAACTGTGTATAGCATTAACATTATATATACACGCACCAAATAGATAGATACAACCTAGTAATGGAGGTCTTCTAGTAACACGTCTTGTGTTTATGGGGCTGCATCCACACTGACATTTTCGAGATCCATTTTCCTACTGTCACTTATAAACACATGAAAAGGAAATTGGAATAGGAGAGTAGGGGGCGACGTTTTTACATATTTGTAGATTTCAGAAGGGTTTGCTTGTCCCTTGTTTTAGGTTCTGTTCCTATTCTTAACATAAAATGATGGATGGTAAGCAGATTGTGGAAGGCGGCACAAAGTCTGCATTCATTACTATAGGATATTTCCATGCACACATCTGAAATCTGCATTGTGGGAAAAAAATGTAAAATGTCAATACTTAATGTGAAAACAATAGTGGATGGCTACGTGTGGATTTGCTCCATTGATGATCAGGTGGATTAGCCTTGGTTTTCTGCTGCAGATTTTTCCACCAGAAAAATCCTTCAAGGATCTCTGCCACCAAACCCCAGCCCTACAGTCAGATAGGTTAGGGTCACCTGAAACAAACAGAGGTTTGCCCTTGTGAACCGGTGTCTGTTTGCTTCAAAGAGCTCAGTTGCATATTGACAAAAACAGCGATATCTAAGAAATAGAGGCACCGATTCACAAGAAGAAAGAAAACACTGTTGACCCTAACCTACCCATGTGCAGGGCTTGGATGATAGGTTGGGTTCTCGTGACACACTACCTACAGGTTCAGTCAGGTCTTATATACACAGGGATACGTATACTCGTCCCATGAAATAGCTTTTTTTTGTTTGTTTTTTTTTAATAAATTGGATCCTTCACATTGGTTGTTAATACAATGGCTAGCACACGGCCAATTAACCCTTTCGCGTCAATGAGCCCTTTGTAGGGGAAATGAACAACAAGACAGGCCTTCCCTTTACAGCAGTCACAGCAAGAGAAATGTAGATTATATGCTACCCTAAAACATGGTAAAACTGTGCACACTGCTTTTCCCAACATATACAACTATATACCTGTATAGTGGTCTGCAGTGTCCATTGGCTAACGTGTTAAAAAAAAATCATATAGCCACTGTATAGGAAGTGCAGTCTGCTGTGCTTTCTTAAAGCAGCTTTTAAAAAAAAAAAAAAAAAAAAAAATTCATAAATGTGTACCAGTCGGACAATGATAAATAATTACATCAGAGTCTACTATGTGACATCAGGAAAGCAATTTCACTTATCATGGAGCATGTACGTGAGCCTTTACTTGTCACCATATATCCTTTCGGTCTCAAAGGAAGCCAACTAATAGGTGGTATAAACTTAAGACTAAGCAGTCTAAGTTGCACCCAATTTATCATTCAGCAAAATCTGGACCTGAAATAATTCTGCCACATTTTAAGAATGCTTAGCCTAAATTTGCACTCTCCAAAAACTAGTCGGGATTCGTAAATCTGCCCCTCTGAGTGCTATGCTATGCTATGCAGTGTAACCAGGGTATTGGTTTCCTGTTAATTTCCATTTATTACATGACTTAGATCATATATAAATTATATAGCGCAAAGGATCCTCATCTCTGAAGCCCCATGCACATGGGGTAATCCAGACTGGAAAATCTAGACCATACATCACCCAGATTTCCAAGTCCGAACCTAGGCAGGAGACTCCTTGCACCAGTGACATATGATGCTGGAGTCCCTGCCTGCCTGTAGCTTCACTGATAGCACTATATACAGCACAGGACAGTAAAACATTAGCTACTATTCTGGTTGCAATGTAAACCAAATAAGACTGCCCTCTCGTAACATTTCAGCCATACTTTAAAAGAAGGCGAAGGCAAAGGACCCCCGAATGCATTGTTGCAACAGCTTATGGAAAGTCTGGCTGGCTAACAAACACGTACACTGTATTTATTCTTTTTTCGTACTCATTTCTCAGTGATGTGTCCCTTTAAGGTGTTGCGCTAATCATGTTCTATTTTTACATCCTGACACAGACTACATTACCTAACTACAGCAAAACATATTTTCCATTCACCCATGCCAGATAAAATATTCTGTAGGCTGACGTTTATGAGAATGTGATTAGGAATCAAACCTATAGCTCTTACTTGTAACTGATCCAATGGGCACAGTTCCATCTGGATAGACACCTACACACTCGATCTACATGGTGTACCTCCAAAACCTGGTTCATCAATGGATGCCAAACTTGTTTTGTTTTTCCCAGTAGTGGGAACAAAAGATTCTGCCATGTAATGTACAGTTACTGGCATCTTGAGAAAAACTACTCTAAATATAGATATGCTCAGACTAGCTTCTTTTTTTTTCACATGTTGGCGAGTAAACTACTTTCTTCGATCTTTAACTACAACAAAAACTACCCCAGGTATACCTGCTTTAGGTAATGACCTTCAACACAAAAGTGAACAGAACCTTACCTGTAGATTGCATTTTTTTGCCACCCATTTAGAAGGACATGTTAAAAGTGCCGCGGATTTACCCCACAACCTCCTCTAATCCCCCACCATGAACCCATGATCTTGCACCAGTATGTTCCCAAAGTGATAAGTGACGATAAAGATATTCCCAGTAGATCTTGGAAATTAAATTAAGAAGTGTCACTTGTGACCTGTAACCTCTATTCCTCAATAAAGGCTCATCTATACACCTACCTTCCAAGATCAATGAATTCATAGATTGTAAGCTCTTGCGAGCAGGGCCCTCAGTCCCATTGTGTGAATGTAATGCCTCATTGTGTCTGTACTTGAATCCTACAAATTGTAAAGTGCTGCAGAATATGCTGGTGCTATATAAATAAAATGCATTATTATTATACAGATTTGAGGGCAATATCTGAAGCTTACATGCAAAATAGTGAGGCCTCTCTACTAGGATTTAGCCACATGTGGTAGCTGAAGCATGTGGGCGTACCCTCTCAGCTGGACAACCATTTCAATGATGTGCCCTTAGGTCTGACTTCTGAGGATCCAACCACCAGGATCTCATTGATCTTCTGGTCCACTGTGGGTGAATGAAGTGATGCTCTGGCTAGCTCCAGCAGTTCCAAAAAGACAGACAGAACAGTTTTGTCACTCCAATCATCCACAGAGGAACAGAACCCCTGTACTTAAAATGAGTGGGGTTCTAGAGACTGGACACTTATCGCCAATCCTGTGGAAAAACCTACACATTTTAACAAGACAAACCAATGTGCATGGGGATGTCCTGACCTTCCATCCAACAGCTGATGTTGAGGGAAAGAAGAATCGGGCATGATAGATTTCAACATGCATGATCCTTTGTTCACAAGGACGATATCCCTCTGCCAGTGACTTATCCCCCTCACGCTGGTGTGCCAAGTGTGCATGTATATAGGGCAAGGACAAGAAAAATAGCTGTCGGCTGAGCACTGGTCCTGCTGACAGCTATCTATGGCGTGAGGTTGCCTTTCTTTCTGGTTTCTGTATATTTCACCTTCCCAGGGTAAGAAAAGAACTTCGCTAAGGACGAGGCATCTTATTCCTTTGCTATACAAGAGTCTACAATGGCTTCCTGATAAAACAGAACTCATCTGTGTCTTCTGGATCTTTTTCATGTGTGTTTAGTCTGGAAGATAAATTTACCTTATTAGAACATATGGTAACTTTTCATGGTTGGAATCCAGTTTTGGAATCTAAATTGTTCATCTGCTTCTAAGAATATCTATCTATCATTATTACATAAACGTGAGGACAGTGCAAGACACTACCGAGCAATTTCCCAATAGCGTCCACCGCGAGAAGTGATCATCTGCAGGATCTGGAGACATCTGCTACAACATAAGCATTGACACACATAGATATACACGGACATAAACGTCAAAAGCGAGACTAAACCCAAGTATCACCGCTGCCAAAACTGCCAAATGTTTTGTGGATTATTATTAGGAATACAAGAGCGATGTGCATTTTTGGAGGAGAAAGAATTGAAAGACTATTATGGATTAAAGCAAATGTCACTCAAAAGTAAAGATTAAAATTATAAGGGTCACATGACTTATTTAAAGGGGATGTTCAGAATTCACAAATATTTAGCCAGAAAAAGTCTAGCATAATGAAAAACCTCTACTCAGCGGTTCAATCCCCTGCCCTTCTGCTGGTGCTCTAGAATCACATGCTGTACATCATCCACATATGCATTGTGCACCGATGCCTCAGTGGTCATCTCTCCAGCAAATAAGTAGAGACCAGCAGGGACTATCAACATGACAACTACCTAACAGGACACATTTGCTACTCAGGCTTTTAAGGAAAGCTGGGTGAAAACCCTTGCAGGAGTTATTAATGCAACAAAATTAGAAGTCACCCAGCTTTTCCAGGGACAGAGACACTCATTCACAACCTGAAAAAAACAAATTATAGAAAGAATTTTTATTTATTTATTTTGCTTACTTGTATAGCGCCATCATATTCCGGAACGCTTTACAGACATTGTCAGTCACTGTCCCATATAGGGCTCACAATCTATCCTTTCTATTTACCAGAGATCTTTAGATTTTGGGTGGGAGCAGAATCAAGCACATTGATGGATGAGCCACACCTGAGCATCCATACAGCAACCATCTACAGTTTTTAACTGGGGCTTGACTGCAAGGTCGGCACAGGTCACCAAAATCTAGCTGGACAAAAGATTACCCCCCCCCCCAAGAAGAGGGAACCCCAGTATATACTCATTACCAAATGCGTATATTCGCTTCACTTCAGCCACTACTCTACATTTTAAAAGCTGGGTTGCCATTAAGAGTTCTTGGAAAGCTGGATAACAACTTATGCTGGACCTGTAACGGCCATCACTCAGCTGTCCCAATGTTCTGACCAGCACAACTTCCAAGTTATGCAAAGATACATCCTAAATCCTATACTATTGCATAACTAGGCAGTTTTGCCATTCATGATTCTTGGAAAGCTGGGCGACAGGTTATGCTGTGTTATAATGACGGCCATACTGACTATCACTCAGAGTCCTGACCAGCAAATATGCCAAGTTATGCAGCAGACCCATACTGTTGCCAAACCAGGGAGTTTCAGGACTCTTGGGAAGCTGGGTGAGGGTCTATGTTGACACTGTATCATAGAGGCCATATTGGCTATTCCAACTATTTTTAAAGCTCTGTTGAGCAAATTAGCCGCGTTTTGCATAGACCAAAACTATTTTATTGCCTGGGCAGTTTTGCCATTTAGAGTTCTTGGAAAGCTGGGTAACAGTTATAATACTGCCCATCACCCAACTTTTCTAAGGTTACCATTGGCAAATATTCCACATGTGTTAAGAAATCTCATACAGTTACAGAACCTGGGCTCTTAGAAAGCTTGAGGGGGGGCATTGTATAATAATGGCCAAATCAGATGCCAGATGAAGAACACACTGTCAATAACTCAGCTTTCTCACACTCCTGACTGGCAAACCTGCCACTTTATGCAGGTATGCATCCCAGATACCACACAGAGGCAGTTTTGCCATTCAGGATTGTAGGTTGGCGCTGCAGCGGTGGTCATACAAGCTGTCACTCAGCTTTCCCAGATACAGATAACAACAGAAGGGCTTTTAATATGTTATTCTGTAAGATTACACCAGAAAACACTTCATGATACCCAATAACACGCCAGTGGCCGGAACCCTCTGCAGCTGCGGTGGTACTACAACTACCAGCAGGCTGAGGAGCCACAGGTTGCACATCACCCATAGGTGTGCATTGTGCTGGCCGCCTGGCAGGGCCTCCAGGGCCTGTACATCCAGGACTAGCAAGGCTGCTGCTGCTCCTATGCCTCCTCTCCCAGCACCGCCTAGTAACATGTCTATATATATGTCAGAAGTGACCAGAAGCATGGGGACTCATTGGGCATCTCCGTGCACGGCTGCACCCAGGTCAGTGAACGCTAGGCCCGGCTGGCAGCACCAGCGCTGGGCTCCTGAGTACCGCAGCTGTGCGGGCCTGCGGTTCTTATATAAGAAGTTGTATACAGACACGGAGCTGCGCTGTGTGTGTCACCTTCAGGAGGGACGGGCGCAGGCGGGAATTCACACTCACCGTCAGCACTCGCAGTCCGGAGCGGCTCCTCATCCTCCCATTTGGAATGCTGCAATTAGGGAGATGTGCTGCTGTGCCGCGGTCGGCTCCGTCCCTTCCTTCCCTCCCGGGCAGGTCTCGTTACAGAGATGACATCATCCCTTCTTCAGACGTGCACCTGATTGTCAGGATGCGGCCCCTCCTCCTACACACAGGTCATTGTGCTTCTTAAAGGGGCTGCAGCGCCGTGTGAACGTCGTCTAATGCCGCAGCTCGGTGGGAGAGTGTGACTGGAGGTGCGGGGCACAGCCTACACCAGCCAGCGCTACGGGAGAGAGAGAGAGAGGGGAGGGAGGAAGGGGGCGCTAGTGCTACTGCTGCTTGACTCGGGAGGATGGACAATGTGCGGACCTGGAGGGTCTTCTTATCCTCCTGCCTCCAGGATCAGGGCTGGAATTTTATGCCAAAGCCAGAAGTGGATCCAGAAAGAAGGAAAAGTATTTAAAAAATGACTCCTACTTCTACTGTCCTCATCTGTCCACTCTGTGGCTCAAAAAACTGCATCAAAAACTGCACGTGTGATTCCAAGCTAAGGGGACAACAACACAGGATGGATATTCTGTGGGTTGGCGGGAGGACAATCTAAGGTAGTGTAGCCCTATTTGGGGGGGGGGGTATGAGTATTATCCCTCCCGCAACAGACTCTGGCGCTGACCTGTGTGTATAATGGGACCTGAAGCCTTCGCTGAAGGGAAGAGTGGGAACATATATGAAATATATCAGTGCCTCCACCCAGGATAGAGCCTCTGTATTACAGGGAGGATCTCTTCCTGGGACTTACCCATGAAGTACAGTTAGTAGCCTTAACAAGGATCACTGTACTAATCTCACAGTCTGAAGAATACATACAGATACCACATAAGGTTATAACAGTAGCTTTATAAGAATCAACAGGGTAATAATACATACATAAAATATACTCAGAACACAGCAATACTACAACAACCAGCAAGTCCTCAACCGTCTTAGGTTATATACCCGGGTATATATATAAATATATAGCAAGAGTCCAGTGCACAATACCTCCAGGCAACAGAAGAGATGCAGGGGCCCCTGTGGATCCTCGGATTCTTCCAGGAGATGACAGACAGCCGATCAGGAGATGATGATGATGGTGAGATTCTTCACAGGCAGCAAACAGGGCGACGGTGACGGCAGTAGATGCAGGCCTGACTACCCTAACACTGAGTCCTTAACCTGCCAGCTAAACTACTAGTGCCACCGGGCCTCTAACTAGCTAGTTGGCCTTCGGAAGCCTAACCTATCACTGCCCTGAACTATATATATATATATGGATCCCTAACTACGGTTACTAGCTAGGTCCTGTGAGTATATAGGGGGTAACACATACCTAACTATATACTGTGAAGTAAAGAGGAACAAGTGGCTCTTAGACTCCCCCAGACACAACATGTCTGTCTCAGCAGCTCTGCTCACATCTCTCCCCCCAGCAGCTCTGCCTCACATGTGTCTGACTCACTGTATTTACAAAACAAAACTTGCACTAAATGCCTGGGGTCTCTGAAGCCAAACTGCAGGGGCAAAGAAGCCAGATACATTATATACTAGTAGAAATGGCAGTTCCCTACAGTAGCATGAATGGGGTTGTCCTGGAATTGGACAAACCCTTGTAAAGGTCAGGGGAGATATAGCATAAAAAAAACATACCCCTCACTGGTACCCCATTGTCCACTTCCGGAATCCACTCAGTCTCAGGCCATGCCCTCGTGACCAGAAGTCATATGTCAGTGATGTCACCAATCCCTGTCCAGTGACTGATTGGTCACATGGTGTGTAGGTCTTACAGCAATGAGGACACCTTCCCTGGCGTCCTGAACAACCCCTTTAACAAATCTTATCCACACACTGCAAATAAATTTCTGCCCGTGAATTGACCCGTGGTGCCCGTTTTAAAGGTCTTCTCCAGGGAATGTGACAAACCCCATGCATCTGGGCTGGTTCTGATTCAGGTCATACGATCAGAACTAGTACCCATTCCACTTCACCTGCTTCCGACTCTCCTGTGTTCACCGCTAGTTACCCACAATGGTGGGGTGGCAGACTAGACCCTTATAAAGGATTGTTCACACAAAGGAATTTACAGCTGATTTTTAAGGCAGATTCCACTTCAAAATCAGCTTCAAGTTCTCTTCAGAATCTGTCCCTATTGGTTTCAATGGGAGACAATGACAGATGCTTCTTTTTTCAGAATGGTGTTACACAAGGCCAGAATTTAGAGAGGAATCCAAGGCGGAAGAGCACCTTAAATTAATTCCGTCATGTGAACTGGGCCTAATAGTGAATCCAGCCCCCATAATACAGGTAACTAGTGGTGAACACAGGAGAGGAGACAAAGCAACTTGGGAGCTGGGTGCTGGTTCCGATCATGTGGCGCGGGGTTGGAGCTAGTCCAGATACCCCATACCAAAGGAGGTAAGTGATGATAGACTCCCTGGAGAACCAGCAGCATATCAGTTCTTGTGCAGATTTTCACTGCAGACTACACACCTAACAACACATAAGGTGATGCCCATGAAAAGTTTGTGCCAAGCACTGGAAACAGTGCTGAAACCACAGCGGGTGGCACACATTGAGTGGCCGCATGACCACATTCACCTCTATTAGCTGTGATTAGGGCAGCGCTGCACTGCAATCTTTGGCCATGTGACCTGTGTTGTGGCCATAGTCATCTTGTGACCCTAGTGAGACCCAAAGCCAAATTATAGCCCTAGCTATATGCAAGCCTTATGTACCTGTGTAGGGCGCTTCTGTGAGACCTTATTACATTCTATGGAAGAATACATCTAAATGATAGAATGTTATGGAGCAAAATGCTATTGTCTTCACAATTTACTATTTACAGGTCCTTGAGAAAATCATAACCTCTGTGTAAAACCGTAGCCACATGCAGGTACAGTATGGGCACGGATTACAGATCCATGTACACATGAGGCACAGCAATATGGTATTTATTTATGTATAATTTGTGTCTTAGTTTCTATGTTTATTTGTAAAAAATGGGAAGCTAAGAAATTATTTACAAATATAACAAATCTACAAATACAACAAATCTCGAACTATAGTGTTGTTTCTAAGGAACTTAGAAAATACTCGAGTGAAGAGTGATCAGCGACCCCTCCTGACCGTGATGTCCTCCCCTCCTCCCCCAGTTTCTGCTGAGTTTCTGGTAGAAGAAAAAGCTCATTTGTTAAGTGTGTTGTAGTGAAACTACTCTGTGCTGTTACATGGTCTGTACTTACAATAGAGGCAAACTGGGCACTCTCCTTATTATTCTGGTACTTAGTTTCACATGGCAGTACTAAAGTGGCTATAATGCATATAGCCCAATGAGTTTCTCCAGTAGGTCCACTGATAACAATTCAGTGTAGTCCAAGTTACACCTATGTGCCCTTTTTATTGCATTTTTATAAAGATGACAGAAATAATCATGAGACAAAAGATTGACATAAATTTAGCAAATTTGATGTATATGACCTTATTCTTGAAGGGATTTTTATACGTTATAAACAGAAGAGGGGATATGGCTGTTTACTGGTGGCCCAAACTCAGAGACCTCTAGTGATCACAAAAACATGGGTCCCCTAGTCCCATGTGTGAATGGAGTGGTAGTGCATGTGAGGTCATCACTCTATTCACACTTCTTTGGGAAGAGACAGCCATGTATTGTACTTCATTGGTCCCATAGATGGGAAAGGAACAATGGTCTGGTCAAACACGTGAAACACCATGTTGTTCACACACTTGGGGACCTCTGTTCTTGTGATCACAGTATATGTGACAGCTGCAGTTTACAGACTGAATGTGGCAAGTGTGAACTGGCCTCATGGCATGACAGTGATTTATGATACTGTGAGTTCTCAAAGTTCCGCAGTCTGTTCTGTACTCATATGATGCTTTGAGTTTGGGACAGTAGAGCCGCTGTAGTTGAGAAACTTGCAGAATCATGAATCGCTATGACGCCGTGAGTTCCGTTCAGCTGTGCTGTGGTTGGTCGGGAAATGCAGCCGTCACACAAACCATGTTACTCAGACCAAACATGGCCATCTGAATGGGCCCCTAGTGTTCAATTGCCAATTAGGAGATTTTATAAACTATTTCTAAATTTTTGCTATATTTTCTCAGTTATATTTGTTTTTTTGTAAAAGCTGTCACTACCTATGGCTAACATTACATGTCCACCTTAGAATAATAACTGGACTTACAGTGCTGCTCAATTCCGCTGGAATCCTTTAAAAGTGAAATAACAGATCTTTAACTATATCCTCTCAAATTCCACAACATACAGGAAAAGTCACATCCTCCCACTGAAGGAAACAATGGGATAAGAATGCTGATACAAGACAAAAGACTTCACTGGTAAATCAAGTCAGTCATTGTTCATTTCTCTGTGTCAGGCCATTCATATGTACATTTGGGTTAGAACATTACTAAAGTAAAGCTGGCCATACACATTAGATATACCTCAGCAGTGTCTCTCAACATCATAGATGACTGAGATACTACGAGTCTGGGTCTCTGGACAGCGTACAGTCTGTGACATTCAACTGATATACGGACTGTAATTTCCAGACCAAAAAATCTAGTGTGCAGTATGCTGTACACTAGTATACTGTATACTAGTATACTGCACTATGGCAAAACATGGAATGGAGCCCTACTCTAACATGACTACCTTCAGCAGCAAAACATGGAAACTTTATGATTATTTTGGTCACCCTTATGTACATATATGCACACTCATGTCATGTCATAGTACAAAGGTAATGCACACAGTGATGTCATACTAGTGGGCTTATGCACACAGTCAGTGTTGGACTGAGGTGCTTAGGGCCCACCAGTAGAATTCATTCTAGAGGCCCATTGTACAGCTAAATGCAAATATTACCTGAGTATTAGTACGCTACCTACCCCTGCCTTAGACTAGGGCTTCCTTAGCTCTTTTAGGATCATGGTTGGTGATAGGGGCCTCACAATGAAAGTAAGGAGATGGAGCCCAGGAGAGAGGATAGCGGTCTGTCATCTCTATACCCAGATGTCATCTCAGTGCATCTATCTATAATAACCTATTCAGTTTATTATATGGCCATATATAATGTGCCTATCTGTATGTATGGCAGTGAGCGTACTATGGCATACACCACTCTGGCAGGGGATGAGGGGTTAGGGTCCCACTATCCCCCCTCTATTTTGGGCTCACTGGGTGATTCACTTGTTCCCCTGTGGGTCAGTCTGAGCCTGCACACAGTTATGTTACATCACATGGATAGTATGCACAATGATGTCACAGTATAGGGATACTATACACAGATGCTACAGTACAGAGATAATAAATATAGTGATAACACAGAACAGTGAGAATGCACACATGACAATATTACACAGAGATAAGAAAAACATAAAAGTACACCATGTATGCTGTGACATCTGTGCATATAAAGCAAAAATATAAAGATGTCACATTCAGGACTTTTAGTGTCCCAATACAGAGATAATGCAAAAAGTTATGCTGCAGGGAAAGGATAATGCACACAGCAGGTTACATAACCACAGTGAATCTGCTGCAGCCACATTCTGTTATCCAAGTCATCCATAGTCATCACTAACTGCACCTTAGGCTTTAGTGGAAATGGACCGCAGTAGTTCTTGGGTCCTAGAACAGCTGCTGTGGGTGCTAGTCTGGTAGTTACACCCATGGGCCTCACGTGCCTTCTTGGCAGCCCTATTACAGCCCTTTGCACTGGTAATATGGCCTTGTGCATGAACAATTACAAGATGACATTTTTCAGAATTAGCTTTAAACTTCTATTTTAGGCTGTAAATAATTCTGTCAAAGCAGAGAACAAAATCAATTTTTGCCAAAATGCTTCTAGGATTTTATGTGGACAATTGCAAGGATAGCTTGTGATGATGGAGTGTTAGCTTGTACTTTATGGCTCTCAAACATTTACCCCTGGTTCCTGGCACTGACAAATGATCACTGCCTTATCCTAACATGCCCTTTCCCATGGCCTATCTCTAGCCCCCTCCCTGCAACCTAAAGCTAACCTCACTGATCCTCAACATAACTCTAAACATTCCTACTTAATCTTATTTGTAAAGAGCAGCACACAAAGCAAGGAAAAGAGGAGGTACAGTACCGTGTAGGTAGAATTCAGGAGATATGACGGTAGGAAAAGCAAAGAAGCAGCATGGAGAACAATCAACCAGAAGAAGTGGGCCCAAGTCAGAGGACCAGGTATGGGTAGCATCTATATAATTGTCAGGGATTATCAACGATCAGAAATTTACTGAGATAGATTTTTTTGTGTTTCTAAGGAAAAATGGGGCCTTCAAATTGTAGTAGTCCTAAAAATGTAGATTATATGGGTCACAGAGCTGCATAGAGCATGTATATTCTCCCCACGGTAAGGCTGGGTTCACATCTGTGCTAGGTATAGGAACAGAAAAGCAAAAATAACTGGAAATATAGATCTGTCACATGACAGATCCCATTGATTATAATGGGGTCCTTTGATTTTCTGTGATTTTAATGGAAAGAATTGTGTAGCATGCAGCTCTATTTATTCTGGCTTTTTTGGCAGAATCTGCAACAGAGGCTCCTAACAGAAATGAGTATATTTACTTATTCCGTACCACCCCATAATCTGTACTGGACGGTGCCTAGTTTGCCTGTTTACAGAACAAATACAATTCTGGATTATGTGATAGTGGAAATGTTAATAAAAGAAGTCAAAGGTTTAATTTGGTGAAACTTGAGTGAACAGTGAACTATTTACCTAGTAAACTATTTACTGTCCAGTGCTGCATTCCCTGTGCCATCCTCCATGGCCAGGCAGCCAGGTAACGTATATTAATATAATACTTGTCTTCTGTGAGAGTGATGTAATATTAAAGCTGTACTCTGGCTGACCATACCTCAAAGAACTGGTGGTGTAGTGCAGTCATATCAGAAAGAATCCGCATATGCTCAGATACCAGAACCAAAACATTTCTGATCTTGACTGTAGAAATATAGGATAAGGCTTAGCAAGTAACATGATACAGCACACTTCACAACCACCTCAGTCACCCCCACAAGGCAAAGTATGTCACTTCTGTTCTTACAGTCAACACTCCTACCCACACTCATGGACTAAGCTTCAGGCTCTTTGTGACATGGTAGCCGCTTGCTTGGGTGACACTGACTGGACCACTAAATGGGTTCCAGTGCTCAACCTATCTTGTCTCCACTCCTGAAAAAGTAGAACACCTAGGTGCACCTACAGTCAATAGGCCAAAACACCGGCTCAGACTCCTGCAGCAGCTCCTTCATAAATGGCTGACAGCCATGGTCAGACAGAAGCAGCAATTTCCTCTACTGAATAAATTCCTATGAACATAAATTTACAATAAACTATGTATCTAATTAACTATACAATATCAATAATCGTATAATATCATTTAAAATAATTCATTTTATTTAACCCCACAACCCTGGCTGGAAAGCAGTAATACACAGCATGTAAAGCACTGCCTACCCACAGTTTTAGAAGACAACTGAGGTATTTTCATGCTGTAATAAGTGCACTTGCATGAACAAATGTAAATTTAATATAAAAGATACACTACAGGGCAGATTTAGTAACAAAAATGCATCAGTATTCTGATAAAATTTGCACCAAAAATCGGATTTACATGGTTTATACTACATGTGTTAACCATTTTATACGCTTTCTATGCTTTGTCTAACAAGGGAATGAGGCATAGTGGAAAAGGGGCTTGGATTATAGAAAAAGGACAGGGCTTAAAGAGGACCTTTCACCACCTCCATCAATTTCAACTATTTGCATCCTTCTATAGGTTTTGCTCCATGAATTCTCGTGCAGTTGGAATTTATTTTTGCCTCCATTGTTCTTGACCAACCATATACTGTATGTTAGTTTCTGTTAGGCTCTATACTGTCAGGTGGGTGGTCCTAGGCTGGAGCAGACATACAAGCACTGCCCACCTAACAGTAGAGAGCTTAATTAGGATATCAGGTGCTGAAATTAACTGCATTGATTGCTCAGGAGTGGTGGGGGCTAGAGAAATTCCTTTTGCACCAGAATCAATGGAGCAGCGCCTATTAAAGAGTCTAAAGATGTACCAGATATATCATGCAGGCGTCTTTTAAGGCTGTCTACTATACATTTGCAGTGTATAAATGTTATACAGTAGACTTGCCCTATATTCTAATGTTTATTTATAGCTTTCGAGATACTGTAGTACCTGTTGATCAAATTCCTAGAAATATGCAGAGGTTCTGTACTGGCAGGTGACAATATTCGTCACCAAAGATGCATTGTCACCACATTCCTATTGCACCTGTTGTTAGGCAACATAGCAAGCATAAAGTTGTCCAGCAAGTATTAAATACAAAAATACAGATCCTACTTTGGAAGGAACACTAACAACTCTAACTGATCTGGTTTGTTCAGATCAAGTTATATCTCTTTTACCACTTTCTTGCATTCAGCATCATCTTTAGTTTCAGCCATCCACATGTCAAAGCATTTTACCCTGTATTATTCATGACCTATTCTTATGATAGGTTATCAGTATCATATTGTTGGAGGATTTACTCCTCTGACACTGCCACTGATGGTTGGCAGGGCTGCTCTATTTCAGGATCTAGTACATACATTGTGTAGTGGCCATAAATGGTACTGCATCTCAGTCCCATTCACTTGCATTAAAGGCTCTGGTTGCCACTAGTGCTTGTCATTATGGGGCACTGCGGCTTGCCCACTTATGGTGGATCTAAGGGGGATGTGCTATTCGGCAACATGCACAACTCTTCTCTACTGATCTGTTTCTACTTTAACTACACAATGTTGGAAGACATGCGGGATTTTAAATCATAGGGGTTACTTGATCTTAGAGGGGATCTCTATTTTTACATAAATAAATGTAGAAATGACTAAATGTAAAGTTCTCCAACTTTTTAATACATTTTGTGCTTCAATTTTGTAGATATTTGTTTGCTGTCAGTGATTGAGATCACTCTTGCTTACATACACAAGGCTGCAAACTGTTACAGACTCCTTTAAGGTAAATCTACAGTGAAAAGACAAATAAACTTGGAAAAAGTAGAAAGAAGAAAGGAACAAAGGACAACATATGGTAAAATAATACAATTACAGGTTAGATCTTGGTGTTCCCATGACAACGGGTGAGCTAATCATGGTTCGGTCAAGACAACAGAACAAGTAACACAAGTGAGCAAACTGCGTTTTGCTAACAATATATCGCATAATAACAACAATCAAATAATAAAAAGCTGGCATTGTAACCAAATGTATTCATAGGTGGTGAATATGAGAAGTGACATGAAGTTACTCATCGATAAATATGGTTCTGCTATGTTGCTATTGTGTTCAGATACAAGAACAAGTCATACAGAAGACAGCCATGTTTAATTTGATAATTTGATGGAAAGCAGGGAGGCGCATACCGTTCCCATGACTAAAATGACCTACTTCCTTCACTGATCCAAGTGGCTGGCATGCATCAAAAATAGAAAACACTGTTTTGCAATGGTTCATTTAACATATTCATTTCTAACATTGGGGAAAACTCTGCACTTGGGCAACTCTTTGTCTGGAACAAGTTGGAAAATGTAAAATGTAATTGGTGCAGTCAGAATGCAGAAAACATGAGCCTGCGTCGCTCCTAGCAAGCGGAAAACCGTGCGTGTGAAATGATCGCTGCCCCTATAAGAGGAAGTTCATGAAAGCACATATAAAGACTGCTTTCTGACAGCTATAACCTTTTTATATATCCATTAAAATAGCTGTATATCAAAATGTTACTGCCTGTTAGTTAGGAATCCATAGGTGGTCATACACATTAGATGAATATCGGCAGAACCAGTTACTATCTATCTAATGGTAGATCTCTCTAGACTTGTTCCCAACAGCAGATGTTGGGGGGAAAAAAGGGTGAGGCATGCTGAAATCCAACATGCCCCATTCTTTTGTTCTCAAGGGACATAAGCCAGAGGTGTCTGCCAGCGACTGATTTCCCTCTCCATATTAAGCACACAGTGAACCAAGTGTGTGAGGGGGTGTAGGAGGAATATCTGTCAATCAAAAAAGCTTTTGGCTGACAGCTAAAGAAGGCCACCTTAATGGGATTGTACAAAAAAAAAAAAATGGATGTTTTTTTAAAAAACAGTGCCACAGGTTGTTAGCAGTACTACAGCTCATCCCCAGTTATTTCAATGGAGCTGAAATGCAGTATAACACACAACCTGTGCACAGATGTGGCGCTGTTTGAGAAAGAAAGCAGCCACATTTTTGTAATCCTTGACATTTTCTTTAAGGGATAGCCTAATATACATCTACATATGACTGTCCTAAGGGTCACTTTGGACTGTGACATCTAAGTAGTTAGACATCTGAGAGTAGAGTAAGTTATGACTTGGCCCATCAATAGGGACCACAGCATTTAAGTGGTTAAACAACTAAGACTATTATACAGTTGTGCTAAAAAGTTTACATACCCTGGCAGTTTTTCTTTCTTTGGCCTTTTTTCAGAGAATATGAACGATAACACAAAAATTTTTTTCCACTCATGGTTAGTGGTTGGTTGAAGCCATTTATTGTCAAACCTCTGAGTTTTCTCTTTTTAAATCATAATGACAACCAAAAACATCAAAATTACCCTGTTCAAAAGTTCACATACCCTGATGATTTTGGCCTGATAACATGCCCAGAAGTTGACACAAAGGGGTTTGAATGGCTACTAAAGGTAACATCCTCACCTGTGACCTGTTTGCTTGTAATCAGACCTCCTACTCCGCTCTGCTCTTATCCGCTCTTCACACAATCGACTCCAAGACTTCTCCCGGGCATCCCCCATACTCTGGAACTCATTATCAAGACACATAAGACTGTCCCCCACAGTCACAAGCTTCAAGAAGGCCCTGAAGACTCACCTATTCAAGATAGCCTACAACCTCCAATAACGCTACTGTCACCACACCACCACCTGAGCAGCCTCTAGCCCCACCTTCTGTCTCTATCCCGCTTCCCTCATAGATTGTAAGCCCTTGCGGGCAGGGCCCTCTATCCCACTGTACCAGGTGGTCTCTGTTAGCATTATCTGTTTTGTATATCTGGTGTATCGTAAGTAAATCCGCAAATGTAAAGCACCATGGAATTAATGGTGCTATATAAATAAACAATAATAATAATCAGTGTGTGTGCATAAAAGCTGAGTGAATTTTTGGGATCCAGACAGACTGTTGCATCTTTCCTCCAGCCACTGATATTTCTGGATTGTGAGTCATGGGGAAAGCAAAATAATTGTCCACAGATCTACGGGAAAAGGTAGTTGAACTGTATAAAACAGGAAAGTGATACAAAAAGATATTCAAGAAATTGATAATGCCAGTAAACAGCATTCAAACTGTGATTAACAAATGGAAACTCAGGGGCTCTGTAAAAACCAAACCACGGTCAGGTACACCAACCAAGATTTTGGCCACAACTGCCCGGAAAATTGTTCGGGATGCAAAGAAAAACCCACACATAACATCAGCTGAAATACAGAACTCTCTGAAAACTATCGGTGGGGCTGTTTCAAGATGTACAATAAGGATGCACTTGAAGAAAAATGGGCTGCATGGTCGAGTTGCCAGAAGAAAGCCATAACTGCGCAAATGCCACAAATAATCTCCCCTTCAATATGCCAAACAGCACAGAGAGAAGCCTCAAAACTTCTGGAACAAGGTAATTTGGAGTGATGAGACAAAAATTGAACTTTTTGGCAACAACCATAAACGTTACATTTGGAGAGGTGTCAACAAGGCCTATGATGAAAGAAACACCATTCCTACTGTAAAGCATGGAGGTGGATCACTGATGATGTGGGATGTGTGAGCTTCAAAGCCACAGGAAACTTGATCAAAGTTGAAGAAAGATGAATGCAGCACGTTATCAGCAAATACTGGAGGCAAATTTGCACTCATCAGCCAGGAAGCTGTGCATGAGATGTACTTGGACGTTCCAACATGACAACGATCCAAAACACAAGGCCAAGTCGACCTGTCATTGGCTACAGCAGACGAAAGTGAAGGTTCTGGAGTGGCCATCTCAGTCTCCTGACCTCAATACCATTGAGCCACTCTGGGGAGATCTCAAGCACGGAGTACATGCAAGACAGCCCAGGAATTTACAGGAACTGGAGACTTTTTGCCAAGAAGAATGGGCAGTTTTACCATCTGAGAAAATAAAGAGCCTCATCCACAACTACCACAAAAGACTTCAAGCTGTCATTGATGTTGGAGGGGGCAATACACGGTATAAAGAACTGGGGTATGTGAACTTTTGAACAGGGTCATTTTGATGTTTTTGGTTGTCATTATGATTTAAAAAGAGAAAGCACAGAAGTTTGACAATAAATGGCTTCAACCAACCACTAACCATGAGTGGAGAAAAAGTTTTTGTGTTATCATTCATATTCTCTGAAAAAAGGCCAAAAAAACAAAAAATCTGCCGGGGTATGTAAACTTTTTAGCACAACTGTAACTCTCAACTTTGGAGTCCACTTCATTACATAGCAGATTTCCGGAGGGTGTTGACCCATGTCTTAGGGTATGCGCAGGGCGAAACTACTGCCAAAGCAGCCGAAGCAGCTAATATAGTGCCAACAACATCAGGGGGCCCAGATGGCCCCCACTGCTTTTTTTTTTTTTTACTTCCAGCAGGTAATGGAAGATTTTCACTTAACGATCCCGGCTCCAATCCACGGCCGCCTCCACTTAGACCTCCAGAGGACACTGAAAAACCGCACGTCGCATCCTGACATGTATCAGCTTTGTGACATAAAATGCAGAGCTCTCCTGAAGGCCTAAGAGGAAGCGCCCGTGGACAGGAACGGGGATGGGTAAGTGAAAAAAGTCTGTTACCTACTAAAGTAATCCAGTAGGTACTCGCCTAAAATACTCTTGTAGGAAACAGTATATTGAGAGGGGACCCTTACTGTATGGGTGTCTGTAACCAGGGCCCTTTCTGAATGGTGGCCTGTTACAGGGGCCCCTTATTGTATGGGGGCCTGTATTGGGGACAGTATACTGTATGGGGGCTGATAAAGGGGCAAGATACCATGGTGGAGTCAGTAAAGAGGACATTGCACTGTGTGGGCTTGTCAGTAAAGGGGGTGTTGTACCTTGTGTGGGAGTAAGTAAAGGGGGTGTTGTACTATGTTGGGGAGTCAGTAAAGGGGATATTGTACTGTATGGGGGCCAGTAAAGTGTGCTTACTGTGTGGGGGCCAGTAAAGGGGGCATTGTACTGAGGGAGAGGGGGTTCAGTCAAAGTCAAAAGATTGCTATGGGGTCTGGTTTTTCCTAGTTACACCCCTGGGCATATGAACATCATAGATACTTTGTGAGCTACAGTTTAATCAATGCAAAAATGTAATACTAGATTTGGGCTGCATAGATAATGTGTGGGTGCCATTTATAAGGAGAACGGTTTTGTTAACCCTACACTTTTAAGAATTGTTTGGTCATAATGATAGTTTTGCGTCGTTGTCAAACAAGTGCTTTCTGAAATTCAGACAAGCAGAGAGGATGCAGCTAGTTATCACATTATAAATGCATGCCCCCCTTGACCAACATCTTTGTAATAGAGTAATCTTGCCAAGAAAACAATTACACTTCATGCCTTGTGACAACAGCTTTTCCCCTTCAACAGCCCTAAGCTGAATATATTACAGACATACCTGCTTGGCTGCAAAATGTTAAAGGCTTTCACTGTTTATGGTCAACCTGAATTTTATTATTTTATTTTATAGAGCAAACCAAAGACATGTCACATAGAACAATAAAAGAAGACATGTTTTTCATAAATACATTCATTGACAAAAAAAATTCACCAAGAAGGAGTTGTTGGAATCAATGGAACTTTATATGTATGAATGTAATCATCATATATGTAAGCTCGTAGGTTGCCAAAGCTGGCATCCAAGTTAGTTCCATAAATGCTTTATTGACGATAAATTTGGCGATCTTGCAGACCAAAGAAGTGTTGCAATCTTGCAGAGACATTCATGGAAAACCCTTGCTGCATATGGGCGAGCATTATCCTGCTGAAAAATGCCAGTTGCATGTCTTGCCATGAGAGACAACACATGTGGCCACAGGATGTTCTGCACATATCACTGAGCTGTGTGCGGTATTTTTCTTTGTCAATTTTTCATATATTAACAATTGTAACATTTGTAAAGAAAATCGGAAAGATAAAAAAGCAAGTAAGAGGCGGGAAACAAAAAGCTATCTGGATATACTAGTTTTATGTAGGAAAAAAGGTACATTGGTTATGTTAAAGTGGTTGTCTGGGGTTATAAAAACAAGGTCAATGATCAAATGATACAAATAAATAAATAATACAATAGCGACTGAATAAATAATACCACCATATACTGATAGAATAATAGCAAAATGTCCTAATTAAATATTATCAACATACAGTGAATATAGTTGTATAGCAACTTAAAGAGGACCTTTCATGTCCTCAGGCACATGCGGTTTTACATACCGCTAGAAAGCCGACAGTGCGCTGAATTCATGCGCTTTCCCGGTATATGCCCTGGGGCTGGAGATATCAGTGGTGTAAGTTTCACGGTTTACTGTCAGAAAGGCGTTTCTGACAGTCTAGCTGCGCTGTGAGGAACGCCCCCTCTCTCTGTACGTCTTTCTGACAGTAAACTGTGAAACTTACACTGCCGATATCTCCAGCCTCGGAGCACATAGCTGGAAAGCAGGCAGTGCGCTGAATTAAGCGCGCTGTTGGCTTTCTAGCAGTATGTAAAACCGCATGTGCCTGAGGACATAAAAGGTCCTCTTTAATAAAACCATCTTAAAGTGATTAAATGCCAACCATATTGAGACTGAATGATACCATTATAGTGAGACTAAATAACACCACCTTACAGTGACTAAATAATACCACCATACTGAGAATAAATACAATGACAGAATACTGCAACCATACAGTGAATGAATAACACAACCATGCAATGACTGACCAATACAGTCATGCAGTGACTGAACAATACTACCATATAGTGACTAGATAATACAGTGAGTGAACAATGCTACTAAGCTGTGATGGAATAATACCCACATTATGATGACTGAATAATACCACTGTACTAAGAATGAATGCCACCACCATACAGTGACTGAATAATATAGTGACTGGCCTATACTACCATACAGTGATGGAATAATACAACCATATACTGACCGAATACCAACATATCATATTGGTCCCTACCAGTCTTTACTTCCTGGTCCCTTTTAACACTGAAAATGATTGCTCAACCAATAACTGACCAGTGGCTGAGCATGTGAAAGGGGAGCAAGAAATGGAGACTGGCCGGGGAGCAGAGAGACATTGGAATGGGTGCAAAATGAAAAATTAAGATTACCTGATAGTGAATGTATGTTTCATGACAGCTACAATGGCTGACAGTTCTATATCCAGTTCTTTTGCATGCCACTTCTCTTACAAAGAAAATTCTTTCTGAGAGCCATTTGCTATTATTGGTGTTTATGAAACAGGATTTTTGTCATATTTTGTAGTTAAAGTTCAGTAGTTTCACATGATCTTAAGGTAAGAAAGAGCTTTTACTATCCCTTCTCTATTTTTAACCGGCATGCTGTTCATATGCCATAATTACATATAAGGAAGCATATAACCCATTACAACCCGTTACATGATGCTGGAAATGATGACAGGAATGATGGCACAAATTAAAGCAAAGCATCACAGCTCCCAGTTCTAGTGGGATGAGGTGCTAAAAATGTAATCTCATTATCAGCAGGATGTGAGGCCAAACACTCTTGGGCTACAGCTGTGACATTACTCACATGCATTCTGCTTGCTCTAGAACTTAAGACTACACATGTATGAACATTTCTTATGTTCCATAGAGGTTTCATATCTTCCACTAGTGGTTAAAAGGTAGCAGTTCAAAGCCACACTTGAACGTGCCAGGCTTATTGAACGTGACTTTCTTACTGGGCAATGTGACCTTAAAGTAGTTATGCCACAAAAAGTATTTTTCCTCTATCCATGTATGGAGGATAAATACTTGATTGGTCCCAAGAACAGGGGCCAGAGAAAGAGCTCAGCTATCGCCAACGCTCCCACTGAAGTGAATAAGAATGCCGTCCACATGCGATCATGGCCATATTCAGCTTGGCTGTGGTCAGGCTGAATGTGCAGCGAGAGAAAAGACCACCCATTGTCACCTCATGGCTTAACCCCTTTAAGGATTCACAAAAGGAAGAAAGTAGTCTCTGCAGTGCCACCTTGTGAAGGTAGTTATCCTGTAGCCAATGTCCGACCCTTTAAAAAACTTGTAACAGCAGCTAAGTATATTAGCGAAACCAAGAGCCTTCTCCAAAGGAAAAGTGACTCAATAAGTGAGCTAATCTGAATATGCTGTTTCCCAGGGAGCGCTGCCTGGCTGATAAGATGCTCTACACTTGTTCTGGTGCTCTCCAGAAGCAGAATCCGTATCCCCCGAGATTAAAGCATTCGCGCATTTAGTTATTGGTGCAGTTTGTTAAGCCAGACATAGAAAAAGAGATTTATAAGGCCAATTTCACTCACAGAGTTTACCTATGTTTTCTGAGTCTTTTTCTTGAAATACACTGCAGTCAGATGTCCACAGAAATATATTGTCTACATACTGTAAATATGCAGAGCATTAGCTCATGGGATTGTCCTCTCCCCAGCTAGATGGGCACATGGGACTAAGAAGTTACATTCCACAGCACAGGCTTTTCATTCACACTGGCCTAGATCAGCTATTTTTCTTCACATGCGCAGAAAACAATTCACAAAGAATTGTCTGGCCACTAGCTGCACATCATAGCTTCCCTACAGGTGGAAAGCCTATTGCGTGCTACCTCAAGGGTACTGCCATACTGGATTGATAGGTACAGCATAACCATAGTCCAAGAAGTCTGTAAGTAAATAGAACACTGAATTATAATGGGCTATTTCTCATGACTGGCTGGTAACAGCAAAACCACATGACCAGTAAAGAGAAATAGCCCATATTTAAAGGGGCTTTCCAGGCTAAAAATATTGATGATGAATGGGACCTAAGCTGCATTGACTCAGTTCTGCGACTACACAGAGAACAGAGCTGCCTGCTTCCTGCTCCATTCCCTGTGTATCAGCTGCTGAGGACATCTGATCAATAGGGTGCTGGGTGTCAGACCCTCATAGATCTGATATTAGTGATCTATCTTTTGGATATACTGTCAATATTTTTAGACCAGAAAACCCTTTAGGCCGGGGCCCCACGTGGTGTAAATGCAGCGGTTTGGCCGCGGCGGAAACACTGAGGAAAAAAAACATGGCGTTTTACAGTCACAGCAAGGTAGAAATCGCAGTATGTCAATTATACCTACGGAAATGCCGCCAGTTTCCCTATAGGTATAATTGAGGCAGAAAGTCTGCAGAGGAAACCTCTGTGGACTTTCTGTGAAAAGTACTGCGGGAAAAACCGCAATGCATTTCCGCCGCGGTTTTTCCCGCAGTGCTTTTGCTGTGGCCCGATATGTGGGGCCTTAGCCTTAATAAGGGTTTAACATACAGTTGAAATCAGAAGTTTAAATACATTGTATAAAAAGACACATATGCATGTTTTTCTCACTATCTGACATGAAATCAGAATAAACTTTTCCCGTTTTAGGTCAATTAGGATTACCAAAATTATTTATATTTGCCAAATGCCAGAATAATGAGAGAGAGAAAAAATTTTAAGGCATTTTTATTACTTTCTGCAAAGTCAAAAGTTTACATACATTTCATTAGTATTTGGTACCATTGCCCTTAAACTGTATGACTTGGGTCAAACGTTTTGGATATCCCTCCACAAGCTTCTCACAATAGTTGGTAGGAATTTGGACCCATACTTCCTGACAGAACTGGTGTAACTGAGCCATGTTTGTAGGCCGCCTTGTTCTCACCTGTCTTTTCAGCTTTGCCCATAAATTTTCAATCGTATTCAGATCAGGGCTTTGTGATGGTCACTCCAAAACATTGACTTTGTTATCCTTAAGCCACTTTGTAACCACTTTGGCAGTATGCTTCCAAGTGGTCATTGTCCAATTGGAAGACCCATTTGCGCCCAAACATTAACTTCCTGGCTGATATCTTGAGATATTGGGATGGTGTTCTCAGGCTTGCAAGATTCTCCCTTTTTCCTCCAAATGTAACAATGGTCATTATGATCATGCCTGAGAACACCATCCCAACTGTGAAACATGGGGTGGCAGCATTATGTTTTGGGGTTGTTTTGCTGCAGGAGGGACTGGTTCAGTTCACTAAATAGATGGCATCATGAGGAAAGAACATTATGTGGCAATACTGAAGCAACATCTCAAGACATCAGCCAGAAAGTTAAAGCTTGGGCGCAAATGGGTCTTCCACTTGGACAATGACCCGAAGCATACCGCTAAACTGGTTACAAAGTGACTTAAGGATAACAAAGTCAATGTTTTGGAGTGGCCATCACAAAGCCCTGATCTCAATCCTTTTGAAAATTTATGGGCAAAGGTAAAAAGACAGGTGCGAGCAAGGTGGCCTACAAACATGGCTCAGTTACACCAGTTCTGTTAGGAGGAATGGGCCCAAATTCCTACCAACTATTGTGAGAATCTTGTGGAAGGATATCCAGGACGTTTGTCTCAAGTCATACAGTTTAAGGGCAATGGTACCAAATACTAATGAGATATATGTAAACTTTTGACTTTGCAGAAAGTAATAAGAGTGCTTTAAAAATTCTCTCTGTCATTATTCTGGCATTTGGCAAATATAAATAATTTTGGTAATCCTAATTTACCTAAAATGGGAAAGGTTTATTCTGATTTCATGTCAGATAGTGAGAAAAACCTGCATATGCGTCTTTTTATATAGTGTATGTACAATAGCACTGGCTATAACAGCCCATAGTGCAGCTACCTGTTTTTCCTCAGTCTGGGAGGCCTGTTTCTTAAAGAGCAGGCAGCAAATGGCAGCCCAAACCCTGGAGGGTCCTGAAGGCAGATGGAACAAGCAACCCTACGCCAGGTTTTTCATTCACAAATTGAAAGAGAGAAAAGACCCTTTTTGTAGCAAAATACTCCCTGATTATGACAATAGCTACACTGCTGCAGTACATGGCATTTTTGTTTTTGTCTGTTTTGTGCATGATAATTTTCTCCATTTTCTCTCCTCATTTTCTCCATCATTTTATCCATCATTTTTCTCCATTAACTTATCTATAGGACTCCTAAAAAGCCAGAAAAGTACAGAAAAGCAAAATGCTCTTAGGCTGAGGTAACACATTATGAAAAAGCTGTGTTTTGTGTCGCAGATTTTGCTGCTGTTTTGTAGCTTTAGTAGAAGGGGGAAGTATAAATGTTTCTTTTACTTTTATCAGTCCTTTTGAAGCCACTCTTGGCTTTGACTCAGAAAACCAGCAAAATCTGCACCAAAAAAAAGAAAAAAACACAACTTTTCTGTAATGTGTGGTCTCAACAAACACAAAAAACTGCATAATTGATTCCAGTCTAAACTAATATTTATACCAATAAAACGCTGCTTTTCCACAACATGTGGCCTAATGGCTTTAGAGGCTCGCAGCACACAATGAAGAATTGCGCAGGATACTCAAGGAAGGTTACATACAATGCATAGCAACCTCCATTACTCCATTCCGTTACTTGGACCATTTTGAGGGGAATTCCCTGGAGTCCTCCTTGCACAAGTCATCAATATCAGAAACGTAGTTACTAACACTCCTGCTGATCAGCTGTTTGCCAGTGCTGCAGTGCATCAGAACTAGCCCAGCCCTGACATAGCCAGAAAAGGAACTACAAGCTTGTTGTAATTTGTAATTATAGTTGTGATGAGATTTACAAAAAGATTTTCATTCATCTCTTCCAGATCTTCCGGTTTGTGTTTTTACTCATTGGGAAATGCCCACATTCTTTGCATTTCAGTTTGTTGTATGAGAAGATATTAAATTGCAAATTCATAAGATAATTTCTAAAGACATCACAAAAGCTATAAGGCCGGGGACCAAAATAGCAAGACATAGCCAAAAAACGCTGCGGGAAAGACCACGGTAGAAACGTTCGAGTTTTCCATAATGTAAAATGCCACGCTTTCACATTGTGATGCCCCGGCCTAAAGTGGTATGTTTGTTACTTTTTTGTTACTAAATAAGTCTATGAGCTTATCACTAAAGGCACACAGCTCATATTTGCAGATCTGTAAACAGCACCTGGCCTGCTTGTTGGCGGTTTTAAGGAAGCCACAGGAATTTATTTCTAAGCATTATACAGGAGCATAAGGCTAGGGCCACACAATGTGGAAATGAAGATAAAAAAAAAAACGCTGTAAAAACACATGCGTTTTTTTCACTGCTTTTCTGCTGAATTTTTATTTTTATCCTCCCACCCCATATACAAGTAAGGATATATTCACACGAGAGCGAATAATGGCCATCTGATGTCTGTTTTTTTTAATAGACATCACATGGCAGCATTAAATTCAATGTCTGCGAATGGCGGCTCACATAACCATTATTTTAACAGTCTTTTGTAACTGATTGTCATGTCATGTCCTATTTTTGTCCGTTTTCATGGACCCCTCCATATACTCAAATATATGGGGGTTCTGTGAAAACGGGTGCCCCTCAAGTGCAAGATGGCTGAAAAAAATGGAGGCTTTTCACAGTCGTTTTGCACATCGGTCGTGTGAATGTAATCTAAGTCTATGGGAAAAAACAGAATTTCTGCAGATAAAATTAACATGATGCGTTTTTCAAAAACATGTGTGACTCTGAGGTCTCCCAGTAGGGACTGGAGTAATGCATGCTGTAGTCTTTTGCACATGCAATACTTTGGGTCTGTGTGCTGTCCATGTTCAGTCCATTGTACAGGTGTATCTCAATAAATTAGAATATCTTTGAAACGTTCATTCATTTCAGAGATTCAGTAATACAATCCATAATCCGCAGTCTTCCATGATTGTGTGTCCTACTGAACCAGACTGAGGGACCATTTAAAGGCTTAGGAAACCTTGGCAGGTGACACACTGAATTTACAATACTGAACTTTTTTTTACAATATTCACATTTTCTTAGATTTTGGTTTTCATTACCTGTAATCCATAATCAACATTTACATAAATAAAACACTTGAAATAGAACACTCTGTGTGTAAAGAATCTAAAAAATATAGGAGGTCACTTTTTTAATTTAATTACTGAAAGAAATAAACGTTTCAAAGATATTCTAATTTATTGAGATGCACCTGTACACTTGCAGCTCTCTGAATAATTTAGCATTCTGAGTAAGGATAAAGAAGGAGCTTTGTGCTACAAAATAGTAATGGGATGGCACTGCTACTATATATGGGGTTATATCGCTCATGGAACATATGGAGTGACCCAAAACAGTCTTCAATGGTGCTCTCCTTGTTAGACAGTTCAACAGTCACAATAATCCAATAAAGAAAGAAAAGACTCGTAAAAAATTCCCAACGTTTCTTCCAACAATGGACAAAAACAGGCTTGAGGAAAGGGTTGTAGCAGCTTATAGGCTATGGCCGTTTAAAGATGACCTTTCACCACCTCTACCAACTAAAGTTCTTAGCATTTGTTAACAGACACCACTCCATTGATTCTGGTACAGTTGCATTTTTTCTGTAACCCTCACCATTCCCAAGCAATCAAGGCTGTTAGTTTTGGTGCCTGATATGATATTTAGACTCTGTACTGTCAGGTGGGCGGTGTCAGGCAGGAGCAGACAAAGAGGTGTGATTCTGAGCTCTGACACTGGCTGCCTCTGATTGGAGATCTGAATCATGCCCCTCTGCCTGACATCGTCCATCTAACATTACAGAGCTTAAATAACACATCAGGCACCAAAACTAACTGTGCTTGTTACTCAGATATGGTGTGGGCTAGAGAGAAAATTCCTACTGCGCTGAAATCAGTGGAGCGGTGCCTATTACTAGATGCTAAGAACTTGAATTGGAGGCGATGATGAAAGGTCCTCTATGACAGACTTTGACTTTGTGATGAAGGTTCCTCTGAAGTAGATTTGAACATATCCATGGGGATGTAGAGAGAGGAGGTTCATTCCAAGCTGATCTAGACATCATTTTCATGAATGATGAGACCCTGTACAGAGATTTTGACTTCAATTGTACTACAAGGTTAGAAGACAAGAAAGTGGAAAATTTCCTTGGGATGATAGCACCAGAACCTCCTGTTTTAAATGATTAGGAGTGTGGTGCTGTGGAGATTTTGAATGTCAGTTTGAGGACTCTTAGGTCTCTACCTGTTTGTTTTGCATAGGTACTTCCCAAAAGGTTCTAATGATATTAGTAACAATAGTAAATATAGTAATTCTGTGGTGAATTTGCTGTTTTGGCCCTCACTTCCCCATTCTCTTCACTATGTGAACTCGGCCATAGATTACTGCATTATTGGTGATCACTGTCCTCTCTCCAAATAGCTTCTATTGAATCACTTTGCACAAACTCTCTGGATAGATTTTCTGGCCTTCATGTCAGTAAGCAACACTTGTCACTCTTTCCAGTTGGGTGAATCTGCCTGGGGCTGTACTGATAGAGTTTTTACAGAACAGGCAAGCACAACAAGCTATGTATTGAACAATGAACAGACAATACTTTCTGACCCACCATGTGAATTATTTTCAGACTGCATGTCATTTCTGATGTCACATGGCATTTAATACACTTTAACCAGATCAATTTGCAAATAATCCCGGTAAGCACAGTCCTATTAAGAACTGGATTTTCCTGCCTGCTATTTTGTGAGTGCAACATAGTAATAATGAAACATAGTAACAAGGAAATGATAGAAATCTTTAATAAAACCATAATGACTTCCTACATTTCTATAGGTCTAGTTGAACGCAAGTGTTTTCATTTACTGTGCCATGGTACATTATTACTCATTGTTCATTATATGCGAGTAAAATTTTCTAGGTAAAATCAATTCCCTTTCCTATTACTATTTCAAGGTCACATTCAGACATGGTGGGTTTGTCATAGATTGTCAATGCAGCTTCCACACCACAAATCCACAAAGTACAGGTGCAGCTGAATAAATTAGAATATCTTTGAAACGTTTATTTATTTCAGTAAATAGATTAAAAAAGTGACCTCCTATATTTTCTAGATTCTTTACACGCAGAGTGTTCTATTTTAAGTGTTTTATTTCTGTAAATGTTGATTATGGATTTCAGGTAATGAAAACCCAAATCTAAGAAAATGTGAATATTGTAAAAAAGTTCAGTATTGTAAATTCAGTGTGTCACCTGCCAAGGTTTCCTAAGCCTTTAAATGGTCCCTGAGTCTGGTTCAGTAGGACACACAATCATGGAAGACGCTGATTATGAATTGTATTACTGAATCACTGAAATGAATGAATGTTTCACAGATATTCTAATTTATTGAGATGCGCCTGTACGTTACATTATTTTGAAAGCTATTGGTGAGAGCCAGGATTTCCCTCTACTTACTACACCGAATGGCTACTTAAATAGAGACAGACATCTCTTAGCATGTTGGACCTCCTTTGGTTTTCAGAACTGGAGCAATTTGTTGTATACAGGTATCATCCACAGGTATCAGGGGACCCAGGTTGAGCCAAAAAAACACTATTAATCTGCCCCCACCAGCCTGAACTGTGGAACCTGACAAGAGTTCATTAATTCATGCGGGTTGTGCCAATTTCTGAACATCACATCAACCTGGGCAACAGAAATCTGGATTAATCTCATCAGGTAATGTTTTTTCCACTGTTCAGTGATCCAATTTTAATGCTCTTTTGCCTATTAGAGTCTTACAGTACGAACCCACTAAAATGGCAGCCACCATGTGTAACACATAGAGAAAGCAGAGAAGGATCACATGACCTCGGGGAGTAGAAGGGCTATCCCATAATACCTTAATAATAGATCTGAGGTCACTGATGACTCATAGGCAGAATAAAAAGCCCAGGCAAAAAGAGAAGATATCCATTTTGTGAGAAGTCAGAGAGACAGTCAGACTGAGAGATAAGAGATGATATAGCATGGGGGTTTTTGGGATTATGAAGGACTGGAGAAGTAGATTTAGATTTAGTTGATGATAATAACAAACATTTGTAATGCGCTTTTCTCACCAAGGATCTCAAAGCGCTGAGAATGTAATGGAGTAGGAGAGTTAGTGGCTGCCATACAGGTGCTCATCTCCAACACCCACAAGGGACAGTTGTCCTACTTAAAGTCAATTTACATATCAATTTATATTTTTGGCATATCTATTGGTGTCACTCTGACATTACTAAGTCTATTTTTGCATTAAAGAGCTAGGAAGGGGTTAGATAGACCTCCAGAGCCCTGAGAAATGCCTACAGAACTGTAGGAAATTTTCACTTATGATGCAGAACAAACTGGTTTAGACTCTAGCCAAACTTTTGGTTTCAACAGGTCAACTGAATCTGAACCTATTTATTGGTCTGTGGGAAGGAAGTGATGTGACAGCTTTGGCACCAAGAAGTTTAGAATTGTTTGTTTAAGCTTTAATACCAGACACATCCAAAGGCTACATGTGATGCTCTTCCCGTAAGAAAGCAGACATGTTTTCCATCTTGGACAACAATTTTAGAGGGTATTTATTGTCAGAAAATGTACTATTGTTCAAATATAAACATTTAAACAAATTTTATGTATTTTTGAAATGTTCATATAATTCTGCAATCTGGCCATTCTTACATTGACCACTAAGCTGCCGGAGTGTTTTCCAACTGTAGAAGCTAGTCTGGGTCCAGGCTGTGTAATACAATCGGGACTCGGAAGTCATGTAGCATGCACTGCTCCTGTGCCTGTAACATGCTAAGTGTTAACTATACGCTCAATGCGACATAATAGAATGGTGCTGAGCATTAAGAGGTTAATTTTAAGTGTAATAAAGTTTTATTGAAATTTTATATGTAACAAACAATAACAAAACATAACATATAAGAAGGTGCATAAACTATGCCATAAGCAGTGCATAGGCAAACTGTGAGAGGCATCAATACAAAACCCTGCCCATGGTATCCAGGTCACCAAGAATCAAAGAGTCTTACAGGGACCTCAAAACATTGGAGAAGGGCAATGAAGTAGAATTGGTAGGAAATCAGAGCAGAAAGCAGCAAGTAAACTAAGACACAAGGGGGTGACATACAACAAGAGGAGGGAGGAGGATTGAGTCCGGGGGGAGGGGCAGAAACCGCCAAGGAAATAGAGGGGAGTCTCACGAGACCAGGGCGGCTTATAAGAAGAGAATGGTAAACTTCGAAGATTCCTGGAACACAACCCACGGCCACCAGAGGGCATCGAACTTAGAGGAGTCTGTGGAATCCTCCACGACCAAAACCTCCATCCTCCTGATGAGAAGGAACTCCTGTAGCCACTCCAGGGGTTGTAGTGCTTCGCCAGTGCCGGGGAATAAGCGTCCTGGCGGCCGTGAGAAAATGACATAGGAGATCTCCCTTAACCTTGGATATCTTACGTGGGACAAGGTAGAGGAGAGCCAGTTGGGGAGAGGGAGCCATGGGACGAGAGAAGGAGGTTAATTTTAATGCTTCTTATAAGTGCTATGTGACAGGACATACAGTAAAATACCCTAGAACTATCCAGCAGGATATCACAGTCAATGCAAAAATAATAAAGTATTTACAAAATTAGTCAACTTTCTATTTATATTTTAATAGGGAATTTTTGTAAATGGAATTTCACTGTTAGACTCTCCACTCATTGCTAGTCACTGTGGAATATATCAGCACCAGACATTTCATCCATTATTGCAGTGGATCATCTCTTAGGCTATTTAATTATCATATGACTGGCTCAGAGACAATTTATATCCAAGTAAACACATGCTATACTAGATCTCATGACATCATTGCTCCACCCAGTAACCTGTAAGCTACCTTTACCAGGACACTCTTCCCAGGTCCTTTTGCAGGTTTTTATGGTCTGCTTAATCCAATGACTCACTATATGATAATGGCAAGCTTAGGTGACACGTGCAGTGAAATGTTGTGGCCATGCTACAGTCTGGCCAGAAAGTATGAGTGTGCCGTATACTGCACTGCAGCTCAATGGTTTGGTTCATTCAGGAGTTTATTCTGATGTCTAGATTTTGAGTTTGGAAGAAATTTTTCCCCTAAGTAAATTGTCTCCCACATTGTGGGATTTTTTGATCATCATTGCAGAATAACAAGCTGAATTGAATGAACATGTGTCTTTTTTCAGCCTTAAAACCATGTAACTATGCAGAGGCCTCATGTCTGTGTGATGAAGCAAGAAGTCCTTTCCAATTGGTCGGGGACAGGAATATAACTAAAGGATCATAGGCCCTGGTAAAAAAAATTCAGCTTGGACCTCACCCCCCTTAAAACTTCTCTCATGTCCGCCATTCCTGTCAGTAAGGCTTGGGCTACACGGTAACTTTAGTGTGACCAAAGACTGTCGTGTAATCCTGCGCCTCCTTCACTAAAATAAGTGAATAGAATTGTACTGTGACCTAGAGGATGTTGTGACTTTGTCTAGTTACAAAAACATTGAGCACTGATAGTGCCCCCCACATGTAATTGCTCCACAGGTAATAGTGCCCTAATGGTGCCCCCACAGGTAATTGATCCACATAGGTAATAGTGCCTTAACAGTGCCCCCACAGGTATTTGTCCGATCCACATAGGCAATACTGCCCCCACAGGTAACAATCCCTCACATAGGTAATAGCTCCCCACATACTGTCCAGGCCACACTGCTTCTAACAACAATGCATTGCAATCTTTCCCAGCATACTCATCCATATGCTTGCCTCTGATTCACACTGTGCGGCTCCTGACTCTCTGTGCTGCTGTGTATTTACTCCTGCTGCTGCTTCTGGTCCAGCCCATAGGGTTTAACCTGCACACCTGTGGACCCCTCACCCAAACCCAGAACCAGAATGCTCTGGCCTATTTATACCTGCTTAGTCCTTTGTACTGCACCTGAGCAGCATAGTTTCTTGGATATCTAGTTCCTGTGAGGGTTTCATGTTTGTATTCCTGCTCGAGCTTCACTTTCATGACCTTGCCTGTGTTTTTTGGTATATGAGAGACCACAGTCTTTCATATACTGATGGTCAGGCGTGGATGTAGCGTCACTAGACGGTAGCTACCTCCATCTCATACTTTATTAGATCCCTACTATTTTAGTATCCTTTCTGCCTTATCACCTGAGGAAGTGTTGGCTATTTAACACAAAAACGCAATAGGGAAGACCGGCTAGGAAGGGACAGTTGATAGTTTCTGGTGCTGTCTCACCGTCCATCGTATAAGGGCAGGGGAACTTGTTTGGCCATTAAATAGAATAGGACTGAGCGCCATAAAGTTGGCCTTATATTATTGAGGCAGCCCCCCCCCCTTTTTTTTTCTACATCCATGTGAACGAACATTATTTTGGGAGACACCCTGGCATGTTGGGATAAGTACTTCAGCATTAGACTGTTGGTGCTAATTGAAATGTGTTTGTCACGCCAGAACTGATAGACATTGTGATGAGCCAACTTGTTGACTCGTGGACTTGTTGACTTGTGGACGTCCACCTCTTGGCTTTTGAATGGATGGACGGACTTCATTTCATATTCTTCCAATTGTCATGGCACTCACATGATGCAGTTTGGCAATTTTCTTGGCTGAGAGATTGCTATCGATGAGCTGGATGACCGAGTTTTTTCTTTTCTTTGGAAATCTTCTTCATGGCTGATCCTCCATTTGAACCAGTGACCTTTAACTTGGGAATAAACCTAATAACACATTGAGCTATTAGGGAATGTGGGAACACATTGTAATTTATAGTATACAAGAAGAAAAAGATTTTTACACCATCAGGAGCAAAACAGTAACAATGTAGTTACATGACAAGAATCTGCATAACTAATCATATGCTAAATAGTTGCAAGTCAAATTTATGTATGAGCTAGCCAAGATGATTGTCTATAAAATGATGGTAGTCTTGTGTTCAAAGCTGTAGTGGATGGTGAGATATGGAGCCTGAAAGTCAAAAGTTCAAGACATTGTTACCTTTTTTCTTGGAAGAGTGAAGAAATCAGGCGATACCTTTTAGAGGCTAACTGAGTATATTTATAAGTAAGCTTTCAGGAGTACTAGCTAGCTCCCTTCATCAGACATGGTGTGATACAAGAACTGAAAATTCACAGATTTTTATACACATGGTTTTCAAAGCATTTTAGAGTCCTTAAGAAACTTGCACAACTCAACAGCGACATAAGGACTCTAAAATGCTTTGAAAACCATGTGTATAAAAATCTGTGAATTTTCAGTTCTTGTATCACACCATGTCTGATGAAGGGAGCTAGCTAGTACTCCTGAAAGCTTACTTATAAATATACTCAGTTAGCCTCTAAAAGGTATCGCCTGATTTCTTCACTCTTCCACTACTTTCAATGGCTAACACGGTACAACATTATACTACTACCTTTTTTTCTTGTCAGTGTATGACTCTGCTCCTGATCTACTGTTACTCTTCATATGACCTTTTGGATTCCCACGACCATATATCTCCTGCTGCCTGCCTTTGACCTTCGGACCAGACTTGACCACTGTTTTGCCTGATCCTCTGGTGCTTTGCACCAGCGTCTCTCTGGCCTTTGATTCTGCTGCCACCTACACTGGCACGACCTTAGAGGTAGCGACCTGGTGGTCTCCTGCAGTGAAGACCAGATCCCTGTATAGGGGATAAAAGATGAAAACCAGGGGACCACTTAGACAGCGCCCTCAGAAGGATCCCAAAGTCAAACCGATAAGGTAGCACAATGAATTCACGCTGTTCAATACATTGCTGCTTGCTCTGTTGAATTGTATAACTACCTTCCCTCCCTAGACAACACTGACGTGGTGCACATCAGAATGTGTGTCTTTTCTTCTCCTCCTGGCTCCTCTGTCTCCTACTCTGTGGTACCTCTGCTTCTGAGAGCAGGAGACAGGAGATTCGGAAACAAAATAGAAGTCACACACACTAATGTGCACCATGTCAGTACTGTGTATAGGGAGAAGATACAGTAGGTATATAATTCAATAGAGCAGTCAGATGTAGTAGGGGTTCTGGCGCTATGACCACTGCCACCTCTACAGCTACACCATTTATTTTGCTTGTCATGTACCATGTGTATTTTACCTTCTTGTAATCAATTGCTTTTATTCATATCTGTCATACACCCTCTTAGTCATGGCCAGTAAAGCTGGGATTACACTGGGGTAGTTACTGCCTGCATTTGTTTTGATTCATAAATGGGATTAAATTAAAAGAAAAACCGGAGAGGGAAGATATCTTTTCTTTTCCTCTCTCTTTAAGGAACCACTCTTGGTTTGTCCTAAGGAAACAGATCGACTCTGATTTCTCCTGATGATCTAGAACCTCTTAAATCAGACCTTCTACCAAAAATGGATTTAATGGCTATATATTCAGGACATCACACGTTTTTATAGTATTGTTTGTCTACTATTCTACTGATAGGTACTAAATCTAATGAACACAAGTTATGGAAAAAGACTTGTTCAATAAAGACACTAGAAGAAGGCACATGTGACTAGAAATCATAGAATCGCTGCGCCCTCTATGGTTAAAGGGAGGCAGTGCAGACATTTTTTAACAGAAACATGGATTATGATTATGTATTATTGCCCATGCTCACAGTGTTAGTTCAGTATGCTAGTTCAGTGTGCTATCCAGGTTTCATTTATATGGGCCCATGCACACAACCGTGATTTCCATGGTTCTGTGTGCAGGCCGACAGCCCGTTCCGCAAAACTTAGGACAGGTCCTATTCCTGTTCAGTCTTGCGTCTGTGCTCGCTGGCCCAAATGAATGGGGCCACGGAAGCACAGCCTCTGCATGACTAGCACACGGATGACTTCCATGTGCCGCCCGTGCCGTTCAAATATGACCAGTGGCTCACACATGGTTGTGTGCATGAGCCCTTAATACAAATGCATACCTCTGCATGCCTTTGATTTTATAGCCTTATACTTAAAGAGTGATTTTCTCATAGATTCATACCTCTGCATGCCTTTGATTTTATAGCCTTATACTTAAAGAGTGATTTTCTCATAGATTCATACCGCTGCATGCCTTTCATTTTATAGCCTTATACTTAAAGAGTGATTTTCTCATAGATTCATACCGCTGCATGCCTTTCATTTTATAGCCTTATACTTAAAGAGTGATTTTCTCATAGATTCATACCTCTGCATGCCTTTGATTTTATAGCCTTATACTTAAAGAGTGATTTTCTCATAGATTCATACCTCTGCATGCCTTTGATTTTATAGCCTTATACTTAAAGAGTGATTTTCTCATAGATTCATACCGCTGCATGCCTTTCATTTTATACAGATGTGTATGAGTTTTTTTTATTCTCATCAAAAAAACGTGGTATGTTCCATAACCTGTCATATTACGGACCTATTCTAGGGGATATAAGGATAGCGCAAATAGAGTATAGAGACATAATATGGCTGTACACAGAGTATATAGTTCTATAACACAGAATCATGGAGAACCCTGCGTAAGGCTGTGCATCAGTTATCATTTGCATGAGGGTACAGATAGATGTGTTGAAGGGCTTACTGTATTACTGAGCAAAATTCCAGAATGCTGTAATTATTAATAAATATGGAGTTTTTAAAGGAGTTCTCCACTTTGAATAGTCCCTGTTTGTTAGAAAGTTCTCTTCACAATATGCAGATTACAAGGTGTGCCATGTTGGAACTCCCAATCCCCCAGTAATCAGCTGTGATCTGTGGAAAAACCTGGCAGTTAGTGTTCAATTTCCCTATAGCACCTCCGCAGTGAAAATTAGGTATTACACAATGCCAATTCAAATAGATGGGTTATCTGTATAGGACAGATTCTCCAAACCAAGAGAACACTTTCAGCTCTGGCCAAGATATGACAGCCCTAAATAGAGGATCGTCTGTCCCTTAAAGGGGTAAGACTGATGTAAAATAAACTGAGTGCAGTGTCCCCAAAAAAGGCCACTGCCAAGGTCTTTTGTTATTTTATTGACTTATAAGGTGTTTTGCACTATTCTGTAATGTTTTATTTTGTTAGATTTTATTCTGTTTTGCACTGTTTATGCCTGGTTATTGCACTTTATTATTATTATTAGCACCGCAGCTAAGAGAGCTAAGGCTTTGTGAACCTGCTGATTACTAAACATTTCCACTGCGAAGTGTAAAAACTTAGGCATCCATGGCCAATATGCAGTGGCTTAACTAAAGTCTTGTGGGCCCCGGTGCAAACATTTGTCCGGGACCCACTACCCGAATTCTTGATATTGACAGTTGTGTGTGCTGCAGCGATATCTCAGATACTTGAAAGGGACACAGCTTTAGTACCGACAACTTCAGTTATCAAGAATACGGTGAGTGAGGAGCGCAGCGCCCAGCATGTAAACAATACTGGGAAAGTATAATATGCTCCATAGTGGCCCCCACACAGTATTATATGCTCCACAGTGGGCCCCACACAGTAGTATTTGCTCCACAGTGACCATGTCACCTCCGTCACTGGTTGGAAGAGCCCTTGAGAGGATGTCGAGCCCAGGAGAGGTGAGTATAAGTATTTTTTTTTTTATTTTTAGTCACCTCCCCTGGGCTGGCATCTATTGGAAAGGGGCCTGGACATATCCCGGGCCCCTTTCCATTAACATTATGTATAGCGGTAGGGGAACCATGTTTCCCCCAACCACTATCATGGCCATTTCCAGCAGGCCTTGTACCCCTCCGCCATTACGCCACTGCCAATATGTAGTCTGCATTTCCCCAAGAGTGGTTGGAATGGCGGGCTAAGACATAGCAGATCACCACGATGGAAAGGGTCAGAGGACTAAGGAAAGGTTAAAGAGCAATAGCTACTCCTGTCCATGTGTGTAAAGTGCCATATGTGTGGAACCCGCTGCTGTAAGTGAATTGTACCTCCATGTTGCCTTGTAACTAGTTGATTCTTGGCAAGTAAACTGAGCCGTGAGCTATGCCTATTTCAACTGCCATCCTGTCTCCTGGGCCTTCATTTGCATCTCATACCAAGATCACCCCGAAATGCCATCAGATGGGAGTTATATAGCACTGGGAGAACCTACACAATCACCTCAGTATGACCCCCTCATCATTGTGCCAGTCTACGGATGGTAAGATGATTTGGTGCCAAAAGCAACTGTGACAAGTGAGACCTCCATCTTGGCCTTATTCCTAACTGCGCCATCTCTACACTGCTACATCCTGGACCTCTACTGATTGACAGCATTCTAAGTATAGTATGATTCTAGATTCACACTAGCACTTGGGTTTCTGTTCTTTGGGTCCACTAAAAAGCGGTTATCTGGAAACTCAATTTGCTTAAAAAGTGGTTACCCATTATAGTCTATGGGGTCCCCTGGATTTCCGCTCGAAAAATGCTTGCAGGTCTTTTCTGTCCGCATTTTTCAAGCAGATTCGGGGGCGGAATCCCCAAACGGGAATCAAGCACTGGTGTGAACCCAGCCTTACAGAGAAAATTGCCAATCACTGACAGTTAAGGGGTATCTCATGAATACCTCCGACTCCTTCCTCACATTGAGCTGCAAAAAATAATCTTTATAACATTGTATGCATCTTTACACATAAATGGCACACTGCTGAAGTTAGGGTGGGTTCACACTTGCGCTTGGAGTCTGTCTGCCGTGAATCCAGCCTAAATGTCGGAGAAAAGGAGTGGGAAAGGATAGGGAAAGGTTTGAGATGGTTTGCTTAAAAACCCATTCACTTCAATGGGTTTTTAAAGCAATGCGTGGGTGTGCGATTGCACCCTCTGCACCGCGAAGCCGGTTTTTTTTGTCGGACACAAAGTCCTGCATGTCCAACTTTGTTTCTGACGAAAAAAAAACTTCCCTTAGTTCTTTTTCCACAACTTTTGGCTGCCCTCTGGGGGGCACCCCCTTTAACAGCAGTAGCCTGGGGCACAGATATTGTAGTGCAAATGTAGCAGTCACACCCAAGCCCTGATTTACATCTATATCATTTTGCAACTTGCTACAATGGAACATATTTGAACAAAAAATTTTTACAAGCAACGAGAATGTAAAAGAAATGTCATGTTTGGTTGTCAGCCAGGATTAAAATATTTGATTCACTACGTGCTGCCATGTTTTCAGGAAATATAATTGTGCAGTTATTTGCTAATAATGTGTCAATTTATAGAAGCCCCCGTTTCATTTAGCGATGAAAGGAATTCCCATCTGAAAACATAGATTGTGACACATTCTGTGTAGGCGACTAAGAAAGAAAACCTTGAATAATTCTTTTACTTAGGAGACTCATATAGTGTCATAAGATATCTAAACATAGGATTTTGTAGCACAGTGAGTTTACATCAGGGTTCTCAATCTGTGAGGTGTCCCCTAGTTGTTGATAATGGGGAGGCACCTGCTGATCCATTGCAGAGATATGGATAGTTTTATAAATATACAAATGTACTACTTTGGGCATACCTTTCTTAGCAAGTTCCCCGGTGCTCCTCCAGCCTTCTTGCTCCAACACTGCTTGTTTCTGCTTATTTAATTTTGACTGACAGTGGCACAGCTACCAAGACAAGATTCAAGGATTCTCACAGGTGCAAGATTTCCATAAATTCCTTCAAAAGCTTTGTGCAAGTGTACCTAGAAGAATTGATGCTGTTTTGAAGGTAAAGGGTGTTCTCACACCAAATATTGATGTGTTTCACCTTTGTTCATTCACTTTGCATTTTGTAAATTAACAAAACTAAACTATTAACATTTCTATTTTTTAAAGCACCTGCCTAAAACTTTTGACTTGTAACTGTCATCTTATATGAAGTGTACAGATTTCTGCTAGCAATAGAGAAACAGACAGAAATTGGATCTCTGTGCAGGATTTCACAGAAAAGAGCAAAAATTTATTACTGAATACTCCCAGAAAATGAAAAGTTGTTTCTCATTTCAGGGCTGATTATCTTTAGAGATGGGCAAACCGATCTTCTTTGTAGGCAGGCCGAATGTACACCTAGCACGTGGTCATCATTGTCATCGTCATCAGCAACTGTTTCTTCTACTCTTCGTCCACGCCAATGTCAGTCATCCATAAGGGAATATGGGAACACAAAACAACAATATGCACCCAGTCATCAACTAGCTGGAGGTGCAGTCGCTACTGTACCACTTAGTGGATTCCACTGAGTTTCGCATACTTTGTTGGCATACTTCAACTTCGATGGAGGTTACCTAGACACCATTATTTCTCTAGGAAAGCTGTCCTTACTTAATATTGGCATGTGTTGGAGAATGTGGGCCTTTACCCGGATATGTCAGTTAGGCAAAAGGTACACAACACCGTCGACACGTGGAGCAGCAGTTATGGTCAAGGACAATACCTGCCTTACACAGCACTCTGGGTCAATGTTTTGAGCAGCAGTTTCCACAGTCTAGAACCGCAACAAGGCCAGGTGCTAGTTTCACCCCATTTGTGCAGGCCTAGTTCCAACACAATGCAGGGCCCATAAACCTCCTCTTGATGCTCCTCTTGGATCATTTCCCCCCACCATCTTCACCAGGGCAAGATGTTGCTTCCACTCCTCCTCCTCCCCTCTGGGTGTAAGGTTAAGCGCTGCCATGTGGTTTTACAGTTAATAAGCATAGATCAGAGAGGGGGCCTTTGATATGTCACAGGCACAGCCAGGAGAGGAGGCTGACCCTTATTTCTTTTAAGATGATGATGATGGCAACAACCATGCTGGCCAAGAACACCAACCATGGCAAGCCCCTGGTTCTGTGCACATGCTAGCAACCATGGTAGGCTGTATTTTCCACTGCTTACACAGCGACAAGGGTATTATTAACATGAAGCAAAGGGGTGAGTACAGGATGGCAGTGCACTTAGACCCTTGCTATAAAGAAACAATGAGGGAATTCTTCCCTACCTCCCAAAGGGAAGAAAAATTGGAACATTATCAGAATAGGCTGTATAGAATAGGCATGTTCAGAGGCATGTTCAGAATAGGCATGTTCAGAGAGACCACTGCAAGTGCCAGTCACACGCATACCTAGGTGGCCTCTGCCCACTCCCAGTCCACATCACTCAGCCTGCACTCCACCTCCTCTGCCAGTGCCACAGCTACAAGTGTTGGGAGGAATAAAAGCAGTAGCAGCAGCTGCCAGTACAGTATCTGGAACATGATGAACCAGAAATTTTTCAGCTTGCAGTACCAACCGTAGCCACAACAGGCAGTTGACACCCACTGGTTGCACCAGTTCCTAGAGTGGACATATATTCCTGCAGAATATAATTGCTGGACCCATGAAATCCTGAATAACTCTGACCCCATGGGATTCTAGACTAATAGGTCAGAGCAATGGAAGGAACTGGCTCAGTTCGCCATGGGAGTTTTATCTTGTCTGGCCTCAAGCGTAATGGCCGAGAGGTTGTTCAGTGCTGCTGCTGCTGGTGGTGTAACACCTGTCCACAGCTAGCATGGAAAAAACTACTTTTGCCAAAATGAATCAGGTATGGTTACGTGAGGATTTTCTCATAACTCTGGCTAAAGCTTCCGAATAGTGGAGCCACTGTCTCGCTGAATCATGTTCTATTTACTGTACTGCTTATTCTGCCTGCTGCTCCTAAACAGGCACCATCACTGCCAACACTCAGCCAGACATGTCCTGTACTGCAGCCTGGTTCATCACATTCCACTATACCACACTGTTGGTGCCACAGTGTTGGCATCAAAAAATCCAAAACAATTTTAATTTCACATCTGCTCCCATAAAGGGATCATTTTTGGTGGGTTTTTTTTTTTTTCATTAATTTTCAAGTAGGCTCACAGCCACAAATTTGTCTCCCAAACAACAAGTCATCAAAATGGGTTAATTTTATTATGAAACCATTGCTTTTTGCAATATAACTTCCACGTGTATCTAAAAAACCATGGGCATGCACCTTTACCCCACAAAAATGGTCATTTTTGGGCCTTTTTAAATGTTAAGTGTGTAAAAGAGAGAGTCAGTGAAGTGTATAGGTAAAGTCGAAGTTTGTATCTTCTGCTTACCATTCGTTTTTCCAGACATACATGTCGCAGTCACTTTGATATAACTTCATTATTGCCGTGTTTGCCTTAGAGAGCTATAAATTGGATAGGTAAGTTCCTAGATGCCCTGACAGTTTTATATAATATGTTTTAAGACAATTTAAGTTGTGGTGCATAACAAACTTGTTCGACCTGAAACAAATCTGGGACCCGAGCTACCTGAACCCGAAAACGAAACAAATCTTGAGAGGTTCACTCATCTCTAATGATCTTCTTAAAGGGAATCTGTCAGTTATAAACCTAATCACAGGACTGGGGCGTGCCTTAGCTTTCCTCGGCTTTTGTTTCATTTACATATGAATGAAATGACAATTTATATGAAAATTGGGCTCCAAAGCTGAATAGCAGAGGTATATTTGGAAATTGTAGAATCACCTTTACAAGGTATTCTGATTTTATTTATATTGGATTTACTGATAACAGATTCCCTTTAAGGTGACCATACACATTAATATTAGTTGTACCTACCAATTTTGGCAGAGCCTGCTGACCATCTAATGTGTATTAAATAACTGGTCAAAGATTGTTCTGCAAACCTAAGGGAAGAAAATTATCAGATGTTTTGCTTTCAATAGATATAAGCCAGACCTGTCTGGCAGAGACTTATTTTTGTCTTTCTTTAATGTGAATGCATGTATGCTTGGCAGAGCAAAGTATGCAAGTAAATGGGAAGATTGAGAGGAATAGCTGAGAGCCAAACAAATGTTCAGCCAACAGCTATCTAAGGTTTATGGCTGCCTTTACCATTTCTCATGGACTTACTGGCATTAAGACGGGGGCTGTGTGGGATAACTACATCAGTTGTCACCATGGTGTTTGGATCTTAGATGTGCCATGGATAGACCACGATGAATCTTGATAATGAAGGGAATGCAGCACCGACTTAGCGCTCTGGTCACTTCACAGCACAGCTCCATTCAGCATTGGTATGGGTATACAATATACTTTCTACAATGTAAAATCCCCAATCAAGGTCTTTTAGTGATGTTTTTGTAAACTGTACGACATTATAAACCAGTGGCTGGCAACCACTCAATGCTCATATGATGTTGCACCAAGAATATCTTTCAACTTTATCCATGCGCTCAGGATAGATATGTCACTATGATCCATACAATACTCCAACTGGAAGAACTGGACAGAAAATTCAACAAACAATGTATCATGGCTGGAAGAAGTGTTGTGGTGGTCTTGGCCAAGTGTAGACATTGACTATAATCGGAGAAGGTGTCACCTGTGAGTAACTGGATATAAATGCAACTGATCGGTGTTATATGTATATAACTTGGTGTTATATGTACTGTATATAACTTCTGTAACACTGAATTTGTTTGAAAAAGTAATATCCATCCTGCCACATTGGAGAAAGTGTAATGGGCTTAATAAATTAATTTTTAGTGTAAAAAGATCCAAATATCCATATTTACAAATATGTTTTGTGCACAAATTTTTCACCTTTCAGTTTTTTACACTATTCTACACAAAGGTCTGCAGTAGACCCTATTGACTTCAAGGGGAGAGTTTTCTAGGCATACTCTGTGACCTCTGCAGAGGTCATTGCACATAGAAAGGAGTAGATATGCTGTGAAATCACCTATTGTGACTGGTGGATTCTGAGTCTTACCTACATATATATGTGATATCTGTTATCATCAGAGTGCTCATAAGTGAGGGGGCTGCTGCAAAGAAATCTACAGAAAACAGAAAGTGTCAGCATATTATCTGGCATAGTGGCCAGAGGCAGAACTGCAGGATTTATAGGAATTTCTTTTAAATACAGATAATAGAATGAAAAAAAAAATAAAAACCTAACTAAAAATTCTTTAAAAATATGTTTTATATAAATCTTGATAAAAAAAAAAAGGTCATTTTCTGGTGGCATATTCCCTTTAAGATACTCCCAATTTACATCTCCAAACCTTGAAGGCTGCCTACCCCTGAAACAAGCACAAAACCACAACGACTTAATTGTTTCTGCACAATGCAAGCAGCCACATTACCAATATCTTGCAAGGTAGTAGCTTGAGAGGACCTGCTTTATTCCTTGCATGAGAAATTACTCATTTTTACAGAATATACCATATCACATATATAAGCCAGTGACATGCCATTAATCTTCCACAACAAGCCTACTTTCTGTGCCCTTTAAAACAAAGACTCGATGATTCTGTAGATACTGTATGTGTTTATTCAGTTACACTAATGAAAAATTGTAAATCACGACCGTGGATTTTGGATAGATAGGATACATTTTACAGACTGTCCTTTCTGCCACAATGCATAAAACATGAAGCGTTCATTGCCTTCTACTAGCTGTCTTTTTACATTTTCTTAATTCCCTCGTACTGACCCCCATTAAACTTTTCCCGATTTCCATTAAATAAAACCATCACAGAAAGCTATAGTTCACATCAACATACATAGGGAAGCCTGGTTGCTTTAAACAGAGCAGATTAGGATGCGGCATTGATGTGACCTGTGCCATTGGCTAGTAAGTAGTCACAGCTTATTGCACATTTCCCAATAAGGATTGGTGGCCACTGGAACAGGTCATATCTGTAAATTGTAATACACCTACAGGCTACAGATTTTTTTTTTCCATCCTGGAGATCCCAGACTTTACAGTTCTTCCGTTTCACCATCAATGGGTACATTAAGTTCTATGTTGTAGGGTGTACCCTCACCAGATCCCAACCATCCAATTGGTGTCCTGTTAAAGGATGGTCTGTTGGTGACATTAGCGTTGAAGACGGTTACAGGCTCTGGTTCCACGGGGCCAGCATCAAATTCCGGCATCTGGAAAGTCATCAGTTTTGATGCTTTCTCATACCCTCCATAAGGCATTGCTGACCTATAATATGATATAACCATAACAGGTGAGATGAGACAATTGTAGACATTTTTTATCTACAGTTTATTTATACCAATAACTGAGTGTATTGAAGACTTTCATAAGAGGAACTTTATGATGTACTATGTGTGGATATAGCCACCGGTTTCTGAAATAAAGGGTCCAAGTACTGTGCCCCTTTAAAAGAATTTTCTGGGCTTAAAATATTGATGATTAAAGATATGTCACTAATATCAGACCCGTGGGGCTCTGACACCTGACACCTTTATCAATTAGCTGTTTGTTTAGTAGCTAATACACAGATAATGAAACAGGAAGTAGATAGCTCTGTTCTCTGTGTAGTGGTCAGATAAGGTACTGCAGATTAACTCCCATTCATTTGACAGAGCTGTCTAATTCCTGCTCCATTCTATGTGTATCAGCAGCTGAGAACAGATAATCAGTGGGTAAGTGGGGGTATGGGGGTCAGCCCCTCATGTCTGATATTAGGTATTTATCTTTAGGATAGGTTAGCAATATTTTTAGCCCGGAAAACACCTTATAGCTGTGAACTGCGAATAGTGTATTGATTCAGAATTCTATTGAGCTTTTACACAGCTCTTTTACTCCTTTGTTTTAGCGATTTCAAGGTCATTGCTTAATTTACATGTCCTTTATAGGTTTCCCACCAGACAAAAAGTTGTGCCTAACTGTAGTATGACAATGGAACATATTTAGTAAATAGGTCAATATACTTAAAAAACTGATGAAAAAAATTATCTATCTGAAATATACAAAGTACACATCCTTCTTTGCCCTTTTAAGATGAAAACATTTCCAAGACACTCTAGGATCTAACTTTCTAGGATCTGTCAACATGATTCTCCATTTTCACAAATGCTGATGATCTCAATTGGTGCCTAGGAATGTCTGAGACCTATTCAAGCTCTGCCTATTAAAACTGCACTCATGAAAATGAATTTATACATTATTGTTATACTGGAAAATGAATGAATAAACATATACGTTCTTGAAGCATTGGGATATTGGACTCACATCTACCTAGAGGTAACATCTGTATAGAGCTTGTATCCTCCAGATACTCCTCCGTCCCAGATACTGATGGGTTAGCCGACTTCATATGAATTTGGACCTAGTTTGTATGTTTGAGATAGGGAAATTACCTAGTGAGATGGATCAGGGACTGATGTGAATGGTAACTAACTCTGTACAGCTCTGCGGAATATGTTGGAGCTATTTAAGGAACAAAAAACTTACAGGACTAATCAAAAAAGAAAAGAGGCTAGGCAAAAAAAAAAAAAACTATTCTTGTAACTGCCCAAGTGAGATTTCCACTGAAAAAAGCAGATAGCTACTTACCTGTTGAATGATTTATATTTGCAAAGTTCGGCCTTTGAAGCAAAATCCAATAAGTTAATGCTTAGGTTTGTTGCTTGCTGTGGGTTCACTCCCAAAGCTTTGTCCCAGGGAGAGAGGTAGGTCTTAATGACCGTGATATGCTTCCCTCCTTCTCCTCCTGGTTGGCCAGACTGACCATCTGAAATGATACATGGAGTAAAACAAGACAAAACATTCTCACTTAGGAATGAAATATCAGTCAACAGAGTTCCTTGTGGATATAAAAAGTATTGTGAGTATAGTGTATATGTAACAGATGTATTTTCTTATTGTGGACATTATATGTACTAGCCAGCAAAGAGGGGTTAGTATGATCCAATGCTATTGTAAAAGGTAAGGGTTATTCTTGCCCTCTGGCACACTTACTTGAGGACTTGAAGAAGACAAGTGGATGTCTTTGGATTGCACTGTATGCATTCGCCTCCCTAAAAAAGTTATTTCCCACTGGAAATCTTAATAAAGTTCAGTAGTTTATTTTGTAAGTCTCAATAGATAACACGTTTCAGGAAAACACTTCCCTTCATCTCATCAATCACTGGGACATCATGTCATTTTTGTGACCCAACAATGGGGAGTGTATCTCTGAAATGTGATTTCTGTAGAGACTTACAAAATAAATTATTGAACCTTATTCAGGTTTTTCCAGAGCAGAATTCTTATCGTGAGAGAAGGGTATAGGGTCATCCAAAGATGTCCACTTGTGGTCTCCTTCAATTTCTTTGAATCCATCTATACTCCACACTAAGTACAGAATCGGTCTCTTGTAATGGCTCACCTATTTTTACCTCTGGCATGGATTAGAAGCACACACTACCTCCTGAAAAGTAATCAGCCTATGTAGAGAATATACTATTGTTTGGTTTTTTTAAAAAATATTCTCATTCTTTTGGCACACTTGCTGGGGTGGTATTAATGTAGTGAGCTATGGTGCCCTACCCTATTAACATAGCACAGCTGTTCTAATACTAAGTGATCTATATAAAAAGCATAGGTGCTGAAGCGTGCCACTGCTGTTTGTTTGCCACTTTTTACATCAGTAGTTCTATATGAGAAGGCTGTAAAGAATTTATATTATATAGTGTAAATCTCCTAACCAAGCTTAGCGCACATACTGAGCCAGTAAGGTATATTGGGAGGTTAGAACTTTTAACACGCCGACCTGTGAATGCAGCTCTGGGGTATAATATCCGCTTAGGATAAATGTGTTTCTCTTATGTAGATATATCCAGTAATTTAATATGTTAAATAATGCTAAAGGAAACTTTACCATATTAAACTATAAGGTATTATGTAATGTTAAAGTATTTTGAGATATAGTATACATAGAGTTATAAACCTTTACATACATTTTTCTAATAGACTGGATTTTCTTGGTCCTGTCATCAGGTTAAAAGGCTGAAGAGATTATCTTAAACATTTAAAATGATTTTTCCTCCATCATATAGTATTATCAGACTGTCCCCCACCATCACAACCTTTACTTCTAAAATGTGATTTAATTACCTTGTCCTCCAGAACCATCAACACCAACATTGCCCCCTTGTCCTCCACTGCCACCAGTGCCTTGTTGACCTCCTGCACCACCTTTGCTCCCTGGCTTTGGTGGAGGAACAGGTGGGTGTTGACCTCCATGCCCATGATGTCCTCCAGACAGACTAGACACAAATTGTCCACTGCCTTGTATTATTCCATAACCTCCTCCTCCAACACCTGCGTGTCTGCCGACACCTAACTGTCCTCCAACAGATGGTATAAACTTCTGGAAGTGGTCCTACAGAAGAAAGAAAAAATAGCCATTAACAGTTCTCTGCTTAACAATTATCTGTCATGGATCTATTTTCATACCAGAGGTGTATTACATTAATTGGATATCCGCACATGACATAAAACCAAAGCAGATGATAATATCTCAGTTATATCACTGAAGACATAGCCGCAACACAGTCCATAATGTTTCCTACAAATATGTTTTTATTTTGTAATAGCATCACATTTATTAATAGCTAGCAGCAGTGTGCTACCAGTGCTGCCCCCTATGCTCCATTGTCAGCATTGTGCTACCAGTGCTGCCCCCTATGCTCCATTGTCAGCATTGCGCTACCAGTGCTGCCCCCTATGCTCCATTGTCAGCATTGTGCTACCAGTGCTGCTCCCTATGCTCCATTGTCAGCATTGTGCTAGCAGTGCTGCCCCCTATGCTCCATTGTCAGCATTGCGCTACCAGTGCTGCCCCCTATGCTCCATTGTCAGCATTGTGCTACCAGTGCTGCTCCCTATGCTCCATTGTCAGCATTGTGCTAGCAGTGCTGCCCCCTATGCTCCATTGTCAGCATTGCGCTACCAGTGCTGCTCCCTATGCTCCATTGTCAGCATTGTGCTACCAGTGCTGCTCCCTATGCTCCATTGTCAGCATTGTGCTAGCAGTGCTGCTCCCTATGCTCCATTGTCAGCAGTGTGCTACCAGTGCTGCCCCCTATGCTCCATTGTCAGCATTGTGCGCTACCAGTGCTGCCCCCTATGCTCCATTGTCAGCATTGTGCTACCAGTGCTGCTCCCTATGCTCCATTGTCAGCATTGTGCTACCAGTGCTGCTCCCTATGCTCCATTGTCAGCATTGTGCTATCAGTGCTGCTCCCTATGCTCCATTGTCAGCAGTGTGCTACCAGTGCTGCCCCCTATGCTCCATTGTCAGCATTGTGCTACCAGTGCTGCCCCCTATGCTCCATTGTCAGCATTGTGCTACCAGTGCTGCTCCCTATGCTCCATTGTCAGCATTGTGCTACCAGTGCTGCTCCCTATGCTCCATTGTCAGCATTGTGCTACCAGTGCTGCTCCCTATGCTCCATTGTCAGCATTGCGCTACCAGTGCTGCCTCCTATGCTCCATTGTTGTTATCACATACTTGTACTTTTCATAGGGTGGCAGTTAAATCTGAATTTATTAATTTGTTCAACTACCATTACTTTTTTTTTTTTTTTTTCTGAAAACGCTGAAATGGTTCATGAGGACCAGGAAGAGACAGAATGAGAATGACCAATCCCTGTGGAAATATATTAAATAATGTTATAGCTGTAATACAATAAAGTAGCTTTAGTTTACCATTATGAAATTAGAAGGTTTCATAATATGAGATCTGGAGTTAGATATGGTCTAAGAACCTCTGCAGATGAGAAGAATGATGGGGTGTTGGCACTTTCTACACTGCAGCAACTGGCACAGTACAATTGATGTGGCTGTGTCTTATATAAAAGCTCAGTTCCATTAAAAAGGGATCAGCCGGGAGGGAATATACTACCAGACACAACCACTTGAGAGCAGATCGGTGTCAGGTTATGCACTCCAGGGAAAAGTTTCCTGCTTTCTCATAATGGGATCTGATATGCTCCTTGGCATTGTATGTATAGGACTCTGAATTTGACATAAACCAGGTTCTTACAAAATCGCAGCAGTATCCATTTGTATAGTTGATATCACAGACAAAATCCAATAAAAGCATAACATTTATTGAAGTGTAAATGATAGTAGTAATATAGTGTACTACAATGCTAAACTATAAAATAACATTATACTATAGCAGAAATAGTAGTCATGTAGTGTGAGTCCAAAAATTCAGCATATTACATGTATGCATATATCTTAGCATTTGTGAGGTGCTGTTGCAAACTTGTGCTGTTGCATCTATCTATTTATCTATCTATCTATCTATCTATCTATGCTGTATTTTATACTGTAAGCCCCAACAATTTAAGAAAAAGGGTTTAGAGAATGCAGCGCCATATTGCCAGATGATTGCTTTAAGTGCAAGTGACCTATAAACTGGTATTTTGTCACAGACAGTGTAAGTGCATGCTCTGAAGAGAAAATCTGTAAACCAGCTCCTACAACAGCTGTTCCAAAGGCTAAATATAGACAGAAATGTAAGAAGGAAAAACCAGGAGACTCACTGGGATTATATAACCCTGTGTGCTTGGAGGCTTAAACTGCAGAACAGACCTTACCCATGAGAGATAAGGAAAGGATCACTGGGCAAATAACCTGCACATAACACAAGCAATGCTGCTAATATTCTGTATAGACTACAAGTGCTTTAACCTCTAATAATCTGAAAAGTTGTAGAATATGGCATTAGCTGGAATTGCAGTAGAATAGCTGACAATACATTCGAGTCATTCTTGCTCAGATGTCATTAAGTCTGAGTAGCACATATTGTGTAGTTATAGACTGGAGCAGGAGCGCCATTCTTACTGGTGGCTTTCAATTTTAGTAATAAGATGGTTATGTCAGCGCCATTTGGCATGAAAACTGAGACATTTACAAGGTGATTTTAAGTCATATTCACACAAAAAAGTCCTGCAGGAACTTGTGTGTGCTGCTGCACCATGCTGCTACAGGTGATGTATAAGGGAGCTATTCTGTCCTAGAAGCAATGTTCCCACATATGGCAACTCTGTTGCCTTTGTATGTACAGTAAAGGCCCATACATGCCTATTACGCCTGCCTACAAAATGAGAGCCATAATATGGCCATATGCATGAGGCTTAAACTTAAAAGGAGTCTACCACCACCAGAACTCCTTTTAATGGGAGTCTGCCACAAGAACCCAGCATATCTATTCTGACCCACAGATAGATAGGTTAGGGTCACCTGAATCAATGTTTTCCCATATTGAGTCGGTGCCTCTGTTGCTGAGATATCAACATTTTTATCAATATGCACTTGGCCTCTTTGGAGCAATGAGGGTATAGTTGTTGCTCTAAAGAGGTAAGCAACAACGTCCTCATTACTCCAAAGAGTTCTATTGCATATTGACATTAATGGAGGAAATGATTCACAAGGGGAAAACCCTGTTTGATTCAGGTGACCCTAATCTATCTATCAGTGGGTCTGGGTTTACATGCTGGACTCTGTTGACAGACTCGCTTTAAACTACTTATAAACTATTGTAGGGTCCATTAGTGGCATAGTAAATATACCTTTCTTATGTCAGTATTAGCGCAGTCTTGTTGAGAAATTTGCAAATGTGCTGTTTGGTGCCTTATATTTGCCCCCTCTCTTAATTCTTTTCTATGTTTTAGTTTCTGAAAACATGTCATGTTACATGGAAAATAGTAGAATGTAATATATAATATATATTCAATAAGCTCTCCTGATACTTAAAATATAAGTATATAAATACTTAAAATTGCCCTGAAATAATTCTCATCACCTTTTCTCATAACTCTGTGTTGTTCCTCACTTATTCCTGCTGAATATTAATGAATAAATGTGTAACCATTTCTCTTGTCAAAGGGGTGTCTCCTTACACATTCTGATAGTGTCAGCACTGATTGGACAGTGTCAAAGTGTGCAGGGACACACCCAGGTGATAATTTATGCGTCGATCAAGGAACAGCACAACACAGAGTTCTAAGAGAAGAGGCTTCAGAATTGCTATTTCATGCAGAATACAGTTATTTACTAACATATACATGTCTGTAGAAGATATGTGTCCTTTTTCGGCAGGTCTAACTCTTGTAAATGTGTAACTGGACTGTTTTCTTTCCTTTGGCCGGGATGATTGAGTGTGCCATATGTGTTTCTATTTCCACCATGCTGTTGAACTGTCTCTGAAAGCATTGCAAGGCTCCTCTAAATGTTACTGTCTCTCGGCAACAGATGCCAATAAAGTTAGATAACTCTCAAGTAGGACCTTGTGGTCATGAACCAAAACTTAGTCTCTTAGCAAAGCACATGCTTCAATACATATAAAAACAAAATACCATTGCCTAATATGATCTGTGACTACTATCACAATTCTGCTGCACTTCAGAGCCACTGCTTGTTGCCTTAGACATGGCCGCTAGTAATGCTCTGAAAGGCTTAGAGAAGTGCTAAAAATATTTATTGAGGGTGGACACATGTGTAGGTCCATGTCATGTTTCTGCGCTAGGTCACAACAATGATTTTAAAGATATTGGGACATGTTTATTAACACTGTGAAACTTTGCACTGTCTTAGACCTTCTTTACACAACCGTAGTGGTTTTTACTGATCCACAATCCGCAAAAACATGTCAATATGCCATCCGCAATCACAGATCCGCAAAAAGACTTGCATGACCGCCTACACTTTTCTGTGTCGCAAATGCAATGAAAAATAGGACATGGTTCATAATTTGCAGTCCTTGTATATGGCACAGACACACGGCCGCAAGAAACGTGGTTGTGTGTCTGGGCCCTTAGAAATGCATGTGCTCATACTTTGATCCGCAATCGCACGATCATGTGAAGGAGGCATCAAACTTCAAATGCCATTCATAATTTTAGCATACCTCCCAGTCAGTGGGAGGTATGTCCAACTCATCTGCATCCTGAATACAACTCATCTGGTGTCACTTTGCACCACTCCCAAGGGCAGTATCTAAGTAATCACGCCTACACAGCCAGGAAGCTACCAAGTCACTACCTCTTGTAGTGGCCTCAGTGTAAGTTACAGCTGGTAAGGGGACAGTGAGGACAATGGGGCACAGCACTGAAGAGTCAGACAATAGTATAGTCAGGTACCAGCCAAAGGGCAGAATGGACAGAGTTCATGTGTAGTTAGAATGAGTTGTCAAGAGAGTAGGTTATCAGAGGCAGACTGGGGTACTTACGAGAAGGTAAGTTCACAGATATGTCAGTCAGAAACAAGCACATCTTACAGTAGGAAGTAGACAAGCTAGGTAACTTTGCTCAGTCAGGGTGTGGCAAGCAAAGCTGACTTTCAAACATTCAGACTGTCATGTATAGGCTGGGAAAGGATTGTAAGTGTAGGCTGGGGAAGGATTTTGGATCCTTTAACAGGAAGGGAAAGTTTATCCTGCTAATGGGCAGGTCCAGCAGTGGCAACAGCAGCCAAAAGTGTATGTGCATGGCACTGTGGAGAAACAAGGACTGCATGGCTTGTAGCAAAGGTAACCTACTGGAAGAGGCAATATTCTAGTGAGTGCAGACTTTAGTCAACATTAAAATGGCATCAGAAAGTAGTGAAGAACAAGAACCCATTAATTCACATAACAGGAGCTGTGGGCTTGGGTGTAGAGGAGTATGGCTTCTTTTGATTGTTATGTCCTCACTAAATCTTTAGTTGCACCTCCTAAAATGTAGAATAGTTACATCCACCCCTAACCTCTTGGCACCTCCAGACATGTAGTCTCCAGCAAAGAAGATTTGCAGCAACTCAATGACCGCTTGGTCATCTACATAGACTGTATGAGCTTAAAAAATGGGCATCTAATAGCTAAGAAGGAGGAGGCCATTACCAGGGAGGTTAGTGGGATCAAGCCGGTTGTGTGAATATGAACTTGCTGATGCTCAAAAAGTATTAGATGAAAGGACAGAACTAAGTGACAGACCGAGTTGGGAAAGTATCAGACTTTTATGAAGCTTTTCAATGCCACTCTGGGCAACTGATAGGCCAGTCAAACCCTTTAAGAATTCCACTGTTGGGCAGTTCAGCAGAGTCTAACATGATTTTTTTCCAGCCTACCTACACATATCATCTCTGTGCACAATCCTTAATCTGGCATTTTCTGGTGTCATGTTAGAGTACTCACTGAGCTGAGAGGGTAAAGGGAAGAAAAGTCTATAACTAGGGAAGATGTTATATCAGGGATTGTAGCAGGCTGTGTACAAGGCTGTTTAGTTGTACTGAAGCATGGAAACAGTCTCTAGCCGATTTTAGATTTTCTTAGTGGAAGATGGTTGGGAACCCACAACAGTTGGGTTTTCTCAATGTGTTTTTTCAAGAATTCACTAATATTGGACAACCAGTAGATGAAAAAGCATCCCTAAAGAGACACTAATCCTAAACTACAGCATATCTAAATGTGACTAGCCACTAAATGCAATCTACTGTCCAATCTATCTATCTATCTATCTATCTATCCATAATTGGTAGGGTACCAGAGGATGTGTCAAAAATGTTTAATGTGAGAAGACCCTTTAATTTTGAAGAAGTCATTTCAAGCCTTGGTGATATTGAGTGTAGTGTTCTTGTATCTCACTTATCTCCAGTTAGTAGAATCTACACAACATTTATATATATATATATATTTGTGAGTTACATACAGCAGTGACATCATGTACATCATTTAAGTGACATCTGCTGTGGTTACTGGCCTCATTGCTGTTGTTATTGCTGCCAGTGGGGACCACTGAGAGAGAGAGTTAGAAAATCATATAACACACCTTAGATAGTCCCACTGAAATCGCCAGGTTTACCAATCTGACAAGTCTATAGACAACTTCATACACCTACTGTAATGTGCAATTTTTTTTAGACAGGTGTAGAAAAATGCTACAGAGTAAGAATTCTTGCAAAAATAGAAGTGCTAATAGTTTATTGCTGTCAATTAACAAAATAAATAAATTATTAAAATAGAAATCTAAATCCAATCAATATATGGAAGTGTCCTAAAAATCATGGTATGGGCCCACAGAGCCCTGATCTCAACATCATTCAGCCAGTCTGGGATTGCAGGACAGGACAGAAGGATTTGAGCAAACCTACATTCACATAAGATATATGTAAAATTCTCCAAGATGCTTTGAACAACCTCCCTGCTGCGTTCCTTCATAAACTGTGTACAAGTGTACCTAGATGAATTGGTAGAAGGCAAAGGGAGGTCACACCAAATATGGATTTCTTTTAGTTTTTTGTTCATTAATTTAATTTTGTTAATTGACAAAAATAAACTATTAACACTTCTATTTTTGAAAACACCTACCTAAAATGTTTGCACGGTACTATATATGTATTTATGCTCTATAACATGAGCCACTACATTTTTAATGTGACAGGTTCAGTTTAAAACAGGTTTTCATCTATGTGCTGACCACTTTTTTATAACTTTTTTGATAAGAGTTAAAAATTCCAAAGCCTGCCATCACTGGCATTGCAGATACATTTGTTACATTTACTACTTTTCCTAATTCTTTCCAAAATTGCAGCTTGAATGGGAAAACTTCTCTCTGCATTTTTCTTATTCATTCCATATGTCCAAATCAAACCCGGGGCTAAGACGCCACAATATAATGATGACAAAAAAGTCTGTTTTTGATAACTGAAATGAACTCTTCATCAACTTACCAATGAGTTGTCAGAGAAGACGTCAGGATTGTTCTCATAGATGAATTTTTCCACTCTCTTTTGACGAAGCTTAAACATCTTGGAGCCTTTATTGCTTAATAAAGATAGCTCCTCCAGCATGATATCCCTGGGAACGCTGATCTTCTTCCCTAAATTTAGTCTGGAGGCATCCTGCTCTCCTTCTCCAGATGCTAAAACAATAACAATAATATGTTATACAAATTTGTCATCTTAGAAAGCTATTACGGAATCAGTACTCAGAACTAGAGATGGGTGAACCACTTTGCCACAAGCCGGGTTTGACCTGACTATCCCAAATTGTTTGGTTTTTTTTTAACAAAACCGACAATTGGGGATTCGTCTTGGATGGACTAAAATGGCCGCTGTGACATGCATTGTAGTAAATTATTATACGCTGGGGTCTCTTCAGACCCCAAAGTATAATAGATGGAAGCTCATATCTGGGTCCCCTGGTGACGTCATGAGACCTGGGCCAACGCTGAGGCCTGTGATTGGGCCACAGTGGTCACATTTGCACACCGAGCATCATGACGCTTGGCATGCCTATGAGAGCACCGGACCATGCGAGGAGGCCCAAAAGAGGTGAGGGAAAGTGGGTAAAATGTTTATTTTTACACATCCCTAGGACTCCTCCTTTTATACTCTGGGGTCTCAAGAGACTCTAAAGTATAATAATTTTACTTCTATCCGAACTTGTTCGATGCAAAATGAATCGGGAGCCCGAGGTACCGGAACCCGAAATGAATCTTGCGCGTTTCGCCCATCTCTATTCAGGACCAGTACCATAAGGTGCCCAAATAACATTGCCCATTTGAGAATCTTTGTGTAGGTTTGGACATCGAAACTGAAGAGGTTGCAAGCTCTAGTGTGTGAGAAATGGATCAACCAAGGGGAGCACACCACCTGCAAATATGCACGGTGGAGTGTTGTCCATTATTATCAAGGACATCAGACTCTGCAAAATGGGGAAATCTGAATACAGTATAAGGCGTACTCTAAGTGGACCATCAAAGGGGTTGGCCACTTCATCATGACTTTTACAAATGTGCTGAAAATAGTACTATGAGCAACTTACAGATATACTGTTATAAGCCCATCAGTCCTACGCAGAGAAGTGTCACCCTTTCTATAATACAGACTGCTTTCCTGTGTTTATACAGTTCTCCGTTCTTAATATGGCCACTGATTGAGGGTTACATGACCAGAAATGTCCATCTGTGGTCTTCATTCATTAACAGTGCTCATGGCATAAGTAACTAACCCATGCTCAGTACCGTGCGCAGTGTTAATCAATGGTGGACAAGCCCTTGAAGAATCAAGCATGATGGGCACCTCTCAGCAGGTCCACTGAGATTTGATTTGCCCAGAATAGAAATATTTTAATAAACAAAAAGTGTATATGTACTCACAGGTTAACTCCATGATGATTTTTGTCGCCTTTTTCCTCTTGTTTGGGGCTGGAGTTCCAGACAATGGCATTGTAGCTAATACGGTTAGAGTTTTTCTGTTAATAGAGAGGAGTTCATTATTAAGATGTTATCCTAGTTATACTGGGCACATACCCTGTTGCCACTTCTGATATGTCTATTTTAATAGCTACTTGTATTTCACATAAAATAAAAATTCTCATGCATCTTCTGTTATAACTCTGAATGGTGCCATTCCTCCTAGGAATTTATGACAATTCTGGAAGATGTTCTCCCATAACTTTGTGTTATGCCATTCCTCTATTATTCCTCCTAGAAATATATTGATAAATAGATAACTGGCTGTTATCAGTTAGGAGTGTATCCCTGCAGACTCTGACACTGTCCACTCAATGCTGATAGTAGCTCACTTTACAGGGACATGCCCCTTTGATAATAATGAATGGTAACACCCTGTTAATTGTATTCATAAATTTCTAGGAGGAATAAAAGAGTTATAAGAAAAGATGCCTCTAAATTCTTATACTGTGGAAAATACAAGTATATACTAAAACAGACAAATACATAGAGGCAAAGGGTCCACTTTAAGGACAGAGAATTTTATCCTTATAGTGGTAATCCAGGGAACTAAAACTTACAGAATTGTATGAAATGCTGCAGAAGGTCCCACTTATGTACGTATGTATTTGTTGCATCCCATCACACAGATATTGACCTTTTTAAAAGACTGCCTGGGAGTTGGAAGTCCTGTATTTTGGCTTCTCCTCCCGAAGTGCCAATTTTTGGTCACATGACTGTTCACATGCTCTACTCCGAGGACAAGCAGACGTTGTATAGCAGGGTTGGTCACATTACTAAGGCTGAAGCCCGATGTTGTAAAAGCTCAGAGTTTTACAGTACCTGCAAAGTGGGTGGGATTCTGGCGAATTCTATCCACACATTGCAGAAAAAAAATCTGCAGTGGAAAAGCTGCATTTTCCAAAACGCTTGTGTTTTTTAAAATCGCAGCATTTCAATTATACCTTCAAAAATGCTTGCATTTTTCCTATAGGTATAATAAGGGCAGTAAGTCAACAGAGGTAAACTCTGCGAAAACATAATGAAAAACTCTGCGGAAAAAATGAAATGGGTTTAGGCCACGTTTTTTCCTGCATCATTTTTTTTTTTTGCTGCGTTTCACTACGTGGAGCTTTTGTCTTAGAGTTGGTCCCAGGCAGTCCTTTGAAATGCTCAGTGATGAAGATGCAATTAAATATATATGTTAGTGGGACCTTCTGCTACATTTAGGCTAGGACTACACAGAGTTGTTGGTCGTACAATAAAAAAATCCATGAATGAATAGAAATAGAATTTTTTTGTTGTGCGACTTTGTCAGGGAACAAATGTCAACGTGAAGCCCTAGCCTTAAAGAGGACCTTTTACCACCTCTACCAACAACTATTGGCATCCTTCTTTAGGATTAGCTCCACTGAGGTGGAGGTGGTGGAATGTCCTTTTACTGGAAGTTTTAGTTCCTTGGATAACTCCTAAAAGCTAAATGAGGTAAAGGAAAGTAAACTGCGTGTATAAGAAACTATCATTGTTAATGGCTATGTACCCCAAAGTGATGTCTAAAAATCTACAACACTCGAATAAATAAGGCTTCATACATCTACACAGACTTAAAAATATTAAACTTATGGCTGACAATAATGATGTTATCCAGGGTTATCAAAAAATGATTTGCAAAATCATTTAGCCTGCACAATATTCCTAAAGGTGGTCATACATTTTTAACAGCTATTCCTAACAAATCCTACAGACATGTGCATGCTGGCTCCACTCTGTGCTAAAAGAAACCCCTGGCAATGGCTTATTTCCTTCACATCTGTTTTAATAAGACTAAGGCTAGGTTCACACCTGCACCTGCATTCCGCCTGGGGATTCCATTCCCATTCCACTTTAAAAATGCGGAGAGAAAAGTCTTGCAAGCATCGCTTTTATCTCTGCATTTTCTGCCCTTTATGGGCGGAAACCCAGCGGATTCCATTATAGTCTATGGGGTCCGTGAGTTTCTGAAGGTAACCGCTTTTTTAAGTGGATTAGGTTTCTATTCGGGGGACCCCCAAGCGAACGCAGGTGTGAACCTAGCGTAACAAAAAATGCCTTATATTACAAAGAAAACCATATGAAGATTGTATACTCTTGTCCCGTTAGACGATTGTAAGTAAACAGACAGTAAGTAAAACTGCCCCTCCTCAGGAACCAAGGAAGAAACAACTTTTTATCATTTAAGTACATTACATGTGGTGACATAAAATCAAGGATGATGCTACGCTAGGTACACATCTGCACTGAACGCTCTGTTGTATTCTGTGCCAAGAATGGGATCACATCCTTTCAGGTTTTGATTGAGAAAGGAGCTCCGATTCCATTCTTGGCATAAAGTATACCATTCCCACGCGGAGCCACATTACAGTCATCTGAATGCTGCATAGAGGAACAGGCTCACTTTGGAAAAGAGTTGCTCTCAGAAAAGATGGAAGGGAAAGATGGAGTAGATGAACTGCAATAATATGAAAGTCTCATTACTCAGGAATAGGCCTAGAATAAGTCTGAGAACAGAAGAGAAGGCATTTACTGCATTATAATCGTCATGGGTAGAAAGAGAGATAAAGGATATAGAGATAAATGGAATACAATAGTAAAAACAATACAATTAACTACATGCAAAGAGTTCAGGGATTCTATAGGCGATCTGGAAATCACCACCCATAAAAATAACAGGCAGTCTTTTCAAGCTCACTAAGGGGCCGTTCACACGGTAGAATGTGAAAAGGAATTCCTCTTCATTTTCCGGACGCCAGTTTTCTGCTACTGATTAGGCTCAAATCAATGGGCATCTGTGGCAAGACCGAGCAGGGCGCTTATTTTTTCAGCATCCTGCTGTGATCTCTGCCTCCCATTTACAACAATGGGAGGCAGAATCTGGACAGAATCTGCCGTTGATTTGGCCACCATGTGTGAACTCCCTCTAAGGATAATAGTCAACATTTCAAAGTATAGTCCCATGTTAAGCTTCCATACATAGTTACATAGATAATTTGGTATACTGAAATGCCATTTTCTTATCTCTTATAGGTGGGGGAAATTACAAATACTATGGACAAGCTATATCAAAGCCAATTGAAAGGTGCAATGGAGTTGCCTGTGTGAATAATCACTTTGTTCTACTAACTTTATAAATAATGTCTGAAGAATCAGAGCTGGAATTTGATTGGTTGCTTTTACAAATAACTTCAACTTTTGACTAGTAATGGTAAATGTTCCCTATACAAAATTAGAAAATGACCAAAGACCTACATCTGTTATTGAGCCACTGGAGAGAGAGTTCCCTACCCTGATGGTTACCATACCATTCTTCTGGGTGGCAAGAACCTATGCAAAATTGCGAAAGGGTGTTGTCAGGAATTCCAGCATACTAGCTCCAAACTTGGGTCTGCAAAGCCTGATAGAAAAGGCAAGACATACCCAGTCAGAGATTTTCCTTCATCTTCCCATTAAGAGTTAAGTTGGGGTATTTAAATCTTGTTGAAGATCAGTTATCTGCCTGTGATTGTTTTGTGCAGTTGGGCTCTTTACTTTGCTACAGGAAGACTTATTTACTACTGATTCCTGGCTTAGACTTGTGGTCTTGTTCTACTGGTTAAATTTCATGGTCTCTGATTTGGATTTGGTTGTGACTTCTTGGGTTCGACTTCCATTTGGACTCTGACTCTTCCCTGATACTCGTTTTGGCATCTCTGATATGACCTCAACTCTCTTAGTCCTCATAAGGTAACTGATTTTGTTCTGTATATCTTCAAGTGCACCTGGTGTCTTATACTTGTCCTGGCTTTGTGACCTGGGTCCCAAACGGCCAAGTCCTTCCTGCTTCACGGCAGACTCTGGGAAAAACATCAGGGTTGCCTTAGACTCTGCATTCCAGGATAGTGTCAAATAATAAGTAGCCGTTTACTTGCGGAATTCAGACTTAATTTGTTCTTAGGGCATTTTAGGGAATACCTATACCTGGGAATTGCATACATTGCAATTCCATAACAGGTGTGGTTTATTGGCTGACTGATCCTTGCTCGAGTCAGTGATAGAAGCTTCCTTCCTTCGTGGTTCCCTCAGTCATCTGGCATGGTACAGAATTCAACAATCCAAGGTGAGACAATTGGATCCTGACACTACTTTTTCTTCTATATATACCACTGGGTATGTTTCAAACTGTTGTGAGAAGTAAAACCTGCAAAAGAAAACCACTATGGGAATTTACAGTTACCATAATCTGATTATAATAGGAGTTATTAAATTGGTTATAGGTTATATGTCCAAGAATAGATCACTTACATATTCAACTTGAAACTAGAAGCAGTGGTGAACTCAAAAACTGTTCTGTGATATGCACTTGTTTTTTATGGCTGGCTGCCGTTAGCCCTAACAGACTCTGTTCTTGGCATAGAAACAAAATCCTAAAACCCAGCTGGTTAATGGTACTCAGTATAAAAGTACTTGGTGACAGATCCCACCGCTGAGATAAGACTGAGAACCAGCAGCAGTAAGGAGTCCATCCATGCATTGAGCATGATCAGAATGGTGAACCAAGTAGGGTATGTTTATTCTAGATCTGAAGTTGATACTAAATAAGCTTCTCAGTGGTCAAGTTCATTTTCTTACTGAATGCATGCAGCTATTAGTTACACTAACCGTGTCACAACAGTGGAAACTCCATTTGAAGTTGAAAATCTCTTGATACTTTTCAGCATTCAAATGGCAACCCTAGTGGACAAACCAACAGATAATGCTGCATTTATTTGCAACTGAAGATCAGTTCTTTGGTTGTGCCAGTGGCCTGCAATCTTTTGCTCCCCAAAATAGTCTTCAGCACCTATGATACACTACATAAGCTGGTGGGACACAGGTTGAAGGACACTAGTTTAAGCCAACTTTTTCAAGTATAACACCATTAAGTCAGACAAGAGCCCACTCAATATGACTACATTTACACTGTTTAGACACATTTACACTGGAATCCGTGAAAGTGCTTTAGAATATCACTCAGTGTCCCTCTGGTTCCATACTACAAAGCCATATGGTAGAGCTGAAAAGCATTATGTTACTGAGGTACAGAATTATACAATCCAATGGAGCATATGAATTTGAAAGGAAAAAGCTCTGTATACCTTCATATGAAATCAGAGGTATATGGAGGTAGAGTATGGGCACATAAACGTCTATGGGTTCAGTATTATGCTCGATATTTGGAATTTGTAATATAGAAGTGTGTGAAAGACATTTTTCAATGACTTTTCATTGGTTTTTGTTGTCTTCCATGATAAAATATAACGCCACAGTTATCAAATTATTCATAAACTTTTAGGAGGCATAACAGGAATAAATGGAAAGAATAGCAATTGCGCCATTGTTTCTTTTTTCATGTTAACCTGCTCCTGCACCAAGCACAGCATGGTTGCAAGCAGATTTGCAGAACAATCTGCACATTTACAGCATGGACATGGTGATGGCTGATACCCTGATGAACATCTGTGGTTAGAGATAACACTGATCATTTGTGTTTAACCCCTTGGATGCTGCAGTCAGTAGAGATTAGTTATATTTGTTATTTGATATAATTTGTTAAAAAAAAAAATCCAAAAATCCACTTTTTCCTTTTTAGGAATGCTTTATTATGCAAAAAACAAAACAATACATATAGAGTATCGCTGCATACATGGCTCGCTCCATAAATCAATATTCAGTAAAAAGCATAATCCAAAAAAAGCTAAAAAAAAAAACCAAACTCCTTAAGGCTTTGGCCCCACGTTGCAGAAACGCAGCTTTTTTTGTTGCAGATTTTGCTGCGTTTTTGTGCGCTGATGCTAGGAGTGGATTGAGCAGAAGGTAGAAGTATAAGAGCTTCCTATATATTTCCCATTCCTTTGTAGCTATTCTTGGCTTTGGCTTGAAAAACCGAAGCAAAATCTGCAACAAAAAAGCTATGTTTCTGCAACGTGGGGTAGTAGCCTAAATGCTGTTTTTGGTCACCTCATTACATATGACCAAAATCCAGAATGGTACCTATAAAAAGTATAGCCTGCCCTTCAAAAAATGAGCCCTCAACTAGCAACATCTGAAAAATAAAAACTTTATGGCTTTCAGAAGATGGTGATGCAAAAACAAATGTTTTTATTGTATATAATTAGCAAAACATAAAAAACATATAGAAATTATGTATCACCATATTTATACTGGCCCATAGAATTAAAGTAACATGTTATTTAAGTTCTCAAACAGCTACACTGACAGAAACATACATTTTGGATTTCAGAACACAGAACAATGAAAAATGGAAAAAAATCACCAGACCTGGAGGGCCAAAAGCATTAAAATTACAGTTACTTTTATTCTATGTATTGGTACAACTATAGCAATACTAAAGGTGAATATAGTACTTTTTATGTTTTGCACAGTAATGGCACTTTTCATGGGAAAAAAAATTGTAGGGCCTCTGGCTGCAGTCCAAGAGCCAAAACTTTTTTCAGTTGCTGTGGATATTTGTTGAGTTTTTTTGCATTTTGGCTGCGGTTTCCCCACGGTGGAAAACTGCGGCGTTTTACAGTCCCTGCAAAGTGGATGGGATTTTAGCAAATTCCATCCACATATTGCAGAAAAATATGTGCAGTGGAAGTGCAGCGATTTCTAAAACCGTCATGTTTCTGTGAAAAGCGCTGTGGGAAAATGGTTCTTTACAGGACAATCTGCTGACCACTTTTATAATGCTTTGGTATGCTCAGCATACCAAAGCATTATTGTCGGTCAGGAGTAAACTGTTGTTGGTCAAGGGTAAATGTTGTGGGGAACAGATGGGCTGACAGAAGGAGCCCCTTCCCGTCTGTCCACCTAGATGCTGGGTTCACTATTGGCTGTGCCATCTAAGGCCCCATTAACACATCATTCATACATCCCCGGATATGTGAGGTCTGTGCTTTTTCATAGACAGAACCCTGCCCTGCTTATTTGCGGATGGTATGCTATTTGTGGTTGATCCACTTTTCATGTCTGTGAAAAGCTGATACTTTTTTTTGTTTCATTTTCTATATTTTGTATGTCTCTGGATGTGGGAAAAACAGATGACACACATATGTCTTTTTTTTTTTTTTTTACAGACCAATAGACTTTCATTGATGTTCTGCTGTTGTTTTTTGCAGACCAAAAATACATTGAATAAACACATTGAAATGAATGATTACGATTGATGTCTGCAAAAATGCAGACTCCATGCATACATAAAATACAGAGGGGTTCATGCAGTAGTCCTGTCCTACCGTGTCTTCCCTGTTACCACTGCTGTATAGTACAGCAGACTCAACAGAGTGTAGCTGCACTATCAGGCATCGACACCCCATAATTCAACTGTAGTAATGGCGCTAAGTAAAGCTGAAGTCATGAGCGTGCTGCTGAGATGTTCCATAGTATACAAGTGATTATGCATTGGATAAGATTGTATGTCAGATCAGTTTATGTAAGTCTGAAATGACGAATCAGGGGCCACCATATCAACAAGTGCACAATAATTGCTTTTGGCACAAATTTGCCATTACAGACTGCATGTGAATGCTGCAACTGATATGATTTTCTATAAAGCAGTCTTAGCTTCCAATAACATGCAATATCTATCTACAACTGGGTATTACTAAGTAATTTTGTCCAATTAATGTTGCAGACACGCAATACGGAGCCATTTGTTCTCCTATTTTATTAGTCACACAGAACAAGTTAACAAGCAATAATCAATAAATGTAACTGACAACACCAGCGACAAGTCCCTGTGCTATATAATGTCTACTCACTAATGGAGTCCCTGTAGGTTAAATACATGTGCTCAGCTTTGCACTAAAGGGACATTCTCACATACTGTAATACTCTTCTTTCACAGTCCAAACCTGCAGAAACCCAGTTTATATTAAGGTGAAGGTACCACATTGTGGTAAGAAAAATGCTGCATTTTACAGTACCAGCAAAGTGAATGAGATTCTGGTTAATCCCATCCACACATTGCAGGAAAAAAACACTGCGGAAAAGCTTTGTTTTCAAAAACATGTGTTTTTTTTTTAAACCCAGCATGTCAGTTTCACAGGTGGAAACATTTGCATTTTCCCTATAGATTTAATAGGGGAAAGAAAAACCACAGAAAAAAACACAGCAGAAATGCAATGCAAAACATTGCTGAAAAAAACGTTTTTCCGCAACGTGGGACCTTAGCAAAACCAGCTCTTGATAGTCATGCTTTGGCACACACATGGCATAAAATGTCACCATAAACTTGAGTATGGCTTTTCATGATGTTTGACATGTTTTATGACTGCATTAAATACCATGTTTCCTGTCAAGAGATATAAACAGACAATATCACAAAGTTTATAAAGTTTGGAAAAGCAACATGTAATGTCTTGTGGAGTAAATATGTATGGTAGAATATATATATATATATATATATATATATATATATATATAATTAGTCCATATTGATACACATAAAATAAATCCCATTCTTTAAAATGGCATATATATGTTTCATATGTTCTGGGGAAAGGAGGTGTCAGGGACTACTTGACCAATACCTAACACTAACTGCCCTGCCAAGACCTCAAGGGAAGCCAGTAACATTATCCTGCTTAAATGTGATCTGTATGGCCATAAAAAGACTCCCTCTAAATGTTACATTGTTGCTTGTGTATGGTCAGGTCAAATGGTCTATGATAAAGGTAGAATAATGAACAAATCCAATACTGGCTTAGAACGTACAAGAAAATAAATGTTTGCATTAGACACCAGCAGATAAGGCCTTAAACACAAAAATGGCAACATAAAATCTAAAACCAATGTTGGGTATCAGGAAAATTTTTGATATGTCACTATCTTGTCCTTTAAAAATAAAATTTTTAAAAAATATAACGTCTCAGAATTAACAAAATATCAGCAAATTTCCTAGACAAGTCAGGATTAAACTAAAATGTTCTTGTGTTGTAGACATCTTTGGCATCAACAGTGAAGATACAAGAAGTAAAAGGTCTAAGGTACAGAGCAGGGAGCCAGCCTAGTAAAAATCTGTGAAGGGTTATTACGTTACCCAAGGAGCATTTGGCCACAGTCTATATTCATCTCATTCTCGGGAGGTTAGCCCTGCTGCCTCAGCAGGATTCCCTTGTAGACAGCTTCAATTTCAGTACAAACATTTCATGACTTATAAATACAAATTATTATTTTTATAGAAGGTCATATTATAGCAAAATAATATTACTAGTTCTATTAGTTTACAGAATTTCTTTCCTCCGCCCTCATAGCTGACATCATCAAAACCGCCATAATAATCCATACCTTAGAGTAGAAACTGATAAATCAATGTAGTTGTCTCCTTCTTTTATAGCTGACGTAATCTGAATGTCCTTCTCTTGTTAGATCTTTCACTACGTTTCTTGGGGTCCTCTATGGGAGAGCAGGAGCAGTAAGAAGGACGTGTGTACTGAGGTGTCTGCACAGCACAAAGTGCTGATGCAAAGTGCAGTATATTTGACTCTTGGATGTTGCTTGCAGTGGCATCCTGGAGTTTATTAATAGTAAAAGGAGTAAGGGGGATCTCAGATGGCAAGAGCACAGAAGAGGAAAGGAAAAAAGGTGGCTCTCAGCAGTCCTGAAGCCCATTAAATCTCAGTTTATACTGTGACGTAAATCAGCATTTAATATCTCATTCTGTGGGATAGATGGTTTATAAAATAAGAAGTAAATATGCACTGAAGATGTGTATTGTGGCAAAGCATAGTGGATAGAATTATACCAATAATTCACATTGTGGACAACAGCACTTCTTCTGAAGACAGGTTCAAGCCTTCTAGATGTCTGAGGAGACAATTTATGCTTTCAAGAACATAGAGACAGCACACAATGGGTTAATCTGCATATTATTTGTAGTATGTTATTTTATTAATTGCCATAAAGCAATGTTTCAGATGATACAGCGCCATTCTACAGGCACCGAATAAAATATGAAGGGAACAGTAGGTCAATGAACATCAGGTCCCAGTTGAATTTAAACCAAAATGTAGGCAATGGCCTAAAGTACCACGAATTAATATAGCTATTAGGAGCTATGTCTTCTTTCTGGAAAACATAATTCACATTGTCCAGTTTGGTTTGGTGGATGATAGTTGCAGGAAATTGATTTAGACCATCTCAATAACCAGCTGTCTGTTGCTGTACAACATAATTCTTTGTTGGTTGGATTACAGTCATACAAAGAAGCAATTGGACTATACAATCAGGTAAAGTTATTTGCAGCACATTTCATAAAAGGGAATTTCTCATGAAGCTAACCCCTATCCATACAGCTATTAGAGCATTAGTTTCTCCTATTATGTCCACCTTAGATGCTTATTCCTGCCATTCACTCCTGACTTGCCCTGACCACATCTGTCTCGTTTATCTAGCCACAACTCTTGACTTGTCCTGACTACATCTGTCCTTATCTGATTAAAACTGGCCATACACTAGAAAAATGTCAGCTGGACCTGCTGATTTTGAAGGGATTGACCAACCAATTAATGTATGTGTATGGGGATGTTCTGATGTTCCCCTGATGGCAGATAAGCTGCTGTGAGGGTTGCTGGGCAACACCTAACCCCCTGTTTCCAATGAGAACACAAGCATATTAAAGGGGTTGTCCAGGATATAGTTTTTGGCAAGGAGACCAGATAAGGTAAAAAAAACAAAACCAAAAAAACACACTTGTCTGTTTCCAGAGCTCCAGTGTCCCCCACCGCGATCTGGTCCAGTGGCGCCCTGGTGCTTCTTCCGGAGAAAGTCCTTGCCTCATGTGACCACCAAGGTCAGCCTCAGCGGCTTAAGGAAAGGAATCAGGATGTCACTTGCAAACATCACCTTTGATGTCCCATTTCCCTTCCTTAGGCCACTGAAGATGTGAGGCGAGGACTTCTGCCGGAACAAAACTCCGGGAGCAGCAGGATCGTGGTGGGAGACACTGGGGACAAGTGAGTATGTTTTTTTTCTTACACCTTCCCTGGCCTCCTTGCCAAAAAAACTGTAAAAACTGTATATCCTGGACAACCCCTTTAAGCTGAGCCGAGTGTGCATGAGTATTGGGGAGTTTGACGGGATAGCCCTCAGCCAAAAGAGCATTCAGTCAACAGCTATCTAAATTCTATGTCCAGAGTTTGTCTTCCAAACATGCTTCTTCTTCTGCATTGATATGTCTCATGCTCAATGTTACTAAAGTTTCAAGATTTGCACCCATCTTTGATGAAAATTTGAAAAAATTCGGTTGCATCATCATTTCCATTTATTACTTTGTGAGGATGCTGCTAGGCAAAACTTTGCGCCTAGGTCTGGATCTTTTAGTGTTAGCTGTTGATTAAGGTGGAGTTAATAATTTTGGAGTCTATTTACAGTCTTAGGAAACCAAGTACACCCTCTCTGAAATCTATGGTTTTTACATATCAGGACATAATAAAAAGAATTTAATCCTTACCACATTTTAAAATGAGGTAAATATAACCTCTGATGAAAAAATCCACATAATTACATGCGTATATGGTTTTGCTAGTCAAATGTCCTTGACTGATAACCAACAAGTGTGACCACCTCTGTAAAAGCAGAAGCTATGGCAGTTTGCTGGTCTGGAGCATTCATGTGTGTTAACATAATGCCAAAAGGGACCAACATCTGCAATAAACTTAGAGAAGCAAATGTTTCTGCCTATCATCCTGGGAAGGATTATAAGGCCATTTCCAAACAATTTGAAGTCCATCGTTCTACAGTAAGAATGATTATATTCACAAGTCGAAAACATTCAAGTCAGCTGACAATCTCCACAAAAATGGACATCCCAGCAAATTCACACAAGTTCAGACTGTGTGATGCTCAAAGAAACTGTAGAAAAATCGATCAACATCTAGGACTCTACAAATCTCAGCATGTTAATGTTCAAATTCATGACTGTATGAGTAGATTGAACAAGTATGGCTTATTTGCAAAGGTTGCCAGGAGAAAGCCTCTTTGTGAAAAAAAAAAAACATGGCAGCACAGCTCGAGAAACTAAAAAACTTCTGGAACGATATTTTTTGGACAGACAAGACCAAAGTATAGATGTTTGGCCACAACATAGTGTCAGATTTGGTGAAAACCATACACAGCATATCAGCACAAAAACCTCATACCAACTGTCAAGCACTGTCACTGTGGGTGGGTGGTGATTTTGACTTGTTTTGTAGCCAAAGGACACCTTGAAGTCATTGAGCTGACCATGAACTCCTCTGTATACCAAAGTATTCTAGAGTCAAAAGTGAAGCCATCTATTCAACAGATAAAGCTTGACTGAATGTTTTAGAAAGAGCTCCCCTTTCTTTTCTCAGGCAGTAACGTCACATCTATTGGTCACATGGCCAGACCCATTCATTTTTATGGGACTAATAGAATTGCCATGTCACAAACAGATGTGATGCTTCTGACTTAGAAGAGAAATTAGAGCTTTTAATGAAAGAAAGAAGCTATGTTTTCTAATCATGGATAACCCCTTTAAGACAGCTGTGCATGAACAAACACCCCCAAACCTCAATGAACTGAATAACATTGTAAAGTCAAGTGGGACAAAATTCCTACAGAACAATGTGAGATACTGATAAGGTCATATAGAAAACCAGACTTGAAGTTATTGCTGCTAAAGGTGGTTCTACAAGCTATGGCATCATGGGGTGAATTTAGTTTTTCTCATGTGGCTTTTCCAATTTGGCTTTTTTGTTGAATAATTAATGAAACAGTGGAATCTTATGTGTGTTGTTCTTCATCTGAGCTTGTAGTTACCTACTATTAAGGACCTTCTAAGGGCCAGATGTTTTATTATGTTTTGATATGTAAAATTAAAGAATTTAAAGAGGTGTACTTTGTTTTTCTCTAGACTGTACTTTCATGTGGATTACCTTCCAGATTATATATTGTGATCATGTTCTTGTTGTCTAGTGATTTTTCTGTGAATTCTGGGATCTGTAATTCCACAGAGAGATCTTGATCTTGACTAGTGTTTTTTCTGTGTATTCTGGTTGTTTCTTCTGGCTGTTTTCTGGGTTGTATTCAGACAGGGATAGTTCAGCTTTACATATTCTCTGTCTACTGTCATTTCCTCCCCTGCCTTCTTGAATGTCATACATCTGTCATCCACTCCATTGCTGGATCATCACCATCTTCCACAATGCCTGGCATTCAGTTCCTCTCATCCACTGGGGATTGTCCAGTTGGTGTGCAATTCAGCCTTACTGTAAGTCCTGGGGTATATGAGAACTATATAGGTTGTAGGAAAGTTGACTGCTGCAGGTAAAGTTCAGTTTTGTGGCCTTGAGCATAACTGGCTTTGTTATACTGGTGACTATTTACAGGGCTTTCAGCTGGGGAGATCCCTAAATGTGGTTCAAAGGTTTGCACTCAAGTTTTATTGCCAGTACATCATCACCGAGTAATCAGTAAGAGGTCAATATCACTGAGAAGCAGTGGCGTAACGATTGTGGTCGCGGGGGGTGCGACCGCGACCGGGCCCAGAGGAGTATGGGGCCTATGGCCAGCTGGAAATGGCCGCGGCCCTGGACTACCATGATAGTGGTCGGGGAAAGCCTTGTTCCCGACCGCTATACCTATTGTTAATGGAAAGGAGCTGGGCCCCTTTCCATTAGATGTCAGCCCAGGGGAGGTGACAAAAAAATAAAAAAGAAATACTTATACTCACCTATCATGGGCTCAGCATTGTCTCTGGCGCTTTTCCGGCCTCATTGCTGGGGCCTGTGATAGGCCTCAGCGGTCACATGGGACGCGCCTGCGGAGAAGATATGTTAGAATGAAATATAAAGAATAACTTTTAATGGATAGAAATAAAATAATAAAAAATGTCTTTGTGTGTTCAAAAATAACACCGTATGTCAGCAACGGCTTTTCGTCAATAGCTGAAATGACTCTGTAAGGGGTCTGAGAACAAATAATGATCCCAAGCCAGCTCAGGATAGGGTGATGGATATAGAGATAAACCCTAATATCTGAATTTTCCCTCAAAGAACTCACTCCCTACAGATCAAATGCATCAAAAAGGGTCAGCACAATTTCATCTTGGACCAAAGTCGCTGGACTGTCCAAAATAAACTGGCTAGCCCACCAGTGACAAGGCTACTGGCCTAATTCCACAACAACATCCCAGAGAGGCTATAAGAAGGACAGTCACTTGCCAAGATTTATGGTGCTGAGTTTCCATATAACTAAATGAAATTCTATTGCTAGTACACTACAACATTTCAAAATAAGGACAATGTAAAAAGAAAACAAAAAAAAAAAACCTCAATGGATATCACCCAGGGGAATAGATGTCTATGGGTTATTTGAAGGTCTTATTCATAGAAATGGGAAAAACAGACATCACTTGGCTGCAATAAAATCATTAAAATCTTATTAACTTATTCACACATTCTTAGTAGTATAATGTTGTACCGTGTTAGCCATAGAAAGTAGTGGAAGAGTGAAGAAATCAGGCGATACCTTTTAGGGTGTGTTCACACGGCGGAAAATGAAAATCATTTTCCGACGCCGGAATTTTTGCCGTGGTCTGCCGCGACGGGATGCTGATGCAGTGCATTAGCATTCCGTTGCAGCATCCCACTCCTGATTAGGCCCGGATGAATTAGGATGGGCCTAATCAGGAGGGAGCCTCGAGCCGCGGTCTTTAATGTATATTGTGGTATCCAGAAAGTGGATTTCACTCTCTGAATAGCTAAGTTTAAGGTTGATGGTAGGGTGAAAGTAGGGGAATTGAAGTAGGGCCTCCTCCCAACAGAATCGGTAACGCAGCTCATACAATTCATCCTTAGCCACAACTATTTTACTTTTGGAGAGGATCTATATCTACTGCGAATGGGAACTTCAATGGGGTCCAGATGTGCACCCCAGTATGCAAATCTCTTTATGGCAGAATTGGAAGGAACATATTTATCAACATGCACCACCAAACCTATGATTTACCTTCCTTATATCGATGATATCCTTATCATCTGGACTGCAGGTGAAGAGGCTCTACTTCAATGTGCTTCATTAGAATGAATTTACTTGTACTATACTTCGATTTACCAAATTATTTATTTCTGTTAATTTACATGGTCAGTCACTGTCCCATATAGGGCTCACAACCTAAATTTCCTATCAGTATGTCTTTAGAGTATGGGAGAAAACCCACACAAACTCCATGCAGAGTCCATGCAGAACTTCAGGCCTCCAGTACTGCAAGACAACAGTGCTAACCACTGAGCCACCATGCTGTTATCAAGGTTAGAAGTGAACTGAAATTTAAAGGGGTTTCCCACTGAATACATTTATCATCTACAATAGGGAATAAATGTGTACTCAATCTTTGTGACACCAGCGATCTGAAGAACGGGGAATTACCAAGTGCCTCTGAGTGAGCCTGCTCAGCCAGCACTCTACTTTTTTTTTTTTGTGGATCCACTGTTCTGTAGATCACTAGGGGTCCCCACAGTGATCATACATTTATCCCCTATGCTAGAACTGAAAGTGGACATCAAAACCATGTTAGTGTCATGTGTTTACACAGTTGCCTTTAATGAACCTGCTTCCTTCTCCTACACTTGACCTTGGATTTGTCTCCAGATATACATACACACTCTACATTGACGTAGTATGACTTAGATAATGATTACCTAGCAGATTCATTGCAGACTATATATATGTATAAGATCATGTCAAAAAGTAACCCAAATGTCTATGTCTGTAAGACTGTGACCATATAAAATAAAAGACAATGCTCACAACCAACCACATGATCTTAGCCAAAACAAAAGTCTGAAAATATATGATGGTGGGCAGCAATATTCACACACTTGCCTATTTTCTAAAAAAATAGGGGAGACCTCCTACAAGAACACACATGTTTCTGAGGAAAGGAAGACAATAAGAGGCTTGTAAGTTACAGTGGAGTTTAGGACTCTTTAGGGTCTGGAGTACGAGCCAATGTTGGGGCTTGTTGACTGAATTAATTCCGGGACCTGAAGTCTAGGGTTTGAAATTATTTTGAGACTGATGAAGGGGTGTGAATTAATTTTGGAATCTGAAATTATTTTGGACTCTAATAATAATAGTCATAATAATAGTCCTTTAATAGTCCCACAATGGGGAAATTCAGTGTGTTACAGCAGCAAAGATAAGCAGATACAAATACAAATACAACATGTACAGGAATATTCCAAGGTGAGAGGCATTACATAGATAGCAGACAGACAGATAGGGCGTAGCAGGGGGGGGGGGGGATTTAACAGGCAGAGAGATATTTTCAGTTCTCTGTGTGTAATGATCTCCGCTTAGGTCGGTGTTGGTTGTACAGCCTAACCGCGGTGGGGAGGAAAGACTTCCGATAGCGCTCCTTCTCACACCTAGGGTGGAGCAGTCGGTCACTGACAGTACTGCTCAGCGCGATCACAGTCTCATGCATGGGATGGGACTTCTTCTTCTGCATGGAGCTCACCACGGACAGTATCCTTCTGTCACCCACCACCTGCACTGGGTCCAGTGGGCTCCCCAGGACAGAGCTGGCCCTTCTAATCAGCTTGTCAAGTTTATTTCTGTCCCTGGTTGATATACTGCTCCCCCAGCAGGCCACTCCAAAGAAGATGGCTGATGCCACTACCGAGTTGAAGAAAGTTCTAAGAAGTGCCCCCCGGATTCCAAAGGCTCTCAGCTTCCTAAGCAGGTAGAGCCTGCTGTGGCCCTTCCTGTACAGGGCCTCCATATGATCTGCCCAGTCCAGCTTATTATTAAGGAGCAAACCCAGGTACTTATAGGTGTTCACAATCTCGATGCCCGTCCCCAGGATGTCCACTGGTTTAGGAGGGCTTCTGCCTTTGCGGAAGTCCACCACCATCTCCTTGGTCTTCCCCGCGTTAATCTTCAGGTGGTTCCGGTGGCACCAGTCCACAAAATCCCGGTTCAGTTCTCTGTACTCCCTGTCATCATCATCTGTGATGAGACCCACTATTGCAGAGTCGTCAGAATAATGAAGGGTTCTTAAATTATTTTGGGGTACAGTCATGTGCACTACTGATAAAATAAAGGGGTATTCCTTCCACAGCACTTTACAGATATTGTCAATCACTGTCTCATATAGGGCTCACAATCTACATTCCCTATTAGTATGTCTTTGGAGTGTGGAAGGAAACAGGAGTACCCGGAGGAAATCCACGCAAACACAGGAAACACATACAAACTCTTTGCAGATGTTTATAACCTAAAATGGCACCAATGAAACCAATGAAAAAAATGTATGAGTCCCCGAATATTGAAATACAAATACAAATTATTTTTAGAGTATACATATGGGGTAACACCACAAAAAAAGTCTGTCCATCACCACAATAAATGCCCAAAATAGTGCCCATGAAACTGTCAGCTCATGCCACAAAAAACAAGCCCTAACACAGCTTGATCATTGGCAAAATCAAAAAAGTAAAGGCTCTCAGAATGTGGTGACACAAAAATAAATGATGATATTAAAAGTTTTTTTTTTGCGCAAACGTAGTAAATACATTTTGCATTATTTTTCATTTGCATTACATTTTACATTTGCAGCATAATCGTACTGACCTGCAGAATAAAGTTCAAAGGAGACTGTCACCCAAAAGCTCAAACCATTCACACTGCATTGTAGATGATATTATCCTGAGATCCATCATACCTTTAGATAATTTAATACAGTCATATGAAAAAGTTTGGGCGCCCCTATTAATCTTAATCATTTTTAGTTCTAAATATTTGGGTGTTTGCAACAGCCATTTCAATTTGATATATCTAATAACTGATGGACACAGTAATATTTCAGGATTGAAATGAGGTTTATTGTACTAACAGAAAATGTGCAATATGCATTAAACCAAAATTTGACCGGTGCAAAAGTATGGGCACCTCAACAGAAAAGTGACATTAATATTTAGTAGATCCTCCTTTTGCAAAAATAACAGCCTCTAGTCGCTTCCTGTAGCTTTTAATCAGTTCCTGGATCCTGGATGAAGGTATTTTTGACCATTCCTCTTTACAAAACAATTCCAGTTCAGTTAAGTTTGATGGTCGCCGAGCATGGACAGCCCGCTTCAAATTATCCCACAGATGTTCAATGATATTCAGGTCTGGGGACTGGGATGGCCATTCCAGAACATTGTAATTGTTCCTCTGCATGAATGCCTGAGTAGATTTGGAGCTGTGTTTTGGATCATTGTCTTGCTGAAATATCCATCCCCGGCGTAACTTCAAATTCGTCACTGATTCTTGTACATTATTCTCAAGAATCTGCTGATACTGAGTTGAATCCATGCGACCCTCAACTTTAACAAGATTCCCGGTGCTGGCATTGGCCACACAGCCCCAAAGCATGATGGAACCTCCACCAAATTTTACAGTGGGTAGCAAGTGTTTTTCTTGGAATGCTGTGTTTTTTTGACGCCATGCATAACGCCTTTTTGTATGACCAAACAACTCAATCTTTGTTTCATCAGTCCACAGGACCTTCTTCCAAAATGAAGCTGGCTTGTCCAAATGTGCTTTTGCATACCTCAGGCGACTCTGTTTGTGGCGTGCTTTCAGAAACGGCTTCTTTCGCATCACTCTCCCATACAGCTTCTCCTTGTGCAAAGTGTGCTGTATTGTTGACCGATGCACAGTGACACCATCTACAGCAAGATGATGCTGCAGCTCTTTGGAGGTGGTCTGTGGATTGTCCTTGACTGTTCTCACCATTCTTCTTCTCTGCCTTTCTGATATTTTTCTTGGCCTGCCACTTCTGGGCTTAACAAGAACTGTCCCTGTGGTCTTCCATTTCCTTACTATGTTCCTCACAGTGGAAACTGACAGGTTAAATCTCTGAGACAACTTTTTGTATCCTTCCCCTGAACAACTATGTTGAACAATCTTTGTTTTCAGATCATTTGAGAGTTGTTTTGAGGAGCCCATGATGCCACTCTTCAGAGGAGATTCAAATAGGAGAACAACTTGCAATTGGCCACCTTAAATACCTTTTCTCATGATTGGATACACCTGGCTATGAAGTTCAAAGCTCAGTGAGGTTACAAAACCAATTTTGTGCTTCAGTAAGTCAGTAAAAAGTAGTTAGGAGTATTCAAATCAATAAAATGATAAGGGTACCCAAATTTTTGCACCGGTCAAATTTTGGTTTAATGCATATTGCACATTTTCTGTTAGTACAATAAACCTCATTTCAATCCTGAAATATTACTGTGTCCATCAGTTATTAGATATATCAAATTGAAATGGCTGTTGCAAACACCCAAATATTTAGAACTAAAAATGATTAAGATTAATAGGGGTGCCCAAACTTTTTCATATGACTGTAGATCATTTCCTTTAAAAAAAAAACTGTTTTAATAAATAATGCAGGATCCAGTGCAATAGGGCATCTCAGAGCCTCAGGTTTTCAAATCTGAATAACAAAACCTTGAAGTCTCTGAAATGCCCCTTTGCACTTGATATTCATTTGCATATTTGTATAAATGGGTTTTATGATATTCAGTTTCCTGGTGACAGACTCCCTTTAACATATTTTTATACTGCATAGTGAGCAGCGCAAAATTTGTAATGCAGAAAGCAATGGAAAAGTAGCTTTTTTCCCCATTCCACACAGAAAGAGTTAATGAAAGTTCATCAATAAGCTATATGTACCGTTGAAATGGTGTCAATGGCACATGCAACTCATCCCGCAAAAAACAAGCCCTCATGTATCTACAGTACATTTACAATATTACTATTTTTAAAAAGAACAAAATAGGCGCAAATGCCCTCCAGTACATTGGCAGCATGAAAAAGCCCGTCATGTCAGACAGCATTGGAATCGCAATTCAAATATGGTGAATTTTGCTTAAGATTTATGATACAAGTCTGCCTTTTAATAAATTAGCAAGAATTGGCAAGACGAAAAAGGCGCAAGTGAAAAAAAAATTTGCACAATTGATAAATAACCCCCACTGACATTAGAACTGAAGCTTGAATCTCTCAGCTGAAAGAAGATACTTGTAAGTTTGGGTTCCTATCACTGATGTTCTCAATTGGCAATATTTCCAATGCCAACGCAGATGAGTTTTAATGTGTATGGTATCTTTGGGAAGCCAGCCAAAATATTCCACACATATCACATAACGCCAATGAAATAAATAGCTGGAACTATCATTTTGTACATCTCTTGTAGCCTGAGAAGCTTCAGTCCCATGGGGTCAACTCTAGTAGATGTATTTATTAATTTGAAAGATAATTTATTGTATTAGTGCTCAGTAAACTGCTAGAATTATTACTCCTTATCCGAGTACTGTTAAAGATAAAGATGTAGTCATAAGATACATAGGGCTACACTTGCATAACAGAAATAGCAGGTGTTGCAGGCAGTTACACCACTACTATCACGGCCACTTTAACTATAGGGCAAACCATTCCCTATGGTAGTGGGAGCCCCCTCAGCCAACCCCGATCAAGTGGGGCACTCCAGCATTGTGAATGCTGTGCTGCTGTACCAGGCAGCAGAACTCAATTTCAACTCTATCAGTCCTTAGGATGCAGATAAAGTTGAATACAGTGCTGGAGCACAAATATATCAGCTCTGTACTCCACCATTCAGGCTTTGGTCAATGCTGTCTGTGACATGGAGGCATGATTCTGAGGCAGCACTACAACCGGAGCCTACAGGCGGCAATGTGGGAGTAGGACAAGGTGAGTAAAACTTTTTTTGGTTTATTAATTTGTATGTATGATGTTGATTGAACATACAGTGGGGAAAAAAAGTATTTAGTCAGCCACCGATTGTGCAAGTTCTCCGACTTAAAAAGATGAGAGGCTTGTAATTGACATCATAAATAGACCTCAACTATGAGAGACAAAATGAGAAAACATATCTAGAAAATCACATTGTCTGATTTTTTAAGAATTTATTTGCAAATTATGGTGGAAAATAAGTATTTGGTCACCTACAAACAAGCAAGATTTCTGGCTGTCACAGACCTGTAACTTCTTTTTTACTCCTCTGTCCTGTAGTAATGGCACCTGTTTGACATTGTTATCAGTATAAAAGACACCTGTCCACAACCTCAGTCACACTCCAAACTCCACTATGGTGAAGACCAAAGAGCTGTGGAAGGACACCAGAAACAAAATTGTAGACCTGCACCAGGCTGGGAAGACTGAATCTGCAATAGGCAAGCAGCTTGGTGTGAAGAAATCAACTGTGGGAGCAATAATTAGAAAATGGAAGACATACAAGACCACTGATAATCTCCCTCGATCAGGGGCTCCACACAAGATCTCACCCCGTGGGGTCAAAATGATCACAAGAACGGTGAGCAAAAATCCCAGAACCACACCTACAGTCATGGCCAAAAGTTTTGAGAATGACACAAATATTATATTTTCACATGATCTGCTGCCCTCTGGTTTTTATGTGTGTTTGTCAGATGTTTTTATCACATACAGAAATATAATTGCATTCATATTATGAGTAACAGAAGCTTATATTGACAGTTAGAATGAGTTAATGCAGCAAGTCAATATTTGCAGTGTTGACCCTTCTTCTTCAGGACCTCTGCAATTCTCCCTGGCATGCTCTCAATCAACTTCTGGACCAAATCCTGACTGATAGCAGTCCATTCTTGCAGAATCAATGCTTTAATTTTGTCTGAATTTGTTGGTTTTTGTTTGTCCACCCGTCTCTTGATGATTGACCACAAGTTCTCAATGGGATTAAGATATGGGGAGTTTCCAGGCCACGGACCCAAAATCTCTATGTTTTGTTCCCTGAGCCATTTAGTTATCACCTTTGCTTTATGGCAAGGTGCTCCATCATGCTGGAAAAGGCATTGTTGAGCGCCAAACTGCTCTTGGACGGTTGGGAGAAGTTGCTCTTGGAGGACATTCTGGTACCATTCTTTATTCATGGCTGTGTTTTTAGGCAAGACTGTAAGAGAGCCGATTCCCTTGGCTGAGAAGCAACCCCACACATGAATGGTTTCAGGATGCTTTACAGTTGGCATGAGACAAGACTGGTGGTAGTGCTCACCTCTTCTTCTCCGAATAAGCTGTTTTCCAGATGTTCCAAACAATCGAAAAGGGGATTCATCAGAGAAAATGACTTTACCCCAGTCCTCAGCAGTCCACTCCCTGTACCTTTTGCAGAATATCAGTCTGTCCCTGATTTTTTTTTCTGGAGAGAAGTGGCTTCTTTGCTGCCCTCCTTGAGACCAGGCCTTGCTCCAAGAGTCTCCGCCTCACAGTGCGTGCAGATGCACTCACACCTGCCTGCTGCCATTCCTCAGCAAGCTCTGCACTGCTGGTAGCCCCATCCCGCAGCTGAAACACTTTTAAGAGACGGTCCTGCCGCTTGCTGGTCTTTCTTGGGCGCCCTGAAGCCTTTTTGGCACCAATGGAACCTCTCTCCTTGAAGTTCTTGATGATGCGATAGATTGTTGACTGAGGTGCAATCTTTCTAGCTGCAATACTCTTCCCAGTTAGGCCATTTTTGTGCAGTGCAATGATGACTGCACGTGTTTCTTTAGAGATAACCATGGTTAACAGAAGAGAAACAATGATGGCAAGCACCAGCCTCCTTTTAAAGTGTCCAGTGGTGTCATTCTTACTTAATCATGACAGATTGATCTCCAGCCCTGTCCTCATCAACACCCACACCTGTGTTAATGGAGCAATCACTGAAACCATGTTAGGTGGTCCTTTTAAGGCAGGGCTGCAATGATGTTGAAATGTGTTTTGGGGGATAAAGTTCATTTTCTAGGCAAATATTGACTTTGCAAGTAATTGCTGTTAAGCTGATCACTCTTTATAACATTCTGGAGTATATGCAAATTGCCATTAGAAAAACTGAAGCAGTAGACTTTGTAAAAATTAATATTTGTATCATTCTCAAAACTTTTGGCCATGACTGTAGTGAATGACCTGCAGAAAGCTGGGACTAACGTCAGTAACACACTACGCCTCCAGGGACTCAGATCCTGCAGTGCCGGAAGTGTCCCCCTGCTTAAGCCTGTACATATCCGGGCCTGTCTGAAGTTTGCTAGAGAGCATTTGGATGTTCCAGAAGAGTATTGGGGGATGAAACCAAAGTAGAACTGTTTGGTAGAAACACAATTTGTCGTGTTTGGAGGAGAGTGAATGCTGAGTTTCATCCAAAGAACACCATACCTACTGTGAAGCATGGGGGTGGCAACATCATGCTTTGGGGCTGTTTCTCTGCAAAGGGACCAGGACGACTAATCCGTGTACATGAAAGAATGAACGGGGCCATGTATCGTAATATTTTGAGTGCAAACCTCCTTCTACCAGCAAGGGCATTGAAGATGAAACGTGGCTGGGTCTTTCAGCATGACAATGATCCCAAGCACACTACCAGGGCAACGAAGGAGTGGCTACATAAGAAGCATTTCAAGGTCCTGGAGTGGCCTAGCCAGTCTCCAGATCTAAACCCCATGGAAAACCTTTGGAGGGAGTTGAAAGTCCGTGTTGCCCAGCGACAGCCCCAAAACATCACTGCTCTAGAGGAGATCTGCATGGAGGAATGGGCCAACATACCAGCAATAGTGTGTGCCAACCTTGTGAAGACTTACAGAAAACGTTTGACCTCTGTCATTGCCAACAAAGGATATATAACAAAGTATTGAGATGAACTTTTGTTATTGACCAAATACTTATTTTCCACCATAATTTGCAAATAAATTCTTAAAAAATCAGAGAATGTGATTTTCTAGATATGTTTTCTCATTTTGTCTCTCATAGTTGAGGTCTACCTATGATGTCAATTACAGGCCTCTCTCATCTTATTAAGTGGGAGAACTTGCACAATTGGTGGCTGACTAAATACTTTTTTTTCCCCACTGTACACAGAGGGGGGCACGGAAAGGGACACTAAATTATGTGGGGACCACTTGAGTGGACATTAACACTTGAGGGAACATTAAATTATGGAGGAGGGCCCACTTATGAAACTTCTGCAGAGGGCAAACCAATGCGTTACAATAGTCCTGAGTACTCCAACATATAAATACCGTCAATTTTGGCATTTTTTTTTTTTTCATAGTTTGTATACTCACCTCCTACCCCAATTCACTACAATGGAAAAGCTTTCTGTGTGTGAACATGTCTCAAGAAATTTCCCTAGGTTTACAAGATAATGGTGCTTACCAGGGCCAGACCAGGACTGAAATTCAACCATGGGATTTGAAAGCATGAAAATAAAGCTGCCATACCATAAACAAAGTGTTGCTAAGCTGTACATATTATTATTATTATTATTATTATTATTGTTTATTTATATAGCACCATTAATTCCATGGTGCTTTACATTTGAGGGTGTACATAGGGTACAGAAGATATACAAAACAGATAACACTAACAGTGACCAACTGGTACAGTGGGATAGAGGGCCCTACCCACAAGGGCTTACATTCTATGTGGGAAGAGGGATAGAGACAGAAGGTGGGGGTAGAGGCTGTACAGATGGTGGTGTGGTGACAGTAGTGTTATTGGAGGTTGTAGGCCTTCCTGAATAGGTGAGTCTTCAGGGTCTTCTGAAGCTTGTGACTATGGGGGTCAGCCTTATGTGTCTTGGTAATGAGTTACAGAAAATGGGGGATGCATGGGAGAAGTCTTGGAGATGATTGTGTGAAGAGCGGATAAGAGCAGAGCGGAGTAGGAGGTCTTTGGAGGATCGGAGGCTATGTGCGGGTAGGTAGTTGGAGATTATGTCAGAGATATATGGAGGGGACAGGTTGTGGATGGCTTTGTATGTCAGCATTAGTAATTTGAACTCTATTCGCTGGGCAATGGGCAGCCAGTGAAGGGATTGGCAGAGGGGATCGGCCGATGAAGAATGGGGGGAGAGGTGTATTAAGCGAGCAGCACAGTTTAAGGTGGACTGGAGTGGGGCGAGAGTGTTAGCTGGGAAGCCATGGAGAAGGGTGTTACAGTAGTCAAGGCAGGAGATTATGAGGGCATGGACTAGCGTCTTTGTTGTTTCAGGGGTGAGGAGGGAGCGGATTTGATGGATGTTCTTGAGTTGGAGAAGCCAGGAGGTGTTGAGGGTTTGAATATGCAGCTTGAAGGACAGGTCAGAGTCTAAGGTTATCCCAAGGCAGCGGGTCCGTGGGACTGGGGCGAGTGTGGTTCCATTAATTTTGATAGACGGATCAGGTAGGGGCGCCGTGCAAGGAGGGGTGAAGATTATGAACTCCGTTTTCTCCATGTTGAGTTTGAGAAAGCAGGAGGAGAGAAAGGAGGCTACGGCTGCTAGACACTCTGGAACTCTGGACAACAGAGAGGTAATGTCTGGTCCAGAGAGATATATTTGAGTGTCGTCAGCATAGCAATGGTAATGGAAACTATGGGATTATATGTGTTGGCCAAGGCCAAGGGTGTAGATGTAGAACAAGAGGGGACCTAGGACGGAGCCTTGTGGGACACCTACAGATAGAGGGCGTGGTGGGGAGGTGGTGTGCGAGTGGGAGACGCTGAATGTGTGGTTGGTGAGGTATGAGGAGATCCAGGAAAGGACCAGGTCTGAGATGCCAAGGTATGAGAGCATTTCTAAAAGAAGGGAATGGTGGACTGTGTCAAAGGCAGAGGAGAGGTCGAGGAAGAGGAGGACAGAGTAGTGATGCTTGACTTTAGCAGTTAGAAAGCTGTTAGTAACCTTGGTTAGGGCAGTTTCTGTGGAGTGATGGGGTCTGAAGCCTGGAGAGGACGTGTTGCTCCAGCAATTTAGAGGCATGCGGGAGCAGTGAGATGGGGCGATAGTTGGCTGGAGAGGACAGATTGAGGGAGGGTTTCTTACACATAGGTAATAACTCTAAGCCTACATATGGTAAACCCAGAACTTCTACATAAATACAGCACATAAAAGATGCACATATAGTAGTGCCACCATATACAAAAAACACATGAATATTTTTGCCATACAGTACAAATGAGAACAGTTGCGTTGAATATATGTACAGTGCTGGCCAAAAGTATTGGCACCCCTGCAGATAATACTCAATTTCTTCCAGAAAATGATTGCAATCACAAATGCTTTGGTAATAATATCTTCATTTATTTTGCTTGCAATGAAAAAACACAAAAGAGAATGAAAAAAAAAGTCAAATCATTGATCATTTTACACAAAACTCCAAAAATGGGCCGGACAAAAGTATTGGCACCCTCAGCCTAATACTTGGTAGCACAACCTTTAGACAAAATAACTGCGAACAACCGCTTCCGGTAACCATCAATGAGTTTCTTACAATGCTCTGCTGGAATTTTAGACCATTCTTCTTTGGCAAATTTCTCCAGGTCCCTGAGATTTGAAGGGTGCCTTCTCCAAACTGCCAATTTGAGATCTCTCCACAGGTGTTCTATGGGATTCAGGTCTCGACTCATTGCTGGCCACTTTAGAATTCTCCAGTGCTTTCTCTCAAACCATTTTCTAGTGCTTTTTGAAGTGTGTTTGGGTCATTGTCCTGCTGGAAGACCCATAACCTCTGAGGGAGACCCAGCTTTCTCACACTGGGCCCTACATTATGCTGCAAAATTTGTTGGTAGTCTTCAGACTTCATAATGCCATGCACACGGTCAAGCAGTCCAGTGCCAGAGGCAGCAAAGCAACCCCAAAACATCAGGGAACCTCCGCCATGTTTGACTGTAGGGACCGTGTTCTTTTCTTTGAAGGCCTCTTTTTTTTCCTGTAAACTCTATGTTGATGCCTTTTCCCAAAAAGCTCTACTTTTGTCTCATCTGACCAGAAAACATTCTTCCAAAAAGTTTTTGGCTCTCTCAGGTAAGTTTTGGCAAACTCCAGCCTGGCTTTTTTATGTCTCTGGGTCAGAAGTGGGGTCTTCCTGGGTATCCTACCATAGAGTCCCTTTTCATTCAGATAGTACGGGTTGACACTGTTGTACCCTCGGACTGCAGGGCAGCTAGAACTTGTTTGGATGTTAGTCGAGGTTCTTTAGCCACCATCCGCACAATCTTTCATTGAAATCTCTCGTCAATTTTTCTTTTCCGTCCACATCTAGGGAGGTTAGCCACAGTGCCATGTGCTTTAAACTTCTTGACACTGCGCACGGTAGACACAGGAACATTCAGGTCTTTGGAGATGGACTTGTAGCCTTGAAATTGCTCATGCTTCCTCACAATTTTGCTTCTCAAGTCCTCAGACAGTTCTTTGGTCTTCTTTCTTTTCTCCATGCTCAATGTGGTACACACAAGGACACAGGACAGAGGTTGAGTCAACTTTAATCCATTTCAACTGGCTGCAAGTGTGATTTAGTTATTGCCACCACCTGTTATGTGCCACAGGTAAGTAACAGGTGCTGTTAATTACACAAATTAGAGAAGCATCACATGATTTTTCAAAGGGTGCCAATACTTTTGTCCACCCCCTTTTTTATGTTTGGTGTGGAATTATATCCAATTTGGCTTTTTGACAATTCTTTTTGTGGTTTTCCATTGAAGACAAATTAAATGAAGAGATTAGTACCAAAGCATTTGTGATTGCAATCATTTTCTGGAAGAAATTGAGTATTATCTGTTAGAATTGCAGGGGTGCCAATACTTTTGGCCAGCACTGTATATACAGGTTTAGTTACAGTTATCGGGGGTTCCATTTTCCATATTTGAAGAAGGCAGCAGACTTGGGATCCATGTTCTTGTGAGCAATAAGACCCTTGGCTTTCAGGCACTTATCACCAATCCTCTCCTGTGAGACAGATGCATACATTTGTTTATTTATTTATTTTAAGGAAGAAATAGAAGAAAAAGAAATGCATATAGTGGCTGTATGCTCTAAACATGGTATGAATAAGAGTTCATTTACACAAGTACATTTTCTTCCTATAACAAGCACCAAACAACAATATTAGCAAGTGGATCGATGCTTGTTAGTTCTATTTACTTGCAGCAAAAATCATACAGTATGGGGTCTTAAATGGGTTTCATGGCCCTCAAATGATCCACATAGATGACCTATCCTTGCCTATTACTTAAATAGAACCAGAGTTGATACTGACTCCGTCCAGTGCAGTAGCTTCTGGTGCCCAGAGACGGTCGGATCAGCTGATCTGTGCAGGGTCCAGATGTTGGATAGATCATCAGGATGAAAAATATGATCAAAGTGAGCCTCACTGACACAGGTCCTACACTGTATACAATAGTATAAGATTTGTCTGTATAAGATTGTCTGTGCTGGATTGAAAAAGTAATTTTCCATCCCAAGACTTATGCGCTATACGTCTCATGGTCTTCTCCAGACCATCATTCTTCCAGATATTCAAAACAGTCTGAAGGGGGCTTTATCAGAGAAAATTAGTTTACCCCAGTCCTCTGCAGTCCAATCTCTGTAATTCCTGCAGATTGTCAGTCTCTCCTTGATGTTTTTCTATGATAGAAATGACTTCTTGAAAAATAATTGTCTGAAGCAGAAAAGCTGAGTCCTGAATCCTGAGATCCTTCATGTGTGGGGTTGCTTTTCATCCAAGGGAGTGGGCTCACACACAAATCCTCCAAGAACAATGTCTCCCAACTATCCAGCTGAAGAGACCCCACAGTATAATAATAGCTAGTGAGTGGGGACAATTGGAATATTATAAAAGTTGGAATATTATACTGTGTGCAGGGGCCACTACGGGACATAATACCGTGTGCAGGGGCCACTATGGGATATAATACCGTGTGCAGGGACCACTATAGGACATAATACCGTGTGCTGGGGCCACTACAGGACATAATACCGTGTGCTGGGGCCACTATAGGACATAATACTGTGTGCAGGAACTACTATAGGACATAATACCATGTGCAGGTTCCACTATGGGACATAATACCGTGTGCAGGGACAGCTATGGAACATAATACCGTGTTCTGTGGCCAATATGGGACATAATAACGTTTGCAGGCGCCACTATAGGACATAATACCGTGTGCAGGGGCCACTATAGGACATAATACCATGTTTAGGGGCCACTATGGGACATAATACCATGTTCAGGGGCCACTATGGGACATAATACCGTGTGCAGGGGCCAATATAGGACATAATACTTTGTGTAGGGGCTGCTATGGGACATAATATCGTGTGCAGGGGCCACTATGGAACATTATTCTGTATAACGGTGTGTTTTCTGTATTAAGGATGTGTTTTTGCACAGAAAACACATGGCAAAAATGCACCATGTGAACGCAGTTTTACATTGAAGTAAAAGTTCCAGTGGCCTAAGAATATAGCTGCATCCAGAAACATAGTGTGTTTCCACCATACGCTGCTCCTGGACACATTTACCACTAATTGGGGTCTGCACATGTACTTTCATTGCTTCTAATTGGAAAGTACAGGAGCGCCCCAGGAAATAGCAGTAAACGCATGTGTCCTGAAACATCTGGTAGCAGCACTGTGTTATGGTTTGTGGTATATGACTTTAGTTTAGTGGTCGTCAGACTTACAATTATTGACCGGCACTCCGAGTACCTCATCTTTGATTTTTTAATTAACATTGGCACACCGAACAAAAAAGGTTGCTTACACCTACTATAGAATATTTTCTTCTCCCTTGTTCCAATGTCCAATAAAGATGAACATGAGAGCAGAAGTGAGAGGCTTAATATATGATTTCTAGTGCCACCTTGTGGTTATGTTGTAATATTACAGCTGAAGACTTCAGAATCAAGAACTGCGCTATAGGTAATGCAGGAAAGCGCAAGAAGTACATAACAAGCAGATGGTACTTTAAGTGGTTGTGTCACTATAAAACCTTTTCTCTTTCCACAGGACTTGTATGTCTATTGTGCTCCATGCAAGGCTATGGGACTGCCAGATATTGGAAAGAAATAGCTCTTGGCTATCTCCAGTAATCCCATAGATTTGAAAGAAGTCAAACAGACTCCTGTTCTGGAGATTGTTGGGGGTCCCAGCAGTTGGACCCCCATCTAACTAAAATATCCCCTATCCTATGGACTGTTAAAAATACGTGAACATAAATGTGAATGAGGCTCTGTTTGTGAAAGAGGTTTGGAGTCTTGGTCGCAATTTCAGTTCCATGCAGTACAGTCATGGCCAAAAGTTTTGAGAATGACACAAATATATTTTCACATGATCTGCTGCCCTCTGGTTTTTATGTGTGTTTGTCAGATGTTTTTATCACATACAGAAATATAATTGCATTCATATTATGAGTAACAGAAGCTTATATTGACATTTAGAATGAGTTAATGCAGCAAGTCAATATTTGCAGTGTTGACCCTTCTTCTTCAGGACCTCTGCAATTCTCCCTGGCATGCTCTCAATCAACTTCTGGACCAAATCCTGACTGATAGCAGTCCATTCTTGCAGAATCAATGCTTTAATTTTGTCTGAATTTGTTGGTTTTTGTTTGTCCACCCGTCTCTTGATGATTGACCACAAGTTCTCAATGGGATTAAGATCTGGGGAGTTTCCAGGCCATGGACCCAAAATCTCTATGTTTTGTTCCCTGAGCCATTTAGTTATCACCTTTGCTTTATGGCAAGGTGCTCCATCATGCTGGAAAAGGCATTGTTGAGCGCCAAACTGCTCTTGGACGGTTGGGAGAAGTTGCTCTTGGAGGACATTCTGGTACCATTCTTTATTCATGGCTGTGTTTTTAGGCAAGACTGTGAGAGAGCCGATTCCCTTGGCTGAGAAGCAACCCCACACATGAATAGTTTCAGGATGCTTTACAGTTGGCATGAGACAAGACTGGTGGTAGCGCTCACCTCTTCTTCTCCGAATAAGTTGTTTTCCAGATGTTCCAAACAATCGAAAAGGGGATTCATCAGAGAAAATGACTTTACCCCAGTCCTCAGCAGTCCACTCCCTGTACCTTTTGCAGAATATCAGTCTGTCCCTCATGTTTTTTCTGGAGAGAAGTGGCTTCTTTGCTGCGCTCCTTGAGACCAGGCCTTGCTCCAAGAGTCTCCGCCTCACAGTGCGTGCAGATGCACTCACACCTGCCTGCTGCCATTCCTCAGCAAGCTCTGCACTGCTGGTAGCCCGATCCCGCAGCTGAAACACTTTTAAGAGACAGTCCTGCCGCTTGCTGGTCTTTCTTGGGCGCCCTGGAGCCTTTTAGGCACCAATGGAACCTCTCTCCTTGAAGTTGTTGATGATGCGATAGATTGTTGACTGAGGTGCAATCTTTCTAGCTGCAATACTCTTCCCAGTTAGGCCATTTTTGTGCAGTGCAATGATGACTGCACGTGTTTCTTTAGAGATAACCATGGTTAACAGAAGAGAAACAATGATGGCAAGCACCAGCCTCCTTTTAAAGTGTCCAGTGGTGTCATTCTTACTTAATCATGACAGATTGATCTCCAGCCCTGTCCTCATCAACACCCACACCTGTGTTAATGGAGCAATCACTGAAACGATGTTAGGTGGTCCTTTTAAGGCAGGGCTGCAATGATGTTGAAATGAGTTTTGGGGGATAAAGTTCATTTTCTAGGCAAATATTGACTTTGCAAGTAATTGCTGTTAAGCTGATCACTCTTTATAACATTCTGGAGTATATGCAAATTGCCATTAGAAAAACTGAAGCAGTAGACTTTGTAAAAATTAATATTTGTATCATTCTCAAAACTTTTGGCCATGACTGTACTGTACAGAGGATAAAATCTGTGGCAAAATGCAAAATTGGGGAACTTTTTTTTATGCTGTGGAATTCTAGCAGATTCGCTGTAGACTTTTATTTTGATGTAGGGAATCTGCAGTGTTTCAGTCCCTTGTGGAGATTCCTTTAATAGGACTTATTGATAGCAATGTGTAAAGTCCTTTCAAGACTCTCCTGTAACATTGCATCCAAATAGGATCCTGCAACTACCCACCTGACAGTAAACAGCTGAATTAGCATAGTTGTGTTGAAACTAACAGACTTGATTGTTCAGTAGTGATGAGGGCTAGAAAAAAAAATTCAGTACAGTATCCCGTAGTATAGGTTGTGAAGAGTTAGGTTTGGTGGAGGTGGTGAAAGGTCCTCTTTAAGAGAGAACTAGAAAGAATCAGAAATCCATGGAGAGTAGGGAGAGCTGGGCCAACCTATGGAGTGTCATTTCGGTCCTGATTTGGGAAGTTTGTTTCAGTCCAAATAAATTTGTTCTGAATTTGATTTTAAATTGAATCAATTCATCCTGAAATTTCTATCAGCAGAAGAAAGCCATTTTCTCACACTATACTAAGCTAAATTGTAGAATAATAAAACATAACGTTTAGAGATCGAACATAAATGAACCCTAACCTGTTAAAACTTTTATATATGTATTTGTATATGCTAAATAATACAGTCATATGAAAAAGTTTGGGCACCCCTATTAATCTTAATCATTTTTAGTTCTAAATATTTGGGTGTTTGCAACAGCCATTTCAATTTGATATATCTAATAACTGATGGACACAGTAATATTTCAGGATTGAAATGAGGTTTATTGTACTAACAGAAAATGTGCAATATGCATTAAACCAAAATTTGACCGGTGCAAAAGTATGGGCACCTCAACAGAAAAGTGACATTAATATTTAGTAGATCCTCCTTTTGCAAAAATAGCCTCTAGTCGCTTCCTGTAGCTTTTAATCATCATGACATCATCATGACCATAGGATTCTTGCACCTCCTCATAATTCCCACCTCTAGATTTACTACAAGTGCCTCTACCAGCAAGGCTAGATGTACCCCACCCCTTGCAACTACTACCACCACCATTAACAGTCATGTCTTCCACTTCCACCTCTGCCTCCTCCACACCAAAAAAGCACTGTTCTCAGACTCATCCCACTCATCAAAAACAGAAAGACTAGAAGAAATATCTCTCTTGGCAACCTAAGTGTTATCTCTTTGGGCAAAGAAGGGAGGAGGAAGAGCACAGTGAACCCTGTCTCAGAGTCACAGTTTCATTGTCAGATGCAATATCCTGCTATAATTTCTTCCTCATTCTCAGGACTTGCAACAGTCTTGCGGCTACTGAAGGCACTGCTAATACCAAGAGTAGTGTTGCTGTTTCCACCTACATTGTTATTGTTAGTGGCAGTGGCATGGGTGTTTCACAGAATTTGTCATTTTTACATCAACAGAGTACAGAAAGGAACCAGGGCACACTGTAGCAGACTAAAAAGTGTTGTCCAATTTCTAGAATTTGTCTGCATTTACATAGAGTCTGTTCTGGACTGTCACACTCTGATCTCTCCCTATATCACTCTATCTAATGTATCCTTTTTTCCTCACTCTTCTGCATCTCCACTCTCTCCCAACAGTATTTTCTGTAGTAATGTAGTAAAGCTTCAACATGTTTTTTTTACATTGAAGTGAGAGCCATTGACTGTTATGACGGTGGTGTGAATTTAGCTTTACTGAAAAAACATTGAGGTCCACAAGGGCTGTAAGAGGTGCAACTACTTGGGAATACCACTGGATGAACTTCAAGGCCAAATGTGGTTTCAGCCCATTCAGGTCAATTGAGATTTTTTCAATGTCCATATATACAATCCCCTGGGGAGGCTGATATAGCACAAATATGGCAGCTATACAATGAGCACAGATGGACTAAAACAAAACCAACAGAAATGATCGGTATATAGATCAAGACATTATCAAGATACACTAGGACATATTCATACAGGATATCCAAGAATATCTTATATAGAAATTGCTGAAAACTGCAAAAACTGTGTTGCAGAAGTCAAAAGGCAAGTTCTAATAGTACTCATCCTGGATAATATACTGTAGTCTTTCCTTCTATATCTGAATTAAGTTATTGACTTGGTGAAAGAAACAGTACTCCATGATGGACCCCTTGATGCAAAAGGCTCAAAAATTATGGGCAGCTGACAGCTGTCTTTTATAATGAAGTTGTTAAGACCAGTCTATGAATGTCCTCAGAGAATTATAATTCCCTTGCGTCCCACCAGCAGCACAATGATGGGGTATTTTCTGCCCTTGTGTGTTGGTAGGACAGATAGAACTTTTAACAATTAAGTAATTAATTGGGACCCACCCCACCAATACAACGTAAGGAAGAAATACCTACCCCTCAACTGAGTTTTTTTCTGTCCTGTGTGGTGGGGCAGTTGGGAGGGGGGGTTGTTCCCATATTGTGTTCCTTACTTTCTTTATAGTTTTTCCTTCCAGTCTCCTCTTGCCCGGGTCTGGCTTTAGGCTTCTCTCCACTTGTCTTCCTCCATGTTCTTCTTGGAGGTTGCATGCATGGGAGCGTCTTACCTTACTTCCAGTCTCGGCTGCTAGTCTGCGATCATGCCAGAAGTGAAGCAACCTTGACTGTGGTGTTTCAGAGCCTGGGGGACAGGACGGATATGATGCGTCTTCTGTTTTGGCGTAGTTTTCAAGGCAGCTGGTGTTCCGGCAGCAGATAAAGGCCTTATTTTCAGGGCCTATGACATGCCAGAAGTGACGAGTCTTCTGTGTTTAGCATCGGAGGAAGGCCTGGCTGGCTGTCTGGGCCTATGTCATGCTTGAGGTGACGCATCTGTTACTTCCAGTTTGGTGAGATCTGAAGTCAAGCGGAATGTTCTACTTCTGACCGGCAATTTTCGCTGAGGTGTCTCCTCCTTCCCCTTGTTTTCCTTTCTTTTTGCATAAAGGGGGTTTGGGGAGGGGACCTGATTGCATAATTGGGGACTTAAAATAAATACACCGGAAGTGATTCTTCCTGGCCCCTCCTCCTCAAGGGGAGGGCATTCCTCCCCTATTTAAAGGGACTGGTTTAGATTTTCCAGCCACCTTTAATTCAGAGAGCCATACAATATTTATTCTATTGTTGGCATTATTGCAGTGTCTCTGGCATGCAGTGGTTCACTTGTGATTATATCTTAAGAATCCTTATCTTGCAAGTTAAGGTAAAATGGTCTCAATTTCTTTTTCCTCTAGTTTATTATACATTTTTTAATTACATCTATTTTTGTATTAAATAGATGTTGTCTTTGGCTTCTGGTAATTTCAAATCCTTTAGAAGGAAGTCCTCTTTCAAATGCTAACATGTCTCCTGTAAAGTCTGTGAAATTCTGCTTCCTGATGGTTATGAATTTAACACTTGCCGTCAGTGCCGACCCAATCCCTCTGAAGAGCCAACTATCAGAGATGTGGTAATTTGGGTGAAGGAATACGTTCAGGACTCTATGAAGGAGTTAAAAGATTCCATCTTTTAACTCTCCAAGAGGCCCAGGCGTTCTGAATCGTCAGATTGGTGGTGTTGTTGGATGAGAAATTCCACATACTAGACGAAACCAATTCCTCTTCCAAAAATTCAGATCAGGATCTAGGGAAATCTCCCTTTCCTACTGAAAAGATTCAGAAACTTATTAGGTCCATCAGGTCAGATGACCATATTGTTGATTCCGGGGAAGCTCCAGAGTCTGGGGGGCATAGGGCCTAAAAAGTGGATATTATGCTTAAGAAAGCAATGATGGCTGAGTGAAAACAGTCAGAGAAAACCTTCATACTCTCTCTGAGATTTAAGACCTTATTCCCTATATCAGAGAATCAATACAAGGCATGTGGTCCACGGCCAAAAGTGGATATGGCAGTTGCTAAACTATCTCACCACACTATAGTTCCTTCTGATGACAGATCCAATTTACAGGATGCAATGGATAGGTGGATGCTCTCTCAGAAGAAGTTGGAATAGCCTCCAATGAGGAGGCAAAAAAATATGTGCAGAATTTTCTCAACTCCAGAAGGATATTGACTCTGGAGTCCCCAGGGTCGACTTGCTGTCATCAATGAAGTACATTATTTAGCAGCAGATTTCTTGTATGATGCCTTTCTAGATCAGGTCAAACTGTCCTCAAAATCCTTGGATCTTCCTACAATAGCTCGTAGGTCCTTGTGGCTTAAGCCTATGATTGCCGACAATAAGTCTAAATTTAATATATGCGGCCTTTCTTATGAACCCGGGAAATTGTTCGGCCAGGAGCTGGACAAGATAATGGAAGGTCCCTCCCCTAGTCCTTTTGGGGGAGAGGTAAACCCCCTTAGAGACCTCAGCAGTCCAGAGGTCAGTACCAGGATCGCTCTAGGTTTCAGAGGAAGAACCCAGCCCGAGAAAACTCCAGAGAGGATGGCAACAAGAAACTTGAGTTCTGACATTTATCTGCCTTCTCCAATGCTAAGTATTCCTGTAGGCAGCCGTCTTTCCTTTTTTCTAAAACCCTGGGAAAGAGAGATTTCAGACCCTTGGGTCTTAGAAATAATTCAGTCTAGGTATCATATAGATTTTTCTTTGCTTTCCCAGGATAGATTTATTCAGACTGCCTGTCTTCTTACCATCTACCAGGAAGCTCTTCAAAGGTCGATATTGGAATACTTACAAAAGCATGTATTGGAGAAGGTTTCAGTTCTTCATCAAAGGTATGGTGTTATTCTCCAGTCTTCCTGGTTCTAAAACCTTCATATTCACAAAAGAAGATTTTTTATGGAGACTATAAAATCATTCTTTTCCAACCTTCATCCTGGAGATTACATGGCTACCCTTGATCAGAAGGACGCATATTTACATTTTTTAATTTTTCCTCCTCACAGGAAGTATCTAAGGATTGCCGTGCTTATAAGAGGTCGTCTGAGACATTTCCAGTTCACCTCTCTTTACAAAAGTGATATCATCCATTGTTGCGGCCCTCAGAATTCAGTGGATCTTCATCGTTCCATACCTGGACGACTGGCCTCCTCCAGTCAAGGTCTTCAGCAACATCAACAGACCACACTCGAGTTTCTCCAGTAGCTAAGCTGGATAGTCAACTGGGACAAATCAAATATTGTTCCTTCAACCCAGAAAAAATTTTTGGGGGTCTCATTGGATTCCAGACTAATGACGGTCTCCTTACTCCCTCCAGGAGGGAAAGGATTATCACATCTGCAAAATTTCTCATCACTCCACGTCATATTACCATCTGAACAGGTATGAGAGTTTTAAGTCTAATGTCAGCAGCTGTGGAGGCGGTTCCTTGGGCCTTGTGGCATCTCCTCTCCATAGGTAGGTTTTGCAGGTCTGGAATAACTATCCCAGGGTTGGACAAAAAATTCTCTGTCTCAGAAAACCCATATTTCACTAAGATGATGGATACATCTAAAAGATGTGAAGTCCACAGTCCAACCTTATTGGACCTTGTTAACCATGGGTGCATTTCTCTCAGGTTGCGGAGTCCACCTAGACAAAGTTCCTATCCAGGGGTCCTGAAACACTTACAGAAGCACTCGATGGCAACCCTTCTAGGAGAAGTGGGGATGATCTTAGAGAGAGCAGTGAAAAATCTCTCTCATCTGTCTGTGATAAATATCAAAGGGTCGTTCAATGTGATAGTAGACCAACTGAGTCAAAGTCTTTCAGTTCCCAGAGAGTGGTCACTGAACCCGGAGATCTTTCAGCTGATCTTCCAGAAGTGGGGTTATCTGGAAGTGGATCCCATGGTGACCAGACTCACCAAGGAGGAAAAGTTGTCTATCAGAAGGACAATCCCTTGGCAGTGGATGCCCTGTCCATCCCATGGAGGTTCAGGCTGGCCTACATATTTGCTCCAGTTTCCATGAGACGGAGGGCATTGATGAAAATCAGACAGTACCAAGCCACAGCACAGCAATAGTCATCATACCGTTGTGGCCAAAAAGAGCTACAGTGAAGGAAATAAGTATTTGATTCCTTGCTGATTTTGTAAGTTTGCCCACTGACAAAGACATGAACAGTCTATAATTTTTAGGGTAGGTTAATTTTAACAGTGAGAGATAGAATATCAAAAATAAAATCCAGAAAATCAAATTGTATACATTTTATAAATTTATTTGCATTTTGCAGAGAGAAATAAGTATTTGATCCTCTAGCAACCATTAAGAGTTCAGGCTCCTACAGACCAGTTAGACGCTCCTAATCAACTCGTTACCTGCATTAAAAACAGCTCTCTTAAATTGTCACCTGTATAAAAGACTCCTGTCCACAGACTCAATTAATCAGTCAGATTCTAACCTCTACAACATGGGCAAGACCAAATAGCTTTCTAAGGATGTCAGGGACAAGATCATAGACCTGCACAAGGCTGGAATGGGCTACAAAACCATAAGTAAGACGCTGGGTGAGAAGGAGACAACTGTTGGTGCAATAGTAAGAAAATGGAAGAAATACAAAATGACTGTCAATCAACATAGATCTGGGCCTCCATGCAAAATCTCACTTCGTGGGGTATCCTTGATCATGAGGAAGGTAAGAGATCAGCCTAAAACTACACGGGGAGAACTTGTTAATGATCTCAAGGTAGCTGGGACCACAGTCACCAAGAAAACCATTGGTAACACATTACACCGTAATGGATTAAAATCCTGCAGTGCCCGCAAGGTCCCCCTGCTCAAGAAGGCCCATGTGCAGGCCCATCTGAAGTTTGCCAATGAACACCTGGATGATTCTGCGAGTGAATGGGAGAAGGTGCTGTGGTCAGATGAGACAAAAATTGAGCTCTTTGGCATTAACTCAACTCGCCGTGTTTGGAGAAAGAGAAATGCTGCCTATGACCCAAAGAACACCGTCCCCACTGTCAGGCATGGAGGTGGAAACATTATGCTTTGGGGGTGTTTCTCTGCTAAGGGCACAGGACTACTTCACCGCATCAATGTGAGAATGGTTGACAACAGAACTGGATGCCCATCTTAATTTATCTCCACACACAGTACCAACCCACTATTCACCACCCCAAAAATGGACAATCTGGAAATTTCCCAACTCTCCACCTATGATGATCCCCCATCACTCCAAGGGGATCTCCCCACCCTCAGACCTTCAAACTGTCCCTCCTCAACCATCACAACCCCACTTCCATCGAATATAATGTCAACTTCCAGCAGCATCTCTCCCAATTGACCATTCTCCAATATCACAACCCTTTCCAACTCAATAAGTGCTTTTCAACCAGCTGAATTTCAACCAAAAGAAAATCAGACCAAGAGGGAACTGAGAGACAAGAAGGTCAAAATTCCAAAAGACGAAATCCACCTCCCAAATAGGAAATCAGTCTAACAAAATGAAAATATTCAATATTCAATCCTTTTTCCCCAATGCCTCTCCAAATGGCTTACAACTTTTTTGGATCTCAATACTTTCATCAGACAACTTACACTGATAAGACATTTCTCCATCAATGAAACAAACTCTGGACCCTCTCAACCTACCACCACTGAAGCTCCACCCTGCAATCAATCCCTGTTGAAGCTCAACCAACCTCCAACTTCAACCCAACCCACCACAGGGGCACAGTCATAGACACATATTTTTCTCCTTGGTCAATGGAGAATTCCGTAACCTGGAGTCCACAAGAGCCCCCCCAAAGAATCTCTAATGTGCAGAGTTCAAGGCTATGAAAAGCCTCAGAAATAACTCGGATATTGTGATCTGTCCCACCGATAAAGGGGGTGGGATAGTCATCCAGAATCGCTCTGACTGTATTCTAGAAGCAAGTTCTATGAACCTCTACCTTCAAATCCTTTAGCTTTATATACTCTCAAATACAAATAATTTATCAACCAAGTCATTACCTGTAGACTCCTAAATAAAAAGAGAAACAATTTCTACAGGTTATTGAACCCTCTCTCCCCTTCTTCTATCATTTGCCTTCAGTTCACAATTCCCTAAGCTGGATTCTGGGCCGTCTCATCATATTGGGTATTTGCTCACTAACGAACAACTTGTACCACTTTATCAGCCTTCATCTACAAAGCTTAGTAACAAACCTTCCATCCTATCTCATAGATTCCATGTAGCTCAAACGCATTAATACCATTTTACCCCAAAGACAGGTGGTCATCAACAATGGATAGCAGTGATAGACCATTTCCTTTCACAGAATAAGATGATGCCACCACCACAGAAAAAGTTCATCTTGGATGGGATCCAGTTCATACTAGAACATAACATATTTTTCTTTCAACAACACCATCTACACTATCTTTCACCCAATACTACTCCACCATAACAATTGAATCCTTGATCTAGATATATCCAAGACACTGGATGGGTCCTTCCTCGCTTGCACCTTCTTCAAGACAGAAGACGTGAACATCTACCTGGACTACACCCCTTGGCTAAACAATATCCCATTCAGCCAATTTAACTGAATTAGAAAAAAAAAAAACTGCTCTCACAATGAGACATTCAAGCAACATGCTGGTATCCTCAGAGATTCAGAAATAAACAATAGACCCAATCGATCATTCAGAACGCCTTCAGAAAAACATCTCTTAACACATGAAGCTTGTTTAAGAGGGAAAGATCCTGATAACCAAATAACATCCCAAACCCTAAAAAGAGTAAAATAAAACTTCATTACCACTTTTAACTCTGGACACAAGCAAATTCTCTCCATCTTGACCCAACACTGGAACATACTCCTCAGTGATCCACATCTCAAAAAATCTGATCATCCAACTCTGACCTTCTGGAAATCAACATCCTTGCCTCAAGTAGGCTCTGGACCCAGGCTCCCACTAACCAAAGCTGCTTCCTCTCCACTAATGGAGTTTTCAAATGCAGCCACCCAAAATGCTTTTGTTGTATCAATATAAAAAACAAATCAACATCTTTCAGCTCAAGAATTATCAAGGAAGAATTCTCTATCAACTCCTACCTCAACTGTAACTCCAATTATGTGATATATCCGCTAGAATGTCCTTGTAAACTACAATACGTAGGCCGACCAATACAACCACTACACAACAGAATGAATAACCACTGCTTTCCTACATGAATAAAGGATTCCTCAAATACAATCTATCTCAACACTTCGCCCCGAGACACAACTGTGACTTCCAATGTATTTCCATCATTCCAATTGAACAAATTTCTTCATCAAGCCCCAATCGTTTCTTGCAACTGCACCAAAGGGAGGCTTACTAGATTTATAAACTGGTCACTCTGACCCCAGTGGGCTCAATGATACTGTAGATTCCTTTTTTAAGCACTTTATGTACTAGTATTCATTACTATTACTATATATTGTAACCACTGTCAACATTTTTTTTCTCCTGCTGGGCACATTCCCATTTCCATATTTCCCCAACCCATATCTCTCCGTATCTCTCTTTCCCTCTTCACTATTCCCTTTCCCTTCTCATTTCCAACCTTTGCCCTATACTGTTGATGCTTATTGCAACCACTTGGACACTTGACCATGTTTTTCTTTATTTTTTAACTTATTTTATTTATTTTCCTTATCTATTTATCTTCTTTCCTTATTTATCTCCTCCCCCTGTCCCCCAATTCCCTCCCTCTTTCACAAGCACAGTTGTTTCTTTTCCCCTGCCTTTCACTGCCCTACTACACCAGCACCATAGCTCTACTCCGGTGCCCATGTCTTTGCCTTTTCTTCAGTTGCACATCTCTCCCGGACACGGACGCTTGTGCCATGGGACCCAAGCCGTCTTCTGCTTCTTACCATTACATTGGCACCATCTCCAGGGCAAAGGTGCCGGCGTCCTTGTCCTCACCTCCCTACATATAACCTTTGGTCCCCTTTCCCTAGAGAGCTTTTCTCTGACACATCAATACTGGTAAGATCTCTCTCCTATAATTCCTTTGTCTGATGACAATACTTTTTGTACTAGTTTACCTTTCGGTGCTGCTCTACTATTATATATATGCACACATTTTAACCTTTCCTCTGTTCTAATTATGTTTGGTGATGCTAAGCAATTATTCATAGATATAGGTTTTCATTTTTAATTCTGGACATTTTAATATACAGTGCTGGCCAAAAGTATTGGCACCCCTGCAATTCTGTCAGATAATACTCAATTTCTTCCAGAAAATGATTGCAAATGCTTTGGTAATAATATCTTCATTTATTTTGCTTGCAATGAAAAAACACAAAAGAGAATGAAAAAAAAAAGTAAAATCATTGATCATTTTACACAAAACTCCAAAAATGGGCTGGACAAAAGTATTGGCACCCTCAGCCTAATACTTGGTAGCACAACCTTTAGACAAAATAACTGCGAACAACCGCTTCCGGTAACCATCAATGAGTTTCTTACAATGCTCTGCTGGAATTTTAGACCATTCTTCTTTGGCCAATTTCTCCAGGTCCCTGAGATTTGAAGGGTGCCTTCTCCAAACTGCCAATTTGAGATCTCTCCACAGGTGTTCTATGGGATTCAGGTCTGGACTCATTGCTGGCCACTTTAGAAGTCTCCAGTGCTTTCTCTCAAACCATTTTCTAGTGCTTTTTGAAGTGTGTTTTGGGTCATTGTCCTGCTGGAAGACCCATGACCTCTGAGGGAGACCCAGCTTTCTCACACTGGGCCCTACATTATGCTGCAAAATTTGTTGGTAGTCTTCAGACTTCATAATGCCATGCACACGGTCAAGCAGTCCAGTGCCAGAGGCAGCAAAGCAACCCCAAAACATCAGGGAACCTCCGCCATGTTTGACTGTAGGGACCGTGTTCTTTTCTTTTTTTTTTTTTTAAACTCGGTTTATTGAACAATCGTACAACAAATTACACATCAATAGTACAAGCTTTAAAAGGAATAACAAAGGACATATTCTAAAAGTTGTACAAAGACATATCAAAAACTAGACAAAAAGAACCAAAACAGTGCTGCATAGTCCATGGTAGATGTAAATATCAGATACAAATCGTCCAGGAGAGAATCCAGGCAAGGGAGCCGAAAGAAACACAGAGTCCAAATCAACCTGTAGGGAGCAAAGGCATATACAAAAACCCCACACATATACAACAAGATATCCTAATAAATACTTCCTATGGCGGAACTCCAGGGAGACTTAGTAGATAATAAGAAAAAAACTATACAACTCAAACTGGACACTCCTTCCTGCGTCTATGCAGTGAGTGTGTGCAGGGCATTACGAAATGATGGGGCTGTGTATAGAGTCAGAGGTGAGTCACACCAAGAGCCCCAAACCTTCCGAAATTTTTCAGGGCAACCTCTGCCTTTATATACTATTTTATTATATGGGATAATGGAATTTACCAATTTCCTCCACATGGATAGGGAGGAGGGGCGAGGATCCATCCAGCGCAAGGCAATAGCCTTCCTGGCTAGGAAAAGGGATTCTCGCAGAAAGATGCAAGTATGATGGGGCCATATTTCCTCATCCAGGATACCAAACAGACAAATTTCAGGTGAACATGGAATTGGGGTCCCCAGTATGTCTGATAATAAGTTCACGACCTCAGTCCAAAATGCTTTAATTATAGGACACTCCCATATCATATGCCAAAAATCACAATATCTAGCAGTGCACCGTAAACATCCAGGATGTTGTAGCCGTCCCATTTTATGCAGACGTGCAGGGGTCAAGTAACTTTGATTCAAAATGTTTACTTGTATAAGCTTATTATTAGCGGCTGGGGAAACAAACTGTGCCGACTCAGGTCAGAAAATGTCTCGTCTGTGAGAGCAGGGATAAGAGTGCGCCATTTCGTTAGAGCCGGAGCTTCCAGACGAGACATCCTGACCTGTATAAGATGGGCATACAATGCTGAGATAAGGCCCTGGGGACCTTGAGACCTGAGCACCCCTATAAGGGGATATGTGGAAAAGCTGACAGCCGGTGGAGGAAACTGTGTGGACATGGCGTGTCTAATTTGGAGAAACCTGAAAAATTGGGTTCGAGGGATACCAAATTGGGTACTCAAAGAGTCGAAAGAGCGGAATACACCCTGATCATAAATATCAGCCAGGGACGTAACTCCAAACTGTTTCCAACTCTGTGCATCCGGAAGGGCATATAATTCGGTCAAACCTGGGTTATCCCATATCGGAGTTTCAGTAGGGACTCCAGTATAAGCCGCCACCCGCTTAGCTCGCTGCCAGACCTGTATTGCCAATGTATGGATTGGGAGCAAGCTACCTCTATACAGGTGTGGGTGTTCCAAAACTGGCCATAAGTTGGGTATATGTAGATGATATGCTAAATGTGCCTCAGGGCCAGGCAGAGGATCCGCCAACAACCAGGACCTAAGATATCGAAGTTGACCAGCAAGATAATATAAAAATATATCAGGAAGAGCCATCCCGCCCATAGCTTTAGGCCGCTGCAATGTGGAGAAACGTAATTTAGACCTCGAACTGCCCCATATAAAGGGAATAAGTATGGAATCCAATTGCTTAAAGAACTTCTGTGGTACTGACACAGCCACATGTTCTAAAATATACAAACATTTGGGGAGGACCACCATTTTAATAAGATTAATCCGCCCTGCAACGGACAGGGGTAAAGCCCCCCACACCCTAAATTTAGCCCGAAAATGACCAAGCAGTGGATATATATTTAAACTCAGGAATTGTCTATGATCATTGGAAATATGGATCCCTAAGTATTTACAGGCATCTACAACCTTCAGGCCACAAATATATTCTCCCATATTTCCCAGTGATTGTCTAAAAAGGGGCATATATGATGATTTGGCCCAATTTATCCGTAGACCAGAGTATATACCAAATTTATCGATTATTGCCATAGCTCTAGGGAGTGTATGAGCAGGGTCAGACATAAATAATAGGAGGTCGTCTGCATAAAGGGCTGTCCGTTCCTCCTTAGTGCCAATAATCACTCCCTTGTAAACCGGGTCTGTCCTAAGGATAATAGCAAGAGGCTCTATCGCCAATGCAAAGAGTAATGGAGATAACGGACATCCCTGGCGAGTTCCCCTAGAGAGAGTGAAATACGGGGATAACACACCATTAATGGAGAGTGCGGCTCTAGGGGACTGATAAAGGAGCATAATCCAAGCAATAAACAATTCCCCAAAACCGAAACACCTCAGAACCTAAAGCAAAAATGGCCATTCCACCGAATCAAATGCCTTAGTGGCATCAAGGGAAGCCACCGCCCAATCCTGTTTAAGAGCAGCCCCTATCTGAGAAACCACCTGGACCCGTCTAAGGTTATCAGAAGTAGATTTGCCGGGCATGAAGCCCGTTTGGTCTGAGTGAATTAAATCCAAAACCACAGTATTCAACCTCTTAGCGAGAATTTTAGTAAGTAATTTATAATCGATGTTAAGGAGAGAAATAGGTCTATATGACCCACAGTCCAACGGATCCCTATCTGGTTTAAGAAGGAGAACAATATTAGCATCATAGAAGGAATCCGGCAGAGTGCGGGCCACAAACGCATCTTGATAACATTTCAATAAGACAGGGAGCAGTTTATCCTGATATTGTACATATACCTCAACCGGAATACCATCCGAGCCCGGTGATTTCCCTTTGGCCATGTCCACCAATGCATCAGATAATTCCTCCAGTCTAAGGGGAGAGTCCAGAAACTCCCATTGTTCATTTGTCAGGGTTGGAAAGGAAACATCTGCCAAATACTGGACAATATCCTGAGTAGGTGCATGTAACTGAGATTGGTAGAGGGTCGAGAAATATTGATGAAAACGGTCACGGATGGCCACACTATCAGATAGGGCATCCCCGTCCATCGAATTAATTCTCAAAATTGCTAGAGAGGCTGTGTTATAATGGATAAGATGGGCTAAAAGGCTACTAGACTGATTACCCAACTCATAAAATCGTTGTTTAGTGAAAAATTGAGACCTGCGGGCCTTTTCATGTAGAACATGTAGATATTGCCTACCCAGTTGAAGCCACTCAGTTCTGGAGTCATCAGTAGGATTAGCTATATACGCGGCTTCCAACAATGCACATTTTTCAGCTAAGTCTCTCTCAAGGGAAGACGATTCTCTTTTAATGTATGAAATAGAGGATTTGAGACATCCCCTCAAATATGCTTTCATAGTTTCCCATAAGATAGTAGGTGTGGCGGTAGGGGAATTAATATCTAAGAAGGCTTGCAACTGATCCGGAATACGGTCATGCAATGCTATCAGCTTGAGCCAAAAGGGGTGAATACGCCAGTTATGAGAAGGTCTAGAGAGGTTAGTATCCCCAAATTCCAGCAGCAACGGAGAATGGTCAGACGTTGCCCTGGGCAAATATGAGATGTTAAGCAAAAGAGAACATGCCTTAATATTGCCTAGTGCATGATCAATACGGGACAGAGTGTGATGAGTGGCAGAATGACAGGAGAACACCAGGGCCTGTGGATATTTAAGACGCCAGAGATCATGCCAACCCACTTCCTGTACAAGCTGGGCCAGGGGAGTAGGGTGAGCACCAGAAGGGGCAGGGGCACCTACATTTAATCTATCTAGGGAAGCATCCATTAATTTATTAAGATCTCCCATGCAAACCACTGTAGCGGCAGGATATTTAGCCGCAAAGTGGGCTGCTTCATGTAAAACTGAAAAGTCACATGCAGGTGGCAAATAAAGTCCTAGGATGACAAAGTTTAGACTCTATCCAGGCCTGCACAAACACATAACGCCCATCAGGGTTGTATTGTCTAAGGTGGGAAAAAATAGTAGAGCGTTTCTTCACACCGCCCATACCCCGTATATTCCAAGAGCATACTTTAAGGGTCGCCATAACACCATACAATCACATTATACATTAAGAATGAGGGGTTACCCCCGACCCCCACCATTAAACCGAAAAAAGGACTTGCAGCAATAATTCAACCAAAACTGGAAACCCATAAGGGGCATTCCAACTATTAGTGAGGAGTCTAAGATTGCTCCTACACAATACGTGGCACTTGGTAAATGGGGGAAGTAGTGCACCCAAGATGGTATGGTAATAGGGCACTATCTTCAAACTAAAAAGCACAAGCAATAAACTATCACTATAATGTGAATCTCCAAAGGGACCCTAAACAGAAAAATTCTTGGCCGGTGCCCATGGGGCAGCCAAACACCCATCATATGAAAAGTCCATAGGCAACCGCAAGCAATAATAACAGTCATTAGCGGGGGCTGGGCCACAGGGGGCCCCCCCACCAGTCATCATATACCCTGTTACCGTCTGGGAGGTCGAGGCAGTAGGTTCAGCCAGTCTTCCGCCTCCTGCGGGGATGTGAAGAAAATAACCCTCTCCTCATGGATCACACGGAGCCGTGCCGGATAAGCCATGGAGTAATGAATGGAACTTTCCCGCAGTCGACGCTTGACATTGACGAAAGTGGCACGAGTCTTCTGTAGTGCCGCAGAAAAGTCAGGAAAAATGGAGATGGATGAACTGTTGAATTTAATCTCTTCAAGTTGACGTGCTGCCCGCAGCGCTGCATCTCGATCCCCACTGCTGAGAAGACAGGCCAACAGCGGCCTCGGAGGGGTACCCTGAGGGGACGGTCTGGCAGGAACTCGATGGGCCCTTTCCACGGCAAAGGCAGGAGAAAACTTGGCCTCCGGTAGGGTTTCTTTCAACCACCTCTCCATAAACTCACACGGATTAGCCCCTTCTGACCGTTCCGGCAAGCCAAGAATGCGCAGGTTGTTGCGACGGAGTCTGTTCTCAAGATCATCCGCTCTCTGCGTCCACAACTCAGCTGATCTCTCCAGTGCAGTAAGCCTCGCCGGTACTGGGGCTGAATTATCCTCTAAGAGAGAGATGCGATCCTCCACCTCCTTCACTCGACCCCGTAAGGTCTGAAAATCTTGACGCAAAAGGCCCACATCAATCTTGACTTCCTCAATTTTACCTGTAAGGGACGAGGTGCTGGACTGGATCGCCTCAAGCAACCGAGTCGTGACCTGTCGCAACGTGGGCTCCGCATCCTCAGCAGGAGATGCCGCCGACGGTGGATCCAGTGCCGGCGGGCTGCGCTGCGGCTGCTCCCTGGCAAATCCCTCAGAAGCCGATCCTTTAGACTGGCGACTCATGGCAAGACAACAACAGTGACCACCAAGCAGCCAGTAGGTAGTATCAGAGGATTAGGATGCAGTACTCAATAGCCAGATACCAGAAGGTGTTATCAGAGGAGCAGCTCCCAGCTGCGTCCACGATGTAGCCAATAGACAGCCACAGAGGGTCAGGATACAGTACTCACTCGCCAGACAAAGCAGCCAATAGGTGTTATCAGAGGGACGGCCCCCAGCAGTGTCCACGATGCGGCCAATAGATAGTAACAGAGGATCAGGATACAGTACCCACTCGCCAGACAAAGCAGCCAATAGGTGTTATCAGAGGGTCAGTCCATAGTGGCATCTACCATGCTGGCCAGTAGGTGTTATCAGAGGGACTGTATCTAGCAATGTCCACAATACAGCCTGTAGATAGTAGCAGAGGACCAAGATATGGCACATCAGCTGCCAGGAGGTGTTATCAAAGGGCCAGTTTGTTTCTGTGGGTAGGTACCCCAAAGTAGAGGCCCAGGGCACCCAGGCCGGCAGCCCCAGTCCCCCGCCACCCAGCACCCCACCACAGAGCCCAGGTAAGCCACACAGCCGGTCACCGCAGGCCCACCACGCGGGCAAGATGGCCGCCGCAGCTCACCGCCCGCACGGATCTCCACCGCCCGGCACAGCCGCCGCGATGTTCAGGACAGCCACTGGACCGAAGACCCGCGCAGGAGAAGCGCAGGAGAAGATGGGGTGTTCAGCGGTCACCAGAGCCCGGACACAAGCAGGATATCGGCAGGATTATAGGAGTCCCCGTCGGAGCTCAGCTCACATGCTGCCGCTCCGTACTCTCGCTAGCCACGCCCCCCGTGTTCTTTTCTTTGATGGCCTCTTTTTTTTTCCTGTAAACTCTATGTTGATGCCTTTTCCCAAAAAGCTCTACCTTTTGTCTCATCTGACCAGAGAACATTCTTCCAAAAAGTTTTTGGCTTTCTCAGGTAAGTTTGGGAAACTTCAGCCTGGCTTTTTTATGTCTCTGGGTCAGAAGTGGGGTCTTCCTGGGTATCCTACCATAGAGTCCCTTTTCATTCAGACAACGACGGATAGTACGGGTTGACAATGTTGTACCCTCGGACTGCAGGGCAGCTAGAACTTGTTTGGATGTTAGTCGAGGTTCTTTAGCCACCATCCACACAATCCTTCGTTGAAATCTCTCGTCAATTTTTCTTTTCCGTCCACATCTAGGGAGGTTAGCCACAGTGCCATGGGCTTTAAACTTCTTGATGACACTGCGCACGGTAGACACAGGAACATTCAGGTCTTTGGAGATGGACTTGTAGCCTTGAGATTGCTCATGCTTCCTCACAATTTTGCTTCTCAAGTCCTCAGACAGTTCTTTGGTCTTCTTTCTTTTCTCCATGCTCAATGTGGTACACACAAGGACACAGGACAGAGGTTGAGTCAACTTTAATCCATTTCAACTGGCTGCAAGTGTGATTTAGTTATTGCCACCACCTGTTATGTGCCACAGGTAAGTAACAGGTGCTGTTAATTACACAAATTAGAGAAGCATCACATGATTTTTCAAAGGGTGCCAATACTTTTGTCCACCCCCTTTTTTATGTTTGGTGTGGAATTATATCCAATTTGGCTTTTTGACAATTCTTTTTGTGGTTTTCCATTGAAGACAAATTAAATGAAGATATTATTACCAAAGCATTTGTGATTGCAATCATTTTCTGGAAGAAATTGAGTATTATCTGACAGAATTGCAGGGGTGCCAATACTTTTGGCCAGCACTGTACATGCCCTTATTTATTCTTATTTATTTTTCTATTTACGTACAGTACAGACCAAAAGTTTGGACACACCTTCTCATTCCAAGAGTTTTCTGTATTTTCATGACTATAAAAATTGTAGATTCACACTGAAGGCATCAAAACTATGAATTAACACATGTGGAATTATATACTTAACAAAAAAGTGTGAAAGAACTGAAAATATGTCTTATATTCTAGGTTCTTCAAAGTAGCCACCTTTTGCTTTGATTACTGCTTTGCACACTCTTGGCATTCTCTTGATGAGCTTCAAGAGGTAGTCACCTGAAATGGTTTTCACTTCACAGGTGTGCCCTGTCAGGTTTAATAAGTGGGATTTCTTGCCTTATAAATGGGGTTGGGACCATCAGTTGTGTTGTTCAGAAGTCAGGTGGATACACAGCTGATAGTCCTACTGAATGGAGTGTTATAATTTGTATTATGGCAAGAAAAAAGCAGCTAAGTAAAGAAAAACGAGTCGCCATCATTACTTGAAATGATGGTCAGTCAGTCCGAAAAATTGGGAAAACTTTGAAAGTGTCCCCAAGTGCAGTGGCCAAAACCATCAAGCGCTACAAAGAAACTGGCTTACATGAGGACCGCCCCAGGAAAGGAAGACCAAGAGTCACCTCTGCTGCGGAGGATAAGTTCATCCGAGTCACCAGCCTCAGAAATCGCAGGTTAACAGCAGCTCAGATTAGAGACCAGGTCAATGCCACACAGAGTTCTAGCAGCAGACACATCTCTACAACAACTGTTAAGAGGAGACTGTGAGCAGCAGGCCTTCATGGTAAAATAGCTGCTAGGAAACCACTGCTAAGGACAGGCAACAAGCAGAAGAGACTTGTTTGGCCTAAAGAACACAAGGAATGGACATTAGACCTGTGGAAATCTGTGCTTTGGTCTGATGAGTCCAAATTTGAGATCTTTGGTTCCAACCACCGTGTCTTTGTGCGACGCAGAAAAGGTGAACGAATGGACTCTACATGCCTGGTTCCCACCGTGAAGCATGGAGGAGGAGGTGTGATGGTGTGGGGGTGCTTTGCTGGTGACACTGTTGGGGATTTATTCAAAATTGAAGGAATACTGAACCAGCATGGTTACCACAGCATCTTGTAGCGGCATGCTATTCCATCCGGTTTGCGTTTAGTTGGACCATCATTTATTTTTCAACAGGACAATGACCCCAAACACACCTCCAGACTGTGTAAGGGCTATTTGACCAAGAAGGAGAGTGATGGGGTGCTACACCAGATGACCTGGCCTCCACAGTCACCAGACCTGAACCCAATCGAGATGGTCTGGGGTGAGCTGGACCGCAGAGTGAAGGCAAAAGGGCCAACAAAGCTAAGCATCTCTGGGAACTCCTTCAAGACTGTTGGAAGACCATTTCAGGTGACTACCTCTTGAAGCTCATCAAGAGAATGCCAAGAGTGTGCAAAGCAGTAATCAAAGCAAAAGTTGGCTATTTTGAAGAACCTAGAATATAAGACATATTTTCAGTTGTTTCACACTTTTTTGTTAAGTATATAATTCCACATGTGTTAATTCATAGTTTTGATGCCTTCAGTGTGAATCTACAATTTTTATAGTCATGAAAATACAGAAAACTCTTGGAATGAGAAGGTGTGTCCAAACTTTTGGTCTGTACTGTATGTATTTATTTATCAATTTGCTCCACCTATATATCATATTGACAATACACCATTATATAATTTATCATATGCCACTATATCACACAAATATATATATATATATATATATATATATATATATATATATATATATTTTAATATTGTGACAATTGTGGGTCCTTTTGCATCAAAGGTAGCAGTTTCCTGGACTTAACAGAGGTGTTTTTTGGCACTGGGTGCCAAATAAAGAGCAGAGTAGGTAACAGCAATCCAAAAGAAATGGCTTTATTCAGCTTGTAAATGGTAACAGGAACAAAATAACAAAACAGCCTAGCCCAAACACAGGGCAATACCTCACTTCTTGAACCCTGACTAAATTCTAAGGGCAAGATGCTTTACTGAGGTTTTTTTCTTAGCAGTTTGGCTCACACTGAGCTTAATCAAGTTTCCCCTGGAATCTAGTTCTCTTGGGTCAGACCATCTGTCCATCTCCAACTGTTCCAGAGACCTCCTGCTCCCTGCAGGTCACGAGCAGCTCTCTCGTGCTCTGTGCACTCTCTCTGGAGTTGGGCCCCAGGTATGGGTGTGGTCAAGGTCCTTTTCAACCCTGTTTTTGGGTTGCTCTCCAGCGCCCTCTAGGTTCACATGTACATATACACACACACACACACACACACACACACATATATATATATATATCTTTTATACTATATTTATACTATTTTTAATCTATTTTAATTTTAATCTATTTCGCTTGTATTGTTATATTATATATATATATATATATATATATATATTTTTTTTTTTTTGTACATGTTTATCATTTTCCAGTTGGCCAGATGAAGATGCTGGTTTGGCGAACCCAAAAGCATGGGAGTATTGGAATTGGTTAAAACCAAAAGTATAGTACTTTTAAAATAAAGATCTCCTACTTGGAAAGAAACTAGTGCGATAACAGAGCAATTTGCAGATTTTAGAAATATATGGCTGAGCTAGGAGCAACAGTTTTTGTAAAGACTACAAAAAGATCAATAAAATTTTCTACAGCTGCAGAATTCACATAATCTTCAATAGATTTGTAATGAAACCTGAATAATTTAAAAGGAATTAATGCAGGATACAGTTAGGTCCAAGGTGATCTGTCCAACTTTACCAAGGCCACAAAGGTCTCACTACTTTTCAGGACATACAATATGGGGCAGCAAGAGTGGAAATGCCCTCTTGTCCACAGAAAAGATGAGCCATCATTTTGGAATTAGAAACTTGTGACCTAATTGATGGACTGCACAGAAATACGATAGCAGGACAGAGAAAGAAACTAGAGAAGATATTGTTTCTCTCAAGACCTTTCCTGCACTGAAGGTCTATTCTGGTTCTCAAAGGAAAATAATTTGCTAAGGAATGTAGGGAGATCTCAACCAGCCAGCTCATCCTGAATTCATTCTGAAAACCTGGCATATAAAATTCAGCCTGTTAATGTCTCATTCTTACAGGATTGCTCAGAGGCCAGGGTTCAGAACTTGATAATATAATGATAATGTCCAACAGAAAAAATCCCATCTTACATGTGTTTCTGCAGTAGAACAAGTACGGCCTGACTCAAAGATTCTCCAGAAGGCTGCTAAAATGGAAGCCAATTAAAACAGATGCAGAAAACTATGATTTTATTACAGATTATGCAAATACAATAAAAGTAGCAGTCAATTAAATTAAGGCTAAGGCCCCATGTAGCAAGCCACAGCAAAAAAGCACTGCGGGAAAAACCGCAGTGGCAACGCATCGCTGTTTTTCCCCACAGTGCTTTTCACAGAAAGTCTGCAGAGGTTTCCTTTCTGCTTCAATTATACCTATAGGGAAACTGCTGGCATTTCCTTAAGTATAATTGACATGCTGCCATTTCCAAAACCACAACGGTTTTGGAAACCTCAATATCTCCACTGCGCGTATTTTTCTGCAATGTGTGGATGGGATTTGCTAGAATCCCATCCACTTTGCAGTGACAGTAAAATGCTGTGTTTTTTTCTGTGGCGTTTCTGTCACATGGGGTCCCGGCCTTAGTCAGGTCTCTTTCTCTCTCTATTCTTGGGGAAGTTAAATCGTCATGCATGACAAACCCCCCAAGGCAATTCATTGATAGTAGTGAAACAGTTGATGTGTCCAATGAGCTGCCTATTATGGCACACAGAGCTTATGTATCCTTTTGCCCCCAGATGCACCTGTGTATTTTTTTTTCTCTGTTCTCTTCACAGCAACAAGACTGGTGTATTCCTAGCAGGACACTCTGCTGCGTTTGTAAACCAGAGGAAGTTTATGGCCTCAGTGAAAATCTATACCTTCTTTTCTCAGGTGAGAGACTGGAAAATGAGCATGGTAAGCTCAGATACCAACAATGGTGGAAAAAACTGATTGGATTCATAGAAACTGTGGAGTGGAGACATTTGTAAAAAGATTACTAGCTGTGTTTAGTACATACTGCTTTTAGATTTATATTAGGTTGCGTTTACACAGCACTTTTATGTACTTTTTATATAGTAGTACATGATACTATACATGTCACCTCTTTAGCCATTAAATTGAAACCCTCTGCTTTGATGCAATAGTAGAAATGTGTTACTCTTAGCATGGGTTCACACTACTGTTATTTAAATTCCAAGGCTCTCATCCCTTACTGGAGGAGAAAAACAGACCTTAAACTACTACTCAACTACTGCTAATGTCCATAGCTTTCTTCCTATGTTGGATGAAAGCAACAGACTGTAATAATGGTAGTGTGAATACACTCTTAACTGCAATTCAAAACTGCATTGATTTTTTTTTTTTGTAAAGAAGCACCATGTAAACCCAGCTCTAGACTACTACACACTCTTATCCTAGGTCAGCAATAAGTAAAGCACAAAAGATCTCTATCATCAGGCAGTGAGTGAGAGGTCTGACTGAGTATATATACATAGAAGAGCTAATAGTAACTTGGACCACCTGGGAGCTCAGGACTCAGGGAATTAACCCCTTCTCGCCACAGCCATTTTTGTTTTTTGATTTTCGCTTTTTAGTCTCTGTCTTACAAAAGCCATAACTGTTCTATTTTTCCTTTCCCAGTGCCGTACAAGGGTTTATTTTGTGCAAGACAATTGTATTTCCTAATGGTACCATGTCATATCCTGCATGATGTATTGGTAAGCTACAAACAAAATTCAGAATGGGGTGGAATTAGAGAAAATTGAATTTGAGGTGTCATTTTTACGGCATTCACCATGCAGCCAAAATGATGTATTCCTTATATTCTTTGGGTCAGCACGATCATACAATACCAAATTTATGTAGTTTTTGTAATGTTTTAATACCTTTAGAAGAATTCAAAATTTTGAAAAATGCATAACATTATTTTAGTTGCCATATCCTGACATGTAACCTTTATGCTTATGTATCTGGAGTTGTGTAAGGTGTAATTTTTTTGAGGCATAAAATGTAGTTTTTATTTATACCATTATGGGAAATGTCTGATCACTTTTATTTGGGAGGTGAAATTGCAGAAAATGTCAATAAGGCTCTTTTGACTTTTTTTTTTTACCACTATGATGTTCGCCATATGAGCTAAATATTTTTATATTTTTATAGTTCAGAATTTTGGAATGCAGGGATGCCTAATTGGTTTACTTAGTTTTTATTTGAGATCTAAGGAAAGGAGGGGTAGCTTTGAATTTATAAAAAAAATGTTTTTGTTCTGTTTAGCCCCCCACATGCAAATCTCAATAGTTATTTGGCAGGTCTGGAGGCATTCATAAGGCTCCTGGCGATTATAGTATGTGGATATCATCTGCCATCTCGCTGCGTGGAAGCCATCCATGAAGTATAAAGGTACCAGAGGTTGAGGGCCATCACTGGGATGCAGAAAATCATGGAGAGCAAAAGGAATAAACCACATGGGATCCTGGAGATTCAGGCTACATTCACAGTACAGTGATTACTGGCCATGTGGCATCCACTTTTTTAATGGAAGTCACATGGTAGCATTGAATTCAATGTCAGTTAATGGGGAATTTTCACGTGACCGTTATTTTGACGGTCCTTTGTCACAGACTGTAAAAATATAGATCATATCCTATTTTTGTCCTTTTTCATGGATCCTTCATACAATGATGTCTGGGGGATCCGTGGAAACATGTGCAAGACGGCCGTGAAAATTCAGGTGTTTTATTCAGTCCTATTGTTACAGGTGTATAAGATCCAACACCTAGTCATACAGTCTGCCAAACATTTGTGAAATCGTAAGTACTAGTCATAGAATGTCACCACTGCAATAAGCCAGTTTGTTGCATTACCGAAAAGCGTTCAGGAACTACAGCAACTCAGCCACAAACTGGCAGACTATGTAGAATTACAGAGTGGGGTCACCAAGTGCTGAAGCGCATAGTACAAACCTACATGAACATCATTAAAAAAAAAAAAAATTGTGGTATGAGCTTCATGACATGGATCTCTATGGCCAAGAAGCTACACTCAAACATAACATCACTAAGCACAAGATGAAGTGGTATAAAGCACATGGCCACTGGACTCTGGACCAGTGGAAACGTGTTCTGTAGAGGGACAAGTCTGGGTTTGGTGAATGCCAGAAGAATGTTACCTGCCTGACTACCTTATGCCCACATTAAAGTTTGGGGTAGTATTTCAGAGGTTGTCTAGGCCTCTTAGTTTCAATGAAGAAAAATCTTAATGCTTCAGTGTAGCAGGACATTTTTAACTTTTCGTATGTATCCAGCTTTGTTGGTGCAGTTTGGGGAAGGCTCTTTTTTGTTCCAAAATCTTGTTGAAAGCCTTCCCAGAAGAGAGGAAGATGTTATAGCTGTGAAGGGTGGACCAAATCCATATTAATGTCTATGGATTTACAATGGGATGTCATAAAAGCTCCTGTATGTCTAATGTGCAGGTGTCCCAATACTTTTGTCCATATAGTATACGTAAGACAGATAATACAGTGGGGAAAAAAAGTATTTAGTCAGCCACCAATTGTGCAAGTTCTCCCACTTAAATAGATGAGGCCGTCCTGTAATTGTCATCACAAGTAGACCTCAACTATGAGAGACAAAATGAGAAAACATATCTAGAAAATCACTTTGTCTGATTTTTAAAGAATTTGTTTGCAAATTATGGTGGAAAATAAGTATTTGGTCAATAACAAAAGATCATCTCAATACTTTGTTATATATCCTTTGTTGGCAATGACAGAGGTCAAACGTTTTCCGTAAGTCTTCACAAGGTTGGCACACACTGTTGCTGGTATGTTGGCCCATTCCTCCATGCAGATCTCCTCTAGAGCAGTGATGTTTTGGAGCTGTCGCTGGGCAACATGGACTTTCAACTCCCTCCAAAGGTTTTCTATGGGGTTGAGAGCCTTGAAATGCTTCTTACGAAGCCACTATTTCGTTGCCCTGTCGGTGTGCTTGGGATCATTGTCATGCTGAAAGACCCAGCCACGTTTCATCTTCAATGTCTTTGCTGATGGAAGGAGGTTTGCATTCAAAATCTCTCGATACATGGCTCTATTGATTCTTTCATGTACACGGATCAGTCGTCCTGGTCCCTTTGCAGAGAAACAGCCCCAAAGTATGATGTTGCCACCCCCATGCTTCACAGTAGGTATGGTGTTCTCTGGATGCAACTCAGCATTCACTTTCCTCCAAACACGCAGAGTTGTGCTTCTACCAAACAGTTCTACTTTGGTTTCATCTGACCAAATGACATTATCCCAATACTCTTCTGGAACATCCAAATGCTCTCTATCAAACTTCAGACGGGCCCGGATATGTACTGGCTTAAGCAGGTGGACACGTCTGGCACTGCAGGATCTGAGTCCCTGGCGGCGTAGGGTGTTACTGACGGTAGCCTTTGTTACATTAGTCCCAGCTTTTTGCAGGTCATTCACTAGGTCCCCCCCGTGTGGTTCTGGGATTTTTGCTCACCGTTCTTGTGATCATTTTGACCCCACAGTGTGAGATCTTGCGTGGAGCTCCTGATCGAGGGAGATTATCAGTGGTCTTTTGTCTTACATTTTCTAATTATTGCTCCCACAGTTTATTTCTTCACACCAAGCTGCTTGCCTATTGCATATTCAGTCTTCCCAGCCTGGTGCAGGTCTACAATTTTGTTTCTGGTGACCTTCCACAGCTCTTTGGTCTTCACCATAGTGGAGTTTGGAGTGTGACTGTTTGAGGTTGTGGACAGGTGTCTTTTATACTGATAACAATGTCAAACAGGTGCCATTACTACAGGTAATGAGTGGAGGACAGAGGAGCCTCTTAAAGAAGAAGTTACAGGTCTGTGAGAACCAGAAATCTTGCTTGTTTGTAGGTGACCAAATACTTATTTTCCACCATAATTTGCAAATAAATTCTTAAAAAATCAGACAATGTGATTTTCTGGATTTGTTTTCTCATTTTGTCTCTCATAGTTGAGGTCTATCTATGATGACAATTACAGGCCGGCCTCATCTTTTTAAGTGGGAGAACTTGCACAATTGGTGGCTGACTAAATACTTTTTTTCCCCACTGTATATTTAGAAGGGTTTCCCAGCCCTAAAAATGTCTCTCAAATGCCATCTTAACACAAATTACTGTAGAAAGACTAGAAGACATATTAAAGTGTGAATAAAAATCTACTATAATAAAAGTGTCTCTTCTTAGTATATTGTGCCAAGCCTGTCAACGGTTTGTAAAAATAAACAGCTAGAAATGACTGAAGGAGGGGGAGGTTATTTTTAAGTACTTGGCTCCAAGTCTGCAGAAATCATTAAGAGATGGATCATTTATAGCGTATAAACGCAAATTTAATGAGGTCGTCCAGGATAAAAAACATGTGTCTACTTTCTTCCAGTGCCATACCTTTCCATGAGTTGTATCTGGTAATGCATTTGAGGGTCATTAACTGCAATGGGATCAAACTGCAATACCAGACATGTGTTTGTAATGCTTAATTCTACAAATTTATACAGTGAAAAACCACAACTTGGGGGGAATTTTACATCGGTCATGAGGTCTCCTTTGCCAGCAGAGGGTGCTCTTCATTCATGATGAGATTGCACCTCATCAAGAATTAAGCACTTACACTCGCCGTCCTTGTGTTTAGGCACAAGTCTACAGAAACTCCAATATGGTTTGGGTAGAAGCCCAATCCATGCCATAGCTCTGGCCCCTTCACTTTTGGAAAAGTAGTAAGGCCAGCGCAAAAACGCCACTCGCAACTAAAATAGTCAACAATTTGTGACTATGTAGTATGAAAAAACATGTAATTTCTCTACATTTTTTTATAGGGGTTGCCCAGGCAATACATTTTCCTTGGGGAACCCCAACTAAATAATTTTTACCTAAAAACAAAAAGCAGTTTTTGATTAAGTTTTCAGCGCAATTTTTGAATTTGTTTCATTTCACTTTTGCTTCACTTCAGTTTCTGACTGGCAAAGATTTCAATTCTGGTGCATGGGACCTACCAAGATGCACCAATATTATAAGGGCCAGAACTTCTTAATAATTCTGGTGCATCTAACACCAGTAGAGGAATGGATTAAGACTACCACTCATGAAATGGTTATCTTAATAAACTGACCCCTATATTATTCTGATATTTTCTTGTTGGACTGTTGTATGTCTAGGCCAGGTACTATTGGTTTCCACTGTTAAGGACTAAACTGCTTTATTGATACATAGTGTGTTTTATATGAGAGTGAATGCAGAGGGACACCAGATGGGGAGTGCTCTGCCTGCATTTGTCACTTAATGTCCGTTGTTCTCATCTCATGATGGTGAGACCAATGGACTAATGGTGGCACATAATAATGGTGGTATGAACCTATCCTTAACTAACCATTTCTTTGGTCCTGTAAATACAGGTGTGGTTTCTGCTTTAAGGTTTCTAGAAGGTGGAAGCAGACCTCAACCTTTAGCTGGTGAGTTGGTTCTAGTGCTAGTCAGTTTTTCACTAGCTACAGTTGAAGGAAGGGTAGTTACAGTTAACTAGAGCTCAACAGGCAGTCCTATATCCCAGACCCCTAGTCACGAAATTAAGACATTTGTTACCTTATTTGTGCTCATACCTCCCAACTGTCCCAGATTCAGTGGGACAGTCCTGGATTCCAAGGTATGTCCCTGGAGGATGCAGATGAGTTGAATGCAATGGTGAAGAAGGGAGCCGTCTGCTCTCTGCTTCACCATTTGGCCCCTGTGTCTGTTTGTTTAATTCATTAATCCACTGTGGGCACTAGGACAGGACTGTATATACTGTGGGAGCACAAGGAGAGGGACTTTATACTGTGTGGGCAACTAGAAAAGGACATTAAAAACTGTGAAGGCTACTGGAGGGACACATCATAATGTGGGGGCATATCGTATCATGGACACTGTAGGGGCACTATACTGTGTGGAGGCACTAAGAAACATTGATGGTAATGGGTGGGGCCAAAGTAGAAGTGGGTGGGATTGGACGCAGGGCTTACTATACGAAAAAATTCCTTCCATATATACTGTATATATATATATATATATATATATATATATATATATAAAATCAGACAATAATTCTCTTTTTTTCTTTTGAAAAGAAAGTTTATTGAACAACAAATCTTTAGCACAGCTAGACAGCAAGTAGCAATCTACCAAAATATGTTAAAGGGGCCATCCACTTTGGACAATCCATTTTTGTTAGAAGGGTCCCCTGACAAAAAGCTGATCATATGGTGTTCTACTGCTGAAACCCCATTGACCATCTACAATATGTGGGAGTATCTGGCAGCAAATGTTCAATATTCCTGCAGCACCACCACCGGGGAAATACAGCGCTGAAATCAGTGGGCTGTCTGTGTGATGCATATATGGTGGCAACAGTTCAGCGAGATTGTGCCAGTGCAATGTTCCATTTTGTATTGAATTCTTCTATGGTTCCTGGTCTTTATGATCTGAATAATCTTGTTGTTCAGGCATTTGCATGTTCTTCCCAGGGCTGTGAAGTATTAGGAAGGGAGAGCAGACCAAGTTGAAGCACATAATACACATACAGCCATGGAGCAAAGCATGAAAGACTTGTCTCCTTCCCTCTGCAACTTTGTGTTCATAAACAGGTTCTTTTCATATTACTTGCATCCAAACTACACCATAACAGTCTCTCTTCAAAGAGAGAGGTGCACTGGCTTATAAATGCAGGTGCAGTATCAAGACCCCCACTATAATCTCAGAATTTCCTTTAAATTCTTCTGGATGTTCTCACTTAATAAAGTATCATGCTGCCTGATATGGGAGTTGAGTCTGGAAACTATTTTCAGAAGGTCTTGAGCCAGCTTACAAATCCCCCTAGTATTTTGCCAAATTTAACACATTTAAAGGGAACCTGCAGCTTGAACCTGCTGTTGAAACTACAAGCTACATTTATTGGAGCAGGAAGAGCTGAGCAGACTGATATATAGTTAGTGCAATATAATCATTATAAATTGTATTTTATGTGTTTGCTTGGGTTTCCTCCGGGTACTCCGGTTTCCTCCCACACTCCAAAGACATACTGATAGGGAATATAGATTGTGAGCCCTATATGAGACAGTGACCACAATGTCTGTAAAGCACTGCGGAATATGATGGCGCTATACAAGTAAGCATAATAAATAAATAAATAAAATAAATCCCTTCAAATCGTTTTTCATTCTGGGTTCTGTGGTCCGGCGGGTGTTCCTGATTGACAGCCTTCCCTATATGACTCTGCATACAGAGATAACTGTCAGTCACTGAGTAGGACCACCCACTGGACACCTAAAGTCGAGAACGAACAGAGAATAATACATAAATGAACTATATATCAATCTTCTCAGCTCCCACTGCTCTATAATATCCAATAAATGGGCAAGATTTGGGTGACAAGTCCCCTTTAAGCTGATCGTTAACTGGTACATTCAGTAATATCAGCAAGCAGCTGGACAATGTATAATTGTTGAACACAAATGTTGAACCCATTTTTTTAAACGAATTCTAAAGAAAGATCTGTCACATCAGAGGTCTAATGATGGCTTCCACCTATCTGGTCAGGCCGACTATTCGCAGCACACAATAGACCACTGATGGTCATCCTTACATTTTTCTCATAAACTGAATCATTAACCCTTTACAAGCAAACCATCCTTGTGTACTTTGTCTTACAGCCCATGCATTCCATGAAGTGTCTAAAACGGCTGTTTTATGTTGTACCACAAGTTATACTTTTAGCCAATTTTTTGGGGGGTGTCATTGGTATTACTCATGATGATCAGATTCCTAGGCTATATACGCATTTGGCAGATTTGTTTCAGAAATTTCTGAAACTGTCCCATTTATCTGCACATACTGTGGAAACATAGCCAGTCAGATGTATGGAACTGATTGTTAGTAAACAAATCTGTTCCATGTGAACATGCCCTTGTAGACTCAGAGAAGAGTTGACCATGCACGCTCAGTCATTTCCAACATCAGTGATGGTCCCAGTTCTTGGTCCTTCTGATTGATATATTAAGTTGTATATTGAAAATCCTATTCAGTAGAATTCCTGTGAATTTCCAGGGTTTATATTGGAGACGGATGCTGATACATCGCTCCTACATTACTCATTAAAACACTAGGTTCCCATTTATGACCGTTATTATAAATATATATTGTACATCTTCCACATAAAAATGCTACACAACAAGCCAAACAAACACGATTAGTAACATCAGTTATAACAATAAACATAAAATTCATCATTTTATCATTTTCTGTTTTGGTGCCATTTTTGTCATCAAAGCAAGCATCTGTTCATTGGAAGCAAGCAGCTTAAGTACCATTATTTATAACCTACTTAGAGGGTGTTCACACTACTTTTAGTAGTGTCTGTTGCTAGCATCCGTTACAAAACGTTAACAACGGACAGATCCATTGTTGACGTTAAAAATCCCATTGGTTTCAATGGAATTTGATCTGTTGTCCGTTAGTGTCCGTTTTCACCAAATCCAGCACATGACATAATAATGTGGGGATCAGGACTTTTGTGTCCGTTCAAAATAATGGACTTAGGACATCAGTTAGTGTCTGTTAATGTCCATTTTGATAAGCGTCCTTTTTTTTTTTGTTTTTTTGTTGTTTTTTTTTTAACGGACCTTATCAGAACAGACATCTATTGGTAGTGTGAACGCCCCCTTATCGTATTTCACTGTGATCAGTAATTTTTTCATTTATTTCCATTTATGGCTTAACCCTTTTAACGGAGCTATAGCTTGTGTGTAAATTTAACTAATATAGATTCACCACCTATGAACATAACTCATGTGGCCCTTTCACCTTTTGTCCACTTAGGAGTGTTTTTGATAGACCTTTTACTTCTTAGTTGATATGGCACTGGTGTAACAGCATCTGGGCTTGCAGGGTATATACCCCAGATGCTGGATACCAGGGGCTCTAACAAGCCATTCTGTCTTATCCATTGTATGGGAATCTTTAATATAAATGAAGAAAGGCCCAGCTATAGACAGGGTGTATAAAGGTTACACAAGGATTTCGTACAAGCCTGTGGTTGGTTAGCATATCCTATGATAAAACTAATACAACATTAAGCAGTCTTAGCAGATAGCTAACATGTAATGAATGGTAAGTACCATGCATTAAAATGGCACCAATAAGTAGCTGCATTATATTGATTCACTTTTAGATGTTAAGAATTTTAGAAGGATGTTGAATGCAAAAACACATATTATGGGAGCTTTACAGCCCAAAAGAAGATGCTTTTGGCAACATGCATCAGTATAGAAAGCAAAGCAACATTTTGCTCTTTCTAAGCTACTTTGGATTCATTCATAGTGAAAAAGTAGATGAGCTAAGAAAAGTTAGCTACCAGTAAGCTACAATACAATATGCCATACTTGGGTTTAGTTCTCCATCAGCATGTCCATTTTTTAGAGTGGTCTATAGCTCTATCCTTGCCCAATACCAGAATCCCAACTGAACCCTGATAGACAACAATCACTTCAGTGGGGTGTGCTGGAATCTAAGATACATTATAGCTATCATGATTCCATTATAAATGGAAGCCATGACACTACTGTTAATAGTGCCTTATGTAACCATCAAGTAAGACATGTTTATGGAGACAGTCATTTGATTATGCATAACATTTTTGCTTATTAGTTTTGTTTTGTGAGTACAGTCACTTATTTTTAGGTACAATCTTAATATACAAAGATGCCCTTTGAAATGCTTGTATAAGGTGGTAGAGTCTGGATACTCCCCAGAGGTGAAGCTTTTGGGCCCAAATGCAAAATATGTACTGGGCCCCCCCAACGATAATTTATCATTTATATTACTGATCTGCTTATATAGGGCCAGGGTGCAGATGTACCCTCTGCTCCCCCTCAAGTTACACCCGTGATGCTCTCTTAATCTTTTTACTATTTTTAGGAAAGAATGTGACTGAAGAAAACAATCTACAGGCACTAGAGACATTTCAGGAGATTCTTTCTGAAAGTAAAATGGGAATGCATGTTTATTTTTGTAATTTTCTATCACTTCCATGAGGTTATGTGTTGCTGGTACTGTTGATGTCCAATAGGCTCTAAATAATTAGGAAATTATACATAAATTAAATGAAGACATGTGAACCCATATTCCAGATACCTGTTCATGTTCCAGATCATTGAGGTTAAAAAGGAATTTCACTGTACTAAACAGTTGTGAAAATAAAGATCTGTCATCCAAATGTTTACTGTGAATTTATTGTACGTATTCTAAGTATATCACTTCAAATAAATAATACTTCAGAGCTGTGTTACAAAAATCAGCATAACTATAAGATCTATGGATAAAATGGGAATCTTAAAGACTAAAGCTAATATATCTACATCAATACTAAAACTGTGTGTAAAAATCCTAACAACAAATTTTAGGGAATAAATAGTCACTTTTTTACACAAATTTACACTACATATTTTGTGCCTAAAACACATAATTGTGGTGCAGAAATGCGTGAAATAGGCATGCACACACTATGGGAAAAACCAACATGCAGTTCTCATTCATATTGTGGTTTACAAGAAGCAAACAACCAGTCTACATACACATGGCAATATGGCTAAATATCATCTAGTTCAGTTTATTATCTGTACATTGACCTCCCTAGATTTCCAATAGTGCCTAAGAGAGACTGCATGAATCCAATTATGAAACCAATTTATATGATTATATATATGGGTAAATATACATCTGGGTAAAATATGACCTCAAGTATGATGGTGGTACAATATAAAACAGATCCCACATTCAAGGCCTCTTAGGTCATTTACCTGCCCTAACTTCTACTTTTACCATTATTAGTACAATGTCCATCTTTGTTTGCTTACTCCTTATAGAGATGCCCACATTACATTCCTGTTACATTCTGTATTTTTCTCTTATAAGTTTCTCAGTTTTATTTGTTCCATCATGTATTGCCTTCTCTGAATATCTCTTCTTCAGCTGTCTTTTCTTAATCCATCATGAGGCATATTACACTTTTTTTTTATAGTTCATATTGCTTAGTTTTTCCTCAAGTCAATAATAGTCCGGGGAAAATGTAAGGATGATGGTTATGTTATACACACAAATTAGTAAATGGCAAAGCCAACAGTTATCACAAGAGCATTTTCACCATCTGGTGGATAACACTGTAGCTATATCTCCAAGATCAGAAGTGGACTTTGGCTGGTCTCCATACATTAGCCTGCATTCCTGTTTTTGCTGCAGAGAATCTTGGCTTCGGCACCTGAATTCTAGAGATCGATGATCTAGGGGAGGCAAATGAGTTAGTAGGACTAAGGACTGAAGATTCTCGGTTCATCTGTGGAGCCTCTCGGACAGAAGCGTGAAAAGGCGGGGGCCCAGAAACATTGGTTGGCATAGGCTGAGATGATACATCGGTTTTCCAGACTGGTTCTGCAAGTGTTGTTGCAGATCTAGGAGTTAACACTGTAGGGGTCATGCTGACTGAAGAAGACATTGGAGTAGGAGTTGAAAAACGCTTAATCTCATGAGCTCTAGCAGTTTTCACTGGAACTTGTCTTGCTTGAGTGCTTTGAATGTTTGGTTTTTGAGTATCCTGGGTATTTGAAGAATCCCCAAAACAGAACATGGCTGAATTTAGTTGATAAGGTTGGTGGCGCATAAAATCTATGGCTTGCATTCTTGGCTTATTAGTGCCCCCTTTTTTAACTTTGCTCTCGACTTTGCCTCCTTGAGATTTTGATGCAGCTAACGGACAGAATGGAGACACCAATGGATTATATCCTATTGGCGGAGGTGCACGGATATTAGATGAATATTTCCAGGATGAGGGAAGAGATGGTGTTGGCGATGGTGTTCTTGGCCTTGAGTTAGGCCTGGAGCTAGATCTGCGATCTGAGTCAACTACAAATTTGTCCATACGACTCTGTCGTTTTGCAAACAGTTCAGCTCCTTTACCCTTCAGCTGAGGAAGATCTTGGTTTCCATTTACGAGTTGTTCTGATGTTTTAAAACTAGGTTTTGGTGCCACAGGAGGAGGAACTTTAAATTTCCGTGCTGAAGATTGCATAAAATTACAAGCTTCTGCTCCTAGGCTGAGGAAATCTTCTTCTGGGCCAGATTCAAAACCTGCTCCATGTGGCTCCTGTTTGGGTTTCTCATCTATATTCTTCACCATTGACAAAAGTTCTGGGTTTGGCATACACTTCTTCTCCTCCTTTTTAGCAAACATCTGTTTCTTGCTACCTCTCTTTCGTGCTTCATTTAAGATACCAGTACGACCTATAGGTACAGAGATCCTCTGTTCTCTTGTATTTACAGACTCCGGTGACTGACTTACTTGGCTACCTGGAGCTATAAATGAAGGAGTAATGGGTGCTGGACTAATAAACTGTGACACTGTAGAAGATGATGGAGTGACCGGAGTAGACGCCAATACATTTGGCTGAGAGGTAACAGTATGAGGTCCTGATGGACGAGAAGGAGACGAAAGATATATGGAAGCTGTAGTAGTCCGTGGTGTCGATGGAGCGATGTTCTCTTTTTGATTCTCATGGTATTGGGTTGCTGGTGTTGACACTGCCCTCCCTGGTGCTGGGATATAAAGGGATGCAACAGAACTTACAGGGGCTTTTTGTGGACTAGCATGTGTATCAGCTATAAATGGGGTGAACGGAGATGGAGCTACATTTTGCACAGGAAAACTTTCAATTTTTTTTTGGTGGGGAAGGCTTAAAAGCAACTGATGAAGCCATTGTTCTCTGTCCAACCTGACCTGGAGTGAATGGTCTTGCTGACCTGTTGAAGATGACATTTCCAGAACCAGGATCTTGAGAATAAGTTGGAGTTAGTGATATCTGTGTGCTTGTCACCTTAGTATTCTCTGAGCCCCGTTTCTCTTGGCTTTTATCATAACTTATTGTGTGAACAATATTTCCATTAGCAGCTGTTTTCCGAGGAGGAGCAACTGGAGTTTTATGATGTTCTTGTGGATTTTGTGACGGAGTACTGTCAACCACCTGTTCAGATTTTTGCCTTTGCAATTCAAACAATGCTGCTCCCTTTCCAGATGCCTCACTCAGACCTTTCTCTTCCTGTGTCTCATGTTCCATTTTGGGCTTTTCAATATCCATATAGGTGCTGTCCCAGTCTGAATTATTTGTTAGGCTACGGGCATCAGAAAATCCCTCTTCATCAAACTCTGATTCACTTGTAGGAAGGACACCGTCTTCGTCTTCGTTGTATCGATCTTCGTCTACACTTCCGTAACTCACAAGCGTATACTTTTTTGCTCTCTGTCGTCTCTTCTTAAACATAAGAACACCCTTTGAATGAGGATTTGGAGCATCAGTCAGCAATGATGCAATTGTTCTACATTTGGTTCTAGCCTCCTTGACGTTCTTCTCCTGCACGCTCTCACTGCGATTAAGTTCTGCAAGAGAAAAAAAATAAATGAAACATAACACTCATAGGTTACATACATATTTAACAGAGAAAGATGCAAAGAAAACTCTTCAATTTCAATGTATATTTTCAAATTAAATTTACGATTTATTAGGAGACTTTAATACCTAGAATATGATTAAAAAGTTGCAGATTTGGTCAATGTATGGCTCAGTGTTCTTTGTCTTACAGCATTACTGTTCCTGCTATTCAAATGTCCTTCTATAACTGCCAATACTTGACATTACTAAAGGAGGAACGGTATGAAGTATTTATATCATATAACGATGAGCAACGCAATAATCATATTTGACATATGAAACTGGTCAACTGGGACTTTGCACATCATCCTTAATGCACAAGCAGATTAAAGTGAACTCATCACTGTGAATATATCACAGTAATATTTTACGACAGTAAGTCTGTGACTTTTGTACTTCTACTGCATGGAAAAAAAAGCCTGAATGACAGATCTTATGAGCATTTTATAAATAAAAGACATTCAATTGACATTCATAAATTAACTATAAAAAAAATTCTCAAATTTTAATTATTTCAAAAATGCCCACTTTTGACAATATCCAGATTTAAGTATTAAAATTGAGACCAAGGCATCTATAATATATAAAAGAAAAAATAATATGAAATGCTGTAACTGAACAGTTTTAGTAGCGAGAAAATGAAGATAATATTTATCCCCAGGAAATATAATTAATTCTAGTTTTAATCAAAATGTAACAAAAATAGTAAGAAGAACATTCACAAGTTCAGGCACTGAACATTTCACATGGGCTTTTTTTATAATCAATGTTAAATTGTTTCTGCCATGAACTGTATAAACCTCCATAGAGAAAAATTCCCAAAAATATGTAGGCTTCTTGTAACAAAGGTCTACATTTACTGACCTGCACAAACTACCAAAAAGTATCCCGGGAGGTGATAATATGAATGAAGCAGTTCTGTCCACTTTACATACACTTGTCCTACAAAGCTCTTCAGATTGTCAAGCTGATCACTTAACACTGACAAACACAGTACATAGAACAGGTCATGCCAAATCACTAAGGAATAAGATGCCCTTGTTTTACGTGATATCAAATCAAATAATATTCCCTGTAGATAGCATAATAAAGTAAACAAAATAATGTATATTAGTTACTAAGGGATGTGAATTACCTGCATAGAGATTATCTGTGCTGTGGTAGGAAGATACCGGTGAATCAGGCATGACACAGACACCATTAGAGTCACAATGTTCCATATAGAGACGACAAGGGACAAATGTACTTCAAGCTGGAGCCAAACCAAAGTAGAAAAATCTCTCCAGCTCCCTGCTGCCCTTTCTACAAGCCTTTTTAAGTCCCCACTTTTGTCTCCCCTGGCATAGCTTCTGGATTCACTGGCTCTCAGAAGCTGATGAGATCATAGAGTCTATTTTTATGTGCCCCTGGCTTATCACTGGACAAGGCTATGGACATTGTCACCTGTCACTTCAGCTATGTCCCTCTTTGCCTGTGGTTGAGTAAGAAAGAAATATTTTCAGCCAGCACGTTTTTTTCATGACCCCCCTTCCCCTTTACAAGGAGTGTGAAACAATGATACATATATTGGTCTGGAAACATGAGGTCAATGCACTTAAAATACCTCTCTTATCCATAAAGATCCCAATAGAAAAATCAATATCCCTCTTGGCTTACTCAAACGTGTCAGAAAGAACCTGTTAGGAATAGAGCTACCATTCAAAGGCCACAGTCACATTGAAACTTAAGTTTCTAAATTAGATATTAAATGTATGTAATTTTGGATATAGGTAAATGTAATACACTATAGTCTACAACTTACAGGAGAAGCTTCTAAGAGCGGTATCAACTTGGCAGAGCTGAGTGGACATGTATCAGTGACAAAAAGTCAAGGGTGCCCCAACAGAGCTGGTCCCCACCTTTTCACAATATAGTTATAGTTACGTCTATAGCCTCTCTATGGCCATTACAGGAAGTGAAAGATGTATATATGTATACAGTCCCAATGGGCAGTAGTAGAAATTAACACCTTCTCTGGGGACCCTTTACAATTGATAGTTTATGATATTTTAGAGGTTAACAGCACTATCAGAGTTACTACCATTTTATATACAGGAAAAATTTAACCACTAAGCCACCCTATACAAAAAGGGGTATTATCATTAATCCCCTAAGCCATCTTGTGGATACTATAATTTTTATTGACTTTACAAAATACTGACAATGAAACAGAAAACAAGAGCAAATAATGACAAGAAGGCATATAATATATATCAATCAAAAGGAAATAAGTAACTGTGCAAAACATATCAACTTCACATCATTAAATAAAGCATTAAATCTTCCATTAAATCTCCTGAATAGGAAACCCCCTGGTGTGGGTGTATTTATTTCTGAATAGCAATTTTATTGTATGGCAAATTGATCCAAATTGAATTCAATTTAGAGATTTGGGATTTCTCTATAACGCAAAAGATATGTTTCTTCATGTAAACAATGTTCGTTTTTCCAATATTTAGCTATTTTTGCCCTCATAGCAATGATTGTTCGTATGAAAGTAGCCTTCAGAATTCGCACTTTGTGCAATATGAATGTGAAAAATGTATTTTTATAGCCATCTTGCACACTCAAATGTAGGAAGAATCCGTGAAAACAGACAAAAATAGAACATGATCTATATTTTGACGGTCTGTTAAAACGGATTGTCAAAATTTCATTAATGTGAATAACCTCCATTCACATAATGAATTTTTAATGCAGAAAAAGAGAGAAAATATATCGAGGTCTAAAGAAAGAATACCCTGAGCACGTGTTAATATAATTGGGAGTCTGAAAACTTGTGTTAACATATTGGCCCATATTTTTTATTGTCATTATGACTAAACACTAAGCATGGCGCATCTTTGGCACAATGTGGTTCATCTCTGGTGCAATGTGGTTCATCTAGTTAGGGCCAACTTTTTAGACATGTGGATGTGGATACACAGACCGAGGGGGCTTAAATGTGCCGCGATGCCAAAAATGTGTCAAATAATTCTGATTCAAAGCTAACTGGAAGGTGGTATAACTTAGACTAGACATTGTAATAATAATTAGATTTATCATTCAGCATCAGCCACTGTGATAAATCTGGTGCAATTTTAGACTGTCTGTTAAATTTCATTATTAGTAAATCTGGGCCATTATTTATTGCTGCACATAATGGAGCTATAAATGTACAATCCCACCAGCTGAGTTTCATATCTGCATCATCAAAGATAGTTTTTAGGTGTAAAATGCTATCCATAAAATATTTACCAAGTGATAAGAAAACAAGAGTTTTTGGAAAGAGGTCTTCCAATCTTCTGGAGACATCTGTGTATTTATGATTTTTCCCTTTTTTTGCTATATCATTTTTTTTTCCAATTTGTGTAAACCTTGTTAAGTTTAATTTAACAATTGTATGTCTGATTTACAAGTATTTGGAATACTTCTTATGAGTATTATTATATTTATTACTCAGTGGGGAAAATGGGATCAATCCTGATTGATGGATAACTCAACATCAACCCCTAAGACATGGCAGCATTAGGTGGGTTGGCTGGCCAAAACAAGTTACCCCCTATCCACAAGGTATAACTTGCTGCTTGGCGGTCCAACCGTTGGGATCTCCATCGACCATGAGAACAGGAGTGTTCTCCACAGCTGCTCCATTCTGACCAACCACCGTATACATTATATGTATTTAGATAAGTTCATATAAAATTTTGAGTTACTTGCCAATGAGTCCTAGAAAGACTATCAGTGAGATCTCAGCATTTTTAAGATCTCTGCTGACTGGCAGTGGCTGGAAATATATAGCTAGTTTAGGCTAGTTTTAGTTTTCTTGAAACAGGGGAACAATCCCTGAAGATGCTGGGATCTATTCCTACTTTTGATACTGAGATAGTGGATTAACCACTTGTGGTGTTTTAGCCTTAGCAGTAGACAGCATGGACCAACCATACATAGAATATAAAACAGATGACTCCTAATTTTCTGTCATAAAGCTTTAAGTGGTGTTATGGGTATCAGGTTGCAAAATAATTATTTTGCCACATATTCTTCTCCTTCTGGAGATAAGAATATTATTGCTTGGATCATGGTGTTAATTCTGATGACTTGAAGAAACTGCTTTATGTGCAGCAAAATCACCTGTTCCCACATTCCATCAGCCTTAGTGACCATATGTGGCAACTACTTATCATACTGACTAAATGTAAAATTAGAAGAGACTTATGGTAAACCCTTCAGTTATGGATGAAGGGCAGGGACACAATCATCTGTTGCTCCAATGCTTCACATAACCTATGTACAGAAGACAATGGCGGGCTGAAGGATGCTGCATACCTGATTTTTATATGCATCAATAGCATAGCAGGTACAATGCATTGCTATTAAAACAAGGCATATAATCCTCTTGTCCTACAATGTTACCTGGACAATGGAAGACTTATGTAAATGATATGATTACTGTAAAGGAAATGTACAAAAAATACATTACACAGAATGTAGTGAAAGTGAATCTAACACTATGGGGGAGATTTATCAAGCAAAATGCACCAATTCTGGTGTAATTTGTGCGAACAACTGTATCATGCTGTGCACCACATTTATCAAGTGTTTAAGGCTAAGGCCCAATGTAGCAAAGTGAAGCAAAAAAAAAAGCTGCGGAAAAAATGCAGCCGAAACGCAAAAGGTTTTTTGCCGCAGCATTTTTTTTTTGCAATTTCACTGCGTTTTCCTCAGTTTTATCTAACTTTTGACAGATAGCAGGAATGTTAATGTTTGACAATGGGATTAAGATGCTGCTCACACTGAACTAATGGTCTTCTACTGTATATTGTAGAAAGTCAATTTGCTAATTTATGCAAGCACGCAATTCAAGTTTACATATATGCTCCATAATCTACCCAAGAATGTTAATGGTCAGTTAGATAACTAATCTAATGTACAATAAATTGATCTCTTTGCGATATTAATATTAATTAACGTATATGGCCAGCAGTCCATAGGCATCAGTTATTTGTTGGCAGAAAATTTTAATGAGATCTGCCAAAATTCCACTTGTCCCTTTACATCACAGACTTGGTCCTCTCCTGGATCTTCTCATACCTCCCCAATCTAACATTTCTTACACACCATCTCTTCATCTTGCGCTCTCTTTGCTGGTGCCACTCAAGGCTCTATCCTAGGACCCTCACTCTTCTTCATCTATACCTTTGACCTCAGAGTTTCATGGCTCTCAGTATTACCATTACGCTGATGACACACAAATTTATCTTTATGACCCAAAAGTTACCAATCTGATATCCAGAATTCCAGTGACACCCAGCTTAAAGCAGATGAGGTTAAATGCAAATCAGAGCCAATTATATCAGCTTACTGCTGAATACATGACAGCAGCATGCAGAAGAACTACAGAGTCAAGAAGGTTTTGTTGTTGTTCTGTGTTTGTTCTAGATTTACTAACTCAATACTCAAACCATTTTAATATAAATGTCATAAAGAGTCAAAGGTACCACCAAATAACTTGATATTATATTGCACAGCCTACTGAAAGGGTAGTGCTTTTTAATCAATTTAAGGCTAAGGCCCCACATTGCGGAAACGCAGCTGTTTTTGTTGCACATATTGCTGCAGATTTTTTAGCCAAAGCCAGGAGTGGACTGAGGAGGAGGTAGAAGTGTAAGTACTTCCTATAAATCTCCCATTCCTTTTGTAGACATTCTTGTCTTTGGCTCAAAAAAAAAAAAACGCAGCAAAATCTGCAACAAAAAAAGCTGCATTTCCACAATGTGGGGCCTTAGCCTTAAAGAGTCTTCTCATTCAGGAAAGTACACAGATCCAAGTACACAGAAATTCCACCTATCTTTGTGTACCTTATCAGGAGATGAACTTTTGTTGTATTTCCCCATTTAAGAAAAGTAAATCTCCTGGATGACTGTATAAAACATAAAGCTGCTCAGGCGTTATTCCACACAATAATCATTGGAGTAATTTGTTTCCTACTCTTAAGAATTTCCATGTTTAACATTTCCTGCTCATATTACAATTCTTAGAAAGAAACTAAGGTAGAGTACCTCCATAATACAGAATGTGTATGGTACAATCCAATGTTTGCATGTAAAATATTTACTACATGATTTCGTAAGTAAGTAGACATTAAATATAAATGATAATGTACCCGAGTCTGAAAATTCTGATAATTTTTAGCTACTGTATACATGATTAACATAATATTAAGAAAATATCTTCAGGAGTCCTGAGGCCATGTAAAAGCAGAACAAAAACACAATGTTGAGATATAAAATCACAAGTCTTAGTTACAATATCAGAACTGTGATATATTTCTAAGAGTCTCTCACATTTTTAGTTCAATTTAGCTTGTAAACATTAAGCCTCAATTCTGACTTTTTACCTGAGATTTGAATATTTTTAATCGCAGAATTTTGACTTTTTGCCTCAGAATTCTGATTAGGTATCAAATAATTCTCACTTTTCGTTAGTTCAAAATACTTTTAACTTCAGATTTCAGACTCAACTCTGAAATCTGCCATTTTTTTGTCATTGTTATCATTAGTTTAGATCAGAGACAACCACTTTGAAAATATGTCTTTCAAAGCATGCAGCTGATCTCCACATACCCTGCCCCTTATACCCCTGTGATTTTGCTAGTGAAACCTTGGCCAGCTATTCCGATGTGGCTACAGAGTGACTCTCCATTGCCTGAGCAGGGGACCCCTCTATGATGTTTATATACCCTAATAATACATATGGCAGAGTGGGAGGGGTTGTAATGATAGTAACATAATAGATAAGGTTGGATGAAGATATAAGATCAACCTATAAACCTACCAAGTTGATCCAGAGGAAGACAAAAAAAAACCCCATGAGACTGATGCCAACTGCTCCATTAGAACTCCCAACTCTAATAAAAGCAATTGGACTAAGTCCCTGAATCAACATCCTATCCCAAAATATGTCTAGCTCCCATAACCTATGATATTCTTACTTTCAAGAGACATCCAGGCCCCTCTTGGACTTGTAGAAATTATCAGTGATCAGTTCCATAGTCTCACCACTCTTACTGTAAAGAGGTTCTTTCTATGATTATGGTAAAACCTTTTTTTCCTAAAGACGTAGAGGATGCTCCCTTGTCCCCCTGATATATTTGTCCATTATAATTAACCCCATATTTAAATATGGCAGCCACTCAGGAATGTAGCATTAAGGCCCCTGGTACCTTGGTGAAAGCTGGCCAAGGCATCATTTTGCCGGGGATTACCGGCACCTGGAGCAGGCTCCGGGGCCGGCGTCTCATTACCATGACAGCCAGGAGCCTATTGAAGGCTCCCAGGCTTGTCTGGCATTAGCTTATATTGCAGGCTGCTCTATACAGCCTGCAATAGAAGTGACGATATTTTGCTGTTTCGCAGCCTCTAATAAAATTTTTAATAAAAACTGATGAAAGCAAAAGACATTCCCAAAAAATAGTATAACTAAAAAGTACACCTGGCCCCGCAAAAAAAAAAAAAAAAAAAAAATGCCCTATGCATCCCCATACACAGAAATATAAAATTATTATGGGTGTCAGAATATGGTGACTTTTTTTTGCAAAGTTTTAGATCTTTGTGAAAGGGGTTAAAACGTAACTAAAACTACAAAAATTTGGTATCCCTGGAATTATACTGAAACATAAAATAGAGGTGACATGTCATTTTGGCTGCAGAGTGAATGTCATAAAAACAAAGCCTGTAAGAAAGTCGCACAAATGCATTTTTTCTCCAATTCCACCCAATTCTGAATTTTTTTCCAGCCTCCCAGTACATTGAACAGAATAATAACTGGCACCACTATGACGAACAATTTGTCCTGCAAACACTAAGCTTTCATATGGCTTTGGGAGCAGAAAAATAAAAAAGTTATAGGGTTTGGAAAATCGAAAAATGTCACCGGCAGGAAAGGGTTGCCCCTAAGCCATCTTTTTTCCAAACTGAACAGCCCCAGGTCTGACAGTCTGTCTTTATGCTCCAATCCACCCATCTCCTTAAAGAGGAACTTTCACCAACTACACCAATTGAAGTTCTTAGCATCTTTTAAAGGGCGCAGCTCCACTGATTCCAGCACAGTTGGGGCTAATTCGCTCTAGCCCCAACTGTGCTGGAATCAGTGGAGCAGTAACTATTAATTGTTGTAAAGATCTAGACTTGAAGGTCTTCTTTAATTACCTTGGTCCCCCTCCTCTGCACTAGCTCCAGGTCAGCTATATCCTTTCTATATCTAAAAATGAGGCAACCCCTTTATATACACAAGAACAATGGAAATCCAAATTGCATACTTACCAAACAAAGTCTTATGAAAGTTAAGATTCTGTTGACTTACAGTATCTTTCGTGAAGTATTAGGATCTAAGGTCTTATGAACTGTGCCTCAAACTCCTCCTAGAATATTTAGCTGGCTACTGAAATATTAGCATTAGCCCTGTGTCTGCATCACCACAGATGTATAAGAGGTGACGATGGTTTGCATATATAAAGGTATGAAAGTTGTTGCCCATGACTGGCTTTATCTGTATTGTGAGCCCATAATCTTTCAGCTGTCTCTTCATAACTGACATATTTGTTGCCAGACAGTTATTAATACTTCAATGATCATGTATTAAACAACAGCATTGATGTCAGGGCTGAAAACCTTCCATAATAACCAATGCCTAGTCTAATCATTGCACCAAAGAGGGGAAGAATGCAAGGGAGAAATGTTTACCCTGGATCTTCTCCTGCTCTCATACATGTTATCTGCTCATATCAGTTACAGAATGTTATAATGACTTAGTATTTGTATTTACTGTACATTGGGTCTCGTACTTGGTCTGTCACGGGTTCTTATGAAGACCATTTCCCCCCACCACATTCTTTTTTCAGTTATTAAAGGGGTTGTCCAGTTTCAGACAAATATTGAGAGACAATTGTTATTGTTTGTATAATGAAAAGTTCTACAATTTTCTAATATACTTTCTGTATCAATTCCTCATGCTTCTCTAGATCTCTGCTTGCTGTCATTCTGTGTTTACTTCCACTGGATAAAAATCAGTCCATGGTCATGTGATATACAGTCCATGCCCTGAGCAGTGTCACTCATACAGGCATGTGCCATTGGAGCCAATCACACCACTGAGGTCACTACCGTAGCCACATGACTGTGCCGAACCAGCATAGTTGGAAGCCACAACAGACAGACTTGAAAGGTATCCAGGGGAGCAGCAAGATGAGTATTGATATTTATTTTACACTTAAGCTTTTGATAAAACATTCTAAGGGGCTGGATAACCCAAATGCATTTTTCATACTGATGACCTATCCACAGGACAGGTCATCAGGTCAACTGATCCAACAAAGTACAGTGCTGTAAGTTTTTGGCACCTGGATCCATGGATCTGTGCAGGGTCTGGGTGTCAGACCCCCACACATGATCTATCCAATATGAAATGTATTTGAGTTTGGAAAACCCCTTTAACACTATACTAATGGCGTGGCCTCTATATATTGGTCACTGTAATAAGGCTTACTGACTGTCTCACATACTTGAATTGCAGCATGTTAGGAATCTGGTTAGGAGAAAAAATATGTGTTACAGAAACACCAATGTGCAGGATGAAAGACAACAGAAAAACACATGGGGGGAGGTTTCTGAGGCAGAGGGATGATATTGTGGTGCCCATTTGGTGGAAGGCCCTTTCCTGCGCTAAACGTGCGCCATGACGCCTGTGCTGTGCCACACTCAACACATTGTGCAAATGCAGGAGGAGTGGGGCGGGCCAGAACAGGAGCGCCTAGGCCCCACATATTTATTTTAACTCACGCCAGTTTTCTGATGTGGGTTATAATGGATATCTACATCAGTTAAGGACCTCTTCATAAATCAGCCGTGCCCTGCATCTGTCATATTAAACGCCAGTCTTATAAAATCTGCTCCTGTGTGTGCAAGACTAACAAAAACTATTACTACCAAGGCACCTTTCTGTATTTATGGTGAAACCTTCTTCTCGCAGTTTTATAATGGTTTTTACCTGTGAAAGAGAAAATAACACAGCAAAAAATACAATTTTTACCACCAGTAACCTTATGTATTTGCTCATAGTAACATTTTCTACAGCAGCTTTTGCATTTTTAACAGCACAGTAGTAATATGAAAATAGTAGTACATGAAGCAGGACATTGCACCCATTGAGGGTTAATAGGCTGTGAAATGTTCTTTGAAGCAGTTCTATAATATAGCCTAAAGACAAAGCTGGTGACTCCTTTCTATTACACGGATATGCCCTGTAGGGCAAAATGTAAAAGATGATGTTAAAGACAAAAAAAAAAAAAAAGATCAGTCATGCTGAATTTTATTATGCCTGATCCTATGTTCCTTCAGGACACAAGCTGCTGGCAGGTATGCACTTGCCTCTCCTTACTTAAAATGCAGCACCCAGTGTGCATGTGTATAGGGGTTGGGAGGAATAGCAGCTGGACAAACAAGCATTAGGCCAATAGCAATTAACCGCTTCGCAACGCAAGAGTTATTAAATGATTATAATCATTTAATATTCAATAGGATATAATAGGAAGCTGGAAAAAAATTCAAAATGTGGCAGAATTAGAGAAAAACTAAGTTTGTGCCGCTTTATAATCGGTTTTGTTTTTACGGCGTACACTGTGCAGCCAAAATGAAATGTTACTTATATTCTATGGGTCATTACATATAGGTATATAGTTTTTGTTATGTTTTAATACCTTTAAAAAACTCCAAAACTTGGAAACAAAAATTCTTTTCTTGGATTTGCCATATTCTGACACCCATAACTTCTTTATATTCCTGTATGCATTGGGTCTCTTTTTTGGCAGGGACAAATGTACTTATTACCATTTGTAGGAATGTCTAATGTTTTGATCGCTTTTTATTAAAATTTTTATGGGAGATGTAACAAAAAAAAGTGAAAAAAATGGCAGTACAGGCTATTAATATTTTTTTTCGTCGTTCACTGTATGGGAAAACTATAAGTTTATAGTTCGGGCTTTATCAGACACAGTGATACCTAAATGTGTATCTGTTTTACTTTGTTTTTTTTTATACCTGATATAGAAAAAGGGGGTCTTTTGAACTTTTAACTTTTTGTAATAATTTTTTTACCTTTTTATTTTCATGTGTATTTTAACATCAGCCAGGGGTCTTGAACCACATGGGGGTCTTATTACCAATACAATACACTGCAATGCTAATACAATAATAATGCATAATAATATACTATTGAAAAGCCTGGAATCCTTCAATAAGCTGTTATCGCGAAGGTAATTGTCATAAATATGGCACGTTTGACCAATGCATCTGTAAGACTAATGCCCACAAACATCATGGGCATTGCCCCCAGGTCTCTGCTCTATAATACAGCGGAGACTCTGCAGCTATGGCAGCTGTCTAGTTTCTGAGCAGCCATGTTTAAAGACACAACATCTGCCGTACTAAAGGTATATGGGCACCATTCAACTGACAACCCTTTTAGTGAGACTAAATGGCCATGGTATATGCATATCTGTGCTCACTGGTTAGCACTGTTGTCTTGCAGCAGTGACTTTCTGGGTTTTGATCTGAAGAAGGGCAATATCTGCATGAAATTTATATGTTCTCCCTGTGTTCATGTGGGTTTCCTCTGGGTACTCTATTTTCTTTCCACACACAAAAGACATATTGATAGGGAATTTAGATTATGAGACCTACTGGGGGTAGAGAGAGATGACAATATCTGAAAATCGCTGCAGAATATGTTGGCAGGAAAAATGTATCGGTATACATAAAATAAAAGTTGCACTGAAAAGTCTTTGTAAAATTTTTCATTAAGTGAAATACTATCTTACTTTACAACATTGTGGATTATCATTTACACCTGTAGATCAGAAGCACACATTATACTGAACTAGTTTTAGAAGGAACATCAGGGGACATTTAATATGTCCCTGCTATGTGCTGTAACTCCTAACAACCAATGTTATGTTGTGTGTGACTATTGGTAACAGCACATTTGTGCACATAACAGCTGCCCAGCCACTGAGCACAAACTCACCACTCTCTCATAGAATTACTATAAAACTATAGTGAATGTTCCTTGAACTAAATATGTACATAACAATCATTTTCTCATTAACATAATCTATCAACATAAAGTACTTTGCAAAAGTTTTAGGCAACTGTGGAAAAAATACTGAAAAGTAAAAATGCTTTCAGAAATAGAAATATTAATAGTTTACTTTGTCAAAAGAGAAATCTAAATGAAATCAATGTTTTCTTAATTGACAAAAATAAACTTTTAGGCCAGGGCCCCCGTCGCAAAAGCACTGTGTTTGACAGTACCTGAAAGTGGATGGGATTCTGGCTAATCCCATCCACACATTGCAGAAAAATATCTGCAGTGGAAAAGCTGTGTTTTAAAAAAAAAAAGCTAGCATTTTTTAAAATTGCAACATGTCAATTATACTTACAGATTCTGCAGACTTTCTGTGAAAAAAGCTACAGAAAAAAACACAATCCTGCTGCTCACTACGTGGGACCTTAGCCTTAAAGGGGATATACCCCCGAAGATCACTGGTACCGAAGCAGCATGGGAAAGACATGCTGCTCACTCGCCATACAAACTGTAGCATCGAGTGTAGGTACTGCAGTGCTGCATCATGGACTGCTGATCTTATATTCATACCTCCCAACTTTCAAAGGACAGAAAGAGGGACGAAATATGCGGCACGCTACGCGCAAATTTAGCTCCACTCGCTTCTATGTTGACTCTGCCCATTCTCATCTATTTTTCCATGTTCCCCCACACAATATAATGCTCCTACAGTCACCCTAACATTATATTCCCCCACATTATAATGTTCCCCTCCAGTTGCCCCACAGCATTAAGTCCCTCTCCTCGTGCCCCAGTTTAAACTGGCGGAAACTAGAGGGGGACATTAAACTGGGGCAGCTGGAGGGTGACATTAAGCTATGGGGAAGCTGGAGGGTGACATTAAACAGTGGGGATAGTTGGAGGGGGACATTAAACTGGAGGCAACTAGAGGTAGACGTGTCTCCCTCCAGCTACCCTCACTGTTTAATTTCACCTTCCATCTACCCCATAGTTTAATGTCCCCCTCCAGCTGCCCCCAGTTTAATGTCACCCTCCATCTGCCCCCCAGTTTAATGTCCCCCTTTATCTGCCACCATCTTAATGCCCCCCTTCATCTGCCACTAACTTAATGCCCCCCTTCATCTGCCACCAATTTAATGTCTCCCCTTCATCTGTCACCAGCTTAATACCCCCTTCATCTGCCCCCAGTTTAATTGCCCCCTTAATCTGCTTTCAGTTTAATTGCCCATTCATCTGCCCCAGTTTAATTTCTCCCTTTATCTGCCCCCAGTTTAATTGCCCCCTATATCTGCCTTCAGTTTAACTGCCCCTTACATCTGCCTCCAGTTCCCCCTCTTGCTCACACATGCTATCTCTTCGATCACTGTCGTTCCCAGCAGCTTTCTGTGTAACATCACAGTCTGTCCCGAAGTATCCAGAATAGTTCCAACCATACAAGTCTGATCACATAGTCATGACGTCATCAAAGGTCCTTTAGCCCACTAGGATTTAGCATCTACCATTTAGCCTTTACCCTCCCCTAATAAAGTTTGTTAACAGCAAAACACTTCAGGAGCATAGCGGGACAAACTGTAAGCTATGCGGGACTGCGAGACAGCAGTGTGATATCGGGACTGTCCCGCCAGATGCGGGATGGTTGGGAGCTATGTTTATATTGATGGACTATACCAAGGATAGGCCATTCATTTTAGAAACTGGATAACCCCCTTTATCACTTTTATTTTTGAAAGCATTTTAAGGCTACGGCCCCACGTCGCGGAAACGTAGCTTTTTTTGTTGCAGATTTTGTTACGCTTTTCACAGAAAGTCCGCAGAGGAAAACTCTTTCTGCTTCAATTATACCTATAGGGAAACCGCCAGCATTTCCATAGGTATAATTCACATGCTGTGATTTCCAAAAACGCAACAGTTTTGGAAATGGCATACTTTCTCCTGCGGGTATTTTTCTGTAACGTATGGATGGAATTCACTTTGCAGGGACTGTAAAACGCTTCGGTTTTTGCAGCAGCGTGTATGCAAAGTGGTGCTCTGGCCTTAAACTTTTGCATTGTACTGTATAACATATTAAGGCAGTCGCTATAGCCTGCACTAATATGTAGTGATATATAGGGAAATCTAATTTTTACATGCTTTTTTTCCAGATTTGTTACTGATTTTTGGTGTGATTATGTACTGCATTGAAATAGATAAAATGCATGACCATCTCTCCCCCCTCCCTCCCTCTTTGTTATTTCCTTTGTCTAATGTTTGTCTCCTTCCCCCCATGTATTATCATTGGTTGTTTATTGTTCTTTTTGTTTTTTCTCATTCTGTTCGGGGTTTTGGCGGCTAGCATTGCCCTGTTTGCTGCATTTGTATATTCTCGTTTTGTATACATAAAATTTATTCAATAAAAACTACAGTTTAAAAAATGCATGACCATATATTATTTTATTTTGTATATAGTCCTTATGTTGGCATAATGAATCTCTGTAAGCCCTTAAAAACTGTGCACTGTCATCTGGTGGCTTTGCGAGACACCATATTTTCCCTGGAAGCAGTCCTTCTAAGGGACAAGGACTCCATAATATAGCATGTGATAGAAGTATGGGCCCAAAGCACAGTATGTATGTACATCAGGAGAAGGTTGCTATAGATCAGTACAATATGCAACCCAGCTCTTAAACATACCGAGCTGTGTGCAGGAGGCTATATGCCAGTATATAGATTCCCCTGTGGCACTGGGGATATGGGGAGAATGCTTCGAGGGGAAACATTTTTGTTCTGTTGAATACACAAAAAAATCAGATTAATAAATCTCTGTGTGCTACTATATGAAGTATATAAGTTATATATAATATATATTTTATTAATGGATTTTGGACACTTTCCGCTGAAATCCACTTTTTGTTCCCTCTGTATTCTTTCCCCTGTTATTGGCAGCAAAAATTCTTTGAGTAAAAGAGAGCATGGGGGTAATACAGAGAAGGAGAGGTGGAGGAGGGGGTCACTTCAAACACTTATATCTCAGGAATTATAATACATAGAACTGGTGTCATATAAAAAGAGGAGACTCATCTTTTGTATGACATAATGATCACCATTTTAGCTTTATTATTTCCAAACATTTCAAGATGAAATCATAGTAGAGATTAGAAAACAGCTGCATATAAATATGCCAATCCTACCAAATATGCAAATCCATTGCAAAGCCGTTATCATGGCATGATATAGAAGGTGAGAATCTCATCTTTCATGTGACACCAGAACAACAGTTCCATGTTTTATATTGTCTGAGATATAAGTGTTGAAGTGAGGTGAAGTGACTTCCCCTTCCTCTGTATTACCGCCGTACTTCGTCGTACTCAGAAGAGAGGATTGCTGCTGCCAATAACAGGGGAAAGAAAGTGGATTTCAGCAGAAAGTAGCCAAAATTCATTACTAAAGGATACTATAAAATGTATTAATGACCCAAATGCTGGCAAAAGATGAAAAGTTGTTTGATAGTTGGAGTAATGCTTTAAGCTGTGATGTACAACAGCATTGACCTGGTTACATTTAGACACAGAACCATTGCTTCACCAAAGCCTGGAATATCAGACAGCTGACAGCAGCTGAACAGGCTTTTCTAGGAACTGATCTCATGGACAAGTCTCTTACTTGCTGGTGAGAAAATAGCATGCATACATGTGTGCAAATTGGGGAAGGGGTAAAGTGTGTTAAAACAGGTTCCTTGCTTACACTTTTGATAGGATGAACCATGATGGGGAAACGTAACTGGATTGCTAGCTGGACCCTACACTCAGTCATTATAAAGTCATTAACAACTAAGAAGAACATTCTAGAGCTCATTCATCTGCATTAAACAGCTGGGTTATTTAATACTTCTATACATATGCTATAGTAATATGCATTACTCCAAGGGAAGAAGAAATCACACAGTATAATAGTAGAAGTCATCTGTAGAAAATATGTAGTAAAAGCAACAATGAATCTTAAAAGTAATATAAAATGGCCAAAAATGTTATTATGTACGTCTGTTAAACAATACAGCTGAAGGCTGTATCAGTTGTGTCTGATCAATTGTCTTATGTTTGAGCCAGACACAACTAAGGTCTCATTTACATGTCGCATCCGCGACCAGCATTCACATGCAGTACCCCAGCCTGCTCATTTGCGGGTTGTGTGCTATCCGTAGCTGATCTGCTTTTCACGTCTGTGAAAAACTACTAAATTAGTATGTCTCTTGGTCCATGAAAAACAGATGACACACAAATGTGATCCATAGTTTTTCACAGACCCGTAGACTTTCATTGTTGTGATGCATCCGTGAAAGTAAAAAAAAAAAAGATTATTTTCTCAATATGTGGATGGGATTAGCCAGAATCCCATCCACTTTGCAGATAATGTTAAAGGGAGCATTTTTTGCCGTGCTGTTTTCTGCTGCGGCCATAATGCTGCGTTTTTGCAACGTGGGTCCCTGGCCTAAAAACACTGCAGTCACTAGTTTTTAATCCTGTGAAACTACGCTTGATGACCAGGAATATGTCAACTCACTCTTATAGATCCCCCAAATATGTGTTTCTGCCCAGTGAAGTAGATTTCTATTGGCGAGAACTGATTATATTACTACCAATTTTAGTTAAAAGATGCAATGTGTTTTTTACTGTACGTCTCAGCATGGAATAACCTAATCTACGATGCTATTCTATACCAAAAATGCATGCCAATGCATATTGACTTGGCAAACACCAAATGGACATTCTTTTTTGCAATTTTCATGAACACATTATCTAATCCCTGAAGATGCAGAACAAATAGACTGCACATTTTCTCATAATGGGGACATCCTGGGTCAGGATCAAACTGATAACCCATATTAGAGTGCCCATACTCAGTGGGCTATGCGCCAATTTCCAGGACACACCTGTGCTTTTTTATTCAAGTGCAGGTGCAGCCCCACAATGATCAATGATCACATGTGCCCACTAATTACCAGGCTGCACCTGTACTGTGCCATTGCTTCAAATGGAAAAGCCCAGGTGCATCCTGGCAACTGGTGCAAAGGGCAACTGCTGAGTTGCACCATGTAAACGTAGATGGGGTTGGGTCCTCACAATTCTTTCTGGTGAGCCAAGAACTTTAAATAAATTGAAAGAACATGAAAGAACATAGATTTACCCCCCTCCCTCTCCGCCACATCCAGTAAAAACAGTTCTTTCTGCTTCCCTGAGGATGAAGTAATGTATCCAATCGTTGATTGTAATGTCAATCTGTATTCCCTTAGTCCAGACAGCAGCACAATATGGGGTATCTCTGCCCCTGTGTGTTGTTTAAGACAGGTGGAACCTTTAATTAGCACCAAAAAGGTGCCTCCTACTAGCCCTATAAGAGGGCACAAGAGACCTCCCTCCACTGTGTAAATTATAAAGTAACAGGAAACAAGCTTCTAGGGAGGGAAGCCTTGTGCTGCTGTCTGGACTAAGGGAATACAGATTGACATTACAATCAACGATTCCCCTTACGTCCGACAGCAGCACAATATGGGGAGATAGCAAGTAATTCCCCTAGGGAGGGTTTCCTCGCCTTACAACGTCAAGGACTGACTGACCAAAGGCAGTTGTCTGGAAACTGCGGATGTCCAATGATAATGTTTAACAAAAGGTCAACTGAGATGACCATGATGCAGCCGCACAAATCTGGTCCAATGGTAAGGACCGATACTCAGCCAAAGAAGTCGACAACCCAGGTCGAGTGGCCGTAGAAAGACTGGAGGGAATAACTCCTGAATAAGAAAGGAAGACTTAATTGTCTCCTTGATCCATGTGGATAGAGTAGGCTTGGAAGCCTTGAGGCCTCTGTTTTTACCCTGCATATCAATTAGTAGGCTTTCGGCCTTCTTAAGCGGTTGAGTGTGGAATAGGTAAATCCACAGACACCTTACCACATCTAAGGTGTGGAGCTTTTCTTCCTCCTCAGAGGTTGGAGAGGGAAAAAACACAGGTAACGAAATTAGCTGATTGCTATTATAGTATGAGGGGACCTTAGGGATAAACCCAGGCAAACCTAAGGTGCACCCTATCTGCAAAAACAAAATGTACGGTTCTCTAGAAGAGAGGGCCTGGAGTACCCCTACTCTTTGGCAGATATAATAGCCAACAAAAAAGTGGTTTTGTAGGCTAAATATTTTATCTCCGTAGTCTCCAAGGGTCCAAATGGAGGACCACACAGGCCTGTAATGACTACCGCAAGGTCCCACTGGGGATGATACTGAGGGCTTTAGCCTCATTGCCCCTTTAAGGAACCTTGCAACCAGAGGATCCTGAGACAGACGTCTGTTCAAATGAGCGGAGAGGGCCGCAATCTGCACTTTCAAAGTGGCAGGGGCAAGGCCCTTATCCAAACCGTCCTGAAGAAAATATCAGCCGTTGAAGGTTCTAGATTATTAATACCCTTCTTGGAGCACCACTCCATGAAAATCTTGGCTGTCCTCTGGTAGTTCTTATTGGTAGATTCTGCTCTTGCAGAATAAAGGGTCTTCAGGACGGCCTCTGACAGTCCTCTATCCTGCTGTAGGGACTGCTCAACCTCCAGGCTGTCAGGTTGAATCTCCAGAGATCCTGGCACTTCAGAGATCCTTGGGAAACCAGGTTCTGGATGGGGGAAGCCTCCAATATATCCCTCGACTCATCTCCATGAGTTGGGAAAAACCAAGCTCTTTTTGGCCAGAATGGAATGATGGCTATCACAGAGACTTGGTCCTGTCTGATTTTCATTAATACCTTCGGTATTGTTGGAACTGGAGGGAAGATATATGCCAGCCTGGACCTCCAAGGGATGGACAGGGCATCCACTGCCAAGGGATTGTCCTCCTGGTAAAGGGAACAGAACTTCTCCACCTTGGCGTTGAGTCGGGATGCCATGAGGTCTATTTCTGGAAGACCCCTGTTCAGGGTAATCTGATGAAAGACTTCTGGATTGAGTGACAATTCTCCTGATACGGCATAACCCCGACTCAACCGATCCGCTACTATGTTCAGGGAGCCCTTGATGTGAACTGCGGATAAATGGGTTAGATTTTTCTCTGCCCATGTAAATATCAGATCTGCCTCCCTAAGGAGGGTTGGTGATCTGGTGCCTCCCTGTCTGTTCACGTACAGCACTGTGGTCATGTTGTCTGACCGGATTTTGACTGCTCTTCCCTGGGAAGAGGCAAGCAATAGAGTAAGGCACGATATACGGCTCTGAGCTCCTTCCAGTTGGACGAGGTCATTTTTTCAGGAGCGCTCCAGACTCCCTTTATGGAGTTTTCGTCCAATGGGCTCCCCATCCCGAGAGGGATGCATCTGTAGTCAACAGGGTCCAAGAAGGTTGGACCGTGGACCTTCCGTCTTTCAGGTGCAACCACCACTTGAGGGAAAGACGGGTCCTGGGGGAGAGTCGAATCTTCTTGCTGAGTGTAAGAAGGGAGCGATCCCAAGCCTCTAGTAACTCCTTCTGGAGGGGACGTAAGTGCCACAAGGCCCATGGGACTGCCTCCACTGAGGAAGACATCAAGCCCAGGATCTTCATCAATGTTCTGATGGAGGCTATCGGCTTTTTGAAGAGGTGCCGGACTGCCGCAACCAGCTTCTCCTTCCTTGCTGGTGTCAAGGAGATTTGCAGGCAGACTGAATCTAGGAAGTAGTTTTCTCAGAGGAACTTCCTTCGAGTTGAAGGGATCATTTTTGACTTCTCCCAATTTATAAGCCATCAAAGACTCTGAAGGCTGTCTGTAGGTACTGGAGCAGAACAGACTCTGACTGGGCCTTTATCAACCAGTCGTCTAGATAAGGCACCAAGAATATCCCCTGAAGCCTGAGGGCGGCCGTTATGGGGGCCACTACCTTTGTAAAGGTGTGGGAAGCAGAGGAGATCCCGAAGGGTAGTGCTGTGAATTGAAAGTGCTTCCTGTGGCCGGAAACTACTACGGCAATCCTTAGAAAAAAACCTTCTGTGTGGAGGTAAATAGAAATATGCAAATAGGTGTCTTTTATATCCAAAGTCACAAAAAACATCGCCTTAGAGGAGAAAGGTGGTGACAGACTTTATGGTTTTCCTATGGAAGCGCTTCTTTTTGATGAAGCAGTTGAGGTACCTTAAGTCTATGATCATTCTCCACTTGTCTGCCGGTTTTGGCATCAGGAAGACGGGAGAATAGACACTGGATCCTTCTTCTAGAGAAGGGACTTCCACCAGGGCACCCTTGTGAATGTACTCTCGGATGAAGCATTCCAGGGAGGCTGCGAGTTAACACAAACCGATCCTGAGGAGGACGGAGGAACTTGATTGCATAACCTCTTTGGATTACCTACCGGACCCATGGGTCTCGAATTTTTTCCTGCCCGCAGTTGAGAAAGTGGGAGACACGACCTCCGACAGGAATCTCGGCCACAGGAAAACTGCTTTTGATGTCAAAAGCTAGGCTTGACTTTTTTATCATCAGACTTCGGAATCTCCGGCCGGCGCCTCTAGAGGAATAACTAGAGCCTCTCTGGACTGCCTTCCACGACGAGGCGGATAGCCTCTACCACGGCCAAAGCCAGACCTACCTCTGAAGGCCTGGGGTAAAGTTTTACCCTTCTTGTCGGCCAAGCCCTCTAGGATCTCGTCTAGGGCACAGCCAAAGACTCTACCCGGCTCAAAGGGTAATGTGCACAAATTATACTTTGAGGGGAACACAGCTCTCCAAGGTTTTAACCATAGAGGTCTTCCTGCTGCAGTGTTCTTGGTAAGTGCCAGGGATTTGGCCGCCAGCCTTAATTGATGGTGGGAGGCTTCCGTTAAATATTCAGCTGCTAGGGAAACTGAGCCTAGAAACCCTAGCAGCTCGTCTCTGGAGACTCCAGAGTCGGTCACTTTCGAGGTGGACCAGGTCAGTACATAATTTGGCTGACACTTCAAAGGACGCAACCGCCACAGCGGTCTGGGGCGAGGCAGCTGAATAAGCCTTCTTGAAGGTATTGTCGAAGCGCCTGCCATGGCGTCGTGCAGATTTGCTCCATCATCTGATGGTACCTTAGTGCGGCAGGACAGTTTAGCCACCGCCATATCCACCTTGGGAGGAGGACCCCATTGAGCAACTGGGAATAAAGCGCTGAACCTCCTAGGAACTACAAGAGATTTTTCAGGACTTCTCCACTCTGAGGACATTAATTTTTGTAATGTCTGGTCCACTTGGAAGACCCTAGGCCCTCTATAGGTGGACGCGGAGGCTTTCCCGTCAACATCACGATCCTTAGACCGGATGGACTTCAGCAGCCGGCTTAATTTTTCGAGTGGAAGCACGGCCTGCTGGGATCTTCAGTGGAATCGTCAGATGAGAGTGTCTCGTCCACTATCTGATAATCTTCATCAGAGATCCGTAAGGAAGATTGTGTCTCAATCTGCGGTCTCTTGGCAATCTGGGCGATGGAAGAACGAATCTCCTTTAAGAGACTCCTCATATAGTCCTTTACCCAAGTAACAACCTCTTATAGAAGGTACTTCCGGCAGGGTCCGCGACACTGGTGACAGCGGGTAAAATCATAGCCGTCAGGTAAAGGGGTATTGCAATCCAAACACATTAGGTGTTTCAAGTTTAGAGGAATTTTTCCTCCTAAGCGCATCGCCATTACGTGATGCAGAAGATGACATCTGAAACATCAAACAGCCACGTGACACTGAAACAAGGAAGATCACCAAGCATCGCATAAAAACCCAAGGGGTACCTTTTTTTTTTTTTTTTTTGAATCGGTCACTTGAAGAGAGAAAAAAACTGTCAGAAAAAAACCAGCCACCGCAACCCGCAGCAGAGGAGCTAGAAACCACTCACTCAACAAATAAAGGACTGCATTCAGACCTTTTAAATGTAATCCAGCAGCGAGGGGAGGAAGCCAACAAAGAAACATTTATACAGCACCAAAACAAGTTAAACGCCATAATGGAACATAAGGGAGCATAAGCCTAAGCCAGAGGCTCAAAATACAAGCAGCAAAAATCAATTCTATATTTTGCCTTTAATTTTTAAATTTCCAAACTTACCGCACTTTTTCCGTGAAAACCGGAAGTAGGGCGCGGTGGTGCGCAAAGGCTTCCTTCCCCTGGGAACACGGGACTGGAGAAAAGTTCCGGCCGAGGAGGTTCCCCGCTTACTTCCGGGATCGCGCTGCCTGCAGATGGATGCCGGATAACGCTGCGCTGCGGTGCGAAGGCCCGGAGGTTTTTTCTTTGGGACCGAGGTACCCCAAAAAGGTAAGCCAGGAGTAAATAAAACCCCTAGCAACGGGAGGTCACAAGAGACCTCCGTCCACCTGTTCCACACAGGACAGAAAAAAACACAGTGGAGGGAGGTCTCTTGTGCCCTCTTATAGGGCTAGTAGGAGGCACCTTTTTGGTGCTAATTAAAGGTTCCACCTGTCCTAAACAACACACAGGGGCAAAGATACCCCATATTGTGCTGCTGTCGGACGTAAGGGGAATCTGGTTTTTGGCATGGAATATAGGCAATTCATACAGCGGCATCATTGAAAATTGATCATAAAAAAAAGCTTTCCTAAATATAGCATTTGATATGATTACCTATTTGGCAGTCAACCTAAAGATTGTGAAATATATTAGTACGGATCATACTAAAACATGTGCCAGGAGCTGTTTACTGCATACTTTGTGATGTCTATGGGAGTTTATTTATAATCACTGGTGTCATGGGTTCCATTATTAAGGGAGCCATGATGGATACGATGGGTCTGTTGTGTAACAGATTCTAATGCATCCTAACAGATCTCATTGACTGTCAGGTCTCTGAGGTTTTTGGGATTTTGTACATGTTGCTAGAGATTAATAGAAATCAGAAGAATAGGCTGTCCTCTCTCCCTTTTTGCTGTTTTCTTTAGTCATTGAACCTCTTACTATACAGATCCATCAGGGTTTATGTATTTGAGGGTTTATTTATAAGGGGAGAGAGGACAGAATGTTGCTGTATGCAGATGTATTTGTTTCTCTAATATAGCATCAACTAATTCCACCGCACTTTACAGATATTGTCATCACTCACTGTCCATGGTAGAGCTCACAATCTAGATACAGTATGTCTTGTGAGTGTGGGAGAAAACCGGAGTAACCATAGGAAACCCACACAAAAACTTGTAAAGTCTTGTATAAACACATTAGCAATTTATCTTCTATTTTTTTTTCCAAAGGACATTAGGAGCATGATTTGGGTCTCTGAAGAGTCATGGCGTACAACACTTAGGTCTATTGACGTCTATTCCAAAAATCCTGTCACCAAGTGCCATAGTTTATGCTTGTTCAGAATGTATTACTCACCTACTGCTTTGCTTAAATATGGATATAGGGACTCCTCCAATTTCTCCAAATGTAAACATTCAGAGGATAATCTTGTTTTATACTTACTGGTTATGTCCCTTTTCGCACAACTCTGTAGAGACTTGTTAGTTATCATATATACTTAGATTGTTCACTGGCAGCTGATCCATATATTTGTATATACAGTGATCTGTCCAGCATCGACATTATGTAAGTTATTGTTATTTTTGGCAAGATAATGACTTATTCATGAAATATTAACTTCTTGTGCTTAGTTTTTTCTCTTTGGGTGTGGGTGTGTTAGGGTAAAAACATTTATCTGTGAGTCATGTATTTTAATGTGATTATTGTGCTCTGATTATTTTTGAAAAATAATGAAAATAAAGTTTGAAAAAAAAGACTACCATTAGTGTGACCTGGTTGCTCAGTTAAAGGGGTTTTCCATGCTAAAAATATTAATGACCTATTCTAAGACACCTTATACCCCCTTCGATCATGTGTTCTCCACAGATGGTACGCAGAGAATAGAGCAAGAAGCGGATAGTTCCGTTCTTTGTGAAGTGGCCAAACCAAGTTACTGCAACTTAACTCTCATGCAAGTGGATGGTAACTGACCTGCAGTAACCTGGTTTGGCCACTACACAGAGAACAGCGCAGTCTGCTTTCTTCTCTGTGTATCAGCAGCTGAGAACAGATGATCAATGGAGGTGTTGGGTATCTGATAATGATAACTTATCTTTAGGATAGGTCATCAATATTCTTAGCCAAGAAACTCCTTTAACGTTTGGTTCCTATGGTAACAGCCCTATAAATATATCAGTATCATTAGTCATGCGGATTCCAATCTGAAAAGTATTCAATATACATTTAGTGAAATATGTTGAAAAATGATTTTGGAAAATTAACAGGTACCCAAAGAAACTTACATCTCCTCATTTATATAAATGATCTATCATACGTCAAGTCCACTATCCACGCGTAAATTTGTAAATAGAAAATTTAGCTATATCTTTACTAAGACACACATCAGTACATTAGATTAATAAATTATACTATTTTTATAAATTGGATTGATGATAAGGAATGTACCATGCTGAAAATAGCCGAGGAGCCCTGTCTGTTTCTATAATCTGTTTCTAAGGTATTTACCTCTTCCGGCATCTGGGAACCTCAAGGAATGGAATGCAGAAGACACTTTTAGGCACAAACATTTCTCTATACATACTGTATTTATTATTTGCCTTCAAGACTGAATTAGGACTGAAGACTGAGAACATGAAGTTGCACATGATTAAGATCCTGTTCAGGACCAGACTCTACACATAGTCCTAGCAACTGCACCACTGTCATTTTATTTATCTTTCTAATATTATATTATTTAGGGGGTTATTTGGGATATTTTATTAAGGAATTTTGTTTATCAGTGCATTGGTAAGGAAAGCCTGTATTCAGTCTGGATAGAGTGTATTATATAGGCACAGTATGGCTAGTATTACATGAAGAGGCAGGCTCTGTAACCTGCCTCTGCTCTCCCTGCTATAGATTTTTGCATCTAACCTAAAATGTATTTAGCTGCCCCTCTCCATCACATTCTTCTAATACTGATTGCTAAACATAAAAACATAACCATGCCACAAATCTAAATATGTTAAGACTATGGTAAGTGGTAAGGGGTGCAGAGCATTTTTTCACCCAGGGACCCAAACCAGCCCTTGATTCTGACCAAAACTGTTTTACTTCCCACCAGACTTCTGGTCGGGTTCGCCAGGCTTGCCCATTTTTGGCAGTGGACAAATAATAGTGTATACAAATGAGCCATTGGCTCCCTGTCCCAACATTCACTGCATAGGCTGCTGTCTTCAGTCATCAGCCTACATGTTACCTCACAGAGATGCACACTGCATTCCTGCCAGCATGCTGACATTGAACGGTGCGCTACATTAAGAGTCTTCAGTCATATTGACAATCATAATTTTTTTTTTTTTTTTTTTTAACATTGGGGCAAAACCGTATTTTTAGTTTTTCACCATTTGTCCAGTAATTTATGCACACTTTCTGATTGAAAATCAATGCTACAATGAGACTTATTCTGTCTTATTATTTGAGGTGTTTCTCCTGAACCCTGTCTTTGCAAAATAAGTAGCAATATATTTGTAATGACCATGACTAATGTCATGAAAACTCTAGTGCAGAGGAAGAATTTCTAGATAGAGTATGAGTGAACAACCATATGTATTGTCAGAATAACTCCAACTAAAGCCAGCCAAATACATTAGAATACTGTCAGAGGAACGGAACAATTTTGGCAGGCCTTTGAATCATCTAATATGTAAAGTGGCCTTATAATTTTCCCCTGCCAACAGATGTTCGGGGAATGGAGGACAATAAGATTTTAATATATCCAATCCTTTTGTTCTCAGGGAAGATAAGCTACCACAAGAGATATGTCTTGCAGTGGCTTAACTATCCTCTCCCTATTGAGGAATCTTGCACTCTTGGCCATACTGAGCATGCATATGTATAAAGGGGGTTGGCTCGTTCAGCTGACTCTGTATGGCCAGCCTAAAGCTGAATACAGAATACTCCTAGTTCCTGCCTCAATTTCTTATATTTGATGAATAGCTAAAATAGCCATAACATTATATTATTAACTGAAGTTCATTAACTGATATTTTATAACTATTGGTGTCCATAACTGTTCTGGCCACTTACTTTACTCGCCAGTGCTCCTTTAAGTACAGTAAATTTGGCGACGTATATTTTTTTATAATTTAGAAATAATGCAAGAAGTCTATTATTATACATAGCAAATATCTAATTGCATCATCTCCTAGTCTCTAGGAATACCATCAGATTTAATAATGATGACAGACGCAAAGTGTCAGCTATAAGTGGATACCAATAAAGGAGGACAGGCAAACCAAAAATACTACTTCCTATCTATCTGGAATTCAAGTGCTATCTTGCAGAGTGAATGTTGTACTCCAAATCTTACACTGAATCAGTTTAAAGCAATACACGTAAGACATCCTGCAAAAAAGGCATAGCCAGCCCAGGATAAGAATTGTTTCAGCACCCTATTATGGAGCTATAGGCACCCCCGGAAATACGTCATGCAGAGGAGCTAAATAAGAGGAACAAAGAGGTACGGTATTGGCCTATGGATTTCTATGGGCACCATTGTACATTTCCTTACAACACAGATCCATAATACGGTGCTTTGCATAAGGCAAACTCAATATAATCCCAACAACACCATAGTATTCTGACTTAAGGTCTTCCAATGGAAGGACAAGTCTAGTTTGTTATAAAAAGGCCAGCCTGGGAAAGTCACTATGAATACTAGTTGCTAGCTAAAGATGAGACAACCTTAAAAACTAAAAATGTATAAATGTTGCATAAAAATATAATAATTAAGTGATAGAAAAAGTCAAAACATATGTATCTTCAGAGCACCATTACATGATATCATCTACCCACTACTTTTAGATACTCTACCTATTCTACTAGCTAGTACAATACGTTACTCTGAAAGGAGGGTTAATAAGGACCATAAGCGTAATCCGACAGGGGATGATCTCGTAATTAAAGGCGTGTTTCACAAGTTTTGTCCCAGTAGCAGACACTCAAGAAAGTATGAAATACTTACAGCAATATTATATTGCTGAAGGGATTATCCAACTTATGTTTAGACCATTGCTGAAATCTAATATGGTCTTACAAATAAAAATAGAGAACTCACAAGAGCGAGATCATGTCATATTACCATCGAACAGGATATAAACCTGTATACTGGACTTTTCATTTGCAGTTTAGTACGTTAGAATACACACCACCTCAATGCCCTTCTAGTTTATTTTAGGAGACAGATCTGAATTAGTACTTACTTGCTTCTTTGGCTTTATCTGAGTAGGTTGTAGTCAGATCTTCATCTACAGGGTGTGCTACAGGTCCTATCATTGGGATAAGATGTCTCTCAGCTCGGATGCTTTTTGTGGCATGGGGCAGGAGCATAGATTCAGGTGAGGCTGAAGTGATATTAGATATCTGCTCTGGCTCCTCAGCTGGCAAGAAGCCTTCCACATCTGAGAAGGGGGTTTCAGCTCTGCTGCCATCAGGCTGGTATACTATTTCTCTTTTGGCCACTCCACTTGTTGACTGTAAGACACCTTCTGCAACACCACCAGGACCACTTTCATAACCACTCATCTCAGATAGGGATTGTTGCTCGTTTTCTGTCTTGCCGCTACTTCCAGGTGGAGATCTTGGACTCTTCTTACGTGCCCTGCGATGTTTCTCTGGGGCTGCCTGCTGCTGGTTAAGATGTTGTTGGGCACTCTGGAGATGCCCAGGAGATGCTTGGATGTCAGCGTCACTATCAGTTTCAGCGTAGTATGCCTCACTATCTGGAGGAGAGGTAACGCTTTCCAAGTGCAGCAGTCGAGGTTGACCAGATGTTGTAGAGACAGATGGTGATGCAGCCCAACAGCTGGGGGGGTCTGGACTTCTAACAGAGTTTGGGCTGCTAGGTGAAGGAAACACTCTCTGGGACCGAGGTGTCTGAGCACCAGCTCCTGTCCTGTATGGGAAGAAAATCAGAATCACATTACATCCAGTCAGCTCTTAGTTGGGAGGAGTGCACAGAAGAGGAGATTGCTTTAGTACTAGTGGTATGAACTAGCTCCAGAACACAAGCGACACACACAATCCTAGCTGTGCACTTTTCATCTCAATGTCTCGCTTCCCCAGGGAAGCAGATATTGCCAAGAGTGTGTACTAATGGGGATGACCTATAACTGTTGGAAAAGCGTCGGTCTCCGTTCTGAGTGGCTGTCACACAACAAATAGTTAAAATAATCCTAATCTACAGTTAACAATTCTTGGCTATAATACTCAGCCACTGTCATTGATGTGATATTCTGGATTAGTCAACACTTCTACTAATCCCATCTGTGAGATGACATCATAAAGATGACCTGTTATATCTCCTGACGTGTGTGACAGTAAATATTCTGGACTGTATTTTCTTAAAGCTTTGTGTATGTGAAATGTATGTATTAAATTGACAACTAATTGTTAGGATTGTATCTGTGCAGACTGACGGTGTCCGATCAGTGCTGAGACTGCCAGACTGTGCATAGACCTAGTTGTCAAATTTTTCATAAATTTCTAGGAAAAATTACAAAGGAATAGCACAATGCAGAGTTGTAAGAAAAATGCTCCATAACTGTTGTTTAATGGAGAATACAACTATTTACTAAAACAGATGTGTAAAGAGAATAGGTCCTCTATAATTTCAGATTTCACTGGTTGTATCATCACTGATACTGGTTTCTTTGGTAACTGTTTTATTTTCTATTTCACAAAGTTGACCCAGAAATGTAAGTGATATTCGAATATACCCAGAATTATATAGTCTCTGCTGTGTAAAACTCAGGAGCTGAGTGGGTGCCATCATCTGTACTATTATGGGGATATCAGAAAGGGTTAGGCCATATTGCTTGATATCACTGCCCCACCAAATCATAATCCAAGAGCAGTAATCTATTACTATGACGACCAGGAGCCTACTGAGAGGTTCAGGCCTATCATTAATGCCCTTCTATTACACACTGTCAGAAGCAGTGAGAAGTAAAAGTAAAGGGATTTTACAATAGACTGCAATATATTAATATTGCAATATATTGTATGGGCAATCAGACCCCCTAGAGATCAAAAATCATAAGTTTTTAAAAATATCTTTTAAAAAGTTAAAAAAAAAAATCAAATCACCACGCTCTCCCTATATCATTTATAAAAATAATAATAATAATAATAATAATAAAAATAAATAAATAAATAAAACACTTTAGGTATTCCAATGTCTGAAAATACCCAAATTATAAAACCATAAAAAATATATAGCCCCTACAGTAAACGGGCAGTAGTACAAAAACAAATGGAAATGACCAAAAAATGCATTTTTTCCCCATTTTGCTTCCTCAAAAATAAAAGGTTGTCATAAGCATTAGGCATTCCACAAAATGGTATAAATGAAAACTAGAACTTGCCCAACTAAAAAAAAAGACATCCGTGTGCCACCCATCCCTCTATGGCCTCATTCACTTCCGTAAGCCCAGGATACAAAACGGATATAGGACCTGTCCTGAAATATGTCCTGGGTTCACTGCTGCATACATGGGCCTAGCTAGCACACTAACAAAGCATATGCTGTCAGCATAGAGCTTAACACCAGGAGTGAACCTAGCTTCTCTGCTGCCTGAGGTGGACTATACAAAGGCGCCCCCTCCCCACTCAAAAATACCAACCTGACCCGGCCATCTTTGGTTGTGTGATGGGGCCACCCAAATTAAAATTGTAGGCCACATCCCCCATTTACAGATCAAAAAATCCGTGACCGCTGAGGCACCAATCACAGGCCTCAGCGTGTGATGTCAGCCACAGACCTGAAGAGGAAGGCGGCGGAGACAGCGGAGTGACGCGAGGATGCACAGGAGAGGTGAGGTAAGGTGAGTAAACCTGTTATTTTCCATCACCTTCCATGGGCCTCCAATTACTATACTCTGGGGTCTGAAGAGAGCATTATAATGGGGGGGGGGGACTCTGGGGAGCCTATTTTATTGTGTGGAACCACTGTGGAGCATTATACTGGTGGGGCCTCTGGGGATCATATATTGTGTAGGGCCACTGTGGAGCATTATACTGGGAGGACAGTGTGGGGAGCCTATTATACTGTGTGGGGCTGCTGGGGAGTATATTATTTTGTGTGGGGACACTCTGGACCATTATACTAGAGGAGCCCCTCTGTGGAGTATATTATACTCTGTGTGGGCCATTGTGGAGCATTATACTGTGTGGGGCCACTGTGGAGCATTGTAGTAGGGGGCACTCTGGGGAGACTATCATACTGTGTGGAACTGCTTGGGATCCTATTATACTGTGTGGGACCACTGTGGAGCATATTATATTGTGTGGGGCTTCTCGGGAGCATATTATACTGTGTGGGGCCACTGTGGAGCATTATACTGGGGGGAACTGTGGGGAGCCTTTTATACTGTGTGGCATATTAGATTGTGTGGGGCTGCTGGGGAGCATATTATACTGTGTGGGGGCCACTACATATAATAGTTCCTCCCTTTATAAATAATAGCACACACATTTATATATATATATATATATATATATATATATATATATATAAAATAGTTTTCCCTTTATAAATAATAGCCCCCTTATATATAATAGTTATCCCTTATATATTTCGTAGAACTATTTAAAAAAGGCCTATAAAAAGGGGGAAACTATTATATATAATGCAGCTATTATAAGGTGGGAGCTATTATTTATAAGAGTGGAACTATTTATAAAGGGGATATACACACGTGGACAAAATTGTTGGTACCCCTCATTTAATGAAAGAAAACCCACAATGGTCACAGAAATAATTTGAATCTCACAAAAGTAATTTGCCAAACTATATGTTGACAAGCCACAAAGCTTCTGGGAGAATGTCCTAGGGACAGATGAGACAAAAATCAAAATTTTTGGCAAGGCACATCAACTCTATGTTCACAGATGGAAATATGATGCATATCTTGAAAAGAACATGGTCCCTACTGTGAAACATGGAGGAGCCTCTGTTATGTTCTGGGGCTGCTTTGCTGCATCTAGCACAAGGTGTCTTGAATCTGTGCAGGGTACAATGAAATCTCAAGACTATCAAGGGATTCTAGAGAGAAATGTGCTGCCCAGTGTCAGAAAGCTTGGTCTCAGTAGCAGGTCATGTGTCTTTCAACAGGATAATGACCCAAAACACACAGCTAAAGACACCCAAGAATGGCTAAGAGGAAAACATTGGACTATTCTGAAGTGGCCTTCTATGAGCCCTGACCTAAATTCTATTGAGCATCTTTGGAAGGAGCTGAAACATGCCGTCTGGAAAAGGCACCCTTCAAACCCGAGACAACTGGAGCAGTTTGCTCATGAGGAGTGGGCCAAAATACCTGTTGAGAGGTGCAGAAGTCTCATTGACAGTTACATGAATCATTTGATTGCAGTGATTGCCTTTAAAAGGTTGTGCAACAAAATATTAAGTTAAGGGTACCATCATTTCTGTCCAGGCCTGTTTCATGAGTTTTCTTTTTTAAAACATTCTGTTGAAGCATGGTTGAAAAGCAATGTCCGACTTTCATTTGTTTCATAGAATATTTATATATTATTACTTTTGTCAGATTCAAGTTATTTATGTGACCATTGTGGTTTTTTTTTTTCATTAAACGATGGGTACCAACAATTTTGTCCACGTGTGTAATTGTTAAGTGAGCTATTATTTAAAAAGGGTGCTATTATGGGATTCAGGTCTGGACTCATTGCTGGCCACTTTAGAAGTCTCCAGTGCTTTCTCTCAAACCATTTTCTAGTGCTTTTTGAAGTGTGTTTTGGGTCATTGTCCTGCTGGAAGACCCATGACCTCTGAGGGAGACCCAGCTTTCTCACACTGGGCCCTACATTATGCTGCAAAATTTGTTGGTAGTCTTCAGACTTCATAATGCCATGCACACGGTCAAGCAGTCCAGTGCCAGAGGCAGCAAAGCAACCCCAAAACATCAGGGAACCTCCGCCATGTTTGACTGTAGGGACCGTGTTCTTTTCTTTGAAGGCCTCTTTTTTTTTCCTGTAAACTCTATGTTGATGCCTTTTCCCAAAAAGCTCTACTTTTGTCTCATCTGACCAGAGAACATTCTTCCAAAAAGTTTTTGGCTAAGTTTTGGCAAACTCCAGCCTGGCTTTTTTATGTCTCTGGGTCAGAAGTGGGGTCTTCCTGGGTATCCTACCATAGAGTCCCTTTTCATTCAGATGCCGACGGATAGTACGGGTTGACACTGTTGTACCCTCGGACTGCAGGGCAGCTAGAACTTGTTTGGATGTTAGTCGAGGTTCTTTAGCCACCATCCGCACAATCTTTCGTTGAAATCTCTCGTCAATTTTTCTTTTCCGTCCACATCTAGGGAGGTTAGCCACAGTGCCATGGGCTTTAAAGTTCTTGATGATACTGCGCACGGTAGACACAGGAACATTCAGGTCTTTGGAGATGGACTTGTAGCCTTGAGATTGCTCATGCTTCCTCACAATTTTGCTTCTCAAGTCCTCAGACAGTTCTTTGGTCTTCTTTCTTTTCTCCATGCTCAATGTGGTACACACAAGGACACAGGACAGAGGTTGAGTCAACTTTAATCCATTTCAACTGGCTGCAAGTGTGATTTAGTTATTGCCACCACCTGTTATGTGCCACAGGTAAGTAACAGGTGCTGTTAATTACACAAATTAGAGAAGCATCACATGATTTTTCAAAGGGTGCCAATACTTTTGTCCACCCCCTTTTTTATGTTTGGTGTGGAATTATATCCAATTTGACTTTTTGACAATTCTTTTTGTGGTTTTCCATTAACGACAAATTAAATGAAGATATTATTACCAAAGCATTTGTGATTGCAATCATTTTCTGGAAGAAATTGAGTATTATCTGACAGAATTGCAGGGGTGCCAATACTTTTGGCCAGCACTGTATATCAGCATTTGGGGCCCCACTTTTAATTGTTCCCAGAGCCACAGTTTATCTAAAATCAGCTTTGTGTACATGAAAATATAAAAAGTTCCGGGTGTCAGAATATGGTGACTCTATTCTATGTGAGAATTTTTTGTATTTTATATATTTATATGTTATACCATACTGAAACATGCTATACCTGCATCATAAATATAGACAGATTTCCATCATATTAACAAATACAAGTGTTGCAATGAAACTACATTGTGTTATTTCTAGTTTTTACTGATGTGTTCACCAGCCAGCTCTTTCACTGAGTCACCAGGCCCTTAAGAATCGGCACATTTTCATGTGTCATTTTCTTTTACAGACAGGCAACTCTGTTGGTTAAAAATAAATTTGACTTCATGCTTGCATTGTAGTGACCTCATGTAATGGCTATAAGGGGTACTTAGAGTTTACAATGCTATTTCTTCTTACTACTGGAGGAACATTACCATCTGCTGGACTGGGGTAATTATAATATCACATCTAGGGTATATGGTAGAGTAAGCTGTAGTGTGGCTCTAAAATACTTACAAATAATATTTTGTAAAAGAGATGGAAGTTAATATATTAAAAAGAACCATTTTTAAAACTAACATTGTGATTTCTGTACAAAACGGAAGCCACAATAGTCTTCTGAATCTATAGTAAAAAATATTGGTGCACGGAGGGCTATTCTTAGTGTTTCCATTGCAAATTCTATTAGATTTGACACTAACAAAGATGCAAACAGAGCCTAAGGAAATACTTGTATTTCCTGTGAAATAATTCTAGAGCATCTTTCCTTTGATAGCTATACTGTGCAACTCTACTGTTATTACCCCTAAATATTGACAAATGGTCATTACCATGTCACTTGTCAACAGGTTTTGTCTCCACATGGTCTGACACTGTCAGCACAGAATGAACAGTGTCAGAATAAGTATTCAAACTCCCCACTGACAACGGGAATGGAACAAATCCATTTAGAAGGTACCTGAATTTTCTTCAAAAGTTAAAATATCTGCAGGGCTTGCTGGGCAGTCTGTTCTATGACTTTGTAAGCCTTTATGGTTGGTGTCCTATTCACTTCTCTGCTGCTATGTGGCTGGAGTACATTTTGCATTTCTGTCTGAGGCAGCAGGCATGTACAACACAGAGCAGTCTTCCCCCATCCATTATTACTTCTACTGGTTTCTCTATATGTAAGTCTGCCAGAAGCAACAGTAAAATATCAAACAAATAGCAGAGAAAAGCCCAGGTGATTCTGGATTCAAAATCCAGATTGTGATTCAGCTAAAAAAACCTCCAACACAAAAACAGATCTGAGCACAGGAAAGCTGCTTGCTGTTTATGACTAACATCCCAGCAACAATAGCACAAGCAGCTAGTCAGAAGTAGATAGACTCTCTTTACACTTACTCTGAGAAGCTGTAGACTCCTCTCCTTTACAGTATACAGGCAGGGACTACAGAGCAGCAATTCTTTGAAAAAACACGCAGAGGCAGTGAGGAGAGACCTGCCTCCCTCCTCCACTTGCTGTGTTCCATCTTAAGCCTGTTAGTTTCTAAAGACAGACATTCCTTCATAACAGGCAGTGAACAGCAATTTAGGAGAAAGAGAGACACCTAGTGTCTAGAAATAAACAGCAACATTTTTAAATAAAGTGGTCTATATTTTGGTCCAAAATCGCGTGCTCTATTAAATGAGACTAAGCTGTCTGAAAAGTTACTGACCATTTACGGCAGAGTTCTAAGAAAAGATGATCCAGAAATTTAATTTAGAGGGAATATGAGTTCTAGAGTTTAAGGGGTGCTTAGATTCTTCAATGATATTTCATCTTATTACTAGCTCAAATATAATACCACAACTAGGGTATAATGTACAATATAGTAAGAAAGAATGTTCTGTTGAGCATTCATGCGATATTATTGTGATATATATCACCTACCTAAACATTGTTGCAGACCAATCTAACCCCTTCATGGCAACGATATTTCCTAATGTCAGTTAGTAAGTCAGTTAGTTGTTAGTAAGATAGTGGGCAGACAACATTGACCTTATGCTGTCCACACATATTAGATGTGTCAGGTTCGGTCGACTATCTAAACCACTGCCAGACTCTTCTATGGTTTATCTATCCCAAAACAAAAAGATTGGGCAGTTGAAATCCAACTGTCAACAGCCATCTAACGTGTATGGCTGGCATTAGGCAGTAACAGTCTGGAGATGACTCATTTGGGCACAATTATTGTGCAGTTTTTGCGACTGTTGGCTTATTTGCACTTCCGACGCCAATTTCCAGAAAAATGGGCACCTCAGGGACAGAGGAGTAGACATGGCCTCCTGCTGTCTCACAAATTTACTATAATTTACCATAAACTCGTGTCAATTATAGCTCCTAGCTGCGTAGATTTGGGATTCAGGAGAATGAGGGGCAGGAGATGAGTGTAACTGAGACTCTGGCGTAGGAAATGCCAGTCTTGACTTCTATGGTATAGGCATGCTATGTGACCTGTGCAGAGGTCATTGTGCAGGCAGAGGGAGATTGGGGGTTGTAACCATCACCTATTGTGAGTGATGTGATCCTTGTGTTATCTGTATATAGGTGTTATCCTTTGATTGTAAACCTGCCTGTGATGATAATGAAATAACTACTGAGAAGTAATACCTAGAGAACAGGAATTGTCTGTCCATTATTAGGCTTAGTCAGAAAATTGTGTGGTTCCTGTATTTGTTTTTTTTTTATATAGATACTGATATAAAACATGTAAAAAAAAATATTTTAAAATATGTTTAAAAAGGAGTTGTCACCAAGTACAAAATGCTAAATGCCACTATTTGATTACTGACGTGCCCATAATCAATTTGGTGTTTTTGCTTTTTTTTTTTGATTTTCAGTGGAATAGGATTTAGAAAAACAGAACGTGGCTTCATCCTAAATTTCATTACCTCTGGACTGGGACATTATATGCCCTGCATGTTACATCATGGTGTTTATTTTTTGCTATGCACTTATGTCAAATCATACATCTTTTATGTATATGTAATCCCTACACTATGATATCATGGTGTGCATTCTCATTATATTGTAACATCACAGTGTATAATTTGTGTGATGTAATGTCACTGAGTATATCATCGCCGTATTGTGATATCAGAGTCGCCTTCCTGTACTGTAACATGTCTGTGACCATTATCCTTATACTGTGACATCACTGTTCAGAATATACATATGATGTGACATAACTGTGCATTATCCCACTACTGTGACATCACTACTTGCATGTTCACACTACTGTGACATTACTACATGCATTATCCCTCTACTATGGCATTACTACATGCATTATCCCTCTATTGTGACATCACTTTGTGCATTATCCATGTACATAGGGTAGCTCAAAATAATCATAAGTTGCTGAAAGTGGTCATGCTAAAGTAGGGTCCCATTTTAAGTTTTACATATTTACTTGTTGCCCCCTTGCCCTGTTTACAAAGCACTCCGAACAAGTACACATTCTGCCTTTTGTCCAGTAGTATGTTGCTATTAAATAATTCCCTCAGTTTTTTTCAGTTTTTGGCATCAAGATATTGATGACTTGTCAGACCCGTTGTGGCCTGTATTTCAGCACCCTGCTTGTAGGAGGTGCGGTGTCTATACCTAATCTTTGTCCCTTTCACCTGCATTCACTGCTGCTACCAAGTAGATGGAGTGCTGTTAGATGGACTGAGATAAACATTGAAAAGGAATGATCATCAGGGGTACTGATATTGATAATGATGGTCTATCTCATTGATAGGACATCAGTATCCTGATCCAGGAAAAGCCCTTTAACATTTATGCAATATGCATACATCATCTTACATCAGTCTATAGATGGACACTATGCCAGGAAAATTATTAGGATAACATAAATTCCGGCCTGTAGACCTCAGCAGAGATGTTTCCCCAGCTATCAGTTGCCAGTGGTAAAGCGCTGGTTCCAGTCAGCTGTTAAAAAGACATTACCATTCGGCCAACAAGCAACGTACATGTGAGCTGTCAAGAGAAGCAGTTAATGCCATGTGAAATCAATAGTTCACTGCTGGGGTGATGCTATTTCACCCCAACAGGTGGAGAGAGAGTCCTTCATGCTGAGATTAAGTAAGGTGGGTGAGGGGACTGCTATTTTCAGACATGTAAAGCTGTTGACTTTGCTGCTATAATAAACTATTATGTCTCCTGCCTGTTCTCTAAGCAGCTGTATGTTACAGAAAAGAACCTTCCACGGGTCAGATTTCAGCCATTTACTGATTTGTAGCACTTTACAAACTGCATTATAACAAGTCAATTCCACAGTTGTTGTTGAAATGTCAGTACCATGAATATTCTTATTTTATCTGTATCATATGTATGATCTCAATACAGTATGTACGTATGTACGATATGTTTAGTGACCAGGCAAAGAAAGGTAGTGGTCTATATCCCAAAAAGGTATTTACAACATGAACTTCTATTCCCCATTTTTTTTTTTTTGGAACTCTTGAGTTGCAATTCCTCTATTATTCCTTGTGTCAACAGGGTATGTCCATATACAATCTCCATTTTAGCACTGATTACAAAGTGTCATAGTGCAAGGGGAACGGTAACACCCAGTTGTCAATTTAATCATACATTTCCAGAGGAAGTAACAGAGAAACAGAACAACACAGAGTTCTAAAGCTGGCCATACACATTAGATGTAGATTGACTAAACCTGATGATTTTCAGCAGGTCCGGTCAGCCAACTAGTGTGTATGGAGACTTTGCAACTCTTCTCTGATAGCAAATATAGGGTGAGAAAAGAGTCAGGCATATTGGATTGCACATATCCTTTTGTTCTCAGAGTGATAAGTGATGGGTCAAGGTGTTTGGCAGCGGCTTACTCCCTTGTCCTTATTGATTACACATGCATGCTCAGCCTAACCAGGAGTGAATGTGTATGGGGGGATCAGGAGAGAGCAGCAGGGCATGTGGTGTATGGCCAGGTATGAATTTGAATCAGGGGGAAATAGCTGTGAAGATGTGGTGTATGGTCAGACTAAGGAAAGATGCTCTAGTATTATCTGATGGGGAATAGTGGAGAAGTATTTACCAAAACAAACATGACAGGAGTGGTGAAGAGTCCTCTTTAGTTGTTGCAGAAGAAAGTTTAGTTTGCAGGAGAAAGGAGCAAATACACGAGTAAGCATGTTCCATTTTTTGATTCCACATGTTTGGGTTGAATCCACAAGTTCATCTAGGTCAATTTCCAAATGATTCAGAAGGTGCAGTCACATTTTCCACACTCCTTTTTGAGTGCTCCAATAAATATATAGTATATATATGCTGTTTTGTGAACTATTTACCTTTTGACACGAATGTGGAGACTGCCTCCTGAAGAGTCTATCATCTGCATTGCTTCTGCATGTGATAATCCAACACATGATTTCCCATTGATCCCAATCAGTTCGTCATTCTCTCGCAGCCCGCCACGGCATGCCTTGCTGCGCTTACGTACCTGTAAGAGACAAATTTGGATGAAAATACATTGATAGAGATGAAATATAAATAGCTTAATCAACCTATATTTTCAGTAAAAAAGAAAACAGAGATATACGCACCATTGAGGCATTTCATAACATTGCTATGGTTCCCCCAACATGGCCCCCTCTCTCTAAAAACGCACCAATGTAAGCATAAGTATAGGTGGATATATAGCGAAAGGGTAGTGCTGCCCTATTTTCCTACAATCAGTTAGTGAGCTCAGATAGTGAGCTCCAAATAGTCAGGAAAGAAGGTGTGATGGCATGAATCTACACCAGTAGAAGGCTCCCCTTTGAGTTTCGCCACCTCCACCAATTCTGACTCTTTGAAACTTCAATAGATGTCACAGTTGGAATCTTTTCTCTATTTCCTTGTTACCAAGCAATCAGTGCAGTTAGTTTCAGCACACAGTATGCAAACTAGGCTTCATACTGTCTGTCTGCTCCAGTCCAGGACCGCCTATTTGACAGTAGATCCTAATTAGCATATTTGGGCTAAAAATAACAGAGAAATAATTCATACTGCACTGGAATTAGTGTAGCAGCACCTACTAAAGGATGCTAAGAGTTAGAGTTGCTGCATATGGTGAAAAGCAATCTTTAGGATGGCCACAATCATGGTAGTATCAATAGATTTTTTGAATTTCGAGAGTTTACAGTAGCTAACACTATCCTATTTTTAGTTATACCATTTATCCCATTCTCAGGCTTATCTGAACTTATCTTACTCTAGATAAGTGAACATAACTAAATATACCTCACTTATTACTATAATCCACATGTAAACCATTTCTATTATTTTATTATCTTGCGTAGTTTTGGGCTTACTACGAAAGGCTTACTAGCACAAGTGCAGACTATTCTTTGTATTACCTACTTATATTACCAGTCATAACACCTCGTGTAATGTGTGGAATTTCTTATGCTGTCATAGAATTAACACTTTACCCTAACCCTAACACCCAAGGAATTGTATTAAGCCAGTATGTGGCATGTAAATCTCAGGCTGTTTTTTTCGGTCATTGTGGAATTCTATGTATGTATGGTGTGCACATGTTCTTTAGGTAGGTAGCAGATCTGAGTACAGTAGGGTTACATTCTGCCTCTAAATTCTCAGGGAAAAACATTCCAGTTTTTAGCTTTATACAGTCATGGCCGTAAGTGTTGGCACCCCTGAAATGTTTTCTAGAAAGTTAAGTATTTCTCCCAGAAAATTATTGCAATTACACACGTTTTGTTATGCACATGTTTATTTCCTTTGTGAGTATTGTAACAACACAAAAAAAAAAAAAAAAAAGCCAAAAATTATATAATTTCATGCAAAACTCCAAAAATGGGCTGGACAAAATTACTGGCGCCCTCAACTTAATATTTGGTTGCACACCCTTTGGAAAAAACAACTGAAATCAATCACTTCCTATAACCATCAACAAGCTTCTTATACCTCTCAACTGGAATTTTGGACCACTCTTCTTTTGCAAACTGATCCAGGTCTCTCATATTTGAAGGGTGCCTGCTCCCATCAGCAATTTTAAGATCTCTTCACAATGGGATTTAGATCCGGACTCATTTCTGGCCAATTCAGAACTCTCCAGCTCTTTGTTTCCATCCATTTCTGAGTGCTTTTTGAAGTATGTTTGAGGTCATTGTCCTGCTGGAAGACCCATGACCTAGGACACAAACCCAGCTTTCTGACACTGGGCCCTATATTGCGACCCAAAATCCTTTGGTAATCTTCAGATTTCATGATGCCTTGCACACTTTCAAGGCACCCAGTCCCAGAGGCAGGAAAGCAGCAAAACAATCCCAAAACATCTTTGAACTTCCACCATATTTGGCTGTTGGCACTGTGTTCTTGTCTTTGTAGGCCTCATTCCATTTTTGGTAAACAGTAGAATGATGTGCTTTACTAAAAAGCTCTAATCTTGAACTCATCTGTCCACAAGACGTTTTTGAAAAATGATTTTGGCTCACTCACGTACATTTTGGCAAACCGCAGTCTAGCTTTTTTATGTCTCTGTGTCAACAGTGGGGTCCTCCTGGGTCTCCTGCCATAATGTCGGCAGATAGTTTGCACTGACACTGATGCACCCTAAGCCTGCAGGACATTTTCATTTTCTTTGGAACTTGATTGGGGTTGCTTATCCACCATCCGAACTATCCTGCGTTGCAACCTTTCATCAATTTTTCTCTTCCGTACATGTCCAGGGAGATTAGCTACAGTGCCATGGGTTGTAAGCTTCATGATTATGTTGCGCACTGTGGACAAAGGAATATCAAGGTTTCTGGAGATGGACTTGTAACCTTGAGATTGTTGATCTTTTTCCACAGTTTTGGTTCTCAAGTCCTCAGTTCTCTTCGCTTTCTTTTCTACATGCTTAGTGTGGCACACACATACACACAATGCAAACACTGAGTCAACTTCTCTCCTATTTATCTGGTTTCAGGTGTGATTTTTTTATATTGCCCACACCTGTTACTTGCCACAGTTGAGTTTGAACAAGCATCACATGCTCACATGTGGCAAGTAACAGGAGAAGGTTTGTGTGAAATTATGTCCAATTTGCCTTCTCTTCTCTGTTTTTTGTGTTGTTCCAATACACACAAAGGAAATAAACATGTGTATAACAAAACGTGGAATTACAATCATTTTCTTGGAGAAATACTTCATTTTCTGGAAAAATTTCAGGAGTGCCAACACTTATGGTCATGACTGTATGTCCCTATTACTATACTTTTCACCTTTTTGTGGTCTTTTTCTGCCTTGCACTTCATTTATGAAGTATTTGCGCCCCTTTTTTCTGGATGTTATGCTGCCCTTGTCACTTTTGCTTTTTATCAGGAAAAGGGGCATGGCCTAAACAGAAATCCTTTTGATGATGTATTTATGACTTACGCCTTTTTAAAAAGGGGCAAAAAAAGGCATAAATGCACTCCAGTACATGGACAGCATAAAAAAGCTTATCAGGTCAGACAGCATTAAAAAGGAGCAATTGCACCTTTTTCTTTTTATAAAAATGGGGCAAAGTGCACATAGCTTGTAAAGGAGATGTCAAATAACACGTGTCAATTATACCTACATAAATGCTGGCATTTTCCATTTAGGTACAATAGGGGCAGAAAGTCCACAGAGGAAAACTCTGCAGACTTTCTGTGAAAAACGCTGTGGAATAAAAACGTGATGCAGCATTTTTTTGCTGTGGCTCGCTACATGGGGCCTTAGCCTTAGACAGTTTTGGTCAATATGCCGTTATCTAGTTTATACTGTATGCAATTATAGGGTACTTAGATCAAATAAACCTATTCAATGGTGGTGCTAATATATAAAAGTACACGCATGGACAAAATTGTTGGTACCCCTCATTTAATGAAAGAAAAACCCACAATGGTCACAGAAATAACTTCAATCTGACAAAAGTAATTTTCCAAACTACATGTTGACAAGCCACAAAGCTTCTGGGAGAATGTCCTATGGACAGATGAGACAAAAATCAAATCATTTTTGGCAAGGCACATCAGCTCTATGTTCACAGACGGGAAAATGAAGCATATCATGAAAAGAACACTGTCCCTACTGTGAAACATGGAGGAGGCTCTGTTATGTTCTGGGGCTGCTTTGCTGCATCTGTCCTGAATCTGTGCAGGGTACAATGAAATCTCAAGACTATCAAAGGATTCTAGAGAGAAATGTGCTGCCCAGTGTCAGAAAGCTTGGTCTCAGTCACAGGTCATGGGTCTTACAACAGGATAATGACCCAAAACACACAGCTAAAAACACCCAAGAATGGCTAAGAGGAAAACATTGGACTATTCTGAAGTGGCCTTCTATGAGCCCTGACCTAAATCCTATTGAGCATCTTTGGAAGGAGCTGAAACATGCCGTCTGGAAAAGGCACCCTTCAAACCCGAGACAACTGGAGCAGTTTGCTCATGAGGAGTGGGCCAAAATACCTGTTGAGAGGTGAAGTCTCATTGATAGTTACATGAATCATTTGATTGCAGTGATTGCCTTAAAAGGTTGTGCAACAAAATATTAAGTTAAGGGAACCATCATTTCTGTCCAGGCCTGTTTCATGAGTTTTCTTTTTTAAAACATTCTGTTGAAGCATGTTTGAAAAGCAAGGTCTGACTTTCATTTGTTCATTTTCATAGAATTTTTATATATTATTACTTTTGTCAGATTCAAGTTATTTCTGTGACCATTGTGGGTTTTTCTTTCATTAAACGAGGGGTACCAATAATTTTGTCCACATGTTTAATATGTTTGCATATTAATAAAGATGACTTACACATTAATCATGTGTAAAAATTAAGAATCTGGGTCACACAAACAGAAGATTGTCAATATCGTTTTTTCTTTCCAATGTACTTATGCAGTTTCATTTTTGCCTTTATTTTTGAGCTGTTTGGGCTGTATATAGCACCACATGGCTATATATAATGGTGTTGTGTTAGGTCAGACTATGATGTACAACAAGATCTAATTCCAAGTAGAATATCCTTACTTGTCCTCTACATTCTATAGCTCAGTCCTGGTTCACCCTAAATAGGTTATGACGTCTCGGCAGCTGGCACTCAATCCATCACCAATGGGGTGTCAGAGTGTAAGTGCATTTTTTTTTATAACTACAAAGTTAATAGATTGTAAGTCACTTGTATGAATGATAATATTTTAGCCCAATGATTATGCTAACAATGTAAGCACATCCTATACCTTTTTATAATAGATGTTTTTTTTTTTTTTAAATATTTTTCAACAGCATTATTGCATTATTGTGATACAATTTTTTTTTTTTTTTTTTTTTTTTGGGGGGGGGGGGGGTTTGAACATATTTAAATGTATGTTGTATGTTTACATACTGTTTCCAGAGTATACTTTCATCTGTGGTCCACTCCCTGAAATTTTAAAGGGATATTCCAGCCTGAGGATTATCTAACTATTAGTGCTCATTTCAAGAATGGAAACAGCCAAGCATGTGTACATGGCTATGTCCATTAATCCTATAAACTAAATAGAGCAATGGTGAGTTCACACGATTGCTTCATTTTATTATTTATTGCTTCATTCAAATAGGGCTCATGGGATTCCTATTTTCATGGTAATACATATTACGTGTCAACAGGATAGGTGATGATTGTGAGACAATTCCTTTAACCAAATTACATATGCTCTTCACCCAGGGGGAGAATATGGTGCTACTCTGAGTCACCTATAAAGTCACATAAAATACGTATAATGCTCAGAGATGGATTACGACTACAAGGGGTCCTGGACTGTATGAAAAGTATACCCCCCCCCTTTCCTGGCTCAAGTTTTCAGGGCATTTGCAATGGGCTGATTATCAGGTAAATGAGCATTCATAGGAATGGTCATTCTCAATCAATTTGCCATGTTAGTTTATACATTGCATAAAACGTGCACCGGGGATGCTGCAAAACCCAGGGTTCAGAGAAGTGTAGGCAAAGGCAATTTTATTTAAAATGGCCACAGGGAACAGGAAGGGGCACTTTACTGTGAAAAAGCATCTGGCTTTCTCGCCATGGCGGGAGCAGACACACACCACTCACACTATCATGCTGTTCCCTTGCTTATAGTAAGTCTAGTTGTGCATGTAGTGTATTTAAAGGTACAAGTAAAATTCTACTGCCCCCCACAGGCCACTTCGATGAGGCATATCTTGGTTAAAGTTGATGACAGATTTGGGTAGTCTGGACGCCCGCCCAAAAACGCCATATTATAATCCACCACTAATGATGATAAACAATTCTGCCTGACAAAAGCAATAAAAACACGATAAAATATTGACTTTTACTGAATAAAGCTGCAATAGGGAAAAAAAGGAGACACTTCTCTCCATTGTTCTGTAAAAATGATAAGACAGAATAGTATAGAGACAAATACCATTGTAAGCAGAACATAGGGCGTTTCTGACTTGTGGGATCTTTTGTATTAGAGCATATGCTGTGTTTTAAAGACCATTACCCAAAGTACACAGAAATTCCTTTTTAGAATGAAAATAGACACTTCCAGCTGAGGGCACAGTTGATTCCTGTCATATACTTCTCTGTTCTGTGTTCTGCCTAGCTATCTATAGGACATTGAAGAGAACTCATTCTATGAGCTCAGTTCAGACTAAAAATAAAAGGCCAACTCTTCAGCTGTCTGAACATTCCTGATAAGAGATTTTAGGAAGATTCTGGGATCAGGCTAAATTACATGACAGACTGTCAAGTTTAGAGGACAGGACCTTTAGTGACGGGGAACTCAACTGCCGTAAAAGATTATAGTCCAGCTGTCTTTGCATATAGTTCAGGTTGGGGGTTGCATTTTGCCTACAATTCATGTAGAACTGGTGACATTATTGAATCATGATGCACTACTACTATACACAGAAAGAAGCCTACTATGATGGACGATACATTCATTTCTTACATGGAACAGTAGTGACATACTAAACTAGTTACATTGTAAATATTTTTTTAAGAATTAATCTGAAATTATTCTTACATTTTAATAAGGGACTGAGTTATAATCTCCTTATTTGTTTTTATAGCTTGCTTGTTGGTATTAGGTTCCTGGGAAGATCATTTAGTGATAGGTGATAGCATACACACTGCTGCCATCTATAGGTGAATATGTAAAACAAAAACCATATGAAATTCGCAGAGTGCAGTTGACTCAGCTTTGTTAATTAAAAAAATGGATAAAAAGAGTTATATAATCATTATATATTAATGTGATATTAATATATAATATATATTAATATCACATTAAGATTTTGCTGTGGTCAAAGGGCATTGTCTTTGTGTCCACGTCGAAATCAGGTTGACAGCTCCAAGTGGCGGTGGCATAACTAAAGCGCGGACATGCGCAATCGATGCACTCGATCTCATTAACTACATTCAGCTGTTTATTCATGCGCAGTTAGTGTTTTTACACGCTGCATTCGTGTGGTATGCATAGAATATTGCTGTATTTTATTTGGGTAAGTGGGATGTCCATCCCTTCCTTAATAATTACACATGTGCACCTATTTATGATCTTAATGAATCAATAATGCATATATTACACTCTTGGACTGTTGTTATGTAAATTATGGTGATACACTACTGTATTTTTTGCATATACATTGGATGAATATTATTCCCTGTATGTACAATTTTTTATTGTAAATTGCTTTGATGAACTGTAATTGCACTTTATTGCTGTGTTGCCTATATGAAGTACCTTTTTTTGCTATCACATTATTGCTTGAGAAAGGTTCCTGTGTGGACCGAAACGTCGCACTTGGCTTGGGTTAAAAGTCACTAGTTTTGCATCTTAAAGGAGTGTTGCCATTTTTTCCTTTACTAACTAAAGTCTAACCTCCCTACAGGATACATTCTTCATAGCAACAGTTAAGTGTGCTGCAGCGGTATCTCATATATTTGAATGGGATGCAACTATAGTACCCACAACTGTAATTATCAAGAATATAGTGAGTGAGCAGCGCAGTCCCTGGCATGTAAAACAGCTGATCTGCAGCGGTCCTAACCATCTAAGAGATCAGTGGGGGTGCAACACCTGGGACACCTGTTGATCAGATACTTTACATGTTGGCACTGCTGAAAGTGGTACTTTTGCGAGTGGCACTTTGCTATTTACATCGCTACTTTGCGAGTGCCACTTCGCTATGTAATTACAGTCTATAATAGCATTCCACAGCTGCTATAAAACAAATGGGGTATGATGCAAATAGTGAAGGGACTCCACACAGTATAATATGCTTCCCACAGTGGCCCCACAAAGTACTATATGCTCCCCACAGTATAATATAACCCCACAGTGGCTCCACACAATATATTGTTTCACAGAGGCCCCACACAGTATAATATGCTCCCCAGAGGTCCACCAGTATTATGCTTCACAGTGGCCCCATACAGTATAATATGTTCTGGACAGTGGCCCCACATAGTATAAAATGCTTCCATATGTTCTGGAAGCCTCAAACCCCATAAAATTCTTTTTGACAAATATTCATGAGGGTCGGCCCACCGGTTCGTTCAGGGCCATTATTTTACTCTGGAATCTCTTCAAATCCCACAGTATATTAAATAGAAGACCAGGGGAGGTGAGTAAAAATAGCAAACACTTATATTCATCTTGCCTCACCTCTCCTGGGCATCCTCGCTCAGGGTTGTAACTAGCAAAGACTGGGCCTCCCAGGAAACTTTTGACTTGGGCCCCCCCACAGCATAGTGCCCCCTTTCCTGGCCCCCACACAGTATAATGCCCCATATATACACACAATAATGTAAAGTATTATGTCCCATAGTGGCCCCTGCACACAGTAAAATGTTTCATAGCAGCCTCCATGCAGTATAATGTCTCACAGTGGCCCCTCCACACAGTATTATGTCCCATAGAGGCCCCTCCACACATTATAATGTTCCATAGTGGCAGGGGCCCGCCAGCCCCCCTAAGGTCGCGGGTCCTGTGGAAGCCGCTATGGCAGTACTTACGCCACTGTCCTTGCTCCATCCGATACTCACCAGCATCCTCTTCAGCCTCTTTGGCCTGCGATTGATATGAAACGCCCCAGAGGTTACCACTGGGGACTTAGATTGGGTCTCAGAAGTGACCTCTGGTGTATGTGATGTCAGTTGCAGGCAGGAAGAGCCCCGAAGAGGATGCTGGAGACTGTCTGAAGACCAGGAGAGGTGAATATAAGTGTTTGTCATTTTTACTGAGCTCCCCTAGGCAGGCTTCTGTTGGAAAGGGACTCCATGACATGTACATACATCATATAATGCCGAGCCCCTTACCATTAACGGCGCTGTCCACAGGCAGCAGAGATCATTTCCAATCTCTGCTGTCTGAGATATATAGTGGTCGGCGAACCAGGTTTTCCCCTGACCGCTATCATTGTGCCACAAGGCCCGGGTCATCTCAAGCTGGCCACAGGCCCTGGGTCTGGTCGCAGGGTCATTATTCTACTGCCAAGTAGGTATAAGCGGACTTATTGGAAGGATTAATTAAAGTTGCAAATAAAATTACGTAAGGAAAAAAAAGAAATCCGTGTCATCCCTTTTTGACAGCTGGGGAGCTTCTCTGTGTCAGCATATCATACCCACACTATAGCAACCCTTTCTCATAGACTTTTCAACTCAGTTATCACACACATCACCTCCCTGTGTTCCCAGCCTGAAACCTCCTTCTGACTGCTCCAAATCTTTCAAACCTTGTGCTTCAATCGAACCCATCTGAAAAAATTACTGGTCTGTAAAGAATAAGTGGAGGCCCACCCTTCTTTCCCTGTACCAGCAATCAGACCCAGACCCCCAAGCTCATACCTCCAAACTGGCCTGGCTCCATGAGCAGCTGGGTGACATGTCCATAGCATGCAGATTCAATTGATTACAATGGTGAAGTAGAGAGCCATCAGGTTCTGGCTCCACCACTCACCTCATGATCCTGCTGCTGGTGGCTTGGCACAGGTGGGTGCAATGCAGTGATGTCATCATGCATTGCACAGGTGGGTGCAATGCAGTGATGTCATCATGCCTGATGCACCAAATCGGAAACAGCACAGACTGGAGGACACCTGCTCTATGGGAATTAGGCTAGATGAGTATTACTTTTTAATTTTTAGGGCACTACTTCTGTGTGGTGGTCACTAAGAAGACAACACTGCAAAGACACAAAGAGGGCTGGAATCAGATTTGTTCTGTTTATGAGTTTCCAGTGATCGTCATCACAATACCATATATTTTTTAGACACTCACATAAACAGTGGCTTGTCCACTTTTATTAGAGGTGATTTTGGAGCTGCACTACCGCTCTGACACCAGGCATTAGCTTATTAAGTGGTGCTGGGATAAATGACTCTCAGCGCTGCTGTTTGTATATCAGCCTAGGTGATCTTGTAGTTGCACATACGGCTCTGACACCAGACATTCAGCTGATGTGTTAATTATAGCTTTGGGTTATCTATATGGGATGTGAGTATTGGGCTGGAATCAGATTTGTTTTATTTATGAGTTTCCAGTGATCGTCATCACAGTACCATATATATTTTTAGACACTCACATAAATAGTGGCTTGTCCACTTTTATTAGATTAGAATAAATGTTAAGTTTTATTATATTATTATTTTTTTTGAATTCCACTCCAATTCTGTGACATATATGCCTGTAGGGGAATCGATATACACCCTCTGTGATTTTGTCCAAACAACCTAGCATCAATAATTCAGGCACCTGATTAAGACTGGCAGACAGAACTCCAGTCTTAATAAATCCACCCCATTCTGTTTGCTGTAAATGTGTAAATGGAACATTACATTCTCTTTTCTAACTACTTATAAATAGTATATATACTGTACATGTGGAAACAAAGTACATACTAAAGTGAACTTAAATATTTTTTTCCTGTGTAATGTTCCATATTTTATATATAGACTGTACACACATCAACATGGAAAGGTTAAAAAGCAGGCAAGCTGCCCGGGAATCATATATAAAAGCCATGGCAAAAACCAGCCAATTACACATCTTTTCCCAAAAATCTATATATCAATCTGCTCAGCTCCTTCTTCTCTATAACATGCTGCCTATAGATTGGACAGCATTCTTCATGTGACAGGTTCCCTCTAAAAACTGCTCTGGAGAAAAGAAGTGCCATGTAAACCGTGCCTCACACATCTGCATTTTTACTCACCATATAAGTGAAATTGGCTTGGCTAAAATCCCTTTTGCTGTCTCAAGACTCGGTGAGTCAAAAGCAAATTGAGGATCTGTTACATCCAACAGAGGGCGTATGAGCTCTCCAGCTCTTTTCCCATAACGCCTTGTGATACTCACCATATACACAGCCATAGTTTTGATCAGTGTGCTATTTGTTACTACAAATCCATAATAATGCATAGCAGATGGATCCATTCATTTCTATGCCCCCACACACACTTCAAATTTTTAAATCCGTGTGGGGCTGTAGGACTGAGTTACAAAATATGGAATAGGTCTAATTTACAGTGGCTCAATTTGCCTATTCTTTTCATAGGGTCCATGGGAAACACGGACTGCAATGCAAATGTTGAAGACCGTTCTAGCTGCAAGGGTTAAACCAGCAGTGAATGCCACTGCAGACGTTACACACTGACCTAGGTATGACCTTTTCCTTAAGGTTTCTCCCTAGAAGATAAAAACACCCGAAAAAATGTCTTGCAAATATGTCTGTTCAAAAAACATAATTAAGGCTAAGGCCCCACGTGGTGTCCCCCAGCAAAAAAGCGCTGCGGGAAAAACTGCAGTGGGAATACATTGTGGTTCTTCCCACAGTGCTTTAGACATAAAGTTCGCAGAGGTTTCCTCTGTGGACTTTCTGTTTCAATTATACCTATGGGGAAACAGCCGGCGTTTCTGTAGGTATAATTGACATGCTGCGATTTCCAAAACCGCACTGGTTTTGGAAATCGCTGCATGTCTGCAGTGCGGTTTTACCGCAAAGTGCGCATGAGATTCACTAGAATTTCATCCACTTTGCTCTGACTGTAAAAGTCGCGATTTTTTTCTGCGGCGTTTCTGCCACATGGGGCCCCGGCCTAAAAGAAAATTGTAAAATGTGTTAAAACCATAGTTAAAAAAAAATATATATATATTGCCTCATTTATTGGACCCATACAGTATACAGTTCCAATTACACGCCCCCATACAATAAGTGCCACAGTAAGGGCCCCTGTTACAGGCCCTAAGTAAGGGCCTTACTGTATAGGGGCATATAACAGGGGCCCTTACTGTATGGGGTACATGCAATAGGGGCTCTTACTTTTTCCAAGATGGCGCCGCTGAAGTGTCTGCCTGTTAGGCAGCTCTGAGACTCTCTCTCTCTTATTTTTTTTCTTTCTCTGTCTGTTTTTTATCTCTCTAATTAATGGACTTTACACTATGAAGAAATGAAGAAACAAAGACTTGGAATTGGACCTTTGTGATACTTTTTTTTTTTGTTTTTATCTGTCTTTTTGTCCTGCTGAAATGGAGACTCTTGTGTCTGCAGGCATTTCTTTTGTCTACACAAGAGAGAAATTACTGCAGCTTAGAGTCACAACAACAGGGCTGCATACCATTTGCCCACCCATCCCCCAAGAACTCTGGAGAAAGAAAAAGCGGGGGAGGGGGCTGCAGAGCAGGAACTCTTCAGAGGATTAAAAAGAGGCGTTACCGACCAACTGTTCCCTCCATCATTATGGGCAATGTGAGATCTCTTGCAAACAAGATGGATGAACTAACAGCGCTCACCAGGCATCATCAGGAGTTTCGGGTGTGCAGCATGATGCTACTTACAGAGACTTGGCTCACTGAAGTTACTCCTGACTCTCTGGTCTCCTTGGATGGTTTTAAACTCCTTCGGGCAGACAGGACAAGGGAGAGCGGTAAGAGGAAAGGAGGGGGGCTGGCAATGTTTGTGAATAATAGATGGTGCAATCCTAGGCACATTGTGATTAAGGAGCAAACTTGCTGTAAGGACATTGAACTATTAGCTGTGAGCATGAGACCTTTCTATCTACCAAGGGAACTATCACATGTTATCGTGATAGCTGCATATGTACCCCCCTCTGCGAAAGCTGACGCTGCCTGCGAGGTCCTACAAGCCACGCTGAGCCAGTTACAGTCTCAGCACCCCCAGGCCCTCTTTCTTGTGTCTGGCGATTTCAACCACGCCTCTCCATCATCCACACTTCCCAGTTTCACACAGTATGTAACCTGCCACACAAGAGACAACAAAACACTGGACTTGTTCTTTGCCAACGTGAGGGAGGCATATAACTCATCAGCCCTACCGCCCCTGGGAAGATCGGATTACAACCTAGTACATCTCCGACCTGTGTACAAGCCACTTGTACGTAGAGAACCAGCTGTCACCCGCACAGTGAGGATATGGTCCGAGGAGAGTGATGAGGCTCTGAGGGATTGTTTTGACACAACCGCATGGGAAGTTTTGCAGGATTCGTATGGAGAAGATATAGAAGGACTCACACACTGCATAACGGACTACATTAATTTTTGTGTGGACAACACAGTACCCACAAAAGTGGTGAGGTGCTTCTCCAATAACAAACCATGGATTAACTCTGATATAAAAACACTACTTAAGGAGAAAAAGATGGCATTCAGGACAAGAGATAAGGAGGGGTTGAGGGAAGTACAAAAGGAGCTGAGGCATCTAATCAGGCAAGGAAAATCCAGTTATAAGGAAAAAAATGGAAAAGCAAATGGAAAGAAAAGACATAAGGGGGGTCTGGGAGGGGCTTAAGTCAATTTCGGGTCATAAACAGTCGGTCTGCCAGATTGAGGCAGATGTTAACTGGCTTAATGAACTAAACCTATTCTTCAACAGATTTGATCACACACCAGCTCCTCCCACCCCAGCATGTCCCTCAGCTCCCCTCACCACAATGACTTCACCCCATTCACCCCATGTGGCTACTTCCCAACAGACCAGTAAATCCAGAAATCTGTCTTTATCTGACCACAGTCTGACCTTCACACGGGCCCAGGTGAGGAAGGAGATTAAATAGATCAAGGCGAGGAAAGCCGCAGGGCCAGATGACATCAGTGCAAGGCTAATTAAGACTTGTGGGGACCAGCTGTGTGGTATAATTACATATATGTATAATATGAGCCTGAGGCAGGAAATAGTCCCTGAATTATGGAAATCTTCTTGTGTGGTACCAGTTCCAAAGAAACCTCACCCTATGGACCTCAACGACTACAGACCTGTAGCACTGACATCCCACTTGATGAAGATCTTAGAGAGATTGGTTCTCACACATCTTCGCCCTCTAGTGAGCCCCGCTATGGACCCTCTCCAGTTTGCTTATCGACCGGGCATTGGGGTAGATGATGCCATCATCCACCTTCTGCACAGGGCTCTGTCTCACCTGGAAAAACCAGGGAACACGGTGAGAATAATGTTCTTTGATTTCTCCAGTGCTTTTAACACCATACAGCCCAGGTTACTGAGAGACAAGCTGGGCCTTGCTGGAGTGGACCACCACCTCTCCAACTGGATCCTAGACTACCTCACAAATCGACCTCAATACGTGAGAGCCCAAGACTGTGTGTCAGGTACCGTGATCTGTAATACGGGGGCACCTCAGGGTACGGTTCTCGCCCCTTTCCTCTTCACACTGTACACTGCTGATTTTAGGTGCAACTCATCCAGCTGCTACCTACAGAAGTATTCTGACGACTCTGCAATAGTAGGCCTCATCACAGACGATGATGACAGGGAGTACAGAGAACTGAACCGGTTTTTTGTGGACTGGTGCCACCAGAACCACCTGAAGATTAACGCGGGGAAGACCAAGGAGATGGTGGTGGACTTCCGTAAAGGCAGATGCCCTCCAAAACCAGTGGACATCCTGGGGACGGGCATCGAGATTGTGAACACCTATAAGTACCTGGGTCTGCTCCTTAATAATAAGCTGGACTGGGCAGATCATATGGAGGCCCTGTACAGGAAGGGCCACAGCAGGCTCTACCTGCTTAGGAAGCTGAGAGCCTTTGGAATCCGGGGGGCACTTCTTAGGACTTTCTTCAGCTCGGTAGTGGCATCAGCCATCTTCTTTGGAGTGGCCTGCTGGGGGAGCAGTATATCAACCAGGGACAGAAATAAACTTGACAAGCTGATTAGAAGGGCCAGCTCTGTCCTGGGGAGCCCACTGGACCCAGTGCAGGTGGTGGGTGACAGAAGGATACTGTCCGTGGTGAGCTCCATGCGGGAGAATAACTCCCATCCCATGCATGAGACTGTGATTGCGCTGGGCAGTACTGTCAGTGACCGACTGCTCCACCCTAGGTGTGAGAAGGAGCGCTATCAGAAGTCTTTCCTCCCCACCGCGGTTAGGCTGTACAACCAACACCGACCTAAGCGGAGATCATTACATACAGAGAACTGAAATATCTCTCTGCCTGTTAAATCTCCCCCCCCCCCCCGCCTCTGCTACGTCCTATCTGTCTGTCTGCTATTAATGTAATGCCTCTCACCTTGGAACATTCCTGTACATGTTGTATTTGTATTTGTATCTGCTTATCTTATCTTTGCTGCTGTAACACACTGAATTTCCCCACTGTGGGACTATTAAAGGACTATTATTATTATTATTATTATTATTATTATTATTATGAAAAACTGTAAGCAGGCCCTTAAAAAAAAAAAAAGCAGTGAGGGGGCCATCTGGGTCACCTAGGTTCACGGGCCCCATACCAACAGCTACAGCAGCTATGACGATAGTTACTCCCCTGGTGTGAAGGAAGCCTTAGGGCTCTTCATTTCATTTCTTCATTCTTTCTATAGAGAAGCCTTGGGAAAACAACGCAAAAAAATGGTCTTTATGTAGCATTTGCTATATGCTTTGAAGTAAAGTCTCATCGATGCATTTTTGACAAAAAATAAAACACTTGAAATTTTGGAAATAACACTGCCAAGGCTATGTGTGAATACCTCTTTACTACGATGGGGAGCCCTGTTCTCCAGTCTGCACAGTGGGTTTGGAATTATAATTGTTTTCATATCCCAATTACTACAAAGTGGAATCTAATATTTTTTGTCCAGTCTATGTTAACTACACATTACACTACTGGGGACTTGGCCCATAGAATCCCCAGATTTTTTTTGCCCAGAGGTCTCTGACAACCTTCTTCTGGCCCTGACTATAGATCTAATACAGACCTAATACTTTGCACAAGTGATTTTGCCACAATGTAACCAATCTAAGTAGTCTTTGCCATAACTAACATTGTGAGATGCATCTGTCTGCCACTGCGATATAATGTAACCACAAATAGATGCATAAACAGATCATGGAAACAGCAGTTGGCAAAGAGGGTGGAAAATGCCTTGGTACTGTCACAGGAGCTGACAATGTGTTGAAAGAAGCAACCCTTGTTGTTAGTTATTAGTTAAAGGGATTGTTTCATCACAGACTTCTATGTCATTACACACAACCCCTTTAATATTGACTCTACGATACCCTGCAAACAGGTTTTGCAAGTGGAGCTTGCTGCATGAGTGATATCGCCTCTCATGCTCAACCTAAACCTTAAATTAATACTTTTTAAGTTAAACGACATCTGCCAACTTTTTGCCATTAGAGACTAAACTCTAATGATGAGATGTCATTGGCTATTTTGCTCCACGAGAGGAGGCAACACTGGACCAGGATGGGTAAATATAATTATTTTGTTTATTTATATTGTTCTATTGCTTTCTATGTTCTTTTTGAATTGACACCAATTGATACCATTACTAAAGGGGGCTAAGTGTTAGTTATTAAAGGGGTTGTCCGGGATAAACTGATCTTTCTAATTTAAGCTAACCCACCCACCCATTCCCCCCGCCTACCTTCTAAATTGCTTAGGTTACCAAAAATCTATATTTACCTAGATCGCCGGGTCGGTCATGTGACCACCCCAGGAACATTTTCTGGTGACGTTTCCGGAAGGGGGAAAACGGGGAGTCACCTATATTAACTCACCCCCCCACCCCATCATACTTACCTCTCTTCCTTCTTCTTGACAGTTTATTGCTCACAGCTGTGCTCCCCAACCCCACCCACTCCTTCCTGCTCTGGGCACAAATGACACATCACAGCATTGTCCTGGGAACAGAGAAGGGACAGGTAAGCACAGCAGTGAGTACAGAAGTATTCTGATGACTCTGCAATAGTAGGCCTCATCACAGACGATGATGACAGGGAGTACAGAGAACCACCTGAAGATTAACGCTGGGAAGACCAAGGAGATGGTGATGGATTTCTGTAAATGCAGATGCCCTCCTAAACCAGTGGACATCCAGGGGATGGGCATAGAGATTGTCAACACTTACAGTGGGGAAAAAAAAGTATTTAGTCAGCCACCAATTGTGCAAGTTCTCCCACTTAAAAAGATGAGAGAGGCCTGTAATTGACATCATAGGTAGACCTCAACTATGAGAGACAAAATGAGAAAACATATCGAGAAAATCACATTGTCTGATTTTTAAAGAATTTATTTGCAAATTATGGTGGAAAATAAGTATTCGGTCACCTACAAACAAGCAAGATTTCTGGCTCTCACAGACCTGTAACTTCTTCTGTAAGAGGCTCCTCTATCCTCCACTCATTACCTGTAGTAATGACACCTGTTTGACATTGTTATCAGTATAAAAGACACCTGTCCACAACCTGAAACAGTCACACTCCAAACTCCACTATGGTGAAGACCCAAGAGCTGTGGAAGGTCACCAGAAACAAAATTGTAGACCTGCACCAGGCTGGGAAGACTGAATCTGCAATAGGCAAGCAGCTTTGTGTGAAGAAATCAACTGTGGGAGCAATAATTAGAAAATGGAAGACATACAAGACCACTGGTAATCTCCCTAGATCAGGGACTACATGCAAGATCTCACCCTGTGGGGTCAAAATGATCACAAGAACGGTGAGCAAAATCCCAGAACCACACGGGGGGACCTAGTGAATGACCTGCAGAAACTAACGTAACAAAGGCTACCGTCAGTAACACACTACGCTGCCAGGGACTCAGATCCTGCAGTGCCAGACGTGTCCCCCTGCTTAAGCCAGTACATATCCGGGCCTGTCTGAAGTTTGCTAGAGAGCATTTGGATGTTCCAGAAGAGTACTGGGAGAATGTCGTATGGTCAGATGAAACCAAAGTAGAACTGTTTGGTAGAAACACAACTCGTCGTGTTTGGAGGAGAGTGAATGCTGAGTTCCATCCAAAGAACACCATGCCTACTATGAAGCATGGGGATGGCAACATCATGCTTTGGGGCTGTTTCTCTGCAAAGGGACCAGGAAGACTGATCGTGTACATGAAAGAATGAAAGGGGCCATGTATCGTGAGATTTTGAGTGCAAACCTCCTTCCATCAGCAAGGGCATTGAAGATGAAATGTGGCTGGGTCTTTCAGCATGACAATGATCCCAAGCACACCGCCAGGGCAATGAAGGAGTGGCTTCGTAAGAAGCATTTCAAGGTCCTGGAGTGGCCTAGCCAGTCTCCAGATCTCAATCCCATAGAAAACCTTTGGAGAGATGAATGTCTGACTTTGTTTCCGACGAAAAAAAGCGGCTTCGCGGCGCAGAGGCTACAATCAGACACCTGTAGGTTGCTTTAAAAATCCATTGAAGTGAATAAGTTTTTAAACAAACCGCTTGCAAACATTTCCCTATCCTTTTTTTCTGATATTTAGATCGGATTCACGGCGTACGGACGCCGGGCGCTAGTGTGAACCAACCCTTATGGGGTTTGCTGAACTAGTGTACAAGTGTTTATGGGGTTGTTTAACATTTGGGCCATTTCAAAAACCAAGATGCGGATGTCACTGCTACCTCTTCACCTTCTACATTTACACTCTTGGAATAACCTATATCTGCCATATACTTCCATAAAAAAAACAAATAAACATTGGTCAACTATATGCCAAAAAGACCTGTGTTTGGTATAGATATGGTTTTTATATGCCAAATTGGCAATGTTCACTCACTCACCATTTCTAAGAGGTTTCTACACTACTCATGATATTATGATGTTAAAGTGGGTCTACTGTCATCAAAATTGCTTCTAAACCACTTTTATGCTGTTGTAGGGGCTGCCATAGCAAACACAATTTTTTTGTACCAAAGTTCAATGTTGCTGCCGAGAACATTTATGCCTTATTCACATAAACATTAAAAATGACCATTTTTTGTAAGGATCTTGACACAGCAGTTTTTAGAACACATTGATTACAATGTGACTAATCACATGTCCATTTTTTGATGGTAAATTTTGACAGATCATTAAAAAAATAGGACATATCCAATTTTTTACCGTTTTCATGGATCAGTCAATGCGTTAGAAAATCTATAAACACGAGTCCCAGAGGGATGCAAAGCTGCCATGAAAAAAACAGACCGCTTCATAAATTTTTCACAGCCATTTTTATCCATAGTTGTCTGAATACAGCCTTAATCCAAATGCAAATTAGCCATTCGATGCACCTGGGGTGTGACTCAGTCTGCTGGAGCACATATAAGACTTAACAATCTTTATTGTATATTAAGAGCTGCTTCTGGGTGGTAGCCACTGGAGAAATAGGTGGTCTGCCAGACATAGCAATGCCCAGGGTGCACCAAACACCTAATTAGCATATAGATTAATAATTGATTTTCCTATCAGACTGAAAATGTCTGACGTTATGTTGCCGCTATACAAGTAAAATAAAGTAAATAAAAATTAGAAATGCATTTTGACACAAAAATGTATGTTCACTATGTCACTAACCTCCCCTACAACAGCATATAAGTGTATAAGAATCAATTTTGGAGGTGGTAGACTGACCTTTAAATGCAGGTAGACGTCATAATCCAGCTACATGTTTTCTCGCCCACTGGTAGATAATGAAGGCGTTATGCAGGAATATTTGCCCGCACTTCTATCTTTTATTCAGATTGTCCAATGATGGGGTTTATCAGCTGATGACAGAAAGCTGAAATACTGTGCACAAAACGTGGTGTCAAGTACACTTCAAATGCACCTTCAGCAAGTCACATTGTGGTTGACTGAAGGTCACTTGACATTCTGCCTTAGCCATGAACATACTGCAGCTGTTCAAGCAGACCTGCCACTGACTGTTATGTTTTGATGTATGTATAGTCACGTACGTGGGCCATTAACGTAAAGATATGGCAGTGATAAGACAGGCATCCTCATAGGATAGAATCTGTAGCACAAATAGCGAGTTTTTCAATAAACATCCTACAACAAAACTGGTAAAGTTCCTGTTTCCTCTGCTGTCAGTGTGCAGAGTCTATACAAAGCCTAATAACATTGTCCACACAGCTTAGTTTTCACACATACAGATCTAGAAGGGTTAACCCAAACTTCTGTAATTGGTTAAACTGCTGCAGCATGATACCTTATCCCTGACGATAGTAAAAGCCAATGAAGTCATTGGAAAAAACATTTCTCAATGACTTTTCATCTGTTTTTGTTGTCTTCTGTGATACGATATCACACTACAGCAATTTAACCAACTGCAGAAGTTCCGTTTAACTCTGCGATATCTGTATTTCAATGTCATCAGAATATGCATGAAATATGCTTAACAAGTGTTGGCAATTTTTTTTTGTTAATTAAAACCAGAACCAGTTGAAATATATGTAATCTGTTTGTATTTCCTGATGGTAGATTTTTGTTGTATTTACTGTATATGATTGATTATAAGGGCTGCCATCTTATCTGAGTTTCTCCTCAGATCAGTGTTTAGTGATATGCTTTACAGTATAGTCATTGCCATAGGCAGCAATAGTCTGGAGCCTACTCATTCAGGTCTATGGGAAAGTTTTCTAGACCTAATCTGTGCAGGCGGGGCAATAGATCAGGTGTGGCAATAATCTGTCTTCTACTGTAATCTCGTTTGTGATGTAAATGAGGCAAATCAACTGCTGGGATGAAAAACCCTACAGAATTGGCAAGTGTCTATTAGGCTTAGTCGTCAGAGAAAATTGCAGAATATAGTGACATGGAGAATTAAAAAAATATACATCAAAAATTCTTTATAAATATGTGTTCAAAGTCATTTTCTATTGACACATTCCCTTTAGACTCTGCCTAGGTTGTATTGTCCGTCTGTACACTGAATAAAAATAATAAAATGAATCAATATATCAATTCTCAAAGAGGTTTCTGACTGTGGTGGGTAGCCACATGCTGAAAAATAAGTGTGCAGATCTATAGTTGTACAAACCTACAAATTCACTGCAAAAATCGGAGGTCCAGACTTCAGAGTTTCTTTCAAATCCTTTGCTGAATTCTCAGCTTGAAAATTCAACCATGTGAACATGCCCTAGAATGCTTTCATCTATATACGTGAGTGAGGGACTGGACAACAACCTTGTTGGTGCAGTTGTCTACTCCCCTTGTAGAAGCATTGGCCACCATACAGTATGGCACTCAATGTGATATGTCACTTTGATGAGGTTGTTGGGAAGTTGCAAGTGGATTTATGCAGATTAAATTGGCCATGATACAACTGGTAATTCAGTTTTTCTGTTAATGGAATTTTTTATATCTATAGGCCCCATGTTGCGTTTTTTTGAGCCAAAGCCAAGAGTGGATTGAGCAGAAGGTAGAAGTATAAGAGCCTCCTATATATTTCCCATTACTTTTGTAGCCATTCTTGGCTTTGGATTTAAAAAAAAAAAAAATCTGCAAACAAAAACAGCTGCATTTCCGCAAAGTGGGGCCTCAGCCTAAAGGGAACACAGGGCCGGTGTTAGGGGGGGGGGGCAAACTAGGCAATTGCCCAGGGTCCCCGTACCCAAAGGGGCTTGAATCTCGGGAGCTCCACAGGTGTATCGGAGTGTTGTGCTTAGCACGCCGATACCTCTAAATCCTATGACAGAGCAAGGAGCTGAAAAGTCCTGGATCAAACAGATATCACCATAGGGACCTTTGAGAGGTCTCGGTGGCCATAAACAACATGCACCTGTATTGCAGCCATGTGAAACTGACCTAAGCAGTAATAGACCTCTGTTTAGATGTAAGATGGTTTACATAGCAATCTAAGCAAACACTGCATGCTGAACACTTTGACATATGGGATGGCTTAAAACTCATGTGCTGATTTTAGTGGCCTATATATCTATACTCTGCCACAGTCAGCTCCTACAATCTACCTTGCTACATATACTGCTGTTAGTACACGGCCTAAATAATGACTGACAACAATGACAAGTACATACCTCCCAACTTTCAAAGAACAGAAGGAGGGACAAAATGTGCAGCGTGCTATGCGCACTGCGGCAAATTTAGCTCCACCCAATTCTACATTAACTCCGCCCATTCTCATCCGTTTTTCTTTGTGCCTCCACACAGTATAATGCTCCTACAGTCACCCTAACATTATATCCCCTCACATTATAATGTTCCCCTCCAATTGCCCCACAGTATTAAGTCTCTCTTTTGGTGCTCCAGTTTAAACTGGTGGAAACTAGAGGGGGGCATGAAACTGGGGCATCTGGAGGAAGACATTAAACTGTGGGGGTAGTTGGAGGGGGACAATAAATTAATGGCAGCTGGAGTGGGACATTAAACTGGGGGAAACTAGAGGGGGACATTAAACTGGGGCAGCTGGAGGGGGGACATTAAACTGTAGGGGTAGCTGGAGGGTGACATTAAACTGGGGGCAACTAGAGGCAGACATGTCCCCCTCCAGCTACTCCCACAGTTTAATGTCCTCCTCCAGTTGCGCCCAGTTTAATGTCCCTTTCCAGTTGCCCCCAGCTTAATGTCTCCGTCCAGTGACTCCCATTGTTTAATGTCCCCCTCCAGCTGTCCCCAGTTTAATGTCTCTCTTAATCTCACCCCAGTTTAATGTCCCCCTTCATCTGCCCCCAGTTTTATGTCCCCCTACATCTTCCCCCAGTTTCATGTCCCCCTTCATCTTCCCCCAGTTTAATGTCCTCCTCCATCTGCCCGCCTTCATCTGCCACCAGTTTAATGTGCCCCCTTTATCTGCCCCTAGTTTCATGTGCCCCCTCAATTTGCCCTCAAAGTTTAACATAAAAAACACTGATACTCACTTCTCCTCGTTCCCCTGCTGTTCTGTCTGCAGTCTCAGTCATGGAGTGTTCTGGGAGCTGCAAGCGTGATGTGAGTGATGTCATCACATCGTGCCTACAGCATCTAGAATCAGAGCAGTATGTGGGCGGCTCCTGCTTAATTCACCATTGTATTCAACTGAAACCGGGACAAACCTCCCGCCAACCGGGGAAAGGACCCGGAATCCGGGATTTTCCCACTGAATCTAGGACGGTTGGGAGATATGCAAGTATACAAGTTAGTCCTCTTGCATACAACCGTGTGCTTTGTCAGTGTTTTTAACGGCTAGGTCACTGACCCATTATTTTCTTATGGCTCCTTACACATGACCTTGTATTATCATGGGCCCGTGGGGGAGGCCGTGAGCCTGGGGCAAAACTCAGGACTGGTCTTGCCGGGGCTCATTAATGAAATATATATTGTCCATGTGCTGCCTGCGTCATTTTCTGACGTACCAGTATATGGACACATTTGTGTGCATGTAGGCTAATGCTGAGGCCCCACGTTGCGGAAATGCAGCTTTTTTGTTGCAGATTTTATTGCGGTTTTTGAGCCAAAGCCTATAATGGCTACAAAAGGAATAGGAAATCTATAAAAAGTACTTATACTTCTACCTTTTGCTCAATCCACTCTAGGCTTTGGCTCAAAAAACCGCAACAAAATCTGCAACAAAAAAAGCTGCGTTTCTGCAACATGGGGCCTTAGCCTAAAAAGTGCAGCTGCCTCATTACGGGTGCACTTTAAGAAGTTGAACAACTATTACTACTATTTTACAGTGAAAGAATATTGCATATTTCTGAATTGCACTATTATTGTATATCATAAACTTATGCAATACTTTTGCTATTATTCATTGTATTATTTTTTCTGCCTTTTTAAACATAATTGAAAGTAGTGATTCTAAGGACACATACTCACACGTATCCGCCAGTGACTACATGATTATACAGTATAATTGTTTGATCAATGGTGCCCATATGTGGGTGGGGTTTGTTCGTATGCAACTGCAGCACCTTGAGTATGCACCCTAAGACTGAGGCTCCACGTTGCAAAAGCGCAGCTTTTTTTGTTGCAGATTTTGCTGTGGTTTTTTGAGCCAAAACCAGGAGTGGATTGAGCAGAAGGGATAAGTATAAGTACTTCCTATATATTTCCCATTCCTTTTGTCGCCACTCTTGAGTTTGGCTCAAAAAACACAGAAAAATCTGCAACAAAAAAAGCTGCATTTCCGCAAAGTGGGGCCTCAGAGAAATTTGATGGAAAAACCTGTCATCTGACTATTCCCTTAAATGCATGTTTATGTTTATAGTGTTTTACATGTGTTTTAGTGTATTTTTATGCAACTATTTTTCTAGCTTTTTGGGGATCCTAGGGAAAAAAATGGTTTAATAAAAAAGCAATTGACCCTAAAAACATCAAAAATACCTTGAATGCCTTGTCAATTGAAACCACTGTGTGCATAATGTCATTTTTCCTACAAACTTTTAACCAACATCTGACTGGAGCAATGTCAGCCCAAAAAGAATGCAGCACAGAAAACTTTGCTAAACATTGTGTAAATGCATAGGCGCCAGATTTGCAGCAGAAATGTCAGCAAATAAAATTTACACTCGTTCTATATACCTGGATCAAGTTGGCTCTGCAGCATGAGCATCATCAAACATATGCCCAGACATACCAAGCTGTATGACTACACAATTCCATACATCTGCCATTATGTCTGAGATTATGCGTTAATTGCATCCAAAATAATGTTACTTCGCAGCCGATCAGTCATCTGTATATGAATGATCCCACCAGCAACACGCCAGACTACACTGACTAAGCTGGGTGTCCTTGAGCAAAGTGGCAAATGATCAGTCGGATTCAGATGATCACATGCAATTTCGGATGATCATGGCTAAAATTTTCCAACCTGCCCGACCGCATTTTCAACCGACTAAAATCTGTCAATGGCCATCACTGACAATCGCCTAGCTAATTTTTTAGTTCTAGGTCAAAAATTGCCTATTTCAGCTGATTTTATGTCACATGTATAGGCACCTTTAGAACTGGTTTTATTTTTTACAATCCCTCTAACAAAGGGCACCAAGAAACACTTGAAGAAAGTGTGATTCGTAACTGTACCCTTTTCGCCGATGTCTAAACAAACTCAATGAGGTTAGAATTGTTGGAATAGTATCAGCTTGATATTACTTTATCATAAAGGTGTTACTATACCAATACATTACTGTGTACTCAATCTCCTTATCATGTAAATACTTGCATTCTGCATCGGGTTATGTTTTTTGTCTCTTTTTCATGAATAAAAACAAAAATAATACAAATTAAGATATAAAAAAGAAAGCAAGTATTTCATTTAAGCTTAGTGTAGATTTCTGTCAGTCTACCAGAAGGTGCCAGTATTATGCCTCTTCTTGGCAGAATTGAGGTGCTATAAAAAGCGCCCGTAGCTAAGTAAGCAAAAACTAGCTTCCATGCACACAGTGCATATACTAAAGCTGCAGTGCTAGTGTAAATAGTGATCGTAATATGCAATATACAATACAGCCTGTATCCTGTATGAATGGAGCATGCATTTTCTATAGAACTGTACAATACGGCAGATGTGCATGATGTAGCAATCCTTAATAATATTAATAATCATTACTATGGTGTAAACCACTGTAAAGCTTCTTTATATATATTACGGTAACTTGATGAGGTTTGTGTCAGTGCAACCACTTGGCCTTGTGGTGTTAGGCCTCATGATGAGTGCATACCTTTGACACAAGGAGAGGTAAGCTCTTCTCAGCTCCCCCGTGCAGTCTAAAGCCCCAGGGACCCTCTCCAGATAGGGTGATGAGGATATGGTCTTCGCCTCCCATTCTTCTTTATTCTGTTCTGCAGATCTAAATTATCTGATCTCCATCACAGCTCCTTTCCCTTGTATCAAAAGTAGGCAAGCAAACAGCAGGAGTGGAGATGCTGGCCGCGCTCAACTCTTCTGGGACCTTCTCCACTTGTTACCATGAGTCAGTGATACTTTTGGGATGAAGCCAGTGGCGTCCCCAGCACATGTCATGTCAATCTTCCTTTCCTCTGCTTCTTTCCCTCCCTCCCTTTTTACCCCTTCTCTGAAAGCAGATCCCTCCTACCAAGTCATGGAGCGTTGTCACACAAACCTTTTTACAGTCTAATTTTAGATGTCTCATTCTAAAGTGCCTTTTAGTAATAATGCATTCTGAGCCTTTGCGCACCCACCTGTTCACATTGCTGGAATACTACTACTGGGAGTACTGCTATTTGTAGAGAAAAAAAGGAAGAGTTCATTCAGTATGCATGGCAGAGTAAATGTGAATTACCCCTAGTAAAGTACAGGGAACAAGTAATAGGCATATAAAAGATATTATACCATATTGTCTGCCTTTATAGCAATAGACTTTCACAAATTGAAAAACAATTTTAACATTTTCCACATTCACTTTTTTTGGGTTAAAATCTGTATATAACAAGTGCCTTCTGATGTAGACTAGGTCCACATGAGATATACTCACAGTGGATTAGTCACTGTGGTCTTGATGGTGGTTAATCCTCTGTATTGTATAGTAGCTGCAAAGTGGATGAGATTTATAAAAATTTCATACAAACACTGGGCAAAAAAACCTGTAGAGCAAATAGACCTATGATGCAGGTTTTCACAGGATATCAGTTTATGCTGCAGGTTTTCAGAGTGAAAGAAGTGGGATACTCGTATTGGTTAACCAAAGAAAACACCCCATTTTAGGCTGAAAGCCCACGTTGCGGAAACGTTAAGGCAAAAGATGCTGCATTTTACATTACCTGCAAAGTGAATGGCATTCTGGCTAATCCCATCCACACACAAAATTTTTTTGTAAATCGGAGTATGTCAATTATAGTTGCAGAAACGCTGGTGTTTTCCGAATAGGTATAATAATGGCAGAAAGTCCGCAGAGGAAATGAAAAACGCTGCAGAAAAAGCTTTTTTTTTTTGCTGCATTTCGCTACGTGGGGCCTTAGTCTTAGGTCGGGGAAACTCCTGACGGACATGCCGTGGAAAAAAACCTGGCATTTCACAGTCACAGCAAAGTGGATGGGATTCTAGAGAATGCCATGCCCACTTTGTGGTAAAATAAGCAGTGCGGACATGCTCCGATTTCCAAAACCGTTGCGGTTTTTGAAGTTGTAGCATGTTAATTATATCTACGGAAACTCCGGCAGTTTCTCTGTATATCTGAACCAGAAAGTCCGCAGAGGAAACCTCTGCAAACTTTCTGTGCAAAGCGCTTGGAATATACAAACAGTAGAGATGGGCAAACCTTTTATTTTTCCATTCACAGAGCCTTAGGAGGGCTTAAAGGGAATCTGTCAGGTCAATCTGGGACACTAAACCACCCACAGGTCCTTATAGACCTGGGGTTTAGTGTCCCAAATCGCCCTGTTGTAATGCAATCTGCAGGTGCATTAAAAATAAAAAAATCTTTTATACTTACCTAGATAAGTCCAATCGCCGCTGTTTGGTGAGAACAGTGCGGCTTATTCATGAGATTCTTCATTGGCACGCCTCCTGGCGCCTGCGCTGTTCTTCAGTGAAGCCAAAGATGGACACCCCGGCTTCATTACTAATTGCAGAGCATGCGCACTGAAGCCGCGGAGTACTCCTCTGGCTTCATTGAAGAACTGCGCAGGCGTGGGGAGTACAGCGGCAGGGTGAGTATAAAGCTTTTTTATTTTTAATGTGGCCATGGATTGCGTTATGACAGGGTGATTTGGGACACTAAACCCCAGGTCCATATGCACGTGTGGGTGGTTTAGTGTCCCAAATTGCCCTGACAGATTCCCTTTAATGTTTGTGGGACTAATTGTACTTAGTCATGGTACCATTTAATATTCCCTATGATGTACTGGAAAGCTGAAAAAAAATCAGAATGGGGTGGAATTGGAGAAAAACTGCGTTTGCGCAACTTTCTTATGGGCTTTATTTTTACGACATGCAAAAATGACATGTCATCTGTATTCTATGGGTCTGTACATTCCAGGGATAACAAATTTATATAGATTTTTTACATTTTAACCCCTTAAACAAAATCCAAATCTTTTTTTTTTATACTAATTTGGGGAATGTCTATGTGACACTTACCTAGGGAAGAGATTACATCAGGATCCACTTATGGAAGAAAGCAAGTGAGTGGAATCAGTGTAATGCCCTAGGAAAAGAATAAGTAAATAAGTTCTTCTTGATGGAAAAAAGAAAGCTTTCTCTAGCTACACCTGGCTTTCTCTTTTGGAAGGTAGCTCCTTATAGAGCAATGCCTGATTTCTAAGAAACCTAGTGACATTAACTGGAATTAAAGACAAACCAGAACATCTCTTCCAATAGGAAAAGAGACCCGCCTGCGGACAGCTTTTTTTGAAGTTGAAGCAGGGTACTGGATTGACTAGGTAAGGTGTGATAGACATGTACCACTAGGTAATATTCTGCAGGAAAACCTTGGTTCCTGGCATTCATGTGGATGTCTTGTAACACCTAGTTAAACATAGTTGCAGTCCAAGTACACCCCAACATAATAATGATACACATTGCAAAAATGTTCAGGAATGGTTGAAGGAACATGAAGAAGAATTTAAGGTGTAGACTTTACCTCCAAATTCCTCAAACTTAATCTGAATGAGCGTCTGTTGTATGTGCTGGGAAAACCAGTCTTATGAACTGGTCCCACAATTTATACAACTTCAGGTATTTGCTGCTAACGTCTGGTCACTGATTGGGCACTGACTAATGTCTTGGCACAAGGCTTCAACAGATATGGTTGTTTTTGGGAGCAGTGAGCTCACTCTACTCTTTGTAAATGTTTGATTCACACATGCATAACTTGCATGTGTTAATCTAGCCTAATAAGTCACAGTGGAAAGTGCACATCATCTAACTAATCAGAGCAATGAGCAATAATGTGAAGAATGCTGAAGTGTGCTGTCACTGTATGGAACTATTTCAGTACGCATATCTACTACAACACATACTGGCAGCACTTCTTCGTCAAGCGATAAAAACAGAAGCAAAGTCTATGACATCCTCTACAGAGCATATACTGATGAATTTCTACCCTGTTTAGCATAGTCCATCATAGGTGGGTCTTTGAATATACTGTATAATCATTTCAATACTATGATTCTGGATATATTACTTTTCTGACACTTTCAGATGGAAATCACACATTACAGTTATGTGGAATCACTTCTTGTGTGGCAGAGAAGACTTTGGGCACATACCAGGGCCTGGGACCCCCTATAGCTACAATCTTTGGTTTACAGACAATGATATCAGTGTTCTTAGCCACTGACGATGGTTGTCATCTGTCAATCATAGCAGCACTCCCGCAAGTGACACAGCTTTTTTGCCCATGTCATCACTATGCCATACACTTTAATAGAAGACTTAAAGTGATGAAAAATGTATGGCCGTGGCTTTAAGGATACAGAATGTCTCAAGAAACTCAGCATCTACTCTTGCACCATATGCTGTCCTTAGAAGATGTAACATAGATGACCTTTCTGATCCACTTTAAAGCCAAATAACATGTATAACCTATTCACAGCAGAGGTGATAAATGTGTGTCCCACTACTGGGACCCCACTGATCTCTCAAAGGGTCCTGTGTCTTCTAATTCTCCACACTGCTTAGAGGATGAATGTAGGATTGGATAGAGATTCGAACACTGGGATTTCCTCCAGTCATGAGAATGGAGGTCCCTTGCACCCTCGTATGAGCGGGCAGTTGGTTCTGCTTGCACAGTCACTCTATTACTTTCTAATGGACTGCCAGAAATAACCAAGTACAGCTCTCAGCTATCTCGAACACTTCCATAGAGAATGAATGGGGTGGCAATGAACATGTTCAGAACAAATAACAAGATCCCGATCTCATGATCAGTGGGGGTCCAAGCAGTCAGTTATCAGACTGGATAGGGATTTTATCAATTATCAGATATTGACAACATTGGCATACGAAGCATGATGCCTTCAGTGGCAGCATCTACACGTTAAAATAAAAGATAGCACCACTCTAGATCTAGCATGATTTATTTTAGTTTACTTATATAGCGCCAACATATTCCGCAGCGCTTTTACAGACATTGTCAGCCACTGTCCCATATATGACTCACAATATACAGTGGGGAAAAAAAGTATTTAGTCAGCCACCAATTGTGCAAGTTCTCCCACTTAAAAAGATGAGGCCGGCCTGTAATTGACATCATAGGAAGACCTCAACTATGAGAGACAAAATGAATAAACAAATCCAGAAAATCACATTGTCTGATTTTTAAAGAATTTATTTGCAAATTATGGTGGAAAATAAGTATTTGGTCAATAATAAAAGTTCATCTCAATACTTTGTTATATATCCTTTGTTGGCAATGACAGAGGTCAAACGTTTTCTGTAAGTCTTCACAAGGTTGGCACACACTGTTGCTGGTATGTTGGCCCATTCCTCCATGCAGATCTCCTCTAGAGTAGAGATGTTTTGGGGCTGTCGCTGGGCAAGACGGACTTTCTACTCCCTCCAAAGGTTTTCTATGGGGTTGAGATCTGGAGACAGGCTAGGCCACTCCAGGACCTTGAAATGCTTCTTACGAAGCCACTCCTTCGTTGCCCTGGCGGTGTGCTTGGGATCATTGTCATGCTGAAAGACCCAGCCACATTTCATCTTCAATGCCTTTGCTGATGGAAGGAGGTTTGCACTCAAAATCTCACGATACATGGCCCCATTCATTCTTTCATATACACGGATTAGTCGTCCTGGTCCCTTTGCAGAGAAACAGCCCCAAAGCATGATGTTGCCACCCCCATGCTTCACAGTAGGTATGGTGTTCTTTGGATGAAACTCAGCATTCACTCTCCTCCAAACAAGACGAATTGTGTTTCTACCAAACAGTTCTACTTTGGTTTCATCTGACCATATAACATTCTCCCAATACTCTTCTGGAACATCCAAATGCTCTCTAGCAAACTTCAGACGGGCCCGGATATGTAGTGGCTTAAGCAGGGGGACACAGCTGGCACTATAGGATCTGAGTCCCTGGTGGCGTAGTGTGTTACTGACGGTAGCCTTTGTTACGTTAGTCCCAGCTTTCTGCAGGTCATTCACTAGGTCCCCCCCTGTGGTTCTGGGATTTTTGCTCACTGTTCTTGTGATCATTTTGACCCCACAGGGTGAGATCTTGCATGGAGCTCCTGATCGAGGGAGATTACCAGTGGTCTTGTATGTCTTCCATTTTCTAATTATTGCTCCCACAGTTGATTTCTTCACACCAAGCTGCTTGCCTATTGCAGATTCAGTCTTCCCAGCTTGGTGCAGGTCTACAATTTTGTTTCTGGTGTCCTTCCACAGCTCTTTGGTCTTCACCATAGTGGAGTTTGGAGTGTGACTGTTTGAGGTTGTGGACAAGTGCCTTTTATACTGATAACAATGTCAAACAGGTGTCATTACTACAGGTAATGAGTGGAGGACATAGGAGCCTCTTAAAGAAGAAGTTACAGGTCTGTGAGATCCAGAAATCCTTCTTGTTTGTAGGTGACCAAATACTTATTTTCCACCATAATTTGCAAATAAATTCTTAAAAAATCAGACAATGTGATTTTCTAGATATGTTTTCTCATTTTACCTCTCTCATCTTTTTAAGTGGGAGAACTTGCACAATTGGTGGCTGAATAAATACTTTTTTCCCCACTGTACATTTCCCTATCAGTATGTCTTTGGAGTGTGGGAGGAAACCGGAGTACCCAGAGAAAACCCACGCAAATACAGGGAGAACATACAAACTCCTTGCAGATGTTGTTCTTGGTTGGATTCGAACCTAGTACTCAAGCGCTGCAAGACTGCAGTACTAACCACAGAGCCATGATGTAAGAATTGAATCTCAGATATACAGGGTTATCAGTATCTCTTTTTTAGAAAAAAAAAAGCAGAAGAGGCTGCATCTCCTTTATTGTGGAGGATTCCAATAGTCTATCTACTACTAATTACATATTGATGGCCACAATGGATGTTAATTTGGCAAGTGTAGTATTGAGAAGATGAATATTCTCCTTAGCCTTCTTTACCCATTTTCAAGCTCTGATCATCTTACTTTCCTGCCTCTGACTAGGGCTTCTTCGATAATTGCCTTCTTCATACAGAAAGTAAGGCCTCCAGTGTAGCCTATATCACTAGCAGGCCATTTATTTGCCCTTGGATCTATCTCCCAAATTATTTTCATCTGTACCAGATCATTAAAAATGTTGCTTTTTCTCTACTTACAATAACTCTTGGGTTGTTCACTTTCTGGAGACCTTCTCCACCTCTTCGTATCCATACTGTCAGGGTTGCTACAGAGCTTATCAGCTACTCCACTTCTTGCTCCCCTGCATATCAGGGGTACTCAACTACTTTAGGTCCACTGATTGGGAACTGCTATTAGGTGAAAGTCAGAGCTGAACAATAGCTGAATACGTCCAATATTTACTGTATTTTTCGGACAATAAGACGTGTCAGACAATAAGACGTACCCCAGGTACGGGACACTAGCATGGCATTATACTGCGTGGATGGGGGAGTTACGAAGCAATATACTATTTGGGGGCACTGATGTGGCATTATACTGTGCGGGGGGCAGTAATGTAACATCATACTGTGGAGAGCATTAAACCATGTGTTGAACACAGTATAATTCCCCATTATTTGCCTCCCCATATTATAATATATCGATATTAACAGTGGGTTAAACAATCATCTCCTGACCACTGTCCCCTAAGTCCTGACACCTTACAATAGCAACAGCAGGGATAGCCAATTATCCCTGTTGCCTGTGCAAAAACACTCTGTGTAGGCATTAGGGATGATTGCTGATTCTTGCTGCCGTTATTGTAAGGTATCAAGGTTTGGGGGACAGCAGCCTCTAAATAGGAAAGCATAGTCAACTGAGCGTTTCTACATTATATTAAAAAAAAAGTATACAGACATATACCAACTTGAGGGAGGCCAAAAGAATAAGTTGGGTGACTGGTGGGCTTGTGGATACACATACATACCAATGTACCAGATATTCATGCTGCATACATAAAACATAATTTTAACAATAATTTTATTAATTACATAGAGTCATTTTACTTAATCACAGAAGCCATATACTACTCCACACAGCGTCCTCTTCTACCCTCCTATCTATGTCTGATAACCTTGGGTATATTCTCTTCCACCACTAGGTCTTTTGTGCCTTCTTCGATAAGTAAATGTGAATGAATACATGACACAGGACAAGCTATACAGATCCTTGGAAAGAAATGCAAATGTTTTTTGTTAATTTACTTTCTACACACATGTAGAATTAGGCTAGTTTCTGCACAAGGCCTGTTGGGAGGTTGATTAGGGATGAAGGAAACAAAATACTGAAGAGAAGTTTTCTAAGGTTAAACCCCCAACTATCAGTAAGTTATGGCATACCCAAGTCATATGCCATATCCTATACCAGTGAAGACCCTTTAAGAATAGGGATTTCATAATTAAATCAATTGAAGTGATCTAGAAACATTTGTATATCTATTGTAGGCTATATCACACACTATGCATGAAGGTGCTGAATGAGAGCTGAGGCCATAGGTAAATGACAATGTGTAAATGTTTACAGTGACCTCTGCTGGAAAAGAAAGACTAACGTGAGAATGATGGCCGCAAACTGATATTAAATTGCAATAAAATGTTTTTAAATTTTGTTGTATAGTTTTTCATTCTTATTGTTCAAATATAAGTTTTCTCTTAGGGCTCATGCACACGACTGTGTGCGAGCCGCCAACCGTGATTAAATGGCATGGGCGGCACATCACCTGTCCTGAGTTTTGCGGCATGGACTGTTGGGCAGCACACGGATCCGTGGAAATAATGGTCGTGTGCATGGGCCGATAGAAATAAATTGGGTCAGGGGGGGCGTGGCTTGACGTCGACCAAGATGGCCGCTGCTCTGTAGAGCTCCGTGGCCTCACACACCTTTAGCGGCTCAAAGCAGCAACTCGGCGCTGGTGATACCAGACAATTAGAGCACAGGAGGGTCCTCTGCTGCTCAAGACTGCGGGGATATGGCGAAATGGGGGAAAAAAAGGCCCCCCGAAGCGGCTAACTGACTTCTTTGCCGCAGCAGCCTCGGCCCAAGATGGCGCCGGCGAATCCTCCCTTCTCCCGCTGCAGCGAGCGGCGGGCCGCTCCCCGCGCGGAATACAACGGCACTCCAGGTGAGAAGTCACTTCCGCTCACACCACCACATCTGGAGTCCTCCGGTGACAGTTCTGACTCCCAGGAAAACCAGAAAAGGGCTATAGAAGGCCAGCAGCAAGCTCAAAAGAGGGGACTACAACCCCCATCTTCACCCACTTCAGCCCTTGTCGGCCATCCTGAGGCTCCCCCTGCAGAAGCATCCTCCCAGGCAGATAGCATTACTCCCACACAAAGCCCTGTAAAGCAAAAGATGAGATGGGATACCACGTTTTGCTTTGACTCTCGCCCGGCTACAGAGGATCCCCAATTAGGTGATTCGGATGTGCTCCAGGCTATCCCTGCAGGAACCCAATCTGCCTCTGAGGCCTTCTTGAAGGATATAATGCTAGCTTTGCATAGATCTATTCAGAAGGATATCACTAAGGCGATTACGTCCGCATCCTCCACGGTTGACTCTCTTGGCAACAGAATAGACCACGTTGAGAATAAAATGAGTGAATTTGCTGCGGCACACAACACTACAGTAGATGCCCATAATGATCTTGAGGAAGAATTAGCGGCGGTCAAACTTAAACTTGCCGACATGGAAGATAGGAATAGACGGAACAATGTCAAGTTTCGTGGCATACCAAAGTCAGTCGCTGCCAGGGACCTGACTTCTTATCTGCAACGATTAATGAAAGCAACCTTGCCACAATGCTCTGATGCGGATCTTATAATAGACAGGGACCACCGCTTGCCGAAACCGAAGGGGATGCCTGATCATATTCCCAGAGACACCCTCGCCCGCATACACTTCTACCATGTCAAAGATCGTCTCATGCTTGAGTCAAGGAAAAGATCATCTTTGCCTGAGCCGTTTAAAGACATCCAACTTTATGCAGACCTTTCTCAGGCCACCATTGCTGCCAGAAGAGAGCTGGCTCCTGTTACAGCAGTCCTCCGTCAACACAACATTCCCTACAAGTGGGGATTCCCAACTAAAGTCATCGTTATAAGGAATGGAGTGACTTTTACATTTAACTCCTTTGACACCGGGAGAAACCTGCTACACCAGTGGAACCTGCCACCACCTGCACCTAATGTCCAGAAATCTTCAAGGGCCGAGACCCATAAGTTGGATCCTCCGTGGAAAACTACCACCTCCGCCGAGTGACTAGCTCAATATGGACGTACTGTGAGTCACCTGTGGCGTGTTTTGTAACCCCTATTCTATGACAAACTTCCCCCCAAGTTTGCGCAGTATTACACTGCCCGGTTGTGTAACACTATTTTCTCTTCTCTTACTGTTAACTAGTTATACGTTGAATATTGTCATTAACTAATTGTTCCCCTCTAGGCCTAAGAGATATCATTTTAGCGTTACTCACATACCTGACCCTTTCTGCTACCGGTCTATATTGCTAATTCTTGAATGTATTAATGGGTGTTAAATTACTGTCACTTAACGCGAAGGGACTAAATAGTCCCTTTAAGCGTTCATTGCTGTGGAAAGAGGCTCTCAGATCTGCAGCAGATGTAATTTGCATACAGGGGACGCATTTCTGTGACTCTCGTCCGCCAAAGTTTTCTCACAAATTGTTCCCTCATGTCTTCTGTTCCAATGCCGCCAAGAAGGTTGCGGGTGTCCTCATAGCGATAAAGCACACAGTGTCATTTCAGTTAATACATGTCATTTCAGATCCCAAGGGCCGCTATGTAGCTCTAACCTGTTTGCTTGACAACTGCCCCATCACTATTGTAAACGTATATTGTCTAACGCATCTCAGATTTCCTTTTTAAACTCAGTATTGAAGAAGTGTAGGAAGCATGCTCAGGGCCAGGTTCTATTATGCAGTGATTTCAATATTGTACATGATGCTGCTGATGATTCCACTTATCGCGGCAAGCATCCACCTCAACAATTAGGACCTTGGCTCCGGCAGGCGGAGCTTCACGATGTTTGGCGGTGCTTCCATTCCTCTGAGAAGGACTATACGTTTTATTCTGCTAGGCACCAATCCTACTCCAGAATAAACATGTTCCTAGTCCAGAGTGATACGCTTCTTAGAGTACAATGTTGTGAAATAAGAAATATCACGTGGTCGGACCATGCGCCTATCATACTTAGCATCCACTTAGTTGGCACAATGGCTCCCCCCGTGTCATGGCAAAACAATACATATGTCATGTCTCTGAAATCGGTAACTGAGAAATTGAGTACTGACATCGCTGAATTCTTTAACATTAACTCCCCCTCGGTAGATGATAAGTTTTGCCTCTGGAACTCACATAAGGCATTTGTTAGGGGCCTAATGATTCAACATACCTCGCGCTTTAAGCGCAAGCGATTGCAAACGATGAAGGAACTACTTTCTTCTATTGCAACTCTAGAGCAGAAACATAAAATTGACCCTAATCCTGTCCTATTGACTGCTTTGCGGAAGGCTAGGGATGACTTGAGCGCCCACCTACTGCTGGACTTTGAAAAACACTCTAAACGTTTGAAAGCCTCTTATTACCGTACAATAAAGCCAGCAAACTAATGGCACAGAGAGTCAAGGCAGCAAGGATTAAATCTAAAATTCCATTCCTTGTGTCTAAATCGACCACAGCAAAAATCTTCCACCCTCAACAAATTGCTGATGAATTCAGTAAATACTATCAAGACTTGTATAATTTGAAAGATGACTCAGATACCGCGCAGCCTTCGAGGATAGATATTAACCTATTCCTATGCTCTTTGCACCTTCCTTCTGTTACCCCTGCACAGCTGCAGTCTTTAAATGTTTCTATTTCCACCTAGGAAGTGGCTAAGGCGATAGATGGCTTAAAACTCAACAAATCTCCAGGTCCAGATGGGTTTTCTGGGGAATACTACAAGCTGTTCAAGCCACTTATTCTCGCTCACCTTACTGAGGTGTTTAATTTAGCAATGGTGACAGGAACATTTCCCCTTGAGATGTTATCCGCAACAATTGCGACTATACCCAAACCAGGCAAAGACCCCTCCCGACCCTCTAACTACCGGCCCATATCACTATTAAATGCGGATGTTAAGTTGTTTGCGAAGGTACTTGCGAACAGACTCCTTGATGTCATGCCCACACTGATAGGTGGAGATCAGGTTGGATTTACTAAGGGGAGGCAGGCCCCAGACGGCACGAGACGTGTGATCGCGCTGGTTGCGGCAGCCCGGGCTCGACGAGCGCCTTCTCTGCTCCTGTCCCTGGACGCGGAGAAGGCGTTCGATAGGGTACATTGGGGGTATCTTTTTGAGGTTCTCCATAAATTTGGTTTTTCTGGCCCCATAGCTACTGCAATCTCTGCACTCTACTCTAACCCATCCGCACGAGTGCTGGCGAATGGGGTCCTATCCCGCCCCTTCGCCATTACCAATGGCACGAGACAGGGGTGCCCATTGTCCCCTTTGATATTCTCACTGGTAATGGAACCTTTGGCTGAAGCGATCAGGATGCATCCGGGTCTGACTGGTATCAAGTTGGGTCGGACAGACCACAGAATTAATTTATTCGCGGATGATGTGATTCTCTCCCTTTCCTACTCTAATAACATGCTCTGTACTGTATCTCAAAGATTTTGGAGAGTTATCATACTATAAAGTTAATGAATCCAAGTCCCAGATCTTGGGAATTGGTCTGACTCAAAACAATATACGTCATATCAAAAACACATTGCCCTATCAATGGTGCTCGCAATCTATACCCTATCTGGGAATACGGCTCACCCCAAACCCAAAAGATTTAGTTAAGGCCAACTTTCCAGGTCTGCTGGCTACCCTTCAGAAGGAGCTTGATGTGTTAACTAAATTTGAGCACAGTTGGATGGGAAGAATAGTCTTATACAAAATGTTGATCCTTCCCAAGATACTTTACTATTTAAGAACACTAGTGATCCCGATACCCAAGTCCACCTTCCTCAGTTTCCAAAAACAAATGACGTCCTTTATATGGAATGGTGGTAAACCTAGAGTAGCACTACATACAATGTTTAAAGCAAGAGATAACGGGGGTATGGGTGTACCAAATTTGTACCATTACTATTTAGCCATAGTTTTGGGTCAACTCCAATTTTGGTTTACAATGAATCATGACAAACTGTGGCCAGCTATGGAGGCCCAAATGGCTCAGACTGCTGATTGGGAGGGATTCCTGCTTGTGTCAGGACCCAGGAGCGGCTCTTCCATATCAGCTCCACCGGCTGTACAGGCTACGATTGGGGCATGGCATGCATTCTGTGCTATTCAGGGTGGGGATGCTCCAGAGGTAACACTGAATCTACCCATTACGATGCTCCCTCATGAGATGCCGCATTTATCTCTAGACGTGTGGCGTAGATGTGGGATAAAGTATGTTTCTGACTTGTATAGGGGCGGTACTATAGAACCCTTCTCTGTGCTGAAGGACACATACAATCTACCCGCAAAGGTGGCATACACCTATACTAGATTGACTTCCTACTTGTCTGACACTACCTCGGCTCAACTGCGCTTGCCGCAGCCGGAAGCCGACCTCTTGCACCCACAGGCTTCACCAGCGGCTTATAACACTAAAACTCTGTATTGAGCCTTAAATATGGATTGCACCTTTCGCAAGACTAAACACATGTGCCTCTGGGAAGACGACATAGGCAGTAGATTTGAGGCCGGTCACTGGCGGGAGGCGATCAGATGGGCTAAGCGATCCACAGTATATGCCTCACATTGGGAGCAACTACTTTTACGCTGGTATTACACTTCTTTACGCCTAGCTAAGTTCTACCCATCATGTACACCTTGCTGTTGGAGGGGATGCGGGGAAAATGGCTCTTTGTTCCATGTGTTCTGTCACTGCCTACTCATCCAGCCCTTTTGGGTTTCTGTGTTTTCCTTGATAAATAGCCTGTGTGGTGGAGTGGTGGGGTGTACATCTGAACTGGAACTCCTCCTGCTGGGCATTCACATGATACCGGGTAGATATAGGACATTTGTATGTCAGGTACTAGGGGCTGCCCGCCTACTTATTGCACGAAGATGGAAGTCTACTTCATGTCCGACATTGACAGAGCTGATTTCAGTGGTGTCCCTGAACTATCAATATGAGTGTATTTGTGCGTGTAATGGCAGGGGCCTGGACAGATTCAGGACACACTGGGAGTCGTTGGCAGAGGCATTCCCCCCACTGTACACCCATTGAGGCCTATACGCCGTGGCCTTTCCTGACACTATGGTATTGCATTTTACTTTACTCCTGTAGCCTCTCGGGGCCACTCTGCTTTGCTACTCCTGTAACACCTATATGCTACCTACTTAATTAATTTGAAAGTTAATGCCTGGTAGCCGATGGGTCTGCCCCTTTGTTTGTAGGGCGGGCTACCTGCTCTGTGAGCTGGGGGGTGTGATCCAATTTTATTCGTTCTCTAGGCCTGGACTGTGTTTTGTGTTTTATGTTCTTTTGTTATTTGGCCCTCCGTTCTTCACCTTATCCTCCACTGTCCCGATCCCCTCCCCCTCCTCCTCATGGCAAGACTCGATTGTCGTTCCATACGGCCTTACCGTGTTAGGTTTATCAAATGTTTGGAAAGACTTACATGCTCTTACTGTGCATTATTATAAGTATTTTAATCATGGATGTACCTCACTTGTGTATATTGTATTGTTCTGTGATTACGATGTATGTGAGGCCATAACTGTGCCCTTGTTCCTTGCTGTGTTTACGACTTGTAATGTATTCCTATCAAAATTTCAATAAAAAACTATTGAAATAAAAAGAAATAAATTGGGTCAGTGGGCTATCCGGGCAGCACACTGAAAAACCCCGATAGCACACTGAACTAGCATACAGTCATGTGTATGGACCCTTTAACAGAGAGCCACCTAGCAACAGCTGATGGGTACAGGCGACTACTTTTTAAATGCTGTCCAAAAAGTAATTGAATGCATTAGGGTGCTGCTATAATGCTGTAATATCCAAGCCAACTGTAGAACTGCTGACCAGAACTCCACACAGACATGGTGGTGTAGTGTAGCCATGTCAGATGGAAAACCACCAGACCCCCTTTTATAGCGGAACAAAACTTTACTAATCTTGACTGGCAATCAAAACACATAAGGTAAACTACAGTACACTTCGGTAAGCAACTTCAGTCACTCCCATTCTCACAGGCAATTTTCCATACCACACTCATCAACTAGGCCTCTAGTTCCTCATGATGCAGTAGCTTTCTGGGACCATGTGGACTGGCCGAACAGATGGACTCGCCTGGCAACATCTCTCCATGTCAATTATTGCAGAAAGGTACAAAGGCCACTCTTATATTTTGCAAGCCCAGCAGGACCCAACATCACTACACACATAGAGCAGGATTATACCAGGGGATGTGCCAAAAAAACTGCGCCCATGGTGCAAAGCTTAGTTACAACTAATGTTACACCACAAGTTCTGCAAATGAAACACATAAATAAATACTTTGCAGTACATGTTATATAGGTTATCTGGATAAGGGTCACAAATGAACATAACATCGGATAAACATCATTACTCAGGTGATGCTAAACTGTTTTGATTTGGAACTCTTTACGCTGTGTTACAAATTATTATGCAAATCAGATTTAAATGTCAAAGATGTAATTTTTTTGTTTTTCAATTAAACTCATGGATGGTATTGTGTCTCAGGGCTCTCAGGATCACCGAAATCAGTCTCAAACACCTATGATAATTAGTTGGCCAGGTGAGCACAATTAAAGGAAGCCTACTTAAGAAGGACGTTCCACATTATTAAGAAGGCCACAGGTTTCAAGCAATATGGCAAAGAAAAAGGATGTCTCTGCTGCGTCAAAGCGCAATGCCTTGGACAAGGTATAAAAACATTATATATTTCACAAAAACGTATTTGTTATTATCATACTGTAAAGAGATTTGTGGCTGATTCAGGGCACAGATGGGTTCATGCAGATAAAGGTATATTGAAGAAGGTTTCTGCCAGACAAATTAATTGGATTAAGAGAGCAGCTGCTAAAATACCACTGCAAAGCAGCTAACAGGGATTTGAATCTGCTGGTGCCTCTGGATTTACACGGAACTCAAGGTGTAGGATTCTCCAGAGGCCTGAAGTTGTGAATAAACCTACTATTTGTCCACCCTTAAACAGTGCTCACTAGCATAAATGGTAGTAGTGAGCCCAGACATACCAAAAGACTAATTTGGAAACAGTGCTGTGCAACTCTGGATGGTCTAGATGGATGGAGTATGGATGGTTGTGGATAGCCACCATGTTCCACCAAGGCTGCAATGTTAGCAAAGAGCTGGTGGAGTCATGTTTTGGGCCGGAATCTTAGGGATTGAGTTGGTAGGCCCCTTTAGGGTCCCTGAAGGTGTTAAAATGACCTCTGCAAAGTATATAGATTTTCTAACTGACTACTTTTTTCCATGGTACAAAAATAAGAACTGTGCCTTCCATAGCAAAATCATCTTTATGCATGACAATACACCAATTCATGCAGCAAGGAATACCTTTCGAGTTATTGGCTGCTATGGGCACAAAAGGAGAGAAACTCATGGTGTGGCCACCATCCTCCCCTTTCCTCAACTCTACTGAGAACGTTTGGAGCATCCTCAAGCACAAGATCTATGAGGGTGGGAGGTAGGTCACATTAAAACAGCAGCTATGGCAGGCTATTCTGACATCCTGCAAATAAATTCAAGCAGAAACTGTCTAAAGACTCCCAAGTACAATGGATGCAAGAATAGTGAAGGTGATATCAAAGAAGGGGCCCTATGTTAACATGTAACTTGGCCTGTTAAGATGTTTTTGATTGAAACAGCTTTTAAGTTTAGTAAATGTGACCTCTTAATGCAGCAAATTCAACAAATGACCATTTTCAGTCTTTTACAACCTCTAAAATGGTTAGAAACTCTGTTGTGCATAATAATTTTGAAAAATGGATTTTGATTTCTTAATTTGTGAAAAAAAATGTTATCATTGGGAAATTTGTCCAATAAAATGTGATTTCTACTCTAATGGTTGAAGATTTGAACATTATACTGACTGTCATTTGTATTGACCATTGTATTGACCAAAAATCAGAGAAAAATATATATTGCATAATAATTTGGAACTTTGTTTATATGGCCATCTAAGGCTGTGTTCACACGGCGGAATATGATCTTCATTTTCCGCTGCCGGAATTTTTGCCGTGGTCTGCCACGACAGGATGCCGATGCAGTGCATCAGCATTCCATCGCGGCATCCCGCTCCTGATTAGGCCCGGATGAATGGACCTAATCAGGAGGGCATTTCGAGCCGCGGACACCGCGGGTGGAACGTGCGGCAAGATCGAGCAGGACTCTTCTTTTTTTCCGCATCCTGCTGCGATCTCTGCCTCCCATTGAAAACAATGGGAGGCAGATTCGGGAGGAATCTGTTCCGGATTCGGGGGCAGAATCCGCCCCCAAATCCGCGGCAAATTCCTCCATGTGAACACACCCTAAGGTCACCCTCCTATGGTTGCCTCACTAAGGAAGTTAGCCTTCATCAACTTGAAATGGTTTGATACCGAAAACTGTATTTCAGATGTTTATATACACAGCAAGCAATGACATAGACCAAGCTGCTTAACCCCTTCCTTCTGCAGCTATTTTTCGTTTTTTGTATTTTTATTATTTACTCTCTCGATTCCAAATGCCATAACTTTTTTATTTTTCCTTTCACAGAACCACAGGAGGCACCATAAAGTTACTATTTAATATTCTGGACAATATACTGGGAGGATGGGGTGGAATTAGAAAAAAAACCTGTAGCTGTACCATTTTCTTACAGATTCATTTTACAGCATTCACTATGTGGTAGAAATGATATATTCTGTGAGTAGGTACAATCACGATAATACCAAATGTATGTAGTTTTTCTATGTTTTAATACCTTTACATAAGTTAAAAACATTCAAAAACACAAACATTTCTTTGAGTCGCCATATTATGACACCTGTAACTTTTTTATATTTCCATTTTCTAGTTTTTATTTATCCCATTTTGGGGAAAGTCTGACATTTTGATCACTTGTTATTTAATTTTTTTTTTTGGGAGGTCAAACAGCAAAAAATTGGCAATATTTATCCAATGTTTACCATTGGATAAATATTTTTATAATTCAGGCATTTTCTGAATCTATAATGAGGAGAATTTATTAAGACTCATGCTTCCCATTGCAATTTTAATCCATTTCCTCACAGGCACTAGAAGTAGCAAAATTAATAATTCTGGCGCATGTGGAACATCCCATGCGCCTGAACTCAAATCTATTGCAGTTAGTGACTGATGTAGGTTGATGGAGATTCCCCTGTCCTGGTTCACTAGATTCCTGCCCCACTCTGTCTTAAAAAGTGTTGAGCGGTGTGTGGAAGATGATATGCACTACTGTGCATCTCAAAAAAATGTTGATATTGCTACTTTTCCCTTCCACGGCCCTGTGCTCTACAATTAAGGCCCCTCTGCTTGCTCCCCCTGGCAATGGGTTACAGCTGGACTCATACCCTCCTGGCACTTCCTCTACTGGTAGTCTCTGCCCAGCACCTGCCACAGTACCACTGAGCTTTCTATCTGCCACGGCGGCTCCATACTTACTTCGGGCATCCCATGTCCCTCTGATACCTCCTCCTGTCATGGCCTCCGCCTCTGCTGGTCAGAGTGCGGGGGGACCCTACTGGGACCGTTCCTCCTTCATTCTGCACTCCATCCTCTTCTACCCCCTCCTCCGACACCCTGGCCGAACTACGCCAACTGAACGCCTATCTCCATGCCATCCCCACAAAGTCTGACATGGAGGAATATGTGGCACACCTGGAGCAGTCATACAAATCTGAGCTGGCCGCTGTCTGTTCTACTGTACAATCACTGGAAGAGAGAGTAGATACCCTGGAGGCCTCTTCTACCTCGCTTTCTACCCAGTTATCCACCCACGACTCTGTACTGCTGTCTCACTCTCACCAGTTGCACCACCTGACCGATCTCTTGGATGACCTTGAGAACAGGAACAGATGGAACAATATCAGGGTGCGGGGCCTTCCTGAAGTCTTTGAACCCCAGCAACTGGACGCTACTCTGCGCACTATTTTAAACTCCCTCCTGGGGGTCCCTCCTGACTCTCCGCTCGAGTTGGACTGGGCGCATCGTTCCCTGGGCCCACGCCCTCTGGACTCTGCCACTCCTAGAGACGTCATTTGCCGGGTACATAGGTGCCAGCTCAAAGAGGCCATCATGCGGAAGGCCAGGGATGCCCGCCAAGTCGAGTTTCAGGATGCTCCTATCAACTTACTCCCGGATCTGTCCAGACTCACCCTTGCCAGGCGGCGTGCTCTGAAGCCTCTTCTGGACCTTCTGATTCAACACCAGATCCCGTACTCCTGGGGGTTTCCTTTCCAACTGCAGGTCCAGCGGGATGGCCGTTCTATGTCCCTAACTTGCCCGGATGATGTTCCTACCTTCACTGCCGCCCTTGGACTCCCTCCGATGCGGATTCCAGAGTGGCCATCGTTACCTGGCACCCCAGAATGAGCCCAACCCGCGTGGTCCCAGCACCACCCTGGTCAGCAAATTTTTGTTGTTACAGTTACCTCTATAGTGGCGTGGCCCGGGGACCCGAGGGGGAGCGGCTCCTTCATGGAAAGCTCGTTCCCCACCGGGGTCTCCATGCTACTGTGTAGCACGTGTTTAGGTATTGTTTGCCTTTTCCCCACCTGTTTTGGTGGTGGCTCAGTCCACCACCTCACAGCAGTCAGTTGAATTCTGTTTCTGTGTTAGATTGTGTCAGATCGTGTTAGTTTTTCCCTTTCCTAAGTGTGTGTTCCTTTTGTGTCCCCCCTTCCTCCCTCCCTTTCCAGCTACAGTACAGACCAAAAGTTTGGACACACCTTCTCATTCCAAGAGTTTTCTGTATTTTCATGACTATAAAAATTGGAGATTCACACTGAAGGCATCAAAACTATGAATTAACACATGTGGAATTATATACTTAACAAAAAAGTGTGAAACTGAAAATATGTCTTATATTCTAGGTTCTTCAAAGTAGCCACCTTTTGCTTTGATTACTGCTTTGCACACTCTTGGCATTCTCTTGATGAGCTTCAAGAGGTAGTCACCTGAAATGGTCTTCCAACAGTCTTGAAGGAGTTCCCAGAGATGCTTAGCACTTGTTGGCCCTTTTGCCTTCACTCTGCAGTCCAGCTCACCCCAAACCATCTCGATTGGGTTCAGGTCTGGTGACTGTGGAGGCCAGGTCATCTGGCGTAGCACCCCATCACTCTCCTTCTTGGTCAAATAGCCCTTACACAGTCTGGAGGTGTGTTTGGGGTCATTGTCCTGTTGAAAAATAAATGATGGTCCAACTAAACGCAAACCGAATGGAATAGCATGCCGCTACAAGATGCTGTGGTAACCATGCTGGTTCAGTATTCCTTCAATTTTGAATAAATCCCCAACAGTGTCACCAGCAAAGCACCCCCACACCATCACACCTCCTCCTCCATGCTTCACGGTGGGAACCAGGCATGTAGAGTCCATTCGTTCACCTTTTCTGCGTCGCACAAAGACACGGTGGTTGGAAACAAAGATCTCAAATTTGGACTCATCAGACCAAAGCACAGATTTCCACAGGTCTAATGTCCATTCCTTGTGTTCTTTAGGCCAAACAAGTCTCTTCTGCTTGTTGCCTGTCCTTAGCAGTGGTTTCCTAGCAGCTATTTTACCATGAAGGCCTGCTGCTCACAGTCTCCTCTTAACAGTTGTTGTAGAGATGTGTCTGCTGCTAGAACTCTGTGTGGCATTGACCTGGTCTCTAATCTGAGCTGCTGTTAACCTGCGATTTCTGAGGCTGGTGACTCGGATGAACTTATCCTCCGCAGCAGAGTTGACACTTGGTCTTCCTTTCCTGGGGCGGTCCTCATGTGAGCCAGTTTCTTTGTAGCACTTGATGGTTTTGGCCACTGCACTTGGGGACACTTTCAAAGTTTTCCCAATTTTTGGACTGACTGACCTTCATTTCTTAAAGTAATGATGGCCACTCATTTTTCTTTACTTAGCTGCTTTTTTCTTACCATAATACAAATTCTAACACTCCATTCAGTAGGACTATCAGCTGTGTATCCACTGAACAACACAACTGATGGTCCCAACCCCATTTATAAGGCAAGAAATCCCACTTATTAAACCTGACAGGGCACACCTGTGAAGTGAAAACCATTTCAGGTGACTTCCTCTTGAAGCTCATCAAGAGAATGCCAAGAGTGTGCAAAGCAGTAATCGAAGCAAAAGGTGGCTACTTTGAAGAACCTAGAATATAAGACATATTTTCAGTTGTTTCACACTTTTTTGTTAAGTATATAATTCCACGTGTTAATTCATAGTTTTGATGCCTTCAGTGTGAATCTCCAATTTTTATAGTCATGAAAATACAGAAAACTCTTGGAATGAGAAGGTGTGTCCAAACTTTTGGTCTGTACTGTATGTCCACTTTGAATATTTGTACCTTGAACGCAAAAGGACTTAACGTTCCACAAAAACGCAGCCAGATCTTGTACCAACTTCACAAAAAACGTTCTCATATCCTTATTTTACAGGAGACTCATTTTAAGGAAGGTCATGTTGCGGATATCCTCAACCGCCATTTCCCCGTTTGGTTCCACAGCGTCAACCCGGCCGCCAAGTCCAAGGGAGTATCGATTGCTCTGCATAGGTCTCTGCAGCACGAGGTAATGGACACTCTGATTGACCCCGAGGGTAGATTTGTCTTTCTCAAACTGCGCATCGCGGGTACGGTCCTCACCATAGCAGGTTGCTACCTCCCTAATCAGAGACAACTGCGGTACTGTAGGGACCTAGTCGGCAAACTTTCTGACTTTGGCGAGGGGGTTATGATCCTCGGGGGCGACTTTAATTTCGTTTTGGACCCCATGACTGACTCTACCCCTCCCCACTCCCACCTGCGTAGCCTTAAGACTGCTCTTCATAACTCCCAGATGGTTGACGTGTGGAGCATCCTACATCCCAATGAGTGAGACTACACGTATTACTCCCCCCGCGCACAACTCTTATAGCCGCATTGACTTTTTCTTGATCAGCCACCACGCCCTTTCTTGCGCCCCTACCCGACAGATTGGTTCCGCTCTTTGGTCGGACCATTCGCCCGTATTTCTATCAGTGGAGGTTCCGGGACTCGTCTGCCGTCCCCTCACCTGGCATCTGAACGACAGCCTTTTAAAAGATACCACTTGCCAGGCAGACGTCGGCGCTGCGATCAGGAACTTTGGTCTTGATCACGCTCAGGACTCGACAACACTTCCTCTACAGTGGGAGGCACTAAAATGTGTGTTCCGGGGCGTCCTGATTAAACATGGAGCACGTCTTAAAAAAGAGGAGGCAGCGTGGGTCTCCTCGCAGCTAGCCAAGATTCATTCCCTTGAAGTGCAACATAAACGTTCCTGCTCTCAGGCGGACTTCACGGAGCTCCTCAATGCTAGAGAGGAGCTTCGAGCCCACTTAGACGAGATGTCCATTCCAATACCACGTTCTTTTTTTGCTCACGCTCAGACTCAGTTTGGGAGGTTTGTGTGGGGAGCAGTGTGGAGCAGGTTGCGCTTCCGGACGCTGACGCGCCGTAAACTCCGTGGCGGTGCGGGCCTGCCTGATCCTCGACTATACTACCGCGCGACAGTACTGTTGTGCCTCTCTGACTGGCGTTATCGCAGGGCGGACAAGCAGTGGGTCTCTATAGAGGCCGACTTGCTTTTGTCCCACCTCCCCTCCCTACCTTCGGTTCCATCTCATTTTCGTCCCAGCGCTATCAGACACTCCATTCTATCCTCCCACTTCCTCAAAACTTGGGACTCCAAAAGTGCGGGTGGCCGCATAGCCAGGGTCCTGGGTCCCCTCAGCCCTCTGTTCTAAAATCCAATGTTCCCATGGGTTGCTCCGCTGACAAATTCCTTTGCTGGCTGGCCAGGGACAACATTCGCCTACATCAGGTCACAGACAGCGCTTTTCTTCCTTCTCTGGCACAATTGCAAGCTCACCATCCCAATCTCCGTTTGTCTTGGTTAGAATATGGCCAGCTCACTGCCTTCATGCTCATCCTGGAGTTTGCCCTTTCCCGGACTGACACCACTCCGCGTGCCCTCTCTGTTCTTTATGGTATCCTCCTCCAGGACACTACACTCGGGCCCCCCCTCCTACGTTGGCCCCTGGGAATCTGACCTTGGTACCTGCCTCTCCACTGCCGACTGGGATAAGTCCTTCCTGTACACGCATAAACTCCCGTTGCAAAAATACTGACCGGCTGGTACCGCTGTCCTGACCTCTTGCATAGGATCTACCCTGGTGTTTCTGACCGGTGTTGGCGCTGTGGTTCCGAAAGAGGCACCTTGTATCATATTTGGTGGGAATGCATGGCCCTCAAGCCCTTTTGGGATGCCGTCTTTACGCTTTATGCTAAAGTGAGCGGCAGATCTGTCACACCCTCGCCCCAGCTTGCACTTCTCTCCATCATACCAGGGAGGGTCTTGGCTGTTAAAAAGGACCTCTTGCGACATTTTACTCACCGCTGCCAGAACAGTCATTCCCAGGAATTGGCACAGTACTGCCGCGCCTACCCTGGTGGAGTTTCTTCAGGAGATTCTCCTTATCAGGAGAATGGAAGCCCTGGTGGCCGAGGAATCGCCCGACCCCTCTAAATGTGAGTCCCTCTGGCGGAGTGATGTTTCAGGCGTCCTCGGAGTTCTCCTCTTTCTTTTCTTAATGTGGGGTTGCTTTGCTCCTCTGTTGGTGCAGTGTCCGGCTGCTCTCCATAACCAAATTTTCCCTTCCATTCCTCCCCCCCCTTGCCCCAGTGTGTCCCCTCTGTCCTTGGCGTGTCTATGGTCTTGTGTGTCCCGCACACTGTGTACTCCCTATGACCCTCCTCCCCTTCAACGTTTGTCTTAATCTACTGTTAGGCGGGTGGTGCTGTGGTGGCTCTCTACAGTTGGATTTTTGTTCTTTCAGCCATCACCCAGCTATTGTTACAGTTATTTTAGTTGCCACTGTGTTATTCATTGCCGATTTCCTTATTGTGGGCCTCGCCAGCCCTTCGCCTAATCCTTTATTACTGTGCGTTATCTATGAACATGGTGGCTTGGGTGACCCCCCTGTCTTAATTGATACTGATGCTATGGCATTGTAACCCCCTCCCCTTTTTTCTCTTCTGTTTTTATTGCAAAACTTAATAAACTTGATTAAACATATTGCTACTTTTCAGACCCCTTAAGGGCTTTGAAACCGAGTCAGTCCGATCATCATGGAGACTGCTCAGGAGTAAAGTCAGGATGGGTAAAAGATCACCATCTTGGTGCAGTGCACTGCTCCAGTTGCAATTGACCGAAACCTCTAAGCAGTTAAATGCCTACAATCAGATATTCTTTGATTATGGGTCCTGCGTGTAAAACAGCCGAGACTTGGCAAGTATGGCACATGCTCAACTCCTGAGCAGGCTCCATGATCAAAGATCCAACATCAGCCTTAATAAGATATAAATTTTCTTAAGACTCGATAGTTTGTTGTGGTGATGTTTTTCTTTCTGATTTATTTACAGATTGTGAAGTGTAAGGCTGAGGCCCCATGTTGCCGAAATGCCGCTTTTTTTGTTGCAGATTTTGCTGCGTTTTTTGAGACAAAGCCAGGAGTGGATTGAGCAGAAGATAGAGGTATAAGAAGCTTCCTATACATTTCCCATTTCTTTTGTAGCCATTCTTGGCTTTGGCTCAAAAAAACGCATCAAAATCTGCAACAAAAAAAGCTGCGTTTCTGCAACGTGGGGCCTCTGCCTAAAAGAAACAATACCTGGATCCATGTGAAGAAAACTGCACATATATTGAAAACCTTCTTATATTCTGTCCACACATTGCTAAAGAACTGCAAACATAAAACTTATGTTAGACTGAGAAGAGTTTCACCTAAGCTAGAGTTCTGATTCTCGGTGGTAGACTGACACCTCAATCTACTTGGGCCTTAACTATAGGTTGACATTGTGTTCTGAGGACTACTGGAACATGTACAAGTGATATGTTTGAAAGCACTTTTAGGCCTCCTGCATACAACCGTAGTGCATTTAGTGTCCACAAATACTGATCCGCAATCTGAAAAAAAAAAACCACGTCCGTATTTCATCAATATATCATCCACAATCACGGATTCCCTACACTGGTTTGTGTTGCAAATGCGGCCAAAAATAGGACATGCTTCATAATTTGTGGTCCTTGAATATGGCATGGACACACAACTGCATTTTTAATGGGCCCATAGAAATGAATGGGAGTTTACTAATTGTGGATAAAAGCTACAGTCAAGTGCATGAGGCCTTAGGCCTTATTCACACATCAGTGTTTTGTTCAGTGATTTGAGAGCATGAGCAGTGAGAAGAACGGTACAGCTCTCAAAAGAGAAACAAAGTTAAGAATAAAGAGATGCAGGATTTCACAGAAAGGAACCAACTTTGTTAGTAAAGTATATTAAAAAATGTGACAAATTAATGACACAAATATGCCAGAAAATCAAAAGTTGTTCAAAAGTTTAGTTATGCTTTAAAAGATTTGTCATGGGTTTAAATGGAACTTGTCATCTTTATTTTACATTGAAAACCCACCACCCATTTAGAGCACTCTTAAAAATGAATGTGTAACCAAAAAACCCTTATGTACTAATGTAAAGTCTGGTTTATTAACCACTTCCGTACCGCCCATAGACTATATACGTCCAAAAGGAATTCAGCAACTGCACAAAATGTGCAGCTGCTGAAACAGGGAGCCGGCTGTAACTTCAGCGGGAGCTCCCAGAGAGAAGGCAGGGAAGGTTTATTACAGTCCCTGCCTTCCCGATCGCTGTGTATACAGCGCTCAATGAGCGCTGTATACAGCGCTATGGGCGCCGTCATCTTGCGGGTCCCCTCCGACCCGGCGGTCATGTGATCCGCCCACATCAGCGTCTGTTAGAGCTGCTGGGTCCTATAGGACCCAGATCAGCTCTATAGTTATGTGAAAGCAACGTGTAGGAGGCTGTATTCCTCCTGAAACTGGGGCTAAATGTACCAGCCCCAGTTACAGGGAAATCAGCCTCCCGAAAAAAAAAAAAAAAAAAAAAAAGGCATCAGATGTCCCCATAGGTCTATTATGACCTTATGGGGACACAATGTAAAAAAAAAAAAAATTAAAAAAAAAAAAAGTATAGAAAAGTAAAAAAAAAAAAACTAAATAAAATAATTAAAAAAATTAATAAAATAATACGCCAATAACACGCCCTGATTACAAGTTATATCACCACCCCTGACGACACCATAAAAAATAATAATTACCGTATCAGAGAGGAAAAACTATTTTATAAAGTTTTTTAGTAGCACTTTGTGTTATTAGTTAAGAAACAGGCACTAGAGGAAGCATCATCTGTGTTAATGCACACAGTAAACAGCCCACTGAAGACCAAGATGGGAACAGACTCTATCACCTATGCGGGAGCATGCTCCTGCGTTTCTAGTTGGTAAGGGACCCTTGATGATGCCATAATGTGCATGTACATAAGCTATGTGTGTGTGTGACGTGTATGCAGGTGAGCTCTGTATGTGTGACATGCTTGTAGTTTAGTTGTGTGTGCAGTTCTGGTAGAAGCACACAAAGCTCAATTTGTAAGACAAGGATATGTCTCCCTAACAGTCATGACATTATAAAATGTCTATTAGCAACTACAAATCATCTGTGTATTGCGTGGTAAATTGACAAATTACACAGATCATGCTCCCTCTAGTGGCCAACAGTGGAAAACAAAAATAAAAATTCTACAATTTATGAATTGTAAAAAAAAATATAAAAAATTTACATAAAATAAACAGTACTTGTCATTAACCCCTTCCCGACATACGCTGTAATAGTATTAGATAAAGTGATTTCCACATAGACTGCAAAACAGTTGTACTGAGGTCTATAGGGCAAGTGATCTAATGATTGCAAGTTTAAGTCCCTAGGGGGCTAAATATTTTTAAATAAAAAAAAAAAAAAACTTAAAAAAAAATTAAAATCATAACCCTTTCCCTAGATTCCAAATAAAACTATAAAAATCTAAAAATATTTATCTAATACAGCCATAGTGGTAAAAAACATCAAAAGCGCCAAATTGCTTTTTTTTGCCATTTCACCTCCCAAATAAAATTCAATGATAGTGATTAAAAAGTCCAAAATACCACAAATGAAAATTACATTCTGTGGTGCAAAAAAAAGATACCTTACACAGTTACACAGAAAAATAAAAAAGTTACGAGTGTCAGAATATGATGACTAAAAAATGTTTTAAAATTTTTTCAAAGTTAGAACATGACAAAAACTAAATACATTTGGTATCACTGTGATCATGCTGATGCAAAGAATGTAAGGAACATGTCTTTTTGGCTGCATTATGAACGCCGTAAAAATTAACCCGGTAAGGTTAGGTTCACACCTGTGCCTGATCTACATTTGGCATTTCTGTCCCTGAATCTACTTAAAAAATGCTGAGAGAAAAGTCTTGTGAAAACCGGCGGACCCTATTATAGTCTATAGGGACCGCGGGTTTCTGCAGGTAACCACTTTTTAAGCGGATTAGGTTTTCGTTCTTTTGGTCCCCAAGTGGACCCGAAGAACGGAAATCCGAATGCAGGTGTGAACCTAGCGTAAAGAAAGTGGAGCAAGTGCAGTTTTTCTGATACTGAATTTTCTGCATTCAGATTTTTTTTCCAGCTTCCCAGTACATCATATGAAATATTAAATGTTACCATTATGAAGTACAATTTGTCCTGCACAAAATAAGCTCTCATATGGCTGTGTGATCAGAAAAATAAAAGTCATGTTTTTTTTAGGTAGTAAATAGGAGTAAGGCCAAAGCCCTACGTTGCGGAAACACAGCTTTTTTTGTTAAAGATTTTGTTGCGTTTTTTGAAACAAAGCCAAGAATGGCTACAAGAGGAAAGGGAAATATATATAAAATACTTACACTTCTACCTTTTGCTCAGTCCTCTCCTGGATCTGGCTCCAAAAAACACAACAAAATAAGCTGCATTTCCGCAACGTGGGGCCTTAGCCTAAAAAACGAAAATAAAAAAAATTTAAAATAGATGTGGTGGGAATTGGTTAGTTAAATAAACAACTTTTGTAACTAATTTTGGCTCCTTTCTGTGAAATCCTGCATTTCTTTATTCTTTCTCTTGCCTCTCTTCTCACTGTGTTCAGTGTACGGGCCTGTATGTGTGAAAATAAGGGTGTGGGAGGGGGGGAGTCACTTCAAACAGATATATCTGGGGCATTAAAAAAAGTAGAAGAGTGCTTCTCATCTTTCATGTAACACTATGGTTGCAGATGTAGCTGTATTATTTCCAAAGATATCTTCAGTTGAAAACACAGTTGGCATTGGGAGCAGCTGCAACTGTATATAAATATCCCAATCCCGAGATATAACGGTATGAAGTAACACCCCCCGAAGAGCTGGGCAATTTTTGCCTAATAATAAAATCTATTTTTTCATGCTTAAGGGCAAATCTCAAATTGGGATTTTCATGTTTTTGCTTAAATATTTAAAAAAAAATTCCGTGAGCTGGCAGCGGGGGAAGTCATTATAAATATTTTATGCAGCTTCTGTGACTTAACACCCAGCTACTCACTAAAGAAAAGAAACTGTTGATCATAGCTTGCGGCTGGCGGAATAAGCATGGAAGATATCAGACTTTGGACCGCCATAACTTAGGTCTATAGGGATGGTGATTTACCTGACCTAGATCTGGCATGGGCTCTGTGTGTTAGCACCCTATGGATGAACTATATTTATGTCAATAAGTTTTAACTTAGCGAATCCTATCAAAAAGGCTGGCCTGTTACCTAGATATTCTTACAGTAACAGCAGTTTGCTATCCAAGGGTAAAGGGGCTATTGGAAAACATGGGGGAAAAAGAATAGTTATGACGAGTAAAACTTTCAAAATACCGGATGAATACAACTGTCTGCAGTTCTGATGTGACTGCTCCTGTGCCTGCGGCATGAGCGTGACATACTATTACAGCATATATTACATACTCAGCACTATGTAATAATATGGCGCAGACTGTTAAGAGGTTAATATATACCTCTTAGCAATAGGTTTAATAACAAGATGCCAAACATCTCTCATACAGTCTTAGTTGGAGGAATAACCCCTAGTATAACATTTTCTGGATTATCATGCGCTCTCTATTCAAAGCAGTAAAGGTGATCTTGCATCTTTGATCTTGCAATGCATGTGTCTACCATGACTGACATATCTCTCAACTGTCCCATATTCAGCAGTAGTATAATGTTGTACCGTGTTAGCCATTGAAAGTAGTGGAAGAGTGAAGAAATCAGGCGATACGTTTTAGAGGCTAACTGAGTATATTTATAAGTAAACTTTCAGAAGACTAGCTTCCTTCATCAGACATGGTATTATACAAGAACTGAAAATTCACAGATTTTTTATATACCCTATACACATGGTCTTCAAAGGATTTTAGAGTCCGTAAAAAAACAAAAAACAAAATGCAATCTAAGTAGAGAAGTTATTTACAACCAGTCAAAAAAATAATCTGGAAAGTTGTGGTGCGTGACAGAGGGATCTGTTATCTGTTTGCTATCAGGAGGTGATTTGTGACCCTCACAGGTCATACATAGTGTGACATGAAGCTGGCATGAATATTAAGTCCAAATTGCAGAGTTTAAAATTTTTGCATAAACTTGTACTCCCATTGTTTCCTTTCCTCCTGCGTCTTAAACTGTCCCATTAAAACCACAACCTGCAAATCTTCAATAGAGTGGTTTTCTCCGGAGAAATGTGCGGCCACTGGGAGATCTGTTCTGCTGTTATTAATGGTGGATCTGTGTGAGTTCATGTGCTGACTAAGTCTCTGCCCTGTTTCCCCCACATAGAGGCCTGTGGTGGGACATTGCACACACATTATGAGGTACACCACATTGGAAGACCTGCAGTAAAATGTCCCCCTAATTCTGTGCACCTGTTGTGACTGTCGGACAGGTACACTGTCAGCGGTGTGGATGTGCTTGCAGGTCATGCTCCTTTTTTGTAGGCAACGTGAGGTGCCATTTTCAGTTGGGGCCTTCAGGGCACTTTGGACAATAATATGCCTCAGGTTTGGTGGTTGTCAAAAGGAAAGGAGAGGGGGGACTGGAAATATGTCCTTGAGTCTGTTGTCCCTATGTAGCACAGGTTGGAGATCCTTGGCAATCCTTCGTAGGATCTCCAGCTGTTGGTTGTAGGTGACAACTAGGGGCACTCGGGCTTCTTTCTGGGTCTCTTTATATGTGAGTAGACTGTCCCTGCTAATGGCTGTCACTTTGTTTAATTGGTTGTCTGTCACTTTTGGTTTGTATCCCAATCGGAGAAATTTCATCCTCAGATCCAGGAGGTGCTTGTCCAGGTCTGCTTTGTCGGAGCAAATACGATTGTATCGTATAGCCTGGCTGTAGATAATAGATTGTCTTGTGTGCTTGGGGTGGAAGCTGTCGTTTCTCAGGTAGGCCGTTCTGTCTGTGGGTTTGTGGTATATTGATGTGAGTAGCCGGTGGTCTTTAATGTATATTGTGGTATCCAGAAAGTGAATTTCACTCCCTGAATAGCTAAGTTTAAGGTTGATGGTAGGGTGAAAGTCATTGAATTCATTATGGAATTGAAGTAGGGCCTCCTCACCTGCAGTCCAGATGACAACGATATCATCAATATAATGAATGTAAATCATAGGCGCATGTTGATAAATATGCTCCTTCCAGTTCTGCCATAAAGAAATTTGCATATTGGGGTGCACATCTGGTCCCCATTGAAGTTCCCATTCGTTGTAGATATAGATCCTCTCCAAAGGTAAAATGGTTGTGGCTAAGGATGAATTGTATGAGCTGCGTTACTGGTTCTGTTGGGAGGTTTAGTTTTGCCAGGTGTACCTGACATTCTGCAACTCCATCCTTGTGGGGAATGTTGGTATACAGGGATTCCACATCCATGGTGGCCAAAATGGTACCCTCAGGTAGTGGGCCCAGGGCAGTTGTTAAGAAGGTCAGTGGTGTCCTGGATATAGCTTGGAGTATCCCTGACAAGGGGTTTAAGGAGGTTTTCCACCCAACCTGAGATGTTTTCTGTCAGTGTCCCAATGCCAGAGATGATCGGCCTCCCAGGGTTGCCATCTTTGTGTATCTTTGGGAGCATATAGAAGCAGCCCGGCCTGGGATCTTTTGGGATAAGTCCTTTTATCTGATTCTGGATCTGGATTGAAAACTTTATGATCATACTCTTTAGTTCTTTCATATAGGCCTTTGTGGGATTACTTCCAAGTTTGGAGTAACGGATGAGATTTGACAGTTGCCTGTTTGCTTCCTCGATATAGTCTGAGGTGTTCATTATGACTATTGCGCCCCCTTTGTCCCAGACTTCCCACTGTACAGGACATACAATAGTATGTCTGAAGACAGAAATGAGTACAATGGTGAAGTAGGGAGTACTCATTGGAATTAGTTGGGGTCAAAGGGAGTACGGGCAGTGTTCGAGATGAGGCTTTCCATACAGACACTTGCCACAGATTTTGTCCCTCCTTCTGACATCTGAAAGTTGGGAAGTATGCCAATGATAAACATTTAAGAATAAATTAATTTATTTCATTATCAAATGCAGACTCCTCCTCACATTTGTGTCGGTGGGGAGTGGGACATATGTACAGTGCAAATACACTAATCCATATACCCACATGCACCTCTTATGAAACACTGGAATGAATGGTAGTGTAGAAACATGTAATCGATTTTTCAGTATCACTAGATGTAGTGTGGTCTCAGCATCATACTTTAGAAGTATAACGTGCAGATCTCAGAACTACTCCAAGTTTAGTCTAGAGGGGGATCCTGGAATACATATTTATGCAGGTGATGGAGGATAAGTATTGCGAACCAACAGTTGGGGCATTTAAATAGCTCTGTGGTTTATCCTGCACTCATCTGTGGACGCTCTCTAGAAGCATCATTGGTAATAAATATATTTGGCCATAGTTTCCGTTCTATTTTTTTCTATTACACTTTGTGGTTTTAGCGTTCACTATCAGGCAGTTTTGAGTTTCAGTTTCAGGAATGCACACAGAATCCATCATAGTATAGTAGCGAATTTTTTACATGAAAGTAATTAAGTAACAAGCTATGTATCTAATGAATTATACATTACCAATAATTGTATAATATAATGAAAAATAATTTTTTTGTTTTGAACCAACTTTTTACCGACTCCACCCTAAACTGGCACCAGCTCCGACACCCTGATTTATAATTAAATGAATTAAAACCCGCAATTTATTTACTAGATAACAATCTTTTTTAAATGCTGACATGGCACTACCTCCTGGGCTAGGGCATTTGATAATCTTTCTACTGTAACTGTAAAGAACCCCTTCCTTTGTAGACTCTTAACGCTATGTTCACATCAAAGTTGTAGAGTCCGCCAGAAATCGGTGAAGGAAAAAAGTCATGCAAGGAGGACTTTTTCCTCTGTTGGTTTCAGTTTACAAACAACAGACACCCGACAGACTCCATTATAGTCAATGGGGTTCGCCGGGCTCCATGTAATTGCTGTTTTGGCGGACAACAGAGATACAACGTTAGTATGAACCTAGTGTCAACCGCCTTTCCTCAACCTGTAAAGAATGTCCCATGGTTGTTTGTGCACTTCTTCGACAGAGTAAATTATATGCCTGTTTTTTGTACTGACCATTCATACATCGTTGTACATATAAATAAGATTACCTCTAAGGCGTCTTTCTTCCAGGTGAACAAGCCTAATTTTAGTAGCCTCTCGTTTCAGCCTCTCTGTGCTGGTTCTCAGCTTTGTTTTGTGATGGCCAAGTTGGCACCAGTGAGGAATCCCTTTTTTCCACAGAAACACTGATTTAGTATTGATTCACTGAATCAGTATTTATAAGCCAAAACCAGGAATAGGTCCAAAAAACTAGAATAGTTCCAAATATTTCCATTTTACCTTTTCTTGTTATATTCCATCCTTGGTTCTGATTTATACTGATGCACAATACTGACCAAAATACTGCCTTGTAAAAGCAGTCTTAGTATTTTTGCCTCTGTTTTTTCTTTTAACAAATTTGTTCAATTTTAACGAAACTCTTTTCTTTTTCCAATCAGGGCAATTTTACTTATGGTTTTAAATTTTAACAAATAATACATTCAAATATTTTGCTATTCCAAAGCAGTAGTGCCAGTCAACAAAAAACAGGCATGTTCCTATAGGCAACTAACGGTATAGCAGCCATGGGGGCCTTTGTTAGTTTTAGGCTGCCATATATAAGTATTGGACCCCTTTGGGGGCTTTGTTTTGATCATGCCATGGTGACTACTGACTGGTGCATCTAAGGGGTTAAACAAATAGGTGTAGAAGCAGACTGTAATTGACGCTCACTATACAATACTGATTCTTATATATGAATTATGGTTCATATACTGTATAAGAATCAGTAATAACACATATACTACTGCAAAATTGAAGGAGATTTATATTCATTCTTTATAACTAAAATGGTAAAACTATATTTTCATTTGAAAAGTAGGAGTTGGGAGGGCGGGTCACCAACACCTTAAGGGCATTCACCAAAACTTGTGTAGGGCACCTCAGCAACACCAGAGAGGCATTCACCCACACCTGAGGGTCATGATCCAACACCTATAGGGTGCAGGGTACCTCACCCACATCTGTAGGGTGCCTCACCAACCCACACCTGAGGCGCGTTAACCCCCAGTCCTATAGGGCACCTCACCCACACCTGAGGCGCGTTAACCCCCAGTCCTATAGGGCACCTCACCCACACCTGAGGCGCGTTAACCCCCAGTCCTATAGGGCACCACACCCACACCTGAGGCGCGTTAACCCCCAGTCCTCTAGGGCACCTCACCCACACCTGAGGTGCGTTAACCCCCAGTCCTCTAGGGCACCTCACCAACACCTGAGGTGCGTTCCCCTCCCAGTCCTCTAGGGCACCTCACCCACACCTGAGGCGCGTTAATCCCCAGTCCTCTAGGGCACCTCACCCACACCTGAGGTGCGTTAATCCCCAGTCCTATAGGGCACCTCACCCACACCTGAGGCGCGTTCCCCTCCCAGTCCTCTAGGGCACCTCACCTACACCTGAGGGGCCTCACAATTTGAGAAGTGCTGAATTGAATGTTATCAGTGAATATGGCACAAGTACCATGTTTTTTGTGAGCAATGAAAAGGGGTGTCTTCCTAAAGATTCTGTTGTATCTCTTTGCAGGGCCCAGCACATCCATCTACTGTATTATACTTCCAGACTATTGCTTTTACTGTAGACTGACTGAATATACCTGTATTTCTTTCCCAGCTCCTTTACCAGAAGCAGAACTTTCAATCCGTCAATCAATCTAATAAACAGTATTACACGAGAACATTTTATATGACTGTACTGGCATTGCCTGTATTAAAGATGGCAAACCATATACTTGCGCAGACGCGCCGGATGCCCTGTGACCAAGGTTTGCTTCTGCGCGGAGCACTGTGTGAGGCTGCTCTCCCGGTCTGGGCGGAGTGTGGACGTGGCAAAGCCTGAGAAGCCCGAGTTTTACCTCATTTCCGGAAGGAACTAGAGACGACGCTTTCTGGAAACAGACGGGAAGTGAGTGCAGGAGCCGGAACGAGAGGAGGTGAGTAGCTCTCATAGGATCTGGGGTTCAGAAAACCGAGATCGGGGTCCCTGACAGTCCCGGGGTCCTCAAGGCTAGCAGCATCGTGTGTCATGTCAGAGGAGGAAGCCTGTCAGTGCTGCAGCCCGGAGGCCGGCACTTCACAGGCCTAGTGACAGGTGTGACTGCTCACCTGTGTGCTGACTGTCTCGCTGCTACCATAGAGAGGAGCCGATGAGATAGCAGGGGCTGGACACAGGCAGGGAGCCCCGGACTTACCATAGAGAGTGATGAGTGTCATTGCATTAAATATCTCCTAGCTCAGCGCCCAAGTGCAGAGTGTGGCCTCTAATACCCCTCTCTAGGGCACAGTGTCTGGAGCCCCAGCATAGTCACTGACAGAATAATGCTGCTGGTTGCTAGGTAACCACCCAAACTTAATCAGTATTAATTAGGAAGTGACTGCCCAGTAAAGAGTACAGTACAATGGGGTGTTTAGTGATGTCTCCCAATACCAACACTGCTGGCACACAGCCCCGTAATATACTGCATCGCTGGTCTACAATGTGATGATACTGCCCTTTATTGTATCTGTGTCGCTGCGGATTGGTTGTTTCTCAGGTCTATGCTTGTTGTCAGTGAATGGGAATTTTCATATTAGTAGTGATCACATTATGTGACTGCTGAGACCAATGACTGGCCACAGCGATCATCTGAGCCGCTGCACTTCTGTCCCAGCCAGTGTCTGCATGGAATGAAATGGGGGCATTATGCCGGAATGTAAGATTGGGGGTAGGTGAATATTGCTACTTTTTTTTTTTTTTTGTCTCTCTCATTACCCCCAGGGTTTTCCATTATGCCTGGAAATCCTCTTTAACTCATAGAGCATTGTCTAGACTGGATACAGTTGTAATAAATATGTATGAACAAAAAGATTTTCTGAGTTTTCCAGTTTAAGGCTAAACACTGTTTTTTACAGAAAGTCCACAGAGTGTTCCTCTGCGGACTTTCTGTCTCTATTATACATATTCAGAAAAAGCCAGCGTTTCCGTGGGTGTAATTGACATGCTTGCTAAAATGGAAGCGTTTTTGAAATCGCATTTCTGTTGCAGATTTTGTTGTGCAATGTGTGGATAGGATTAGCCAGAGTCCTATCCACTTTGCAAGTACTGTAATATGCAGCGTTTTTGGCTGAGGAGTTTCCGCCATGGCAAAAACGCTGCATATTCGCAACGCGAGGTCCTTGCCTAAAGGAATGGTTCCCATACTCGCCTCAACATTCCAACACAACTCCTATTGCAACATATCCGCTGTACTTTTTCTTGACTGGACTACTCCTTAATGTCATCTCTCCTGGCATATCTGTTTTGGTAAATATTTGGATTACCATAATATAACAATTCTGGGAAATTTTTGCTTAGAATTCTGTGTTTTCACATTCCCCTGCTGTTCCTCCAGAAAATGTATAAATAAATTAATATCTGGGTGTTACCATTCCCCTTGCCTAACGGTTGTGAACCTACACAGCGGTATTGATTGGACAGTGTCAGATTGTGTAGGATACTCCCCAATTGGTAAGACCCACTTGTTAATTCATTCATAAATTTGTGTATGGAGTAACACAGGATTAGCGCAATGTGATGTTTTTATTGACAGACATGACAGGGGTGGTGGCAGGTTCTCTTAAAACATAGTTTCATAAATATCTCCCCTCTTCTGATAGTTTGTAACAATGAAGGTAATGTGTCGGTCACCTATCCATCAGTTCTCAGTTTGGACCTTCCATTGTAGAATTTGTTAAAATGCAGGACCTCTCCATGGTCGGTGAGGTCTATTAGGTGCCATTCGTCTTTGTTTTGCTCCTGTAATAAAGCAGAACAATAAAAAAAACATCCAAATATCTAGATTCTTGTATTGACCAGAGCTACATGGCAAGTTTGGCCACCACTTTCATTACACAACTAGAGATTGACAGGTCGCCCTGCAGCTCCATCATTAATGTATGTGAATTAAGTCAATTGCAACCCCTAGTGTGCTGTCTAGTCACACTGCTCAATTGCGACTCCATTCACTAACATTAGTAAAGGAGACTTGTGCAACCCGGCAGTAGATGATTGGACATGTTGCATATAACATGCTCAGTCATTCTTTCAACCTAAATCTACCCTCAGTGGAGACTTAGGAGACCCTCATACACATGAGAGTCTGGTCTGGTTGGTTTTTGTTTCCAGCTTCATTTTATAGAATATTCCTGTTTTGACAAGTCCAGTTGGGGTGTGAAGACTATATCTGATAATATATTTGATATCTGAGTGTTACATCTTGGAATGGTTTTGCTGAACAATACTGTATACAGATATGGCAGAGGATCTATGAATGACTTATTATCTTGTCATACCAGGAACACACTGCTCTACATAGAGACCACAGCTTCATTGTTTACCACAGTCATGTTAGATAATGCTTTATCCAGTAAAGTGTTCTGTAATTGACAATAGGTTCTGCTTTTAGCTAGCAAAGTAAGCATTGGTCCATTTAACATAAATTGTCCTGTGTAGGACACGGATGAGCAGAAAATAGTCCATTTCTTTATCTGAGATTCAGTATACATTATATTTGAGCCTACAGTGGGGCATATCCTCTCATGGCCATACCTTTTATTATTTTGCAGTGTTCCTTTGTATAGGAAAGTGTAGTCTGAAGAATTTTCCTATACAGTTGAGAAAAAAAAAAACAAAAGCCAACACATAACATACAGAGGAAAGCCAAATAACACTCATTCGGCCTCTGATTGAAGGGAGACCTATGGAAATGTTATCTATACATTCAGAGCTTTTTTCCACACTGTACAGTAAAGAGCTTTTCCATCTCATTTTTATGGATGACCTGTACTCAGGGTAGGTCATCAATAAGAGGTCAGTTGGGTACGGCTGCCGGGACCCCTCTGATCAACTGTAACCTCTTCACTGTTGACATTGCACACTGTCTACTTCATAGCAGTAATGCAATGTAATTACAGCCTTGTCCTATTCACTTCTATGGGACAACACTGTAATGACATCACACAGCCGCTATGAAACTGACGGCGTGTGCTGTAATCCGAGAAGAGGACTCGACACTTATATGAGCGGCCCCGACAAACAGCTGATTAGTGGGGGTCTCGGGTGTTGGACATCCACTAATCAGCTGTTTGTTGGGGCCGCTTGTACTGATATTTTATTTGATGACCTGTTCTGAGGATATGTCATCAAGAAAACTCCAAAGACACAGTATGCACATCACAAAAAAGGACCTAAAAAGTTATAGTATGTGCCATTTAAAGAAAATTCTGGTTGCATAGACTGCCTGGCTGTAGAATTTGTCAAGCCTCAGGCATATAGGACATATAGTATACTATAATGCCAGTGCCAGTCTGTATGCATTAATAATAATAGATAAAGGTCATATAATATGTTGAGCAAGCTCTTTATTTTTTGTGAAAGTGGGAGAAAAATAGAAGGATCTGTACAAAGATTGATTTTTCCAGATTTCGCTTTAAAATAAAAATAATAATAATAATAATAATAATAGTCCTTTAATAGTCCCACAATGGGGAAATTCAGTGTGTTACAGCAGCAAAGATAAGCAGATACAAATACAAATACAACATGTACAGGAATATTCCAAGGTAAGAGGCACTAGTTTGATAGCCGACAGACAGATAGGAAGTAGCGGGGGGGGATTTAACAGGCAGAGAGATATTTCAGTTCTCTGTGTGTAATGATCTCCGCTTAGGTCGGTGTTGGTTGTACAGCCTAACCGCGGTGGGGAGGAAAGACTTCCGATAGCGCTCCTTCTCACACCTAGGGTGGAGCAGTCGGTCACTGACAGTACTGCTCAGCGCGATCACAGTCTCATGCATGGGATGGGACTTCTTCTTCTGCATGGAGCTCACCACTGACAGTATCCTTTTGTCACCCACCGCCTGCACTGGGTCCAGGGGGCTCCCCAGGACAGAGCTGGCCTTTCTAATCAGCTTGTCAAGTTTATTTCTGTCCCTGGTTGATATACTGCTCCCCCAGCAGGCCACTCCAAAGAAGATGGCTGATGCCACTACCGAGTTGAAGAAAGTTCTAAGAAGTGCCCCCCGGATTCCAAAGGCTCTCAGCTTCCTAAGCAGGTAGAGCCTGCTGTGGCCCTTCCTGTACAGGGCCTCCATATGATCTGCCCAGTCCAGCTTATTATTAAGGAGCAGACCCAGGTACTTATAGGTGTTCACAATCTCGATGCCCGTCCCCAGGATGTCCACTGGTTTAGGAGGGCTTCTGCCTTTGCGGAAGTCCACCACCATCTCCTTGGTCTTCCCCGCGTTAATCTTCAGGTGGTTCCGGTGGCACCAGTCCACAAAATCCCGGTTCAGTTCTCTGTACTCCCTGTCATCATCATCTGTGATGAGACCCACTATTGCAGAGTCGTCAGAATACTTCTGTAGGTAGCAACTGGATGAGTTACACCTAAAATCTGCAGTGTACAGTGTGAAGAGGAAAGGGGTGAGAACCGTACCCTGAGGTGCCCCCGTATTACAGATCACGGTACCTGACACACAGTCTCGGGCTCTCACGTATTGAGGTCGATTTGTGAGGTAGTCTAGGATCCAGTTGGAGAGGTGGTGGTCCACTCCAGCAAGGCCCAGCTTGTCCCTCAATAACCTGGGCTGTATGGTGTTAAAAGCACTGGAGAAGTCAAAGAACATTATTCTCACTGTGTTCCCTGGTTTCTCCAGGTGAGACAGAGCCCTGTGCAGAAGATGGGTAGTCCCACCAAGACAGCTCTCATCCATATGCCTTATTTAAGAATTGGGCTGTTGTCAGAAAATGTGAATGTACTGTATGTCACTTAAAGGCATTCTCTTTTTGTCTCTGCAGAGAGGACCAGTCTGGGGATGTACACAAGATGAACGTAAACCAGCAGCCTCATTTAGCTACACCTTACATGCAGCCCCTGCCTCCTGGGTACCAACAGCCAGGCTACGGTGGGCAACCAATGCCAGGGGGCCCTCAGTATCCTGGATATAATGGACCTGTGCAAGGTTACCCACAGCATGCACCTTCACAAGGTATTGGCGATCATAAAAGCTATTCTTTTACTCTTTTGGCAAGAATTTTTAGCAGCTAAGTAAGGATGTGTACACATGGCTGTATTTTCAATCTACTTTGGTTCTGATCATTTCTTGCCAAAAGCAGAAGTGGATCATTTCTGATTTGTGGCAAGAAATCTATGGACCTTACTTATTATTATGTCTTTAATGTATGTCTAGATTTTAGAAGGCTTGTTGGTTTTATGCCTAATAGGGTTGACTTATATTTAAATGCCTAAGACGTGTCAGATAGCCGTAAACCAAAGAACAAGAGTTCTTAACATCGAGCTAATGTTCAGAGCTACTTAGGGCTCATACAGTTTCCATACTTAAAATGCGAAGTACTGTGAAAGATTTTTTCCAATAGCAATTACTTGATTCTCCATCATACCATACCATTCAGAGAGATCATAATGCACTTGCCTTAAATGAAAATTGAGATCCCTTGTTCAGACTGTTGAAGGTGACACATTCGCTTCCAATACACGTTGGTTAGATAAAGTAATTATGGTGTGGACACCTTATGGAACAGAACAATGAAAATAATGTTATTGGTGACATATTGAATACAAAACACTGCCCATTTGACTATAATGGGGTTTGACCGAGTTCTGCTATTCTGTCCAACTTTTTTTTTTTTTTTCATTTGTGGTAGAGGTATAAAGGTGTTGTCCAGATATATATATATTTATTTTTTTCTAAATGGGGAATGTTTTCCTCTGAAAACATAACTTGTGCTTAAGTGGTAGTTCCTCTAGCTGTCTTTCACTTGTACATCATCACTGCAGGACTTGTGTCACCACAGTAGTGACTGCATTTACGGCATAAGAACTGTGAGGCCAGTGATTGGCTGCAGAAGTCACGTGTATGTGTGTCACTTTATCACTGCATGGTCAAGTGAAATTCTGAACAGAACCTTTAGGCTAAGGCCCCATGTTGCAGAAAAGCAGCTTTTTGTGTTGCAGGTTTTGTGGGGTTTTTTTTGGGTTTTTTTTTGAGCCAAAGCCTAGAGTGACTTCAACAGGAATGGGAAATATATAGCTAGCATTTATACTTCTACTTTCTGCTCAATCCTCCACTCCTGACTTTGGGTCAAAAAGCTGCAGCAAAATCTGCAGCAAAAAATAAATTTTACATATATATACTTAAATTAAAAGCAGGACGACACTTCAGATTAAAGTGAAAAAAAAATTGTGTACTCTATTCACCCATCCGAACGCCAAACAGATGGTTGAATAAAGTACACAATTTTTTTCACTTTAATCTGAAGTGCTTCTAAGCTTTTTATTTTTATATTGTGATCTTTTCGCCTGGATCTTGGCCTTGCACACACAGAATAGCCGATAGCGCTATTCTATACTTCTGACTTTGGCTCCACTTTCTCTGTTTTCCATAGCCCTGATAATGTGTGTGTATGTGTATAGTATTAATATAACCACAATTAAATTAGTGGTTATTCACTTAGACTCTCAAATCTTCTTTTATATATTTCTAATGTACATAGCATAGCCATTTTGTGAAATATGACAATTGTCCATATATTCTCTAATCTTTGTTCTTTATTTCTTTGCTCATGTTACACTCCTGTATTCCTCTTTGTTTGTAGGTTTCTCTTCTAGTTTGGGATTCCCTCAGAAAGGGTCTCCTGATACTTTCGCCTCTGGCACTTCCTCTCCTATTACCTCTCACTATATAGGTAAATTTCCTCTATTACTAATCAATCAGCACAGGATTTCCCTATAAGCTCAGTTAAGGTGATATGTAATGGCTTTAGGTTAAACTGCGTAGATAATCTTCTGAATCTTGTAAATAGTTCATAGAGTTGATGCCTGCTATTTCATTGCATGATATAGTCGACTTAGGGTTAATCGGTGAGCTCCAGAGGGAGCTGTTATTAAGTCTGTTGCTTCATATGATTGTATCTTACACTTGATGGCTGTTTATTTTTTTCCTATCCAGGTCCCGTGAGGTCTCCACCTACATCAGGTGCCCCAACTGCAGCAGGGATGTCTCTTCCATCTGAGCCAGTGCAGTACAACCAATATGGTGGCCAGGGTGACGTGCAGAATGGACCAGCATCATTAAGCAATCAGATGCAGAGGTATGCTGTCAGAGTTTAATACACTGAAGAAGAATTACTCTTCATAGCAGTGGAGATCAACCAATAACTCTATCAGGGCCTTGTATTTTACCTCATGTATGAGTGGCAACCTCTCCACTTATGAGTTGCCTTTGTTCTGTAATAGCAACAACAGAGGTCGCAATAATGTATCTATAGACAGCAATGGCTCTTTGGGGTCAGAGTGGTTGCGTTGAGGGGTTAGTCATCCCAGGTGTTGCTGGTGGTGCTGTGTATGACATGGACTCTCTTCCTGATACAGATACATGCACAGAACATTGGCAACACCGAGCAATTCATTGTATTTGGTTTTCAGAATTCAGCACCTATTCTCCTGACAAATAAAGATCTGTCTATGACAGTCAAGAGTTCGTCCGGTGACTTCAACTATGCCTGGATGCATTTTAATAAGAGATTTTCCAATTCTCATATTTGTTAAACTAATTTTTTTTATGTTCTACTTCAGACCACCCATGTCTCAACCATATGTACAAACAGGAAATCTTCCACAAGCAACTAATTTTCAGCCATACCCTCCATCTTCAACCAGTGCACAGCAGTTAACTAACCAAATGATGGGTATGCATCTGGGTGGTGTTCCTACATCTGCTCCTCCACCAACATCAACTAGTTTTGGTAAGAATCTATAGAATGATTATAATTTAATATTTTAATATTATTTCAATGGCCACATCAATTTGAGGAAATATTTTTGCCATTAGCTGTATTTGTAAGCTATCCACTATGTTCTTGTCTTCAGTTGTGTCATGTGACCAGCAATGAGACTCTGCAATTGACTCCAGCAGTGTCTTGTGTGTAAGTTTTCTGTGAGTCTCATAAGAATGAATAAAGAAACTGACTTCCTGTAAAGTGTGGAAGAGGATGATTCACAAGTGTACTGCTATTCATATCATGTAATGGGCGAGAGAATAAATATACTTTTGCAGGATCACTTCTTTAAATTACGTTATTTTTTTTAGATTGTAGGTATTTTTAGCAGTAAATGTTCTTACCCAGTGATGTTTTATCTTGCCATAGGTACATCCCTTCCACCGTCCTCTACAAGTTTTCCTGCCTCAGGGTCAGGCGCTTACAACCCATATTCCAGTAACCAAGGTCCAGCTGCTATGAATTTGTCCCAAGGAATGTCTCCTACTAGTTTACCGCAAGTCCAGTCACCTCCAACCCAGCAATTTACTGGACCCCCTGCTCCACAACGCCTTCCTCCTGCACAAGGTTTTCCTTCACAACCAGCTGCACCAGCCTCTCACTATCCCCCACCTATTGCAGGAGGTCCCCCACCTACTTCATTGCAAGGTCCGGGAATACCAGGGCAGCCACCATCTGGACCACCTTTACCTCCGTCAAACAATTTATCACCAACTCAAACTCAAACAGCTGTTCCTGGTATGATGCCAGGACCACTAGGACCCCCTCCTTCAGTGCCACCACCTGGACAGGGAGGATTTCCACAGCAGAATGGTGAGCATGTTGCAAAAAGTGAATATTTCTGTTGCTGAATAGGAACCTTTCAAATAACATACAAGTTACTGCAGATCTCATCATCTACTGGTGAAAATCACAAGACCTTCCCTTGGGAATGTTTCTCTTTATTCCTCATACTTACTATTTGTTTTTCCTATAGATTTTCATGAAATCAGTGAGAAAAACCTCTGTCTCCATGTAAAATCAGAGGCAAATATAAGTGTAGAATGGGCTCATAGAATTTTGTGACTTGGATCCTGAATTTGGCCATTTTTTATTCAATTCAGCAAAGATGATGATCTGTATCATACTTGCTTTGCCTTAAATATTAGGTATCAGGTAGTTACTGTGACAGCCAGGTAATGCAAGACACAATTCATAGACCAGACTGTCCTGTTTCTCAAGAAATAAAGCTAGTTAATTTTTATAGTCCTATAGCTTTTAAAATCGCAATATACACATAGTAGACTAGGTTGACACCATGTTTTTGCTATACACTTAAGGCATTTTAACCCCTTCCCCTCCGGCAGCCATTTTTCCTATTTGTATTTTTTTTGTAGAACTGCAAAAAAATTCAGAGTGACTTAGAATACGGAAAAAACGCAGTCTTATAGGTTTTGCCTGTACGTTGTGTTTTAATACCTTTTGAAAAAAATTCTGTTCTGGTTACTTTTAGGTGCCTTCGGGCCAGTTAGGGGTCCACAACCTGGATTTCCAGCAACATATCCTCGTGCACCCAATTATAGTAGCCAGCCTGGTCAACATGGTCCCCCGGCCCCTCCTCCTGCACAAAAGAGATTGGATCCAGACTCTATTCCCAGCCCAGTAAGTGGATTTGTTTGACATACGTATTAACCCATACTGTGCTGTTCAAATATTTTTTTAAACTTGATTTTCTTTTTTAATACCCCCCCCCCCCCCATTCTCTATAGAATTTCCTTTTCATAGGACATAATGTGCCATTAATGTCCAATACATGAGAGGCCAACCTTTGGGATTTGCAACTATATGGAGAACTGCAGTTTCCTTACCTGCTGTGCGAGGCAGCCACTAACTGCCACATTCCAGACATAGAATGAATGGAGAGATGGCCACACGTGTGTAAGACTCTCTCCATTGACTTCTGTGGAATTATGAAAATGGCTGAGCTACTGTGTACATGTGCAGCCAGGTCTCCATTCATTCTCTGACTTGATGCAGGGGCCTATACATAGCTGCATCTGACACTTATGGTATATATTATGGCTGTGCCATAAATGACTAAGTAAAGAATCTGCCAGTAAAGAATTGTCCAGCAAGTTTATTTGGTTACCATCAGGGCTGTGAATTCAGTAGGCCAGACCACCAACTCTGACTCCTTTATTTTTCCACTGTTCAACTCCAATTCCTTCATAAATGGCTGACAACCTTGGTCAGGCAGAAGCAGTAAACTTTCTCCAATTCAGGAAAAAAGCCAGTGAATGAATTCCTATGAAAGTGAATATGTAACAAACTACATCTAATTATACAATATCAATAATTGTATAATATATTTCGGAATAATCATTTTATTTTGAAGTTTTAGTTAGTAACTTTTTTTCTGACTCCACCAAAACTGCCCCTGACTCTGACACGCATTAGAAACTATGTTTTGGGGTGTGGGAGGAAAACGGTGTGCCAGGAAGAACATACAGGTTCCTTGTAAATGTTTAACTTGGTCCAATTTGACCCTAGGACTCAGTGCTAATCATTGAGTCTCTGTGTTGCACCTAAACAAACCATTCACCATATTAACTAAGTCTTAGATAGTCCTTAGTCCTTAAGAAACAAATGAATAGAATAATTATCAATTTAATCTTAGAACCTTCATTTACTGACTAGAGGGAAATTCCGCATTGCTTTGCTGTGGCAATGCTACATAGAGATTTTTTTTTTTTTGCAGTGGTTCTATGTATTTTGTCGAACCGAGTTAAAAAAAAAATATTTCTGTGATAAAAGTATATACTATGGATTGCCACAGACCCAAATATGCAGTAACAAATGTATTGCGAAACATTGAAATCCACATTGAAAATCCTCAGCAGAAATTGTCCTGTGTGGAATTCAGATCCGAACTGCAAGTCAATTTATGCTGCAAATATTTTTTTTTCACAGCATGTGGTTAACACGACTGTTCACACAGATCTAGGTATTAACCTTGCTATGGTTTCAGAGCTGCTGTTTTTTGTCCTTTGTCTGGATAATCGGCGATGTTTCAGAGTGTGGAATGCTTTTCTCTGGGTTTTATTAAACTTTATTTACTAAGTCAATTAATGTCCCTTTCTGAGGCAATTAAACGCATGCAATGCTTCTACCATCTACCTCCTTGGATAGGTAGAGGGTGGGTGAACCTAACAATGTTTCCCCTCCCCTCTTTTTTTTCTGATGTTTTGTTTCGTTATCCTTTAATTCTCTTTCTCTTTGCTATTTTGTGGCATCGCTTACTCTCGTCTATTAAACAATAAAGCAACTTAATGAGCTGCCACCCCAGCAGAAAACAAGGCACAGGATAGACCCAGATGCAATTCCCAGTCCAGTAAGTGACCAGTGTGCTTCATTCCCTTTTTTTTGTGTGGTCGTGACCTGGCTCACTACATCTTGTGCATGCCACTCACCTCACTAACGCATGACTCCTTCCATTACCGCTAACCCCATTGTATGTACAACATGCATCAATAGCGTATTTATACATCATCTTCCTTGAGCTCTGCCAGCATCCTTATGTCTTCTGTGTGGCAACAGTAGCAGCGGGGTCTGATATGAATATGCTATCACTTGAGTCATCTATGTCTGTACTAAACATCCATAGTTAGATACATCTTATAGACCACTGGGGCCCAGTGTGTGAAAGATACCTGAGATTCATTGTCTCGAATACATAACAAAAGCAGTATTACTCTCCTACCAATCACCTGTCGCCACCATGTCAATGTTTCCCTGGTCCTCAAACAGTAGTTACAGCTTACCGATGTGTTAATATGTGGCCACTGATATACACTCCTGGTTGAACTATATCTTGTGCATGAAGACAGCCCCCAAGTAAAATCTTGAAGAGCGGTCCAGCACAAAACAAATCTGCTTCCCAATGAAAAGATAACTGTTATTGGATCAAATTAAAAGCATAGATATGGCATTGCCCCCTTACATGTTTTAGCTCTTACTCATAGTGTGTATGAATGCTAACTACGCACAGAAATTGAAAAGAAATCGCCAACCAGTAAAAGACCAAGGCTGATTTCCTTGATGCTCTGCTGGTTTATCACGTTCTAGCAATGACATTGTGGACTTGTAACTGCTGCAGCCATCACTAAGATCACCCCTTTAACCAGTCATCGGCTGCAGCTGTCATATGTTCTGTCAAGACATAATCAATGAAGTTGGATTATCAAGGAAGTGTCTGCATGGGAGCGACAAGGAATTGGTAAGGTAGATGATACTTTTGGTATTTTATGCCATTGACCGCTGTAAAAAGTAGCCAAGACAATATGTACTGTGCAGCATTCAAGGCATGCTGATACACAGTAGCAGCCAAGTGGATGAGATTTTTTTCTAATACACGTGCTGCACTAAAGTCAGGCAGTTTTCGATTGGCACTTCTGGTTGTGAACTCGAACCATGTAAGTTTATGTTGTGAGATTTCACTGCAGTGCAAAGTTTGGCAGGATCAAAAATGCAGGCAATGATAATCCCATGTTAGGAGTTTTGGGTTTTTTTCATAGCGGCATTTAGATTTAGATTTAGATTTTCCCTGAGTCACAGAGTCACCCTGTGTGGGCCTGTCTTCTAAATTCACAGTGTTAAACTTCCTCAGGTATCAGAAAACCACTGCAAGGGTGCAAAGTAAGTGATAACCGGCTAGGGTTAATGTACTAAAAGGCTAATGTACAAAAGATGAAAGGAAATTGAAAATCCATCACAGGAAAATCTGACCTAGGTTAATGGTGGTCGTCTGGCTACATGTCAAATTAATGCAAATAAATTCATGGTTCATACACAAAGGGTGGCCACAGATGGGCGCATAAGGCTACAGACCACTGCCATGTAGCTTCTGGTTATTTTACCTTATTCTAAGTGAAAGAGCCCTGGATATGGTCCCAAATCCCATCATATGTGTAAACCTTTCCATTTGACTACTTTACTGCTGATCTGTTATTCCGGGAACTGACAGAGATGAACAGGACCATAGAGGAGATAGGCGTGTTAATAGGAGCAATGGTCTCCACTTGCAGACAGAATAGTAGGGAAGACTCCTGAATCTAGTTGCCTTACAGATGGGCACAGTATTCCTATTCTCTCCTTTGCTATGATTTCAGCAAAATGCGGTAAAACTCCCCTTACCCCAGTGATTGCTTGAGTCATATTGAGGAATCCTTTGTCAGACAAAATGTGATCCTGGAGGAGGAGGATATTAAAGTCAGGTTTTAAATTTTTTTTTGTTCCATGATACTATAAGCACAGTTATGTGACTGGCTCTATATTATGGTTATTAATGGTAAATCTCCATGGTGGGAACAGCGATAATAGACAGCCTGTGTGTGTGGCACTAGTGCGTCGGCTATATACGGTCTAGATATTGTATGGTCCTGTTGGGAAGGTCTATTGTGGAGACTACTATTTGGAACTGTTTTGAATTTTATTTAATGGGGAGACAGGTTTGCCTGGAGTTTATATTTCTGTTTGACTTTGGATGTGTTGGAAGAATATTAAAGTTTGCTATACATTTATAATAATGAATTCAGCCTTCATCTATTCCTAATAAATTCCTCTTACACATGAATGCTTGGAGACGGATATGGGCTGCAGCTGCCACTCACTTCTGGTGGTAACCTATTTCCTTTGAGAAAAACAAGGATGAAATATGTTGGCCTTCAACGTGTTCCATTCCTTCCCCTCAGATGTACAGATCTAGCAGAGTTTAACCACTGTAGTGTAGCGTGATATCTTATCACACAAAACAACAAAAATGAATGAAAAGGCATTGGAAAAACATTTGTCATTGACTTATCATTGTTTTTTTTTCTTGTCTTTGGTGGTAAGAAATCACACTACAGTAGTTTAACCAATTGCAAAAGTTTAGGTTAGGCCCAGTTCACAACAGCGTTCAGGGAGTCCGCTTGGGGACTTCCCGAACGGAAACCTATACGCATCGAAAAGCGGTTTACCTGGGAAACCCGCGGACCCCATAGACTATAATGGGGTCCGTGTGGTTTCCGCACGAAGCAAGCGGAGAGGAAAGTAGTGCATGCAGAATGGAAACCCGAACGCAGATGTGAACCGGGCCTTAACTCTGTTATCTCCAATCCTGAAGATTATGTGCATAACCATCTTAAGCGGCCTCTTATGTCTGTACTCCCCTTGTTAAGGCTGCTAAGAAGCACTAGCCTTTATTGTGGTTCCAAAAGGCACTGCTGCCATATTACATTGATGGCCTAGTTACCCAGGGCAAAAGCAAGAAGCCTCTTTATTCTCCTTATCAGTGATACTTGAGCTCGGTTCCCTTGGTCATCATTAGCTGTCCCCTGAGACTATTGGTATATTCACAGTGCTGAAATGGATAATTTATAGGTTGGTCTTAAGTAGACATAGAGCTAAGAAGCCGAGCATACGGTCATCACAGTATTGAAAAGGGTGATCTGCTGTTGTGCTGGTACATTTTATCATATCTGATAATTTAATATCACTAGGGGTTAAAATCATTGTAGTTTTTAACTTTTTTTTTTTTTCCTTACCCATGTTAAAAATACAGACCTTTAAAACTCAACCAGTTAATTGTTATCTTTACTTCATAAACGTCTATAAATTGGCATATATTGTGACAAGGACATAAAATTGGAAAAGGAGGCAGATGAAACCCCCTGATGTTAAAAAAAAAAAAAAAAAAAAAAAAAAGTCTGTGGGTATGTCAGAGATTTGTTCATAGGAGGGAGCGTGCTTCACATTCTGGCTCTGCGTTCAGCTTTGTCCCTTTGTCATGTGACAGAAACAAGGCATCGCTTCCTGTGACAGAGCAATGTCTCATCTGCCAACTACATATGTTACTTCACTGCATGCAGTGCCCTTTCAAGGGGTCAGGACTAGCAGGACAGTGGCTTGGATGATGGCCTAAGGGGTCATGGCCACAACAATTCTGTGCTTCCAGTTAATCTCCTGCTAACCGTGCTCCTTCAGGTAGTTATCCCCAGCATCATTACAGGCCGTCGTTGTGGCCACAGATCTTTCAGGTGACTATGATCAAGACAGGGCGTCTCAGAAAATTCTGCCTAGTTCCGGTCTTGTGATGGGGACATAGCAGAATTCAGAACCAAGCTTTGAAATAGACTCCAATGGGCAAAAAACTTCTAACTATCGGAACTTTTACAATTAAATTTTTTGTAAACGGGCAACCCTTTTAAGGCAGCAATACAGTGTAGATAGATGTTGGCTGAACCTGCTGATTTTGGTAGGAACAGACAACCATGTGGTGTGTATAGGGTATCCTGACTCAGCTGCAGGATTGGACATATTGAATTTCCTTTGCTTTGTATTGCTGTCATATGGCCCTTACTTCGCTGCCAAGTATGTATGTGTATGGGTTGTTGGGAAGAATAGCAATGTTAAGTATGGCCAGCATTAGTGGAAATGTGGTCATCTGAAATGCTTTTACACTTTTATTCTATGCAAATTTAATGAAATAAAACATACATGCCCTATCTAATGGTTATACCGTACCTGTGGGCATTCCAGCCACTGCAGTAGTTTAGCAAAGGTTTCCTTGTTCAACACCTTCTTTTTATGCAAAGTGTTTTATTCTCCCTGGAATTTCCCCCTTTATAGTCCTAAAAATGTGCATGTAGTTCAGATTTCTTTGGTGTCACCAGTGTATGTAGCATAGTAAGAACACTTTATGTATGTATGTATTATATCTCAGGTAACTCCTTCTCTTATGCAGTCAGTAATTTCTTGATCTGCTTTGTCCCTGCCTAGATCCAGGTAATAGAAGATGACAGAGCAAACAGGAGTTCGGAGCCTTTTATCACCGGCCTGAGGGGACAAGTTCCACCACTTGTTACTACCAACTTCTTGGTCAAAGATCAAGGTACACTTTGCTAGTAATTTAGTTGTCCATTCCATTAACCCATTCCTATGATTGTAAGCCCTTGCGGGCAGGGCCCTCTATCCCACTGTGCCAGTTGGTCACTGTTAGCATTATGTTTGTTTTGTATATTTTGTGTATAGTATGTAAACCCTCAAATGTAAAGCACCATGGAAGTAATGGTGCTCTATATATATATATATATATATATATATATATATATATATATATATAAATAATGTGACCAAAGACTGCCATGTCGCTTTGTGATCCCTGCACTAATGTTAGTGAATAAGGTTGGTCTGACTGTGAGTTGCAAAACCTTGAGGATGCAGTCCATACCCATATTTGTTTTATTTTTTAACCTATTGTGAGCTTTTTTTTTTTTTTTTTAACCCAGTGAAAAACCAAATTGTATACACTGCCCTTCTCTTCTCACAATTTAGGCAATGCAAGTCCACGATATATAAGATGTTCTTCATACAATTTTCCGGCTACTTCAGATATGGCCAAGCAGTCCCAGGTTCCACTTGCTGCTGTTATTAAACCCCTGGCAACCTTACCATCCGATGAGGTAAGCATGTACTTTATTTTGGATGGTCTAAGACTACAGGATTTTGCTTGTTAACTGTAGGATTACCTCTTGATCCTAATTAATTAGCTTGGGCTACGTTCACATCTTGGCCTACGTTCACATCTTGGCCTACGTTCACACCCAACGGACACCATTATAGTCAGTGTGGTGCCACTGGATCGGTTTATGCCTGACGTGTAACAGATCCACTGCTGATCCGTTGTTCTGATCCTGCGACAGTACCAGAACAGATTGGACAGCACAAATGTGAACGTAGCGTTAGTGTTATATAGCAAGTCTCCTGTGAAAGTTGCACTTGATAGCGCAACATACAATTGGAAAGGATAAACTAAAGCATGCTCCTCTGTGCAGCAAATACAGCAAGGCTACATTATAGAATTACTTCAGGAGATCTCGTTTGCAGTTTCAGTTCACAACTCCTACAAAATCTACACAGCACAATTGCAGATAACATACCAATAACATCTTTATTAGGCTTTAAAAGTATAAAAACACACGTATGTCACAACACAGCTAAGAATGACCCTCACGCTCTATAACTCATCCTCACATAATAATATATGTAAATATTAATTATCGCACAGGAATAAATGTATACCTAAGAGAGAGGAATAAACAAATCGCAAAGTGTAGGGCATATATAATGCAAATTCACTTCCACATGATGTGGTTACGCTTAGTAATTTGTGCTGGATCAATGAGTGTTCTGGATTCATTATTTCATAGTAACATTATCTTATAGTTATAGGATAGACATTTTTGGGATAGGATGTTGATATTTGGAGTTGGGAATGATGTTTTTTTTTCTGGGGCAATTGGCATTAGCCTTGTTTATTGCCTTCCTTTGAATCAACAACCTTACAGGCCAGTGACGTCATGTCCATGAGTGTCAAATGAATGGCACTGAGCTGCAGTGCAAAGTACCTATAAAATGTGACACACAGCGCCATACATGTATTTTTATAACTTTTTTTTTTTTTAAGCCAAAATCAGTGAATGCAATGACCTTTCTCTTCTATCTACACCATTGGGATCAAAGAGAAAAGGGCCTCTAAGTGTCCCATGTGCCTAGGCAATGGTGCACATGATTGACTATCACTTCATTAATTTCTAATGGACTGTCACAGATTGGTGTTCCAGAACTCGCAGAGTGAATGGAGTGCTGGCTGAGTACCACAGCTCCAACACATTGACGTGTGCTCTTCTGACTGCTGGGGAGGGTTCCCAAACATTCAGACACCCATCAGACAGTTATTCCTTTTTCTGTGGATATAGGCTAAGGCCTCATGCATGCAACCAAGTGTGCTTCTGATGTGGGGCTGAGTTTGCAGCGGAATGCACTCACACATCCAAGTTCATTTGTTTATACATTCACATCTATGGGGGCTTCCAATTCATTCTGTTCCGATGCCACGGAGCATAGTAGGAGCATCCATGTCATCGGAACTGCATGGATCGCAAGCCCCCGTAGATGTGAATACATAATGGATTGCACTTAGATGTCACTCCGAATGTCATCTCAGTGCATTTCGCTGTAAACTCTGCCCCACTTCTGAAGCGCACTCAGTGATGTGCATGGGGCCTTAATGCACATAGTGGGAAAAACCCATTTAATATATTTCTTGGGTTTAGTAATAGTCACAGGTTTTTAATTTCTAAATTATTTCAGTGTGTTTCTATTTTTCCTCACTCCACAGGCCCCTCCTTGTTTGGTTGATCATGGTGAGGCTGGGCCCATTCGATGCAACAGATGTAAAGCCTATATGTGCCCTTATATGCAGTTCATTGAAGGTGGGAGAAGATTCCAGTGTTGCTATTGCAGCTGTGTCACTGAAGGTGAGTTACTTACACGACTCCTGTACATCTACTGCTTTGTCACCCAGATTCCCCAGACTTCCCAACGGCAGATCTTTCTAGTTATGCTGCATGACTAGAACGTCCAGAAGTTAGTAACTCATGATGAGTCTTTGATGGGGTGCCTCAAGGTCTTTTTATTAGGTTTTTAGCTTTTTTGTTCTAGTGGTAAATGCATAGTAAAGAACAGTCTAGTAACTATGAAATAAATCAACATCTCTCATAACTTGAAGTTTTGTGCTAGTGACTGCTGAGCTAGGTGTAATTATTTTTATTTGATATTTGGGTCTGGTTGTTTTTATTGTTAACCCTTTACCTTATTTTACAGTGCCACCTCACTACTTTCAGCACTTGGATCACACCGGAAAGAGGGTAGATTGTTATGACAGACCTGAACTCTCTATGGGATCCTATGAATTCACAGCAACGGTTGACTACTGCAAGGTATATCCGTATACTCTGTGCCTAAGAGGATCCTTTAGTTCCGCATTGATATTCTAACACCTACCAGGTCCCATTAAATATTCTGCGATTTGTCTCAAGTTGAAGTGTTGTGGAGCAATGAGACCCAATGGCCATTCACACAGATTTTGGGTCAACTACATATCTTTTCCAGTGACTATGGAGTGAAGACATTGTCACACAATCACAGCTGATCACCTATCCACAAGATGGTTGTCATAACATTGGGGGCCCCACATTTGATTGAAGGGGCGGTTGTGCTTGTAAGCTGTGAGTCTGTTAACAGCCCATGGAACTGACAAAGTAAGCTGAACCCTGTAAATGGTTATCTCTGTCAATCCGATGGAAATTGCATGGAAAAGGATGCGTGTGCAACGGACACTCAATTCAACAGGGGATGTGGGAACCCCTTCTTCTAATCACAAAGGATCCTAACCATGGGACTCCCAACAAACACAGTTATTCTTTGGTTAGGTTGTCATTGTAATCATATTTACTTGACTTAAAATATCTATGCATGGACCTTAGTCTCATCACTTCCTAGCACTTTATCCTTATCCAAGCCAACTGTGACCTTAAGTTATAATTCATATTATATTTATTTTTTTCATGCTTAGATGACATGTTTTACTGTTATATACTTTGTTTTTGTTTGTGTGAACAGAACAATAAATTCCCCAACCCCCCAGCGTTTATCTTCATGATTGACGTGTCATACAATGCGGTGAAGAGTGGGTTGGTTGCACTGATCTGTGAGGAACTGAAGCAGCTCATTGACTATTTGCCCAGGTTAGTATGAGCAAGTTAGTATGTGCTCACCTTCCTTGTAAGCCATGACCCAGTAATAAATTCAGTCCTCTCTTATTTCTAGGGAAGGTAACATGGAAGAATCAGTGATACGGGTTGGGTTTGTGACCTACAACAAAGTTCTTCACTTCTATAATGTGAAAAGCTCCCTGGCACAGCCACAGATGATGGTGGTGTCTGATGTGGCTGATATGTTTGTCCCCCTGCTGGATGGATTTCTTGTAAATGTGAATGAATCAAGGACAGTCATTACCAGGTAATCGCCAGTTATTGCCATGGGTTGCTTGGGGAATTGAGTACATTAAATGGCATTCAGGTTGTAACTGCTGTATTAATAATAAGGTTGAATTCACACATGGCAGACTTGCTACAGATTTTAACTACAACCTGCATTTTCTGTGATTTTCACAAATTTCACCATTTTTAACTTGGCGTACTTAAATTGTGGTGTGAATATGTATCAAAATCTGCATGTAACGCCTTATTCTGCTGCACCTGAACATACCCCCTCAGTGCCCCATGTTGATCAACTGATGAAAGAGTGCTGTGCCTCCTTCATTTTATTTTTACAGGCAGAGCGCCTCACATGTAATTGTGGTTGAGACTGGTGCTGCAGCTTAATCCTATTAACTTGAATGGGACTGTGTTGCTCTGCTCTCAGCTGATCGATGGGGTTCCTGAGAATTGTTCCCCATTGATCTGATATTGATAACCTAAGGATAGGCAATCAATTATGTAGAGCTGTAGAACCCCTGCAAGTGCTTCTAACAAAGGTAACAGCCAATAAATGGTCTTCCCCCCCTTTGTCTTATAGTTTGCTAGACCAGATTCCAGAGCTGTTTGCAGACACTAGAGAAACTGAGACTGTCTTTGCACCTGTTATTCAGGCTGGTTTGGAAGCCCTGAAGGTAAGTAACTTGTAAACTGAAGCTATTCTGCGAAGCTGTCATTTATTACAGATCAGCTGATATTCTTGTAATATTTTTTTTTTAGGCAGCAGACTGTGCAGGAAAGCTTTTTGTGTTTCACACAACTCTTCCTATTGCTGAAGCCCCAGGGAAGATGAAGAACAGAGATGATAAAAAGCTTCTCAATACAGACAAAGAAAAGGTATCTATAAAATCTGTACTTAACAGTGCCTAATGTATAGTGAAATCCTTGCGAACCATCAATAGATCAAACTTGTACTGGGTTTTCTTATAGTCTGAATTTAAGGATGGCCATAGAATTGTACATAAAATATGGTTACAAAATCCACAGGAAGAAAATCTGAATTAACTGTTGGAGGAATTTGCTAGTTAAAGGGGTGTTCAACGCTATTTTTTTATTTATTTTTTTAAAGTGCTGCTAGTTAGCTTTTAAACCGATCCACAAGTACCCACCTGTACTATACCTCCAGTGGTGGCAGCTTCATTCATTTGTATAAAGGTTCCCTGGCTGTCTGTGCCTGGTGACTGCTGGAGCAGAAAGGTGTCGTTTGTGAAGAGGTCACCACTAAAGCCTGTGATTGGTTGCAGTGGTCTCCTCGCACAAGCAGGATGTCACTCATGACGTCAGCCAGGGGACCTGTATATAGAAGAATGGAGCTGTTGTTGCATTTTCAGGCCCACTAGCAGCACTTTTAAATAATAAAACAGTAGCATCGAGATAAAAGGAGGGACAAATTAAAGGGGTGTCTTGAGACTTTTTTTTAAGAGAAGCATAGTACAGTTCTGACTGAGAATTCCTTTAAATGAGTTGAACCCTAAATTAGTAAGGGTCCATCCTATGAGACCCTTCCTGCCTGAGTGGTGGTTATGCACACACTCCATTTAATTTCATGAAGTGCATAAATTACATAAAAAAGTAAAGTGGCAATTACAGTTATCCTCCATCCACAAGATTAGGGGTTGTCCAATCAATAAGACCCCTCCACCAATCATAAGAACAGGGTCCATTTGGTTCCTTGTGACAACAATATTGGATAGCAATGATTGGAGTGACAGCACACTTATCCATTCATATGGGGTGGAGGGGAGGGCTCAGATCTGCTGATATTATTCCTCATCCTGCCAGTGGATAGGTAAGAATTTCTGGAATAACCCGTTAAGCTGTCTAATGGTCTCTTCCAGATGTTGCATCAAAAATGAAAAAAAAAAAATTATTTTTTTTTTTTTTTTATATTATTATCATCATCATCATCATTATTGTTATTATCATCCCTTTGTACAGAAAGTGAATGAGTTAATAGTGGTTAATATACTTGCTCTTCTATAGATATATGGATTAAGTGGGGAGATTCAGAAATGAGTAAGGTGTGTCTCATCACTCACTTTTATTCACGCAGACCCTATTCCAACCTCAAACAACGTTCTATAATAATCTGGCCAAGGACTGTGTAGCACAGGGCTGCTGTGTGGACCTTTTCCTCTTTCCAAACCAGTATATTGATGTTGCCACACTTGGTGTGGTCCCCTACCAGACTGGGGGCTCCGTTTACAAGTACACTTTCTTTCAGGTATGCCTTTTAATCTATGAAATGCGAGTTCATACACATCTCTTCCATCCTTGGTGCACTGTTCCTATTACTTAAAGTGCTTATCTGGTTTCTAACATTGATGGCCTATCCTTAGGATTAGATCTGCGGGAGTCCAACACCCGGGGCTCACGCAGGTCACCGGTACTGAGACTGCGCTTTTTGAGGTATTGTTTACATACCAAGAGTCACGCTACACACTTGCCGTAAAATTGTAGCGGCGGGTGTAGGTACTGCAGCGCTGCCGCATAGATTTCAATGTGGCAGCGCTGCAGTACCCACACTTGTCGCTACAGTTTGTACTACGAGTGAGCAGCACGGCTCTTTGTATGTAAACAGTACCGTTAGACCCTCGCAGATCTAATATTGATGGCCTATCATAAGGGTAGGCCATCAATGTTAGAAACCATATAACCCCTTTAATATTGTCCCTGTGTTGTGAAACAATTGGGCAAAAAGTTACTTCTTTTTTTTCTTTTTTTTCTTTTTTTTTTCCTCCTGATAGATGGAAACTGATAGGGAGAGGTTTTTGAATGATCTGCGCAGAGATGTCCAGAAAGATATTGGTTTTGATGCAGTTATGCGAGTCAGAACTAGCACTGGTGAGTATGTAAGGGTATTGTTAAAGGGATTGTTTTCTTTGGCCAGCTATTTTATTGTGTAAGCGGATTAGTGTGCCCTACTACTGTATCCCCCAGCAATTTCACCATAATTTAGTAAAGACCTGGCAGTAAGTGTTTGAAATCTATGTAGTGCCCACACAGGGGAAATTAAGAATTATAGTTTCCTTTGATATCAGTGGGCTGTCCCAACCAGGCAGACTTTTTGACTGGCATATTAGCATTTTGCATACACTAAATTATCACACCACTTCTGTTCCAGGCATTCGGGCAACTGACTTCTTTGGGGCATTTTACATGAGCAACACCACAGATGTTGAACTGGCAGGGCTGGATTGTGATAAAACCGTAACCGTTGAATTCAAGCATGATGATAAACTGAATGAAGATATTGGTGCACTTCTTCAGGTAAGATATGGGTGGCTGGGTTATCCAGTGATCTACAACAGGGTTCAGCAACCTTCGGCACTCCAGCTTCTGTGAAACGACAATTCCCAACATGCTCCATTCGCTTCCATGGGAGTTCCAAGAACAGCAGAGCAAGTATGAATACTGGGAGTTGTAGTTTTACAACAGCTGGAGTGCCGAAGGTTGCCTACCCCTGATCTACAATATAGATTATTTCTACTACCTAATGTAGAGTTAATGGTGTAGTTGTGAATTTTTCAATTGTACAGTTTATGATCACTGGGGGGACCCCCAACAATCGCAAGTAATGGTCATGCATGTGCACTTGTGCTCTATTCAGAGTCAATAGGACTAATGCAGATAGCCAAGTGCTGTACTTATCTGTTTCTATAAGTCCCACAGAGAATGAGTGGAGCAGCAGCATGCATGGAACCTGCACTTTATTTAAATGGGGTACCAAGGACCCCTGTTGTTGTGGTCAGTGGAACCCTCAGCAATCAAATGCTTGGCACCTATCCTGTGGAAGTTATTGTTTTGGGAATGGCCTTTTAATAATATGTATTAGCATCAGATGTGATACACATGGTTGTCTATAACCTTCTGGTCTATTGGTATAGAATACAAGTGCATGAGTTACGTAAAGTAAGCCCAAGAAACATGGTGATACCTGGGACTTCTAAGACCAAGGCATCTCCCTTACACAAGAAATCCCAGTAGCCATGTCTACAACATTTAATATTTTTTATAGTTTGGTTAATACTGGCATCCCCTATAAAATGTTAATCCATTCCTCTGTGATTTTATGTATGAATAAGTTGACATCTGGGTGTCCCAACCCTCTGACCCTGTCCAGTCAGTGCAAAAAATGTCAAAATATGTAAGGAAATGCCCACATATCAAATAATTCATAAAATAATCTGGAATGGCAAAATGCAGTTATAAGAAAAAATTCTCCAATATTGTTTTTCATGCTGAGTGCAAGTGCTAAATCAGACATGCCAGACAATCTGACAAGACCCCTTCAAAGATAGATCTTTAGGTGTCCAAATTTACAATCTTATTATGGTTTAAATATATTCTCTTCCTCATCTTACAAAACTTTGGGCATTTAACATTCTCTTGGTTTTGTTTCTTGTAGTGTGCTATACTGTACACCAGTTGTGGAGGTCAGCGTAGACTTCGTATACACAATATGGCTTTGAATTGCTGCACACAGTTGGCAGATTTATATCGAAACTGTGAGACAGACTCACTTATCAACTACTTTGCCAAGTTTGGTAAGTCTCTTACTAAATTCACAATATGTAACATAAGCTAATATTACAGCTTATTACCACATTATTCATTTTTGAGGTTGGTTTTGGTACACATCATATATACATTTATGGTAATGTAGTACAGAAAGGGTTAAACATAGCATGAAGAAGAGTACACAGCTTGGCCATCTTTAGCAGACCCATATAATTGAATGGAGTGCCAGTCTTACCTGCTCAACCACCACCTCATTCTAACAGAAGCACTCACTACCCCCATTCTTGTGAATAATGGTTTTGGATTACTATGGATCCCCCTCTAACCTTTGAGTCTCTTTTGAGATCTTCTGTTGGTGGCACCAGATCACACATCTTCTCAAGCTAACATGACAATGAGCCTAATGTACCCCAGTGTGCTATAGTCCCCAGAATCTTTTTGTCACAATGTATTCAAGCTGTTCTAAAGTCATCTATAATTAGGGGTTTGTGCCAAATAAACTGGACACTGAATGAGTATTGCATTGAATTGAAAGTCACATCTGTGCTCGGTGAGCGCTCGGGAATTCCGTCACCCATTCCGCTTCAAAAATGTGGAGAGAAGTCCTACAAGCAGGACTTTTCTCTCCGCATGTTTTGTGCAGAAACCCAGCAGACCCCATTATAGTCTATGGGGTCTGCGGGTAACAGCTTTTTAAGCGGATTGGGTTTCCGTTTTTTGGGTCCCCAAGCAGACCCGAAGAAAGGAAGCCCAAGCGCAGATGTGATCCTAGAGTCAGGAAACTGAACTAAACATACCCATACTTTAGGGCTAGGCATTATGACCCAAATCAAATTAATTGAATCCTTTACTTTTAATTAATGAACAATTATTTTAGGACACTCCCCTTTTTACATGCCACTGAATTTTGATTTTGGTTATTCACATATCAAACAGTCCTGATAATCTAGTATACAGTTAGTGACACATCCTTTAGCCAATGACAGTGTGAGACAGTTGTTTTTAATTTAATTGCTAACTCCAACCATAGATCTTCAATAACTATTGACCAACCTTTTCTTTAGCAGGCAGTTTTTTCTCCAGACTCCTCCATACTCATCCTTGCTTGATTTGGTCAAATCTACCTGCATTCTGATGGCAGACTATCTTTCGTTAGAACAAAATGATCAGGCCTTGAAATTTGATGTACCCATCCATTTTCATCATTATTGGTGGGAGATGAGGGTTTGGCTGGCATTTCTCTTGGAGGGCCTTTAGTGCATTATTTATTGGGTCTTCCACTGGGTCTTTTGTACATGTGTATACATTTGTTCTCTTGTGACTACTATACATATATCTCTATGTATTTTCACAGCTTTCAGGGGAGTTCTAAGTAATCCAACAAAGTCTGTTCGAGATACCCTTATCAGTCAATGTGCACAGATCCTGGCCTGTTATCGCAAGAATTGTGCTAGTCCTTCGTCTGCCGGACAGGTAACTAACCTCTTAAAAAGGCAAAAGGCTTATTTTTATTTATTTTTTTTCTTTTCCTTCACTTTTTAAAGTCTATAGAAATAACACTCACAAAATGTTTTCTTTTGTTGTAGCTGATCCTCCCAGAATGCATGAAGCTGCTTCCCGTATACCTGAATTGTATGCTGAAAAGTGATGTGTTGCAGCCTGGTCCTGAGGTGACCATTGATGACCGGGCCTATATCCGGCAGCTTGTTTCTTCCATGGATGTTGCAGATACCAATGTCTTTTTCTACCCAAGACTTTTGCCTTTTGTAAGTGCTTTTCATGTATACAGATGGTACCTACAATTTCATGTGGAGTCAAATGTTCTAGCTGTAATGGCCGCTCATTTTTTACCCTCTTAATGACTGTCAGTACTAAGTTCAGTAAGCCCTGTGCAGATGTACCATCGCATTGTAGAGCAGGTGTGCAGAGCCCACTGTAAAGCCACTTTCACACGGTCAGTATTTGGTCGTTATTTTTCTACAGTGTTTGTAAGTCATAACCAGAAGTGGTCCCAGAACATGGAAGAGGTGCAAATATTTCCACTGTAGTTTCAGTATGTGGGTTTCATTCTTTGAAATGATTTACAAATACTGATACCAAATACTGATCATGTGAAAGTGGCCTATTGCTGATTCTAACCATTTAACCCCTCTGATTTTCTTCGGTTAGAGTTACTTTTGCATGATTTAATGGGTCTGCACCCTTATGGTCTATCTCCTGACACGTAGCTTGTTGTTGTAAAGCATTTATGGAAACGAGCATTTTAGGGCACCAATCACTGATGCCTTGTCTCTAATGGTTTAGCCGGTTGCTGATGGTAAACACTGATAAATTCTAGCCCATAGGAGAATGGGAAAGTAATAGATCCACTACATACATTAAATAGAAGGCTTTTTCCACAATGGACATTTAGCATCCATTCATCAAGTATTTGATAAATCCCTAAGGGCCACACTGTTGGAACCTTTACTAGAACAGGGACCATAGTGAGGCGGAGTTTGAATGGAGCAGATGTCGGGTATGCCACCTCATTGACTATCACTACACAGTTCACCTCCCTGCGGTTGTGCATGCAGTGAAGAGGAATGGGGGACTCGAGAGCAAACCTACTGCAATGTATAGTACCAGAGTAATGGATGAGATTTCACCAAATTTAATCCACATGTATTAAAAAGAAACTCATAGCACAAAGTACTGTCCCCTTCAGGTTTTCAACTTGCTCATGTCTATTATGCATTTTTCTAGCGACTTTCAACCTTTGCAGTGCTGCAGTTCCAGCAGGTATGCTGTCATAAACCAATCCCAGTTCAGGTTTTTGCAGTGAAGGATTTCACAAAAACCTGCTGCTGAATTTCCCTGAAGTGTATTCACCCTGTAAGAACCAAGCCTTAACCCTTGGAAAAGTTAATCTGATGTCTTTATGTGGATGTTTTCTTCTTGCAGTCCAAAGTAGATCCTGCCAGCGATTCTCTGCCCGTGGCTATCCGAACCTCAGAAGAACGACTCTCCAAGGGCGACGTTTATTTGCTTGAGAATGGCTTGAATTTATTTATCTGGGTTGGTGCAAATGTGCAGCAGGCCCTACTCCAGAACCTATTTGGCGTTTCTTCTTTTAGCCAGATAGACTGCAACTTGGTAAGTTGAAGAAGATACATTATATGTAATATATATGTCATGGGTAGCTGCAGACAGCTACTTCTTGGATAATATGGTATTATATGGTAGCTATTCATAAGACTGTATGACCTTGTAATAAGTGATTGTGGTACTTCTCTGATGGCATAGGGCTTCTCAGTTTGTCAACTTGGTCCTCACCAGTCAGCTTGACATAATACTAGGGCCTCAGCCGTAAAGTACCTCAGATTACTAAACAAATGCCACAGTCCAGCACAAAATGCCACCATCCAGCAGAAAATACCTCCCCAGATGTGCCAGACAAATATCTCTCTGCAGCACAAAATACCTAAGCAGAAGTTCCATACGCCACAGTACATCATCTCTGGTAGCAGCATTGCCCCCCAACCCTTCCCTCTCATAATGGAATGTACAATCTTCCCCCACTTTGTACCTCTAGACCATTGACAGTAGCATTCTCCCCATTCACTTATCATTTTCTTTTAAACTTGCAGCAAATCATGACCCATTTTACACCTCCCACCCTATTATTCCCCACAAACAGACCAGATAAGACATGAGCCTTCTGCCTACAGTTTGTCTATGATGCCTCTGCTCACAGGTGAAGGAACTGTGGTCTCTTGGTGATGATGCCATTACAGGTCCTCCAGTCTTTTCGGCCGTGGTGACTTCACCAATAATGTAAGGCTGGCATTATCAGTGCAGTTTCTGCTTTAGCGCCACTGCTTTGTGGCAGCTGGCTGGTGAGGTGCAGGGAACTGAGCCTCACCAACCAGTCAGGCCTGCCTCACTATATGAGCAGCTCTGGTATAGCAAGAGTCACTCTTTCCAGAGTCTCTCTTCTGGCTTATGGAGGGATCATCTCTAATAAGTCATATACAAATGGAACAGCTCTTTAAACACTGTTCTTAGCTGTATTCTAAGACCGCCTCAGTACTTGACAGAGACTGCTTACCAGTGGTAAGGTGACCCATAGAAACCGTATATATACATAGATCTAATCACTAATAACTGCTATATGGAAGTGACTACTCAGCTTCTTTATATGCTTAGTGTGGAGGCATAAAGTGGCTTTTTCCTTTTTATACTTCCATACCCACTTTTCTTAGTTAGTTTTTGTGTCACCATTGCCACAGACAGAATGCCATGGTGGCAAAATTGTCTGTGTTTCCCCAGTCTAAAGGACAGTCAACTAATATTAAAAGGAAAATAGCTTTCATATGATTTTGTTAACCTCATAGTTTGAAGTCATTTTGTGTATCTGGTGAGTAATACTGTTAATAAGTGTGAATATTCTGTCTTTAGAGCACTTTACCAGTCCTGGATAACCCTGTCTCAAGTAAAATGCATGCCATTATCACCATGTTCAGAGCACAGAGACCGCGATACATGAAGGTAAGAAAATGGTGGTTTAGTTTTACTTAACTGTTGAAGATGGCTTGTCACCTCTCCTGATGTGAGAAGTTATTACTGCATGAAATAACAGTTCTGGACCATCTTTTCTTAGGCCTCTGGGTTGTACTGGTCCGGTTATATATTCTGAATATTAATGAATAAATTGATAACTGTGCTTTGCTGTTTACCTTGTCAATGGGGCTGTGTCCCTAGACCAGGGGTCCCCAAACTTTTTACACAGGGGGCCGGTTCACTGTCCCTCAGACCGTTGGAGGGCCGGACTATAAGAAAAACTATGAAAATCCCTATGCACACTACACGTATCTCATTTTAAAGTAAAACAAAAAGGGAACAAGTACAACATTCAAAATAAAGAAATAGTAAATTTAAGTCAACAAACTCACCATTATTTCAATGTGAAGTATGGGCCTGCTTTTGGCTAATGAGATGGTCAATGTCCGGTTCCATATTTGCAAATAGGTCCAGCACTCTGCCCCCATATAAGTCCAGCTCTCTCCCCCATATAGGTCCAGCTCTTTCCCTCATATAGGTCCCATGCAGTCTCCCCCATATAGGTCCCATGCAGTCTCCCCCATATAGGTCCCATGCAGTCTCCCTCATATAGGGCCAGCTCTTTCCCCCATATAGGTCCCATGCCCCCCCCATATAGGTCCCATGCCCCCCCCATATAGGTCCCATGCAGTCTCCCTCATATAGGGCCAGCTCTCTCCCCCATATAGGTCCCATCAATCCCCCATATAGGTCCCATCAATCTCCCATATAGATCCAGCTCTCTGATCCCCCTCCATGCCCAGTAAAAAAAAAAAAAAAAAAAAGTGAAAATATACTTTACCTAGCACTGCAGCCGCTCCCGCGCTGTGGTCCCGGCTCCTCTGTCTTCGGCTGTAAGGCCTAGATGAGCACGTCGTGCGTCATGACGTGATCATTCTAGGTCCGGACGACGAGTGCCGAGCGTCTACACAGGAACGAGACTTCCCGTGTAGCGCTCGGCGGGTTATTTCAATTGTAAGCGCCTGTGCGCTCACAATTGAAGTAACACAAGGAAATTGCGACGCGGGCCGGGTAAATGGCCTCCGGGGGCCGGATGCGGCCCGCGGGCCGTAGTTTGGGGACCCCTGCCCTAGACAGTCTGATACTGTAGTCATTGGTGTCAGACCTTACAGGGAGACACCAATAAGTGGTATCCCTCAGTTATCAATGTATTCATAAGTAATACGGGAACAGACTAATATAGTGTTGTTATAAGATGTTTTACAACTGGTTTATAAAGAATACTAACATAGTTATGAAGAATATTAATAGAATCAGGTCAGGATAGCTGACAAGTCCTCTAAGTGCTTTGATATGGTTTCATACTACACATTATGAATGCACCCTTAGGGTAACTTTACTAACCTTTATTTTCTCCACACCTTTCTTGCAGTTGCTGATCGTCAAGCAAGATGACAAGCTTGAGATGTTTTTCAAACACCTGTTGGTAGAAGACAAGAACCTAAATGGAGGAGCTTCTTATGTAGATTTCCTGTGTCACATGCACAAGGAGATCCGACAGCTTCTAAGTTAGAGCTGAATGATATGGTGGGTTCCCACCTGCAGTGACATTGGAGATATTATGCTAACCACCTTGGTCTTTTTACTATGCTACTACAAAACAAGACACCAGATACCAGATGTGCTGTCCTTCTGATTCATCCTCCCTTCTCTTTATTTTAACTTTCTTCCCTGCCTTTCCCTCAATTTAATGAAAACCTTAAATTGGAATTGTTTACCATAGAAAAAGAGAGACCCCAAAAATATTTTCAAACATAATAAACGATGATGAAAAAAATTCTGTCTATAAAACCATTTCTATGAGGACTGCGCAGGTCATTATGGGAATGTCCATCACAACCTCTCAATGTAATATAGGAAGGGATTTATAACTGTGGCAGTAGAGCGCAGAATTGTTTAATACTGTAGATCAGATTCAGGAGTCTAGAATGGAAAAGGCTGGAGTGAATCGGTCTGAGAAAGAAACCCTAGTAACTATGATGAATCTGCAAACATCATTTCATTGTGCATTTCTTTTCCACGTCCATGAAATGAGACCAGATTTTTTTTTTTTTTTAAAGATTGCAACACATGACCACATCCCACAGCAATAATTTCAGATAAACACCCTCCCCCTGAAAATAACTTAAAATAACCCTTAAAATTGTGCTTTCCGTTCTTCAGAATGAACTGATCTGTATTGTAATAGACTATACGTGAGTTATTGTGTGGAGCTGGCTGCCCATATAAATCAGGTATTTCCATTACTGCTCCATTCAGTTTATCCTATTATATATGGAGGGAAGATCTGAATAAAACAAATAGATGTAGAAAACTAGAGCAATGGAATCTTAAAGTGAATAAGTATAGCATAATGATGGCCGGATGGTTGAAGTAAAACTACCACTTTCTATGTACACAAAGCTTCTGAAAAAGAGCATGCAGGTTCTCAGGAAAAGATGGCCATATATTATGGATATCAGCACTGATGATGTTCCTGAACCTGTGTGTAATGCTACTGAAAAATCAAGAATATATGTCTGTATTTCATGTTTCTCCTGTTTTAAGGCTTTAAAGTTGGGGACTATATCTAGATTGGGTAGGTTTTGTATTTTGTTTTTAATGAAAGATTGTCAGTACACAAGGCGATAACTTGCTGGGGTGACCTGGTGAGAATTAATTTAAGGTTGGCGATAACTGCTTCATCCTACTTGTCCTGAAGAGGGAGGCACTGAGCTGTCCGCAAGCCTTAAGAATTCAGCATTCCATGCCCCGTACCATCTCTGCTGCCAGCTATCCTGCATGTGTCGCTTTGTTGAAAGGAAGGGACAATGATCTCTGAGAACAGCCCTGCTCAGATGAAGTCATCTTCAATGGACTCCTCTGTTCCTCCTACATGAAGTCCTCCAGAAATTTATTTATGGTAGATGACTGTCAGTATTTTCCCCTCTTATAACAAGCATAAAAAACAAACAAACACCTAGATCACTCAGAAGTAAGCAAGGTCTTAGCAGCCTTGGTGCCAGTGCTTAGTATTAATTGCTGTGTTGATTTCAAGATGGAAACAATATAAATTATATATTAAAAATCTTTCTTTTCTTCTTCTTGTTTTGCCATTGTATCTTTGAATTTGTAAAGAAATAAAATACAGATTTTTTTTTTTTAGTTTGAATTGCTTGGAAAATCACTTAATTGTGCCTTATTCTTAGGATTTATTCCCTTGTTTAGTCATTTAAAAGGTTATAATAAACATGGAAAGGGTGATAAGTATTTGATCATTATGGGGTCTGACTGCTAGGGCCCCAAATCGCAACATGCAAAAAATGCATGCTGCTGCTGCTGCTCCATTCATCCCTATGAGAATGCCAAAGTGCTCATTCACCTAGAGATGAATGGAGTGGCTGGGGACAAGCTTGACCACCACCCCATTTATAAGGGGTGGTTCGGGGGATATGGGAGTTCCAGTCACATGATAGTTCATATCACACTGCTCCTCCAACGATACAGTTGTCACCTATCCCGTCAGAAAATATATTTAAAACTGTGTATAATCCCATTAAAGCAAAAGACTGATGGTTCCTGGAATAGTGGTCTTTAACCAGCAGCTTTTCACACCTTGCTGTGGAGTCTGTAAACCAGACTTCTTGCTCTATTTTTCCCACACTCACTACAAGAAGCCTTAGAAAGATACTTTTCCATCAATCTACTTTCACCAAAGTGGTAAAAAAAATAGGACAGATTTTTGCCAGATGACTTAGGCCAGGAAATTATCCAGAAAATGACTGACAATGTGTCAAAAGTAGTACATTTTGGCCAAGGGTGGCAGCACTCTTTGTGGGACTGTACTGATGCTAATGAAGCAGAAACATGGCTGAAAAAAAAAAAAAAAAAAATCTTGCAATCCTTAAGATGTGACAGGTGAGTCCAGTGCTTAAGCCATATTAAAGGTCAGCCCAGGCTTGAGAAAGAGATTACAGAATATATAATGGTAGTATGGATACCTAGAAAGCAAGGCCAGATGGTAGCAGGTGAAAAAAAAAAATCAAAAAGAGAGAAAGAAGAGTCTAAACAAAGACCTCTGCCAACAACTGACAAAATCAGAGCTGTGTAGAACATAGAAGCTTATGAGGACCTGGCCAAGAAAAGGAAAAAATTGTCATATTAACCCCTTAAGGACCCAGCCCAAAAGTGCGTTAAGGACCAGGCCTCGTTTTTCAAAACTGTCATGTGTCACTTTATATGGCAATAACTTTGAGACGCTTTAACTTACACAAGTGATTTTGAGATTTTTTTTTTTTCGTGACACATTGTACTTCATGTTAGTGGTAAACACTAATTAATATTTTTGTATTTATTTATTAAAAAATAGGAAATTTGATGGAAATTTGGGAAAAAAATCGCAATTTTCAAAATGTGAAATGCTCTGCTTTTCAGACAGATAGTCATACCACCCAAATACATTAATACATATTATCTACCATATCTCTGCTTTATATCGGCATCATCTTTTAATCGTCCTGTAATTTATTTTGAATGTTAGAAGGCTTACAAGTGTAACAGCGATTTTGCAGATTTACAAGAAAATTTCCCAAACTAATTTTTTAGGGACCACTTCAGTTCTGAAGAGGATTATAAAGGCCTATATATTAGAAACCCCCATAAATCACCCCTTTTTTCAAAACTGCACCCCTGAAATAATTCAAAATAGCATTTGGGAAGTTTGTTAACCCTTTAAGCATTTCACTGGAATTAAAACAATATGGAGGTGAAATTTAGACATTTAATTTTTTTCCACTAATTCCTTCATTTAGCCCTAAAATGAACACATTCACAAAGGGTTAAAGGAGAAAATGCATCTCACAGTTTGTTATGCAATTTCTCCTGAGCACAGAAATACCCCACATGTGGGTGTAAACTGATGTTTGGGCACACGGTAGCGCACGGAAGGGAAGGAGTGAGACTGGGGGTATGAAAAGCAGATTTTGCTGGAATAGTTTTCAGGTGCCATGTCTCATTTGCAGAGCCCCTAGAGCAGTGATGGCGAACCTTTTAGAGACCGAGTGCCCAAACTGCAACCCAAAGCCCACTAAATTATCGCAAAGTGCCAACACGGCAATTTCACCTTAAATTAACCTGCCTCCCCAGCATCCCCCCTCTTGCTTGCAAGCAGCCTACATCCCACATCTCTCCCCCCCCACACTACACCCTGGACCCCACACTACACTCTGCATCTTCCCCCTCACTACACTCTGCAACTCTCCCCCCCCACACTACACCCTGCACCCCACACTACACCCTGCATCTCTGCACCCCACACTACACCCTGCATCTCTGCACCCCCCACTACACCCTGCATCTCTGCACCCCCCACTACACCCTGCACCCTACACCCTGCATCTCTCCTTCCACACTGCACCCTGCATCTCTCCTTCCACACTGCACCCTACACCCTGCATCTCTCCTTCCACACTGCACCCTACACCCTGCATCTCTCCTTCCACACTGCACCCTACACCCTGCATCTCTCCTTCCACACTGCACCCTGCATCTCTCCTTCCACACTGCACCCTACACCCTGCATCTCTCCTTCCACACTGCACCCTACACCCTGCATCTCTCCTTCCACACTGCACCTCTCCTTCCACACTGCACCCTGCATCTCTCCTTCCACACTGCACCTCTCCTTCCACACTGCACCCTGCATCTCTCCTTCCACACTGCACCCTGCACCCCTCCTTCCACACTGCACCCTGCATCTCTCCTTCCACATTGCACCCTGCATCTCTCCTTCCACACTGCACCTCTCCTTCCACACTGCACCCTACACCTCTCCTTCCACACTGCACCCTGCACCTCTCCTTCCACACTGCACCCTGCATCTCTCCTTCCACACTGCACCCTACACCCTGCATCTCTCCTTCCACACTGCACCCTACACCTCTCCTTCCACACTGCACCCTGCACCTCTCCTTCCACACTGCACCCTGCATCTCTCCTTCCACACTGCACCCTACACCCTGCATCTCTCCTTCCACACTGCACCCTACATCTCTCCTTCCACACTGCACCTCTCCTTCCACACTGCACCCTACACCTCTCCTTCCACACTGCACCCTGCACCTCTCCTTCCACACTGCACCCTGCACCTCTCCTTCCACACTGCACCCTACACCCTGCATCTCTCCTTCCACACTGCACCCTGCACCTCTCCTTCCACACTGCACCCTACACCCTGCATCTCTCCTTCCACACTGCACCCTACACCCTGCATCTCTCCTTCCACACTGCACCCTACACCCTGCATCTCTCCTTCCACACTGCACCCTACATCTCTCCTTCCACACTGCACCCTGCACCTCTCCTTCCACACTGCACCCTACACCTCTCCTTCCACACTGCACCCTGCACCTCTCCTTCCACACTGCACCCTGCATCTCTCCTTCCACACTACACCCTGCACCCTACACCTCTCCTTCCACACTACACCCTGCACCCTACATCTCTCCTTCCACACTGCACCCTACATCTCTCCTTCCACACTGCACCCTGCACCTCTCCTTCCACACTGCACCCTACACCTCTCCTTCCACACTGCACCCTGCACCTCTCCTTCCACACTGCACCCTGCATCTCTCCTTCCACACTACACCCTGCACCCTACACCTCTCCTTCCACACTACACCCTGCACCCTACATCTCTCCTTCCACACTACACCCTCCCCCCCACACTACACCCTACATCTCTCCTTCCACACTACACCCTCCCCCCCACACTACACCCTACATCTCTCCCCTCCACATCTCTCCCCCCCACACTACACCCTGCACCCCACATCTCTCCATGTTCCTCCACTGCTCGGGATACTTCTCTTCATGTGGAAGGACCTTCTTACAAGCAAAGACACGCCTACCCTGTCATGTGACCTTATGACGTCAGAAGGTCCTTTCAGAGTACAGCATTTAGCAGGACCGCGGCTTACACTAACAGTTTTCAGCTGTATGTACATTTGCACATACAGCTGAAAGAAGCGATCGCTCACTAACGGGGATCCTGTACCGGATGGTGACGGCGCGCGTGCCAACTGAGAGGGCTCTGCGTGCCCTCTCTGGCACGCGTGCCATAGGTTCGCCATCACGGCCCTAGAGTATCAATACAAAGGAAAACCCCAAAAAGTTACCCCATTTTGGAAACTACACCCCTCACAGAATTCATCAAGGGGTATAGTGAGCATTTTGACCTTACAGCCGTTTCACAGATTTTACTAACAATGGGATGTATAAATGAAAAATTACTAAAATGTCACTTTATCCCCAAAGTTTTCATTTTCACAAGGTGTTAAAGGAGAAAAAGCACCCCATAGTTTGTTAGACAATTGCTCCTGAACACGGCAATACCCCATATGTGGTCGTAATCTGCTGTATGGGTACATGGCAGGGCTCAGAATGGAAAGAGCGCTATTTTGCTTTTGGAGGGCAGATTTTGCTGGAATAGTTTTCAGGTACCATGTCTCATTTGCAGAGCCCCCAAAGTACCAATACAGTGGAAACCCCTTAAAAGTGACCCCATTTTGGAAACTACATCCCTCACAGAACATATCAAGGGGTATAGTGAGCATTTTGACGCTACAGCTGATTCACAGATTTTATTAACATTGGGACATTAAAATGAAAAATTATGTTTTTTTTTTTTCCAATAAACTGTCAATTTAGCCCCAAATTTTTCATTTTCACTAGAGGACAAAGGAGAAAAAAAGCTCCCCAAAGTTTTTTACACAATTTCTCCTGAACACAGAAATGCCCCATATGTGGTTGTAATCTGCAGCATGGGTACATGGCAGGGCTCAAAATGGAAAGAGAGCTATTTAGCTTTTGTAGGGCAGATTTTGCTAGAATAGTTTTTGGGTGCCATGTTGCATTTGCAGAGCCCTTAAAGTACCAATACAATACAAACCCCCAAAAAGTGACTCCATTTTGGAATACTACCCCCCTCATAGAATTTATCTAGGGGTATGGTGAGCATTTTGACCTCACAGCTGTTTCACATATTTTATTGACTTTGGGACGTAAAAATGAAAAATTACTTATTTTTTTCCAATAAACTGTCCATTTAGCGACATATTTTTAATTTTTCCAAGTGGTTAAAGAAAAAAAAAAAACACCCCACAGTTTGTTACACAATTTCTTCTGAACACAGCAATGCCCCATATATGATTATAATTTGCTGTATGGGTTCATGGTGGGGCTCAGAATAGAAAGAGCGCTATTTGGCTTTTGAAGGGCAGATGTGGCTGGAATAGTTTTCGGATGCCATGTCGCATTTGCAGAGCCCTTAAAGTACCAATATAATGGAAACCCCTCAAAAGGGACCCCATTTTAGAAACTACACCCCTCAAGGAATGTATCAAGGGGTATTTTCATTTTGAGCCTAAAAATGCTTCCCAAAAATTAATGTACAAAGTGAAAATTAAAGTTTTTAAAGAAATATCTAATTTCAGTGCCTAATACGTTGCGTCTACTTTGTGGCATCAGAGACATACATTCCTAAAACTATTAAGTGGGCTATCCCGGGGACAAAAAAAATTAAATATGTGGCTATAAACTGCTGCTTGGGCACACAGCAGGGCTCAGAAGGGAAGGAGCACTGTGGTTTTTTTTTAGCTTTTGGAGTACTTTCTGGTCGCCATGATATTTTTGCAGAGCCCTGGAGGTGCCAGTAAATTGGAATTCCCCAAGAAGTGACCCCCATTTTGTAGGGGCAATTTTAGGGTCTCTGCAAATGTGACATGGCGTCCAATAAACAACAATCTAAATATGCGCTCCAAAAGCACATAGCGCTCCTTCACATTTGCGCCCTGCTGTGTGCCCAAATGGCAGTTTATGCCCACATATATGACACTGGTGTACCCAGGACAACATACTTAACAACGCCATATGTGGGTATAAACTACTGTTTGGGCACAGCCGGGCACAGAAGGGAAAGAGCGCTATTTTGGTTTTTGGAGCACAGTTTGCTTTTTGGACACCATGGCACTTTTGCAGAGCCCATGAATTGCTAGTAAAGTGGAATCCGCAGACATGTCACCCCATTTTGGAAATTACACCCTTCAAGGGATTTATCAAGTGGTGTAGCGAGCATTATTAACCCTTAAGTGTTGCATTCTTTTAATTTCCAGAAATGAATGCGCAGCTGATAATAAAAAGTTAAAAATGAAATGTTTCCATAGATACGACATTTCAGTGCCCAAAATGTTGTGCCCAGCTTGTGTCAGCAGACACACACTCCAAAAACTGTTAAGCAGGTATCCCGGGCACAACAGCTTTTGGAGCGTTCATCTCTGATACAAGCCGGGCACAACATATTACGCACTGAAATGACGTGTCATTTTCACCTTTCACCATCAGCTGTGTATTCATTTATGGATAATAGCAACACTTGGGGGTTAAAAATGATCACTGTACCCCTGGATAAATTCCTTCAGGGGTGTAGGTTCCAAAATGAGGTGACATGTCAGGGGCTTCCACTGTACTGGCATTTCAGCTCTGCAAAAGTGTCATGGTGCCCAAAAACCAAACTGTCCAAGCCTGTGCTCCAAAAACCAAATAGCACTCCTTCCCTTCTGTGCCCAGCTGTGTCCATACAGCAGTTTATACCCACATATGACATTAAGTACATTACCCTGGGTACACCAGTGTCATACATGTGGGCATAAACTGCAGTTTGGGCATACCACAGGGTGCAGAAGGGAAGGAGCGCTATGTGGCTTTTGGAGCACAGATTCAGATGTTTGGGATCTGGGTGCCATGTCATGTTTGCAGAGCCTCTAAAGTATCAGTAAAGTGGAATCCCCTAGGGAATGACCCCATTTTGAAAAGTGCACCCCTCAAAGAATTTATCAGGGGGTGGAGTGAGCATTAGTATACCAGACGTGACTGCACAGCGGATGGGGAAAAGTGAATATGTAAGCTGTGCGGAGTACATTGGGTACACTAAATTCCCTACTATTTCCCCAGTAGCTCCTATTATTGGAGGGGTCACTTCTGGTTTATTATCCCTCGTAAGCTCTAAATCTGGTTTGTACCCTAATATACGCTCACACAGCTTATACATTCCCTTCCTGCCGCAGCCAGTTGTGTTCTAATGATTTGGCGATTTTTGGGGTTTTTGTCTTTACATTGTACGAGCTATATTTTCTTTATTTTTCTGGTGATGTAGCCATATGAGGGCTTGTTGTTTGCGGTATGAGATGTATTTTGTAATGACATTATTTTTAGGTGCCTACAACTTATTAAATACATTTTATTAACTCTTTCTTGGTGGATTAAAAAAAAAAAAAAACATAAATTCTTGGACTGCATTTTACTTTTAAAATTTTTCGCCATGCAGCGTAGAGAGTAAGTAACATGTTACCTTTATTCTGCAGGTCAGTACGATTACGGCGATACCTCATTTATACTGTTTTTTTATGCGATACTAATTTCGCAGAACAAAAACCCGTATGGGGACATAAATCTATTTTTTTGCATCGCCATCTTCTGAGATGCGTAGCATTTTTATTTAGCAGTTTACAGATTTAGTTTAGGGCTTATTTTTTGAGGGACAATCTGTGCTTTTTATTGGTACAGTTTTGGGGCACATATGACTTCTTGATCACTTTTTATGGCATATTTTGTAAGGTGAGATGGTGAAAAATCATTACTTCCGGCGTTTTTTTCCGTTTTTTTTTCCCCAACGTTCACCGTGTACGTTAAATATGGTTTCAGTTTTATTGTACAGGTTGTTACGGACGTGGCGATACCAAATATGTATTGTTTTTATTAATTTTTAGGTTTATTTTTTATATAATTCATTTTATATAGGAAAAGGGAATTTTTGGGGCTTTATTCTTTTATTAATTTTTTTCACATACTTTTTTTTTTTTTTTCCACTTTTTTTTTACATTTTCATGTGTCCCATTAGGACACCTGAGCCAGAGATGCTTTGATCTCTGGCTCAGTACTATAGACTGCAAGACACGAGCATACAAGTGTCTTGCAGTCTATACAGGAAGTCATCGCTATGGAAACGCATAGCTCTGACTTCCTGAGGTCTCGGCAGGATCAACCAGGTAGTGGGGTCTCCAGGCAGCCTGGGGTCACTGGGCAGACCCTGGGCTGCAGATTATAGATATCGGCACCCCCCGATCTCGCTGCGGTGGGTGCCTGGGGGGCGGCAAGATGGTGGAACTCCTTGGATGCCGCGGTCGTGTTTGACCACGGCATCCAAGGGGTTAAAACCTCCGATCGGAACTCAGTCAGTTACAGCTAACACCCGGTTCCGATGCCGCCCGCTCAGATAGCGAGCGGGCGGCTGGCCTCGGGCGTAATATTACGCCCTGGTGCACGAAGTAGCTAGCGCCCAGGACGTAATAGTACGTCCAAGGTCGTTAAGGGGTTAATCAGCTTTACGCTCTGCTCACATGACCGAGCCCAGACTCGCCCATATTTATAATAAATCAGTGCGGGATCCATGTCACACACTTTTTTTTTTGCTTTGTTTACCTGTATTTCTACAGACCCATTTACCTCAATGGGTGAACAGGGTCTAAAATGAATTCAGCATAAAAGATAGCAGGCACCACGCAGCTGATGAACGTGATCACTTAATAAGCTCTTAAACTTATAGAATCAAGCCTGCTGGTACGGTTTTTTTCCTGCACTTGTATCAAGTTAGTCAACTTGTTGGTACAAATTCCAGTACAATAAAAACAAAACTATATAAACCCCCTTCCAAATATACAGCACCATGGTATTAATGGTGCTATATAAATAAAATCATAACATGTAAAGTACAGTATAAAAGTTTTAAGTGTTGTAAAATGCTTCAAAGTAACAATGCTTTCAATAAAAAGTATCTCTGTTGAAAAGTGAAAGTCACCACTATTGCTATGGAAAACTGTCCCTTTACAGTGATAAATGAATAATATCACACTAGTGTGTGCTTATAAATTTTCAATTAGCCTCTCCCCTCTCACTAGTTTCCTTCTCACTTCTCCTCTCCAAAGACTTCTAATCTGAGCTGCAACATGACGCAAGTCAAATTTCAGAGGGGAAAAAAAATTATCCTAAGTCGTTGTTCAAATGCAGCAAGGTTTCTTTTCTGATGCCTTTTTCATTTCCCAACCCCATATAAGTCTGTGGGAGCAAAAACAAAAAAAAAATTTTTTATGCAATGAGTGGATGACATTACATGAAATCTCATTCATTTGGATGGTACTGTACACGCAGCGTTTTTCTCCTGCGTTTCCGCATCCATCAAAAATTCTGCCTTGCAGGAACTTGTGCCCTTAGCCTCAGGCCACACATTTCGGAAAAGCTGACATTTTGCTGCTGAAGGGAGAAGTATAAGTGCTTCCTTTATATTTCCCAATCCATTGCAAGCCACAGAAGCTGCAATGGGATCATTTAGGACATTACTGAAAAGTATTGACCTGGACTGAATTGACTCAAGCGCTTGGGTAAGACAGAAAAATAGTATTTAGCTGCTTGCAGTCTCTTGTACCTGTCTGTCCTCTCTCACTAGTTCCCTTCTCAATTCTTCCCTCCAAAGACTTCGAATCTGAGCTGCAGCATGACCTTCAGGGGAGATTTCTGGGTGAAAGTCAGTTGAAGAGGAGGAAAAGAACCTGGAAATTTGCAAAGGTCAGCTCGCATCAAAAGTGGAATGGGGTTTTTCAAGGGATGTGGCTTTTATAAAAAGTGAATAGCTGCATACAATGTACTGGCATATATATAGAAATATATACGTTTATATACCAATGCCTTAGCTAGGAAAACATATATGAAAAGAAGATTTAAGACAAAATAGACCTTCCTCAACCATGAGAGTTCCTGTGGCTCAACCTGTAGGGTGACTTCTTCGTATGTCTGTGTGCACTGTGTCGAGAGTTCGATCCCTTCCTCACACCCCACCAGGTAAGCCTTAAGTTGAAGCAACTGTTGTTGAAGTTGAAGCAATTGTTAAAGAGAATGCACGTTGGGGAAAACCTGAAGATTCCTACTAAACTTACACATCTGCAAGTTTGATGAACTGAAGGCTAAGATCACACATAGTGAAAGGTGGCTATTGACGCAAGTCAAAGTTCAGAGAAGGGAAAAAAAAATATCCTAAGTGTTTGTTCAAATGCAGCAAGGTTTCTTTTCTGATTCCTTTTTCATTTCCCAACCCCATATAAGTCTGTGGGAGCAAAAACAAAAAAAACATTTTTTATGCAATGTGTGGATGACATTACACGAAATCTCATTCATTTGGATGGTACTGTACACGCAGCGTTTTTCTGCTGCGTTTCCGCATCCATCAAAAATTCTGCCTTGCAGGAACTTGTGCCCTTACCCTCAGGCCACACATTTCGGAAAAGCTGACATTTTGCTGCTGAAGGGAGAAGTATAAGTGCTTCCTTTATATTTTCCAATCCATTGCAAGCCACAGAAGCTGCAATGGGATTAAAAAAAACAATAATTCTTCTGTGGTCCGGACCTCTTCAATGATGTCACAGATGTGAGTTAAACAGGATCACTATGTGTTGTTACACCAGCCTGACCCACACAACATCTGTGACTTCAATGAAAGGAATTAAAAGACCCCAGAGTATAGTTATAGCAGTTTCGGACGTATTTGGTCTGAACCAAACTGCCAACAAATACTCTTGCCACAGGCCTGTAGCCCTACTTACCGATCCCTGCTCCTGCACATGGCCTCCTCTGCTCCACTTCAGCTCTTCAGGGGGCCCTGTGTGTCACATATCATGTCGCTGTCAGCAACGTCTTGATGCTGTTCACTGTCAGCGATGTCAAATGCGATGCATGGAGCCCCCTGAAGGGGAAGAGGAGGCGGCCATGAACAGGATCGGTAAGTAAATAGGTGTTGCTCCAGTAGGTAACAGCCTATTTAAAAAAAAAAAAAAAAAAGCAGAATCCACAGTCAGCACCCGACAGCTGAGTGAGCCCCCTCAGGAGCTTGGGGACCCATCACTTGACCAGATATGTCGAGTGCTGACTGATATGTTGCGGCCTGACTGACCCCATTGGCCACAACTCGTGCTGCCTTTGAGGCCATGCTGTTCCTATGGCAGCCTAGGGTCTGATCAGAAACCCTGTGTCTGCCATCTTCATCTAAGCTTTCAATCCTGTTGGTGGTAGTAGAGGTTAATGGTAGTAGAGAAATAGTAGAAGCATTTAATAACTTTTTAGAAAACCAGACAATTAAAAGTACAAGTCGCTAATCTCCCCACCACCACCACCACCACCACCATCTTCGCCTGGGCAAGTTGCTGGTGACAAGATGGCTATACAAAAACAATAGATTTTTTCTCAAACTGGGATTTTATACTGCAAAAACAAACCAAAAAAAGTAGCTATTGCCATAATTATACTGAGTTTTAGAATAAAGGTAACATGTTTAAATGCAAAGCCAGAATTGAATTTCTTCTTTATCAGCCCCAGAATAAAATTATGTCAAAATGGAGTAACTGAAAAGTGCATCTCATCCCACAAAACAATGAGCTCTCACATGGCTACATCAATGGAACAAAAAATTATAGCTTGTAAACTGTGACAACAGAAAACCCAACAATCTCCACAATTATTTAGGGCAAAACAGGCTGTGGCAGGAAGTGAATATATAAATTGTTCAAGCGTGCAAAAGGGTACACCACAGGATTACTGCTAAAAGACACTAGAATTAACCCCCCCATCTTAGCACTCAGTGGGATAAGAGTGTGGGATTTGGTGTATCCAATGTGCAGAGACCCTGAAGTGCTAGTAAAGGGAAATCATCCTTTAGGCTAAGGACCCACGTAGCAAAATACAGCAAAAAAAAAAAAACACTGCGGAAAAAAGTGCAGCGAAAATATATTGTGTTTCTTTCCTCGGCATCTGCGATCAGTGCCCACGGGCATTAAGGCCCCATTTTCCCAGCGGCACATTTTGGCAAAGATCGTCAGCACCCGGAACGGGATCTGGGGCTGGCGTGATTTAAGTAGCTTGTCATACAAATGACGATATTTTGCAATGTATTGTACTGCATTACATTAGTGATCAGATGCAATGATAGTGATCAGATCAAAAGTTCAAATCACCCCACTTTCCCTAGAATACATATAAAAGTTAAAAATTACTTTTGGTATCCCTGTGTCCGAAAACGCCTGGTCTACAAATTTATATATTTTTCCCGTACGGTGAACACCATAGTGGGAAAAAAAAAATCTAAAGTGCCGAACCACCGTTTTTTTTGCTGTTTCGCCTCTGATAAAAATTTGAATAAAAAGTGATCAAAGCAATAGACATTCCCCAAAATAGTATAACTAAAAAGTACACCTGGCCCTGCAAAAAAGACGCCCTATGCATCCCCGTACACGGATTGCTAAAGTTTTAGATTTTTGTTAAGGGGTTTAAATTTAAATAAAACTATATAAAGTTGGTATTCCGTACTAAAACATAGAATACAGGTGACATGTAATTTTGGCTACAGTGTGGAACCCCGTAAATACAAAGCACATAAGAAAGTCGCACAAATGCACTTTTTCTCTAATTCCACCCAATTTTGAATTTTTTTCCAGCTTCCCAGTACATTGTACAAAATAACAAATGGTACCATTATCAATAAAAATTTGTCCCGCAAACATTTAACCCTCATATGGCTCTGTGAATGGAAAATGGGTTTTGTAAGGCAGGGAGTTAAAAACTAAAATCGAATAATGTCACCGGCGGGAAGGGATTTCCACAATGTGTTGATGAGATTGATCGAAATCTCATTCACTTTGCTGGTACTGTAAAACGCAGTTTCCACAGAAGCCAAAAACGCTGCATTTCCTAAATGTCTGGCCTTAGCTTTTGACCACATTTTGGAAGCTACACCCCTCATGGAATTTATTAAGAAGCATAGTGTACATTTTTTTCCCTTGAGTGTTGCATTAATTTATTTTCCTGAAATTAATTTGCAGCTACTTAACAGATTTTGGAGTGTGTGCCTTTGTTTACAAAAGCTGGGCACAACATATTGGGCACTGACATGGTGTATTTCTTTAAAATTCTCAATTTTCACTTTGCACTTGTGCATCTGCTGCACATTAACTTTAAAGGATCACTATACCCTTTGAAAAATTCCTTGGGTAGCTAACATGGGGTCATATCTTTTTGTTTTAATTTTCATATTTCACCTCTGCAATTGCCTATCAATGCAGAGTAAATGACTAAATTAGAACTGTAATGCACATGGCGATCTTTTAATTTGTGAGCCATGTTGTACTACCAGGCAAAAAAATGACGCCACATAGAGGGTGCTTCTAAAATCAGGAAATGCAGCGCAATAAACAGAGAGCTAACTTTTCACAATGGTACAGATTGGATGTGACATATCCGCACTGAACTGTTGTGAAAAAAACTATTTATTTTGCACCATCCACTTCACATTTATTTTTAAATATATCTGGGGTCAAAATGATCCCTATACCCCTTCACAAATTTTTTGAGATGTGTAGTTTCCAAAACGAGGTCACGTCTTGGTAGTTTCCGCTCCACTGGCATCTTAGGGACTTTACAAACAAGTCCTATAATGACTCCAGCAAAATCTGCCCTCCTTAGGCCTAATGGCACTTCTTCCCTTCTGCGTCCTGCCATGTGCCCACACAGCAGTTTTCATACATATATGAGATAATGCTGTGCTGTGATGTGTCCTCTCTGTTTTATTGCTTTATTGTTATTGTTCTAAAATGATTTGTAAGTGTTGGATAATGTTAGTGTCTTTAGTCTGTTAAATATATGGCTGCAATGGCCCTTATACCCAAATCAGACAGGGAAGGGGCGGAGGAATATCTGTGTTTAATACAATATTGGGGTTATTAGGCTGAAGCCACAACACATTCTTCTTAGTTATGTTCTATAGTACATTACACATACATTTTACACTGGAGGAAAGCATATAGTTTAATTCTGATTGTGTAGCATATAACATGATGTCTATTGCAATCATGTACAGAAACATCACACCAAGGAAATCGCAATAGTAAGGATGTGCTTCATATATCGCACACCTAAGAATGACAATGACAATGATTTATAATGTGATTTCCTCACACGATGGACTGAAAGTGCAGGACTGCTGTACAGGCGCTCATCCCCAACATCCACAAGGATTAGTTTTTTTATGGGAAGCCTACTTACCTATCGGTATATTTTGGCAAGTAGTTGAAAAGCAGAGTACCCAGAGAATACACACATGGGGAAAACATATAATCCCCAAGTGGTAGAATGTTAATGGTAGAAGCATTTAATAACTTTTTAGAAAGTCAGATATAATGAGTTTTGATCATCTCCTTGCATACAGAATGGAATAGAAAGCAATAAAAATGTCTTATGTACCTCAAAATGGTATCAATTAAATGTACAAGTCACTAATCCCCCCACCACCGCCGCCAGGGCAAGTTGCTGGTGACAAGATGGCTATACAAAAACAATAGATTTTTTTTCTCAAACTGGGATTTTATACTGCAAAAACAAACAAAAAAATTTGCTATTGCCATAATTATACTGAATCTTAGAATAAAAGTAACGTGTTTAAATGCAAAGCCAGAATTGAATTTCTTCTTTATCTGCCCCAGAATGGTGCATCTCATCCCACAAAACAACGAGCTCTCAAATGGCTACATCAATGGAACAAAAAATTATAGCTTGTTCCTTACCTCTTGGGAGATGGAACTAGGCATTGTGTTATCCCCAGAGGAAATTCGTTGTACTCTTCGCCATTCACATGGCTTCTCCACCTGCATACGTCTCCAAGAGAACCATTATAAATTGTTCTCCAGATGGTACAGGACTCCGTATTGGCTGTACCACAAGAAGCTCACCCAGTACAATGTTTGTTGGCGCTGCCATAACGGCCCAGGAACCTATCTGCATCTCTGGTGGGAATGCCCTGCACTCTCGTCTTTCTGGTCTTATATCGAAAACCAAATTAGACTGTTGATCTCCCCGGACTTTGTGTTGACTCCAGCTATGCTCTTTCTGGCACGATCTTCACCACATCATAATCCTCAGAGAGACTCGTTAATTACTCACTTACTCGAAGCAGCCAAATCAATTATACCTCTGCATTGGCTACAGACGTCCCCTCCTTCGGTGCAAGAATGGGAGGCCAAAGTGCACCAGATCTCTCATTTCGAAGAACTTCTAAGCTGGTCCAGGAGAATGCACCAGAAATTCTTAACATCTTGGTCAAGATGGTGATGTCTTCCCGCAACTTGATGGTACGGCAGATACGGCCGTTCTTCGCTTATCTGACTCCGGATTCTTCTTGTTCCTTCTTTCTTCTTCTTCTTGTTCCTCTTCCTGTTAAGGAGAAAAACATGAGGCACATGGGAGAGGTGAGAAGGAGTAGAGAAGAGAGCGATATAGGAGAGAGGCACAGAGGTGTAGAAGAGAGATGCATGAGAGAAAGAGGTGAGGTTCAAGGAAGTAAAGGACAGACAAGAAGTATAGAGTAAAGAAGAGAGGCATGAAGCACAGAGGGGTGGATTAGGATAGGAGAGAGTAATAGAAGAGGCACTGATGGGTTGAGGAGTGGTAAAGGAGAAAGGTATGGATAAGTAGAGGAAAGGCATGGGACAAGGAGGAGAGAGGTGCAAGGTATGGAAGGGATAAAGATGTGGTGTAGATGAGAAAGGGATGGAAGGGTAGAGTATAGAGATAGGAAGTTCAGATTGGTAGAGACAAGAGGCTCAAGGAGTAGAGGTAGAAGAAAAAGTATGTATGGGTGAAGTAGAGAGGGTGAGATAAGAGAAGCAACAGGCCCTGAAAGGAAATGGAGAAAGATAAAGATCCAAGGAGGGTAGAGAAGACAGGCACAAGGTAAGGAGAACGTGCAATGGTGGAAGAGAGTTACAGGTGAGGTGCAGAAGAAAAGGGCATGGAATGAGGAGATGTGAGTCATGGAGGGGTTTAAGAGAGAAGAGACAGAGGAGAGGAATGACACATAGATATATAGGTAATATGTAGCGCAATGTCCCATAGGGGCTCCTTTACACAAACTACTAATATATTGATCTAAATCTCATTCACTTTGCTGGTACTGTAAAATGCAGTATCCACAGAAGCCAAAAAACGCTGCATTTCCTAAACGTCTGGCCTTAGCTTTTGACCCCATTTTGGAAGCTGCACCCCTCATGGAATTTATTAAGAAGCATAGTGTACATTTTTTCCTATTGAGTGTTGCATTAATTTATTTTCCTGAAATTAATTTGCAGCTACTTAACAGATTTTGGAGTGTGTGCCTTTGTTTACATAAACTGGGCACAACATATTGGGCACTGACATGGTGTATTTCTTTAAAATTCTCAATTTTCACTTTGCACATGTCAATATTCTTGCATAGTGACTGAGATTGGCTATATTTTTAATTGGCATTTAACACAAAACAGTGGCACGTAGTCCTGTCATCTTGGTTACATTGCAAGTCACAGATCTACCTGCAGTGCTGTTGAGGATTATTAGTTTTAAGTATTGAGGGGCTCAAATAGTATAGTTACTCCTCATGACCAGATTCTTTTCACTAGCCTCCGCCTTATACATCATGGTAGCTTTAGCTCCCATTGGCTGTGACAATCTTTGTGCATGGGTGTTACTATGGAGTTGTAGTAGTCCTATGTGCCCATAGACTTCAATATGCTGGGATATATGCTTCAGCATCAACTGTATTAAAAAACATTGACTGTGCTTTGTAATACAACTACAGTATTTTTCGCTTTACAAGACGTATTTTTTTCCATGCAAAGTGGGAAGTAAAAGTCAATGCGTCTTATAAAGCGAAGGTGCCAAAAATCAAGCCAGTATATTGCAGGATCACCACTCGCAAACCCTTATTACACTCTGAGGACTTTCCAGACCTTAGAATATAATGATCATAGGCCCATCGGCATGGGTCTTCCAGCGTCTTCTGTTCAGAGATGTCTCAGAATGATGTCAGAGTCACGTCGGCGTCTTCATGCAAAATGACACTGACGTAATGTCATATGTGTGGCCCACTTCCAGGCCTCAGCAGTCTCTGAATTCATTCAGAGACATCTCTGTGAACAGAAGACACTGGAAGATCCGTGCCTGAGCCCAGGAGAGGTGGGTTACACTGTTTATTTTGTTTAATGACCTCTCGTGAGCCTCCAATCATTATACTCTGGGGTCTAATTTTTTAGAAAATACATAAAGAAAACCGTATGGGCCACTATAGGGCATTATACTGTGTGGAGGGGCCACTATGGAACATTATTCTTAAAGAGGTTGTCCAGGAATTGGTTAAAAATATTTTTTAACCAATTCTAAACCTAGATGAGTCTTATCTACACTCTACAGCTATACATGCATGCATGCACTGAGAAAGCTTCCATCACATATGCCAAGCATATACATATGAAACAATAGAAATTATACATTATTTTTAACTGTATTGAATAGAATAGAAAAAATGAATAGGTAAAGATTTTTTTTATATATAATTGAAGAAAAAGGGCCACAGTGACATAAGCCAGAGGCTTACATGAAGGTATGTTTTAGGAGTGTTTTATGCCGTAAACTTCTGATATATGCAGTGAGGCAGACTTATTAAAACTGACGTTTTGTATGCCAGCCTTAGTAAAGGCCGCGGATGGCACAAGATGCAAATAAATCAAGAGGCACCAGCATGAAAGTCTATGCCAGTCGGGAACTGCATAGGATTACTGTACAGCTCACACCAGAAAATAGGTGTGAATTATAATAAACACATTGGACAGAAATATCCCTGGCCCACCCTGCTCTGCCCACATTCACAGAAAGTGTCGAGCGAGGCACAGAATGGGCATCTTTGGTAGAAGAAAGGGTGTATATGTATCACCAATGTGGTTTTAAAAATAATGGTTTATAAAAAGAAATGTTGAATTTTTTTTATTTTTTAATGCTAAGTATCCCCTTAAAATGCAGAAAGCAAATAAATGCGTCTTATACCATCCCTGACAACCGACCTCCCAAAAAAACACCACCAAGAAATTTAAGCATGTTCGGGTACATCACAAAACAAATATATAAATAAAGCTACTGCAGCTGCAAAGGAGATAAAATAGAAATACAAACTATATAATCTGACAGCAAAAGGTTAACCAATTAGTTTCAAGGGTAAAAAAGATTAATAAGGGGTTAATAATATTTTCACCCCGTTTCCCATTTAGTGGAAAATTAATAAGAATTATTAAAGTATAATGAATATGTTGGTGCTATATAAATAAAAATTGTACAATCAAATTATTATTTAATTTATGTATCTTTCACCGAAAAATAACCTCACAAAACTCCTTATTAGAGATGAACATTAGACAACTCGGAACTGGAAAAAGAATGATCTGAGAGGGTTTTAAACAAAGACTATGTTTTGAAAGACTGAGATGTAGGCTGGGGTCTGACATGCTGGTTAACAGTGTGCGTCACCTATGGGTCAGTCTGTTTATACAACACACACCCCTTCCCCCTTTACGAGCCAGTCATGTGACCGTGATGTCATGCTTTCAAGCTGCAACTCTATTCAGCCACATAGACAAGAGGCAGCAGTTCCAGTAACATGTAACTTCCTGCTGGAGCTTAGTATCCATATGTAACACACTCAAGAACGTACAGGCTGATTGATGTAACCCATCTGCACAAAGGAAAGCTGACGGCGTGGACATGGGAGCTTTGTGCACAAGGACTGCTGGTAGGGTAATATCTATACTCTATATCTCATCTCATCAGCACCAACTCTTGTAGTGACAGTACTTTTATGCATGAATACGTGAAGATCCTTGGATTATAACATGACATGTTCTAGTGTCTTCTGCACTCACTGCTGGGTGCAGCAATATAGACCTAAGACTATGAGTACACATTCTGCTTCAAGGCAGACCATCTGGTACTTTATTGCAGGGAGTATTTTACTGACTTGTACCTTGGCTGTTACTGACTCTGAGCAATGGGACAGCCCTGAATATCTGGATATTGCAGATGGAGAAAGACTATGGATTGATTCAGCACTGGATGACACATCTCCAGAACTTATACATGGACATCCTGTGTATAATGACCACTTTCCTGAGGATTTAGCTACGGAGCAGAATATAGTAGCAATGCCTGGACATTGGGAACAGTCCGCTTTTGAGCCATCTGGTGCATTCTCCAATGTTGGACTAGGTGCGGTGATGGTGGACTCTTACCGTGGTCCAGGTAATAGTGATACTAGAAGCAACAAAGAGTTGCCCATTCTTCTGTGGTGGAGTGAGAACCTGTTCCCCCACTTTCCTGGGGACACAGAGCGTATAGATTGTCCTTTAAGTTCCTGTATGGTTACAAAAGACAAAAGAGTAAAACTTCACAAAAGGACGAAATCTATTATTTTCTATGGCACAGACTTTAGGGCATATGAAGCTCCGTTGCCCAGACTGCCTCACCAGACATGGGCGCTCTTTCATGAGGAATCTCCAATGAATAACTATGTTCTGTCCCATTTGCCAGGAATTTGTCTTTTTAACTACACTGCCACCTTCAGTCGAGAATCTGATTACCCCCTCACCTTACAGTGGCTACCCACCATTGGTTACTTACAGAACCCAGCAGTGTCTGTGGCAGAAAAAAACAAGTGGCGTGATAATGGGTATGCCCCCATATTGTACATGCAGTCCCACTGTGATGTTCCATCGGATAGAGACCGTTATGTTAAAGAGTTGATGAAATACATTCAGGTAAGCAATAAAGAATGATCTGATATTTATACATCACTGATAGACAACCTCCGAAGAAAAATGTCAATTATATTCGTACGTAGAGATAGACTATAATATTTATATACACTGCTCACCATGCAGACACAAAAGGCATTAGAAAGCCAAAGTAGGAAGAGTTTTACAAGTGTAACACACATCCAACTATCAGAAGGCAAACATAGTAACATGCAAAAGTTTTAGGCACGTGTGGAAAAAAAGCTGCAAAGTAAGAATGCTTTCAAAAATAGTGAAATAGTGTTAATAGTTTATTTTTCTCTATAAACAAAATTCAGTGAATAAACAAAAGAAAAATTTAAATCAAATCAATAGTCTAGATTTAGCGCTTACTCACACGACTCTACCATGCACTCAGCTGTAAAAAAGTGCATGGTAGAGTGGTAGTGCAAGAAGCCATGAGACCCTATTGTGTAAATAAGGTCTTACTAATAGTTAAACATCGCAGTCTCAAAATACACCAGATTTATCACAGTGACTGATGCTGGATGATAAATGTGGGGTATCTTTAGACAGTCTAGTCTACCTTTATATCAACTTATAGTTGGGTTTATGATATGTCATAATTTTTCAACACAATTTTGGCATGTTTTGGCCCCCTGTGGTGCACTTAAGCCACGCCCCCTTTTTCCCGAGAATCCACATACGTCCAGCAAGTCTAAAAATTTTAGCCCAAACTAAATGTGACAAAATGCTCCATATTTCAACAAAGATTTGCCACGTTTATGCCAGTGTCTAGTCGTAACTACAATCGTTAATCTGGGCCAATATTTGGTGTGACCGCCTTTTACCTTCAAAACAACAGGAAGCCTTCCAGGTACACTTGCAGACAGTATTTGAGAGAACTCGGCAGGGAGGTTGTTCCAAATATCTTGGAGAACTAAGCACAGATCTTCTGTGGATACAGTCTTGCTCAAATCCTCCTGTTGTTTCAGGTCATCCCAGACAGACTGGATAATGTTGAGATCAGGGCCCTGTGAGGGCCATATAATCACTTCCAGGACTCATCCTCCAAAGGGTGGTCACACCAAATATTGATTTGATTCAATTAATTTTGCTAATTGACATAAACTACTATTCTTACTTTGCAGCATTTTTTCACATCTGCAAAAATCTTTTGAACAGTACTGTCTTTATTTTAATAGGGGTTCTTCATCCTCACTCTTGGTGTATCTGGCAAGTGCTGTGAGCACTGTGTCTCCACTGTTCTGATCCAATATGTTTATGTCCACAGAACTAATGGCTCCATAATTTATGTGAGTTTGCCACAGATTTAAAGAGGACCTGTTACCTCACCTGAGCTAACTATTTAAGTGAATAATTGTATTCCACATAATATAACAATCCTGGAGCATCTTTCTTTAGAACTCTCTGTTGTGCTGTTCCTCCATTATTCCTGCTAAAAACTTGTGAAATTGCCAATTTATCATTATACTTATCTTTATATTTTGATACACTCCTGGCTCCAAATGTATCAAAGACTGTGCTTGTGAATCCAGCTTAAGGCCGGGGCCCCACGTGGCGTAAATGCTGCAGTTTGGCTGCAATCAAAACGCCACTCAAAAAAAACCACATCGTTTTACAGTCCCTGCATAGTGGATGGAATTCTAAGGAATCGTCATCCACATATTGTGAAAAAATACACACAGAGGATATGCTGCGATTTCCAAAACTGTCACGGCAGCATGTCAATTATACCTACAGAAACACTGGTGATTTCCCTATAGGTATAATGGAAGCAGAATGTCTGCAGAGAAAACCTCTGCGGATTTTCTGTGCAAAGCACTGCAGGAGAAACCATGATGCGTTGCCGCTGCGGTTTTTCCAGCAGCTCTTTTTTGCTGCAGCCCGCTACGTGGGGCCTTAGCCTAAGGCCATGTTAAATTTGCTGACCATTCGTTGTCTATATACATCTGGGTAGTTGACATATAACTCAAAGCCAAAGCCAAGGTTAATACATCATGGAAGGCATGCAGATCTTTCCATTAGAGTTCTCTGTGTTCTCGGTTCCACTTCTATTTTTGGTTCAGAAATACTGTAGCTAAATACTGATAAAATATAGATCGTGTGAAAGTGGTATATGCACAGAGCCAAGCTCCTTGGTATGGAGCTGCACAGCCTTCAAGTTCTGCTCTGCAGTCTCCATTGGTGCCATAAGTACATAGGTATTCTTCACTACAAACACCACCACCTTACAGATGATGGTGTCTGCCCCCTTTTTTACCTATTAATTTGGAAGGAATCAAAATAAATACTCCTTATAACTCAGTAATTTAAGCATATTGCCATACGGATTTGTTGTGCATGGGGCCTTAATTCTATTCCTATGAATTTGATGGACTTTTTTATTCCATATGAAAGCAACAGAAAAAAAAACTTTGTCATGCTCCATCAGATGTCAGTTATACAGAGGTAGTCTCTGACAGCTTTGCAGTGTGCATAAGGCCTAAGAATAATGTAGATCTTTGAACTGAAAGTTAATTTGCTTTTTTTTAATGTACTTAGATTGACTCATATGGTCACTGTTTAAAGAACCGCCAATTTCAGAGCAAGAGACTTGAGGACACTTCAACAGCCACCACAGAAGATCAGGAATTCATGGCATTTACTGCAAGATACAAGTTCCACTTGGCAATGGAAAATGCAATATGTACTGACTATATGACAGAGAAGCTTTGGCGGCCTATGCACATAGGGGCCATTCCAATTTACAGAGGATCCCCTTCTGTTAAGGACTGGATGCCCAACAACCACTCTATTATATTAGTTGATGACTTTCCAACACCAAAGGACCTGGCCGAGTTCATAATGTCTCTGGACAAGGATGATGAATTATACCTCAAGTATTTAGAGTACAAACAACCTGGTGGGATAACCAACAAGTTACTATTGACCAGTATGGAAAGGAGAGAATGGGGAGTGAATGATATGACTGCACCAAACTACCTCAATGGCTTTGAATGCTTTGTATGTGACCAGGAGAATGCTAGAGTCAAAGCTGAAAAGAAACATAAGAAGACCCAGGGCAAAAGTCCAGCTCCAGTGCCACACATCGCTGGGTATAATCACATGGGCTGTCCTATGCCTGTGCCTGGTATAGGAAGTGTCAATGAGCTCCCAGAAAATGACAGGTAATCCAGTCTTAAATTAATCTCTTTGTAGCAGCAAATTGTAGTAATTTTTATATTATTTCCAACTATCTTATAGGCTATCTTCAAGTGAAAAAAAGGTGTGAAGAATGTTTGAATTCTGCTGCCTGTGGCATATTTCAAAAAGCATCCTGTCTTGTGCAGACTTCAGGCTTAAAGGATGCTCCAATTTACACACTGCATACTCACCTATTCATTCGTCTGGGACCCAGTGGAGAGTTTCCATTCATGTCCCCGGACTTTGCTTGCCTTCTGCCTGCACACGATCATAGTCGCTGTCTGAGCGCTGATGCACCATTTGAACAGAACATCACTGCTTAGCCACTGACTGGCTGCGACCTCTAGTGTGGGTCAAAGGTGAGGAAGGCCAGGGACCCGTATGGAGACTCCACCAGGATCTCCAGCCACCAGCAGCTGAGTATGCAGTGTTTATTTTTTTTATGCCTAGCTGGGGGTAAACAAAAAAGAATTGGAAAATCCATAGAAGTTCCCATAGAAAACAGTAGGAGCCGAACAACACACACTGAATTTGTTTGAATCTGTGTCATAATTTGTATGAAAATGCACACGGACTTAGAAATTAGTGTCAGAAATCAGCATGGAAAACTCAGTAATTATATAGGCAGATCCTGCATGGAATCTGCATCAAATTGTTGTTCCCCCAAACATTTGCTATGTGAACATACCCTTATAAAAGATTTTGTATTTACACAAGGAGACATTTAAAGATTTGACCCCACATTTTCACAATCCTGATTGAGATCACCAGAGTTCCTAGGCTTAGTATGGGATGTTTAGCAACAAGAGCTCCAGTTCCCTAAACATTACTGTTGATCCCTTGGTGAATACTGGGGTAGTCATATCCAGTAGATATTATAATGCTATAGGAAATCTACATACTTAGGTCAATATGGTATTGCTCCATTTTGAACACATCAGAAGAGCACCACTGGTTCTTGTGTGTGTATGCTGGTATGGTTGTGCAAATATCTGCAGATTCACATAAGCGAGAGCACTAAATCTTGTATTCCCCTGTCATGCAACAGAAAAAAACAGCTGTCCTACATGCCACATGATTCACTTACAATGTTTGGTCAAGAATAAAACATTCTTCTTTTGCAACGGAGCAGTTATGCTGCTAATTCGCTAAACTGACTTCTTTGTGATAAAATCTCCTATGGATAAGGGGGTATGCACGCTATCCATTAAGCATATGTACCAGGAACTTACAAGTTTGTCAAATGACATATAAGGGCACATTTACCTGACAGACAAGAAGAGTGTCCGATTGGGCCAATATACAACATATTAAAACCCACAAAAACTGCAATAAAATTGGTCTTCTAAAGGCCCCAAAGGTCAAGACACCTATATTCTATATTTCTACACAATAATTCCTTACTGGTCTAAATCTGGGGGGTTTAGGTATCACGGTGTGCTAGTGTCAATGCAATAGCTATCTTGCTGAACTTCATATACTGGGGACAATTGAAGGGGGATATGGTACCAAATGGGCTTGTCCCACCAGTGGAAGAAACAATAGGAATGAGGGTAAAATGGTAAATTTCTTGTGATTGCCTTTCAGATTGTTAACAGAATGCAGTTGCTCTTGTTTCTGCAATCTGTCATTATAAGGCTTATGCTGGCTGATGTAATACTGTTAGCATTTAAGGAAAAGTTCAGTTTCAGTAAGCAGCATGTAAACCTCCATTTGTTTGTAGCATTGTTTGTACTTCAATACATCTAATATTTAAAGGAGTTATGTCATGAAGAATGTGTATACCTTATCCATAGGATAAATAGCTAATTGGTGGGGGGTCTGACCACTGAGATGCCCACCGTTCTCCCCCCATCTTGTAAATTCAGCCTGACTGCAGTTAGGCTGAATGTGGGCATGCCCTACTGGATGGGACACATCTGCGCTCACTTCAACCGGAGTGCTGGAGATAACCGAGTGCTGTTCTTTGGCTATCTCGGGTTTGTGGATATAGAATAAATATTCTTCATGGCATAACTTTGTCACTATCAGTTCTGGCCATTTCTCCTTTAAGTTTATCAACAGGTAACTTACCATAGATTTGTATAGGACTCATCTCCAGGCGTTCTAGGTACATGCACATTATGCTGATGAAGGTAAGGACAATACACCTCTTCATTATACATGATACAGGCAGGCTTGGAAGACTAAACGCCAACTGCTGATGGTTTAGAGACATGTTCCCTTTAATGTTCCCTTTAAAAAAGATTTCAAGGGTTATTATATTTATACAGGGACACAATCAACATTACAGATGTTTGCCAAATTCAACAATTCCTCCCACCTGATACAAAGTAAAGGAAGTGAAAAAATTCACACTGGGCACCAGCTGTGCACACATTGTTTTAAGTGAATGTTCCCATTATGTTGTACTTCAGGACAATAGATTGTGACTTACTGACCTAAGAAAAATTTCTACTGTCAGTGTATAAATAGGGGCATAATAGAGAAATGGCTTGACAATAACAACAGTAATCTTGTAGAAGAAGCAGAAGATTGTTTGCAAAAAACGAGGCTATGAATTCAAAAGCCACAACATCTGAGATACTTAGAGGCGTACATTAGTTTGTCCGCCAGGGCTGTCTCATGAAAATCCCAGCTATTAGTTCTTATTTTGCTTAGTTTTATGTATTTTATATTAAAAACATATCCTTTATGTTTTTTTCAGCTGGAAGCAGATGTGGCTTCAAGATTACTGGCAAAGTTTCGATCAAGGAGAGGCACTGACCGCCATGATTCTACGAAATGAAACAAATCAAGATAAATTTTGGGATTTCATGCATGAAATGTATATAAAGAGAAACATGAATCGTTGATAACTATTTTATACATTTTATGACATTTGCCTGATATTTTTTAATACCAAAAAAAAAAAAAAATTCTTGAAGGACTTCCACCATAACACTTTTTCCCACTGTTCTATAAATGGGTGGACATACATCCCATGCTACTTTTTTTTCTGTGTGCCAAAGCTTTTTTTTAAGTAGTCTTGAACTTATAATAGATGTTTGAGAAGATTTCCAGGATGGATCTGGTTCAGTGTCATACACAACACTTATTTACAAGCACTCCATGCTACCACAAACAATGTGAACGTGTAAACTCGAAAATCAGTATCATACAATCAATTCAAAATAGTACAGTATATTGGTTTAAGAATTGTACTATTAGTATACACATAGAAGCTAAAAAAAAATGCAACCCGTGCCATTAATGGGAATGTGTCACATTGAACTTGCAGCCCAATCGGAAGACAGCATTTTATAGAGCAGAAGGCGGTAAGCAGGCTAATATATAGTTTTGTTTTAAAAATTCCATTTAAATCTCTTTATATGCTTAAGAATCCAGTGGGAGGTTCTTCTCAAAACCTTCCTTATATGAGTGTGCATACAGAGATAGCTGGAAATCATACTGGGTAGGCCAGCCCATTGCACCCTAAAGCATAGGAAGAGCAAGGATTTAGGCTAGGCCTACAATGTGATTTTGATTGAGACTCCTGTTGCATGACCAAAGATTGCCATGTCGCCCTGCAAGTCCTTCAATACTATAAGCTAATTGAGTTGAATTATGACCTGGGATGGTGCAACCGTGACTTGTAGTTGCAAAAAATCAAGCAGTGGTTAGTGGTCTAACCACTGAAACCATGCCCCTCTTCCCGTTTGTGCCGTCCCTGTACAGTGGGAGCTGATCCTCTTACTACTCCGATGTCATCATCACTGAGGCCAAGTGCAGTCCTCTCTGTGAAGCCTGTTCTCTCCTGGGTGCAGGGCACACTGAGCAGATGCAGCTTGCACAGTACACTTATATACGCTGAGGGCATTAAGAGAGTATTGCACATCTGTACGAGGGGATGGTGACATCTAAGCAGTGGGAGGATCAGCTCTCACTGCACAAGTATGACACAAACATGAACAGGAGTGTGGTTTTATCGGCTAGAGCGGTACTCAGGAACCTGGGGGGACGCCCCCTGTACTCTAGTTTGCATAGTAGATAAAAGTTCATATCCATGGCACTCTCAAACATAAAACAGGTATGCTTTTTAACAATATTACAGCATCCATTTTACTATGGGGCAGTTTAAAGGGGTTGGGGAGGTAAAAGACTCCCTTTAAGCACAAACATGACAAGTTATACAACTTTTTTATTTTTTTTAAACAAAACTATATAACATCTCACCTCAGCCTTGTGTCTCCCAAGTAAGACCGAAAGTTTGTAGTTGTTGATTTGTAGTAATCTTGGGGGTTCCCAACTTCAGTATCAACATTGAGGGTATGTTCACAGAGTTTTTTTTTCTTGTTTAAGGCACATTTTCCATGCTGAAATACACAACCGTTACAGTCCTATAGATTTCAATGGGAACCAACACATTCAACTGCATAGAGCTTCAACTGTGTGTGGACCTGCATCTGTAAACTGCTAACCATGTCAGAAGCTGAGGCTCAGTCTTCTGTTGCTGGTTCACCTACTAAAATACTCATATTCCAAAGAGTATTTTACCCTCTAAACTTACCCTTATATAATCTTTTGGCATGATTTTTGTGCATAAACAGCTCTACAAAGTGAACAGCAATAGTTTGCTTATTTTACTATTGGCAGTACCTTCTTTTTTTCAGACTACTGTTTCATCTAAAAGATATATTCACACATGGTGGATATGGATTTAGTAACTGGATTTGCAGGCACACAACAGGAGCAAAAAAAGCAGATGACATTTTAACATATTTAATCCCCATGCTGTGATAAGAAGCCAGATGACAATGATTACTATCATTTCATGTCTACAGTTATGATAGATGGCAACAGACATCAGCATGTAACCATAGTACTTGTGCTGTTTCATCAAGATCTGTCTCTATGAACTCTATCCCCATTGGTGGGATAGTTTAGGCTGAGATTAAGGTGCATATACTTCAGAATACACATCTGACTTGCTGGAGATATGTCTTATTAAAGACACACAGTGGTGATCTTAACCAAATACTCCAGAATTATTTCACCAAAAAAGTTGAGTACTGCATATGGCAACAGTTTTGTTATGTGTTTTAGTTAGAAACTTTACAAGCCAAATTTATTAAAAACTTGCATAATATTCTCATACTTAGCATTGATGTAAGTTATGCCAAATTTACAATGCAAACTTTTGTTACAATTCTTGCATTCTATGACAGTATTGTAAAGCTCACTACTATTGTTCATTGTGATTTAGGGGCCAGGGGTATTACATAAGTATTTTAGGAAATGTCCTTTGAGAAAACGTTGAAAATAGCTCTACTCCAAAAGGCTCTACACTACTCTCCACTGCCATCTATGGACTGTTACATAAAGGTTCATCTCAGAAAAAGTCTTATGACATGATTCCATTTAACTCATTTAGGCTGAGGCCCCACGTTGCGGAAAAGTAGCTTTTTTTGTTGCAGATTTTGTTGCGGTTTTTTGTGCCAAAGCCAGGAGTGGATGCAGCAGAAGATAGAAGTATAAGAACTTCCTATATATTTCCCATTCCTATTGCTGGCTTTGGCTCAAAAAACTGCAACAAGATCTGCATAAAAAAAAAGCTGCGTTTCCATAACGTGGGGCCTTAGCCTTTAGATCTGTTTCTGTCCTCTTGGATCTCATCAGCACAAAATAAGTGCAAATCTTTACCTATATTAAAAGCCTCAGTTCTCCTTTTACACTTGATAATGAATTAAATAGTTAAATTACCTAAATGATTCATCCTTCCCATTTTTGTGGAAAAAGTGATTTTTCCTTTTGTAAAAAAAAAAAATTGTATATTTTTAAGCAGATATATTTTACCACTATCAACACCAAAGGATTTAGAAAGATTCTACCATAGGTCAATGACTTTCCTTGGGGACTAATGGTTTACACCTTTGATCTGAGTATGACTATAACCTTAAAGGGGTTGCCCGGGCCCAAATCGAATTTTCATACTGATGACCTGTGGTTCTGGTGAACTGCAACGCTGCCCCTATTACTTTTATAGGAGCGGTTTTCCACATGCCACTCGTCCATTAGTAGCTTCTGGTACCCAGAGGCTGCTAGAGCAGATGATCTGTGTGGGGTTTGGATGTCAGACCACGACAGATTACATGAAAATTCAATTTGGGGCCGTACAACCCCTTTAACAATTAAAAAATAAAATAGAATATCAATTTTACAGAGACGTTACAGTGTATTATTATCTACTCTTTTAATTTTTTATACAACGCCTATGTTTTTAGGTAATCAGGAAGAGGCAGGGGATATGAGTGGGTTGGTGGTTGAGTAATTTATTATTGTATGTGCTCCTTTAATGTCTGGCAACCTATCTTTTTGTGACTTATTTGGACCACAGTAATATTTTTCTTTGTTATTGTAAAGATGAGTTTACATTATTCTTGTTGAAGTATAAGATGTATGTCTTGGTGGGGTCTGGGCTTTTTTATTTTTTTAACTTTTATTAAGGCCACATTCACATTGTCATTTTGCTTTCCATTTGTACTTGTTGTAAATTGACTTTAATTGTTAAATGCTCCACACTGATATTTCTCAGAACCAAAAAAAGGAAACCTGATTAAAGTCTTCTGTTTACTGAAGGATCAGAGCAACTGAAAAAACAGCAGAAGTGTGACCTCAGCCTAAGGCCACAAGCTGCATTTTTTCTTGCAGATTTTGCTATATGATTTTTTTTTTAAATCAAAGATTAGGCTAGGTTCACATCTGCGTTGGAGTCTCTTACGCAGATTACGACTGAAATCGACAGAGAGAAAAGTCCTGCACAGAGGACTTTTCTCTATGCCGATTTCAATATAAACCCGGCAGAAACCCGATGGACCCCATTATAGTCTATGAGGTCAGCGGGCAACCGCTTTTTTAGTGGACAGGCTCTCTGTCTTTTGGGTCCCCATGAACCTAGCATCAGAATGACTTCAAAAGGGAAATATAAAGGAAGCACTTGTACTTCTTCCTTCTGCTAAATCCACTCCTGGCTTTGGCTCAAAAAAATGCAGCAAAATCTGCAACAAAAAACACAGCTGTGTGGACTCAAATGTTTTTTAGGCTGGGACCCCACGTGGCAAAAACGCCACAGGAAAAAACACGGCGTTTTACAGTCACAGCAAAGTGGATGGGATTCTAATGAATCCTATACCCATTTTGCGGGAAAATACGTACAGCGGTCACGCTGCGATTTCCAAAAACGTTGTGATTTTGGAAATCGCAGCATATCAATTATACTTACAGAAACTCTGGCGGTTTCCCCATAGGTATAAATGAAGCAGAAAGTCCGCAGAGGAAACCTCTGTGAACTTTCTGTAAAAAGTGCTGCAGGAAAAAACACAATGCACTTCCGCTGCAGATTTTCCTGCAGCGCTTTTTTGCTGCGGGACGCCACGTTGGGCCTTAGCCTTAGAGTGTAAATTAAGGTCCCTTTTAAGATTTGGTACATCAACTTAAAGGGATTCTGTCAGGTCAGTCTGGGACATTAAACCACCCACAGGTCCTGGGGTTTAGTGTCCGAAATCGCCCTGTTGTAATGCAATTGGCAGGCGCATTAAAAATAAAAAACCTTTATACTTACCTAGAGAAGAGTCCAATGTACACTGTTCTGCCGAGAACAGTCCGGCTTAATCATGAGCTTCTTTGTTGGCACGCCTCCCGGCGCCTGCGTTGTTCTTCAGTGAATCCAAAGATGCACTCCTCTGGCTTCATTGAAGAACTGCGCAGGCACGGGGAGTACAGTGGCCGGGTGAGTATAAAGCTTTTTTATTTTTAATGTGGCCATGGATTGCGTTATAACAGATTGATTTGGGACACTAAACCCCATTTCCATATGGACGTGTGGGTGGTTTAGTGTCTCAAATTGCCCTGACAGATTCCCTTTAAGGCTGGTGCCCCACGTTGCGAAAATACTGCAGCAAATAACGCTGCATTTCACAGTAACTGCAAAGTGGATGATTCTGGCTAATTGCATTATAAATCCACAGCAGAAAAGCTGCATTTTCAAAAATGCTTGCGTTTTTGTAAATCGCAGCATGTCAATTATACCTACAGAAACGCTGGTGATTTCCATATAGGTATAATAGATGCAGAAAGTTCACAGAAGAAAACTCTGCAAAATTGCAAAGAAAAACACTTCGGAAAAAGATGTGATGCAGTTCCAACATGGTTTTTTAACAGCGTTTTTTTTCCTGCACTTCGCTACATGGGGCCTTAGCCTTAAAGATATATTTTGCTGGAGAATAGAATATTTCCTATGCAATTTTTAAACAGATTTAGGCTAAGGCTGAACCAAAGATTACCATGTCACCTTGTGATTCTTTCACCAGTTTAAGTGAATGGAGTCACAATGAGGGTGCTGAGACTACAACTTATACTCACAAATTGATCAAGCACTGCAGAATTTTTTTTGGGACTAGAAGTCACAGGACCCTCAGTAAATTGGTGAAAGAATCGCAGGGGCGGCATGGCAATCTTTTGTCGCACAATGGGAGTCACAGCTTATGCTGCTGTGAAGTCATTGCTTTATCCACAGTAGGCAATTAACATTAAAAAGATATATACAGATGTAGCCGAATTTCTGCAACTGGTTAAACTACTGCATTGTTATATTTTATCACAGAACACAATAAAAATAAATGAAAAGTCATTTGCTGCAGCAGTTTAACTAATTGCAAATTCAGGCTAGTTCTGCTACATCTGTAGTTAGGCTATGTTCACACAGTCAGGATTGCACTAGGAATCAAATCTCCATCATGGATTTTTAAGGTAATCTGTGGCAGATATCTGCAGATGAATCTTCGAGGTGGATTATTTCACCAGAGCTAATCCATGACCTAACAGTGTGGAATCAGCAGCAACAGTGAAATGCTATGCAGAGGCGTAACATGAAACTCATGGACCCCAGTGCAAAATCTGCACCAGCCCCCCCAATTATAATGTATTGTTTAGGGGAAGAGACACCTCAAAGGCCCCCTAAGGCTCTTGGGCCAGGGTGTAACTGCATCCTCTGCACCCCCTCAAGTTACACTCCTGATACTGTTGATTTTTAAATCTGAGGCGTACTCATTATTCTGATGGAGATTTTGCCAAAACATGTGAATGGGGCACTAATGTATTACCATTGTTCTTTCAGTGCTGATCAATCTGTTAATGTGAAGATCTCCCACTGAATAATCTGTGCCCATGTATAGCCAACTATAGACATGGAAGTGTTATTGGTAGATCCTAAAATTCTTGGTAGGATGTAGCAAAATGTAAAGATTATTACATATTAATGACTAAAACAGGACAGACTTATCACCAGCATTGTATAGGCTAAAACCATATGCCATTTAATCGGGTAGTTTATAATAATAATAATAAAAAAAAAAAACTGAAGTTAGTCTTACTGTATATGAACTGTGTTACAATTCTGTGATCTAATCTCACATTGGAAAATAAAAAAAAACATTGAATAAAAGCTCTGGTTTTGACTTCTGCCCTTGGATAAAATTAATACATGCTCAATATCATATTCTGCTGGACTGGCTGTAGTTTTAAAGGTTATGTACATGTTTGTGGTCTTTTTTTATTATTGCAATATATCTGTTATTGACTAGAAAACATTTTTCAGATACGGTTTGATTAGGCCTTATTCACACAACATTTTTGCAACGTCCGTCACATGGCCATTTTAAGAACACATGGGAGAACACATTCATCATCCCCAGTGGCGTAACTAGAAATGGCTGGGCCCCAAGGCAAACATTTGACATGGGGCCCCCCTCTGAACTGCCGCCCCCAACCCCCCCCGCACAGAGCGCATTCCTGCGCACACTATTATGCGCCATAGTGGCCCCTGCACACAGTATTATGCACCATAGTGGCCCCTGCACACAGTATTATGGACCATAGTGGCCCCTGCACACAGTATTATGCCCCATAGTGCCCCCTGCACACAGTATTATTCACCATAGTGGCCCCTGCACACAGTATTATGCCCCATAGTGCCCCCTGCCCACAGTATTATGCACCATAGTGGCCCCTACACACAGTATTATGCCCCATAGTGCCCCCTGCACACAGTATTATGCACCATAGTGGCCCCTGCACACAGTATTATGGTCTTTTCAGACCCCAGAGTATAATGATCGGAGACCCAGGGTAGGATACAAACAAAATAAAAAACAATGCTACTTACCTCTCACTGGCTCCGATGCACTCTGGTGCGCTACTTCAGCCATCTTCAATGTTGGACCAGATCTTGCCTGAGCCAGGCCAGTGTCGCGACACATAATGACATCGGCTAACATCTGGGACGTCACCAAGGAGGCCCAAAGCCTGCGGAGCGCAGGAGAGGTGAGTTACAGTGTTTTTTATGTTACCTCATCTCCCCTGGGCCCGTGATCGTCATGCTCCGGGGTCTTTTCAGACCCCGGAGTATATTGATAGCAGTGTTTGTGGGGTTCGCAGTAGCGGCTGCCACAGGGCTCTGGGCCCCTTAATGTTTCGGGCCCTGTGGCAGCCGCTACCACTGCTACCCTGGTATTTACGCCCCTGATCATGCCCTCTACACTGATGATATTAAAGCGCACATTTCGCATAAAGACCTTTCTTGCGCTAAACATGAGCCACATGGATGTTAAGCAGATTTATGAAGAGGTTGTGGCCTCTTCGTAAATCTCTTGGTCCTTGCGCTAGTCAGTATCTTTAGTAACCCCTTCCCGCCAGAGGAAATTTTCGATTTTCATTTTTGACTCCCCACCTTCCAAACTTAAAAAAATTCAGAATGGGATGGAATTGGAGAAAAAGTAGATTTGTGCAACATTTTTACGGGCATTGTTTTTATGGCGTTAATTGTGCAGCCAAAATGACATGTCATCTGTATTCTCTTTCTGTACAATTCCAGGAATACCAAATTTATATAGTTTTATTTATATTTTAACCCCTTAACAAAAATCTAAAACTCGCCATTTTTTGGCACCCATAAGTGTTTTATACGAGGATGCATAGGGTGTCTTTTTTTGCGGGGCCAGGTGTACTATTAAGTTATACCATTTTGAGGAATATTTATTACTTTGATCACTTTTTATTCAAATTTTTATCAGAGGCGAAAAAATGGCGGTTTGGCAGTTTAGCTTTTTTTCCCTGCTGCGGCGTTTGCTGGACGGAAAAAATATTTTTAAATGTTTGTACACCGGGCATTTTTCAACACAGGGATACCTAATGTGTTTCACAGTAGTTTTCTACTTTTATATGTATTCTAGGGAAAAGAGGGTGATTTGAATTTTTAATACTTTTTATTAATTTTTTTTTTTTTTTTAATACTTCAATAGGCTCCCAGCTGTCATGGCAACCGAATGCTGACCCCGGGGATCCTTGGCAAAATGGTGGCACACATGCACATGCACTGCCTGGAAAATGGGGGCCTTAATGCCCATGATGAGTGTGGGCACTGATCGTGGGCATTAGTGCCGGGTCTCTGCTGTATAATACAGCAGAGACCTGCCGACCTTGCTCCGCGACTATATTTAAATACCCGACATCCGGAGTATTATTACAGCGGATGTCAGGAAGTGGTTAAGAGTCACATACAATAATAATAATAATACATTTTATTTATATAGCGCCAACATATTCCGCAGCACTGTACTGTACAACTTGTAGGGTTCAAGTACTGACAAAAAAGATACATTACAAAGAAATAGTCAATTCACACAATGGGACTGAGGGCCCTGCTCGCAAGAGCTTACAATCTATGAATACGCCAGTCTTAATATATTTGCCCCATTGATTTCAATGTGTCTATTCACATGTCCGTTTTTTTGACAGACCATTTTCACAGTTGTCAAAAAAACATGCTCTATTTTTGGCAGTTAAAATGGACATAGATAGCGCCGTGTGATAGACCCACTGTAGTGACCATGTGACTGCTTTTTCAAAAACAGCCGCTGCATGTCCATTATTCACTACCACATGAACAAGTCCCTTCCATGGAATGTAAAGGGCCAACACGGCACTGTCATGTGATTAAGGCCTTAAAAGTAATGCTTGGTTTCTCTTCTGCAACTTTCACTTGTTCTCATACAGTGCAAGCTGCTGTGTCTTCTTTTCCCAAAAATCCATCTGAGAAATTGCCTGATGGCTTGTTCTGTGATGGTTAGCTCTGTTATTCTAACTGCCATGAGAAAAAGGCATAGAATGCACATGGATGACATCTGTGTTCCGTCTGTGACCTCCAGACCCATACATGTCATTAATATGCCATGTCAGCAAAATAGACAGGAATGAGCATGACAAGAGCAGTCATGTGCATGTAGCCTTAAAGGGGTTATTCACTCTCTACAATTGATGGCCTGTCCTTAGGATAGGCCATCAGTATTAGATCTGCGGTGAACCGATACCTGGGACACTAGAAGGTGACCTTTACCGAGGCAGCACGACTCTCGCCATTTGAAAAATGCAATATCAAAAACATCTGTATTCTACTTCTTTTTGCCTGTATTATTCTCTACTCCACTTTTCATCTGTATTCTGACATTTTACCTCCCATTCTCCTGTATTCTGCCTCCCATTCTCCTGTATTCTGCCTCTTATTCTCTTGCATATAAAGGATCTATACTGTGCATTGCCACGGTCCTGATATGGCAGCCGATAGAGGGAGATGTGACCCATCTCATCCACCACTAGCCATATCGGGACAGCAAGGCAGTACACATCTGTAATTGGATCTCAAGCCCCCAAAGTGTTCTACACGACCACATGAGTGGTCGCAACCCACACTTTGGGAAACAGTGGTTTAGAAATGTGAAGTAGCAGATGTCTGTAATGCTGAAGAATATAAGAGTATATTAAGGACATTTTATAGAGCTTTTCTTCTCAAACAGTGAGATGGACCTCAGTGGTGAGGCTAACCAATTGTTGGTGGATTGGAAAGGATTTGCACAGGAATTTTTTTTTTGGCTGCACCAATTTAGAATAATGTTTCTATTCATGGTGTGTCTGTGGTGTATTGTCAACATATAAGACAGAAAAGTCTCCTGAGGAATATGCTCAAGTGCCCATAGATTTATAGTCTGCGAGTATGACAAACAGGTAAGAAGAACAGCACAGATGCTGTAGAGCAAGAGATTCTTTTGTAACTTATCTAGTCTCTAGCCAAGAAGTAAGGATCCTAAATAGGGGATACCCTATTACCTGAAAATAACATAATCAGGTTTATTAAAATGCATGTTGCAAAATGGACCACCCCTAATGTGGCCATAAACAGATAAATATCAGCCTTGCCAGCCAACGTTATCAAAATCACTGAGAGGAGTCAGGCAGGGGATTAAACCACTGAAAACATATGTATATTTAAGGGCAAGTTGGGAGGGATAGTCACCACTTGCCTGAAGTCTGCTGTGCTTATTAGCAATATTATAATACTTAGACATGGACCTTGACTATTGATAAAGCCTGATAAAGCCTAATGGTTCTGGTGTTCTGGAAATGAAAATTTCAGTGACACCAGTGGTCAAAGGAAATTGTCCTATTAGTGGGGCACAGAATAAAAATGGTTTCTATGTAAGATTTGATCCTATGATCAAGGAAATGTAAAGGATAAGAATATAGCAGTCCATAAAATGTTCTGATAAAAGCTAGACGCATGATGTGGCCATATACTATGTTACCTTTCCACCCTACCTAGTAAATACTTTGTACCATATCTGATTTATAAACCCTTTCATTGCTGTCAGACGTTCTACAATTTCTGTTACAAGCTGTGTCACACAAGCAGCCTGAGTGTTTTATTATAATGTCTTCCTAGCCCGCAGCTCATACCCCTAGATAGGGATGATGTCAGTATATCAATGAGACTCTGTCTGGAGACTTTTCCATTAGCTAATGATATTTACAGCCATAGCCAAATGTCTGTTGCTAGGTACATTTTAATCCACTTCCTTCCAGCAGTCATGAAATATATAAGGTCAATGATACAGTCTAGCTACGCAAGATATTTGCTAAGAAAAATATTTTGTTGTTACTTGAAAAATTGGAGTTGTATGTAAGTCCAGTATGGGCTCACAGTGATCTATAGATGCCAGATTAAGGGTCAAAACACTAGTAAAATATGGCAATGTTCATGCACTATATTGAGTTTAAATTTGTACACAGCTTGTATAATGGCGATGTTGTTTCATGTGATTAATATGGACTCGCTCTATATGTGTCATGGTGAATCACATGAGTATAGAAATATTTGCACTTTCTTCATACTTTAAATGTTGTCATTATAAGGGGGCTATCTTTGTTATTCCTCTATCAGCCCTGGTATTGTGATCACCATGGCTGAAGATTTTCTAGCCACCCCCCACCTTCCAAAAGCCATAACTTTTTTCCCATTCACATAACAATATAAGGGCTTGGTTTTTTGCAGGGAAAGTTGTACTTTCTAATGGCACCTTTAAAAATTGCATATAATATATTGGGAGGCCAAAAAAAATTATTAATGGAGTGGTATTAAAAAAAAAAAAAAAAGCAAGCAAGATTTTGTTTTACTGTTTTAGTTTTTACAGCGTTCATTGTGCAATAAAAACGACACCTTTATTTGGGAGTTCAGTGCAGTCACCACAATAACAAATTTGTAATTTTTCTTATGTTTAAATATTAAAAGGGGTTTTCCGATCAAAAAAACTTTTTTAAAAAAGGTATTTTAGTGAGATTAATGTGTTAATAATTGCACCAAAATACCTTTAGCATTGTTTTGAGTGATTTCTGGGTTTCTCTGGGAGCTACTGGCATCCTCTGCATTTGTTTACATGGGTAGCTTCCTGCTGTCTTAGCCTACAACTACCATGATCCCCCTCTCACTCCCTCCCCCCTCCCTCTCTCACACCCCCCTCCGTTTCCCTAGTTGGCCCGCGGACTACTAGCCCTACCTACCTAACTAACTCAGCCCACCCCACCCCACCATACTTACCTGTCTTCTGTATCCTGGAGATCAGTTTCTTCTGTCCCGCCGGCTCCTTCTTCTGTGGACTTCTTGCACATGCGTGGTAAGCCCTCTTCACTTCTGCTGGCAATTGTACAATAGAGCTAGAATCACTGGCTCTATTGCGCAGGCGCCAGCAAAAACGAAGGAAGTGACGTTTCGAGCCAGAAGACTGAAGAGAGGGAAGTATGATGGGGTCAGGGGGGTAAGTATTGGTGACGCTCAGTTTCTGGAAACGGCGAAAGAGAATATCACCAGATTATCAGAAAGTGTACCTGGTGCGCCCCAGGGATATGGGTAAGTATAGATTTTTTTTTTAACTACAGTAAGTAAATTAGAAGTTAGGCAGGGGAGGGGGTTTAGCTTAGTGTTTAATTTTTGTTTTATCAAAGACAACCCCTTTAAATAAATAATTCTCTGCGTTGCCTGATTGTGACACCCAGAAGTTTTTTTTTTTACATTTGTTATATAACTCACACCATTTTTCTGGCATTCCTGTCCCAGCCCAACTAGATTCCTGCCCTAGCCACTGTGTAAATAAAGTGGTGAGTGGGACACAAAGGCTGATATGTGCACCAAGTTGAGATGCATTTTTGATCACTTTCAAGGCTCATCTTGCAGGACACTGAGTCACTTGGATGGAATTACTATTGTACTGAATGGGCTGCACAGAAAAATGGGATTTTTGTACTCACCGTAAAATCCTTTTCTCGTTGTATTCACTGGGGGACACAGCACCATGGGTATAGACCTGGTCACTAGGAGACAGACACTAAGGAAATGAAAGCTGTTGGCTCCGCCTCCAGGCTATACCCTGCCACAGCCACTGTGCATGAATCAGTTTATACCGTAGCAGTAGGAGAGAGACACAAAAGAACATGGAACCAACAACCACCAACAATGCCTGAACCCGAAAAGGAACCAACACAGTTAGGGCAGGAACACTGAAAAACAAGGGTGGGATCTATGTCCCCCAGTGAATACAACAAGAAAAGGATTTTACGGTGAGTACAAAAATCCCATTTTCTCGCTTATTTCTCTGGGGGACACAGCACCATGGGATGTCCAAAAGCAGTCCCAGAGGGTGGGAATAACCCAAACTGGCATCAGCAGAGGCCACAGAATGGATCTGGAGAAACAGGATGGAGGCCCAGTGGGATACTTACAGACCTGGGAAGCAGAAGCCTTATGCCAGAGGCCCAGGGAACTCCAACAGCTCTAGAGGAGAGAGTCGTCATACAGAAAGGCAGAGCTCTACCCTTAAACCGATAGGTCTCCCTAATTTCAGACCAAAGCCATCGGAAGATGGGAGCTCTGGAGGCAGGCAGGCCCTTGCAAGGGCACTCAGGGAGAACGAGCAAAGCATCTGAACAACAGAAAGGATCCGTTAGAGACAGTATACATGCAGATCGCCTGGGCAACAACTGGGTAGGGAAGAGCAAGCACTCACATGGATGCCTGGGGACCGAGCAGAAAGAGGGCAAGACCAAGTCCTCGATGTGGAAGGAGGAAAACCACCCTAAGAAAAAAAGACTGTGGCAGACAGAGGAAAACCTTATCCTTGTGGAGGACCAGAAAGGGAGGCTGCCGAAAAAAAGGGCAGCCAATTCGGGACCCCTGCGGATGGAGGTAATGGCCACCAGAAACTCGATCTACCAGGACAGAAGGCAAAAAAAAGGGATATCAAAGGCTTGAAGGGGGGAACCTGAAGCACCTAAAGACGAGGTTAATATCCCACGGATCCAAAGGTTCCAAAAGAGCAGAGTGGCACTCCTGTAGGAAAGTCTTTAAAGGGAAAAAGACTAAGACCTTGATCCAGACCAGACTGGGGAAGATCCGATGAGAATCGTTACTCTCCCAACGGTGGACGTAAGCCTTCCACATTTGATGGCAGATCAAAGCTATCTGGAATTTCCGGGCCTTGAGTATGTTAGGATAATAAACTCCGAAAAAACCACGATGCTCCAAGCCTCGGATTCAACAGCCACGCCGTGAACGTAGCTGAGTTAAGGTGGGGAGGAACAGCGTTTCTTGAGACAGAAGGTCACCCAGCAGAGGAAGAGGCCAAAGAGCATCCGCCAACAGAAACATGAGATCCATGTACCAGTCCCGGCAGGGCCAATCTGGTGCCACCAGGATAGCTTGAACCCCCTTGGTGATGAGATTCTGGAGGACCCGAAGGAGAAGAGGAAGCGAAAAACCGAACTTACAAGAGCGCCAGCAGTAATGGTTCGAGGATCCAGAGACCTGGCAATTTAGCCAGGGACCTTGTCAACGTCAGTCACGCCACAGCGGGAGCACAGTTGATGGAAGATCTGCTGATAAAACAACCCTCGCCCGGAGCAATATTTTCTCGACTCAAGTAGTCTGCCACCCAGTGGTCAACGCCAGAAAAAAAGTTGACCACCGAAAGAGCTGGAGCGAGGCGCTCCACCCAAAGAAGAGATTGCGAGGCTTCTACTAAGGCCGCACGGCTCCTGGTGCCCCGCTAAGGGTTCAAGTAGGCGACCATGGAGGAGAGGTCAGTCTGGACTGTGACCAGATGTCCTTGGAGACATCCAAGAGAGGTCCAAGGACAAAGGTCAAATAAGATAGCCCTGGGTTCCAGCAGGTTGAACCAGAGGGAGGAATCGGCCCTGGACAGTCAAAGCATCGAGGACCACTCCCCAGCCCGGTAGACTGGTGTCAGTGGGAATCACCTACCAACAGAGAGGAAGAAGGACTTCCCTTAAGAAATTCCTGGGGAGGAAATACACTAAAGAATCTCTCGGCGAACCAAGGAGGAAAGAAAACCAGGCAGATGAGGCTGTCCGGAGATTTGTCCCAGTAGGCCGGAATCGTCAAGCGGAGGGGACGACAGAGTAAGTGAATGAAAGGTACAGCCTAGAAGGTCGAGGCGATCGTGCGCAAGACCCACATGCCAAAACGAAGAGAGCAAGGAGAGTACCTCCAAAGGTGGGACACATTGGACCTCAGGATCTTGGCCTCCGGGAGGAGAATCACACACACTGGAACGAGTAGAGGATCATGTCCTGGATTCCATGTGCTTAGAGGGCACGAGACATCATTGATGAGCCAGCAGAACCGGCGAAGAAGGACGAAGGTGAGCCACAAGTTGGTCAGATTGTCTGACCTGGAGGTGCTTCACCAGGAGGTCGTCCAAGTCTGGAAACACAGCAACACCTCTGGGGCGAAGGATGGCTATGAGAGACGCCATCACTGAGGAAAAAACCCAGAGGGCAGAGGCCAGCCTGAAGGGGAGAGCGACAACTGGAAAAGTCAAGGATCCACCACAAAATGAAGAAACCCCTGACGGCACAGCGCGATGATATAGATGGACGAAGAATTCGCCCATCTCCAGGGATGCCACCACAGACTGCATAGACTACAGCAGACATGGACAAACCTGTTGAGCCCTTTCAGGTCCATGATGGGACGAAGGAAGCCGTCCTTCTTGGGAATGGAGAACAGGTAGGAATAGTAACTCAGGATACGCTCTGAAGCGGGACGCTGACTCCCTGCCGCTGGTGATTGGAGACAGCCTGGGTTGTCCAACGGAGGGAAGTCAAAGAGACTCCAGCGAAAGCTGGAGTAGCCGGACGACACCGTCTCTCAGGCCCAGGACCCAGACGTCCCGCCACTTGAGATGCCCAGAGAAGGGAAAAAAACTTCATGCCAAGGAGGGCTAGGAAGTGGAAGGCCTGGACGACTTGGGGCAGAACCGCCAGGGAGGCCAGGACTTGAAAGAAGCTTTCAGGAACAGGAGAACGGATGACACATAGGACGCCTCTGAGGGAAGAAGAATCTATTCCCCCGTGGCCTCAGGGATAAGCTTCTCAATGCCTTTAACAAAAATTCGGCCCAGGTCGACCTGGAAAGGGAGAAGGACTGCGTTCACCTTCTTGGAGGCGGACTCAGTATTCCACAACGAATCCAAACGGTATGGCGGATAAACACTGCGTTGGCGGCCGCCTTGGCAGATTTGGGAGGCATCTCCAGTTATTTGGAAGCGTTCAGGATCTCAGAGATGAGCAGCTGGTGGTCCTGGAGGGAAGCTGCATCAGGGAGGTTTGACAGAAGCTGTTTGGCCCAGGAAAAGCAGGACTTGATGACCCAAGAGGCAGCGAAGGAGAGCTGCAGGGAGAAACCAGCCACTACGAAGGCCACCCTGGCAAGGGAAGCCACCTTCTTGCAGCAATACAATAGCCAGCATTTAGGACAATGCACTGTATCAGTTCTGCATTGCAAGCAATACAACAGAAGCGATCCAATCTCACTTCGAGGGATCACTGAGGTAGGCAAGGTCCGCTGAAGGCAGAATAGAAGCCTTGGAGAGCCTAGCTATCACGGGATCCATTGTGGGAGGCTCTTAATGATAGGAAAGGACACATGGGGCGGCTCGCTGACAAGATGTCAAGACAGGCCGGCTTGAGCTCATTAGTTACTGATATATAAGTACCGAGCGCTAACCGATTGAACCACTGGAGCAACCTGCTTCCTTTACCTCGGATGTTCATCATTACCAGCCAGGGAGAGCTAGAAACATGTGTCACAGCATAGCCTGGCAGAACTGCCTGAGCTCACCTTCCACTTGGAGACACACAGGTCAAGGGAAGGGATGTCCGACTTCCTAGTGCATTTCATCGCGCTTTTCTCTGCGTTTTTTTTTTTTTTTAATTAAATCTATAGGGAAAATGCTGTGTAACCACCGATGTGTAAAGCTGCTTTTTTGCTGCAGTTTTCTTTAGCCAAATCCAAGAGTGGATTGAGGAGAAAAGCGAAGTATAAAAGCTTCCTATATATTTCCCATTCCTCTTGTAGCCCCTACTGGGTTTGGCTCAAAAAACTGCAGCAAAATCTGCAACAAAAAAAAGACAGCTTTTCCTCATGTTCTCAGCGTTTTCATAATTTACCTCAGAGGACTTTCTTCATTTATTATACCTGTACAGAAAACGTCAGCGTTTCTACAGGTGTAATGGACATGTTCAGACCTTCAAAAATTAGTCAAAATCTCACTCACTATAAAAGGTACTGTAAAACAAAGGCGTTTTCACCACATAGGGCTTCAGCCTTTTAGAAAAAACCGCGCTAAACTAGCGCACCTCAGCGCCTCCTCCCGCCAGTCACAGAGGAGAAGCGAGTGACGTCGCGTACATGGGCGGGGACACGTCGCGTACATGGGCGGGGACACGCCGCTGCGCTTCCGCCACTTCCCCTCCCATAGTTCTTTGCTGTGCCCTTGTCTGTAATGGCGTCCCAGGGTAACTTACTAAATGAGAAGGTGGCTAAACTGGTGAGCCGACGTAATGGGAAGCCCGTACTGCAGCCTCGGCGGCCGCTGGCGCTGGCAGACGCTGTATCTAACCGGAGGTATAAGGTTGGAGGTAGGTGTATGAGGAGCGGCGCCATGACACTGCTGCAGACGCTTGTTCTGTCGCATCTCTGCGTACAGTATCGCATTCTCGGGCGGTCTCTGGCCCTTTAATTGTATTCTGTATGGGTTTCTTCACAATTTAGGAAAGCTGAGTCACCTGGGGCCACAATCCAACGCCTGCAGGAAATCGCTCAGCTTTTCTAGAGTCCTGAACCGCTATTCTGCATAGTAGCACCACCATAAAGTAGGAGTTGATTCAGTGTCTAGCCCTGTAATTCAGGATTCTGAGAAAGTTGAGTGACTCCCTCATACTATAAAGGGAAATGTATTACAAGGCTCTCTTGAAGAAACACACCTCCTCCAAACCACAAATGGTGCCTCTCAGGCTGGGCTCACATCTGCCTCGGACTCTGTTGCACAGAGGACAATTTTTCTCTTCCATTTTTAGTTTCAAAACGACAGACACCTGAAGGGACCCCATTATAATCAATGGGATCCCCGAGCTGTGTGTGTAACCGTTTTAGTGGTCCGCCTCACCATTGTTCAGGTCCCCTGATGGACCCAAACGGCTGCGATAAAGCGCTAGTGTGAATCTAGCGTCACTGGACCTGGCCTATCCATAGCTGTTTGAGAAATATAATAGCATGTTCACATAGCACTCTATAGAAGATGTGGCACCTGTTTCAGTAGAAATGGAGGTCAGGTTTTTGCAGC